>OX457096.1:7086854-7729296 GCA_949752805.1 Deilephila elpenor | reverse complement strand
TTTAATATTACTATATTTTAATAAAATCCGTTTCAATGTTGTTACGCAAGACGAGCACCAATACAAAAAATATCTCCAAATGCTACCTTAGGGGAACGCACACTGGATAGAAGCAACAGGACTGGGGTCCCTGAAAACAAATACAAAGTCAATATGATTCCCCAAAATAAAATATTATGCTAGGTGAATTTAATTGATGACATGGTGAAGTTACCTGTTTCACATAATTGTTGACTGAATATCGCACGTTCGGATTCCTTCTCGTGAAACATTCCACTGGCAATCCTGAAGGTCTGGTCTGGAATACGCTGTCATGCACGATCAGGGGCCTACGCCTCGTCACTGGGTCCAACTCGCAATGAGCACAGCAGCTGCGGCATACTGGCAAACACGGGTATGGAGCCGGCGGGGCTCTGGGACATATGGGCCGCTGTTTTGGGATGATAGGCGGAGGACACTGCGGATTGCAGCAAGGTAGTACTGGTTGGTAGCACGGCGTCGGCTCTGGGCAAGGTTGCACCTATGAAAAAAGAATAGTGACAATCCGCAAAATAAAGAAACAGAAATTTCAGTTCTGAACTTAAGTCTTCTATAAGGAGTTCCTCTTCGACCTGTTGAAAAAGCACTGTATCAAACATTTTCAAAATTATTGGAATATAACAAGGCTTACAGGCGGCGGGTCACACGGCTCAGGCGGCGGGCAGCACGGCAGTATTGGAGGACAACACACTGGGCACGGCGGAGGATGTGGCGGGGGATCGGCCGGAGGACAGCGACGAGGTTTACAAGGTGGCAGTATAGGCACTATCGGAGGAACACAGTCCGGTATGACTGGTGCCGGACATTGCCTAAATACAGGCTTACAGTTGCAAGGAGGACATGGCGTACAGGGACACGGCGGCGGACAACATGGCTGGCAACAAGGACAGGGAGGCGGACAATTAAATCGACACGGTCCTGTACCACACGGTAAGATAGCAGGACATGTTGGACAGAAGCACATAGAACACATTATATACTTGTAAAAACACAAAAAATTTAGACTTTAAAATTTTATAATTTTTTAAAGATTTTAGATACTATCAGGTCATTATGACAGAGTTTTTTGGGAATAATTAGTCAATAGTGACAAATGGGCTCATCCAGCCAGTGCTAAAAATTTGAAATAGGAATAATACGAACAAAAAACAAATGGGGTTTTATGTCAAAATACTGCATAATATTCTGGAGTCATTGTCGACAAATTCGTAGTATTTTGTAATTAAAAAATAATTATAAAAAAACAGCAAAAGTTAAAATGAGTGCCCCTTTCTACAGTTTTGATCCTTGTGTATGTACAGGCATGCCTTGTGGAGCCTGTTACCCATACTCGACGAAGCCCTGCGTCGCGTCGTGCAATGACTTGAGGAGCTGTTCGGTGTGTCCTGGCGGTGGTTGTTCGCCGTGTCCAGCTCCAGTGAGACCGTGTCCCGAGCCATGTCCCGCGCCGCCTATACTGCCGTGTTTACCTGAATGCCCGCCATGCGATAAGGTTAGACGTGCACTTGCTATTCTCAAAATAACTGCATTTCGTGAAATGACTTAGGTTTTGGCATTTTGTCAACGTTTAAACACTTTTGTGAAGCTATTCTTGACAGTGTATTTACTGTGTATATGTGGTTTTTCCTCAGCCGGCCAATCCGGTGCCAAAGCCGGAGACGCTGTGTGACTCGGCAGCTATTCCATTCTGCCGGCCAAACCGGTGCAAGCCGTGTCCTTGTTATTGCTGCACAGAGCCGGCAATTTGTTCGCCGAAGCGTTGCAGCTACCCAGGGGTTCCTGTGTGCTCGGGATGCGGGCCTTGTATGCCTGTCTGGTAAAATAATGTCTATATGGAAATGGTGATGTCATGTTACGTGATACAATAAATTATGAGTCTTCTATAAGGTGCTTTTAATTATTTCACTAGGCTACAACTGAAGATTAGTGACAGACATTTTTCCGGAATACAATAGAAATGGGTACGATTTATCGGTTTAAAATAAAACCATTTTTTTGCAGAATCAATTTACATTAGGAACGAGAAATTATCGATTATAATATTTTCTTATAAATTGTATTTCGTACTTATGTAGAAAACCAAGCATCTATATCACTAATGAGTGAGAGAGAGTTCTCATTAAAACCATAGTTTTAAAATAATACTTATTATGAATATTATTTCCACTAAATAAATTAGCTACGAGACTACGAGAAACTTTTCGGTCTCACAAACACCCAGACCTAAAACAAATACCTGTGGATCGCACAAATATTAGTCTCGGTGCGGGGTTCGAATCCGCGGCATCTCAAATTTTCCAGCCGGCGTCAAACCAACTGCACCACGGAGGCTGTCGAATAAAGATAATAAATTAGATAAAGATTTCTACTATAATTTGAAAAAAAATCTATTGTAGCGTTTAGAAGTGCATACTTCGATATTTTCCAAGTTTGTAGCGCCGTATAAATAAACAGATATGAAAATATATTTTTCGTGGAATAAAAAGTGTCGAAAACGTCTGAACTCTTGACATACGAGTAGTAATTGAAATATAAAAGTCCATACTTCTTTTGCACTGCCCAAAAGTTGCCACCAAGTATTTACCAAGCAACTTTGACGAGACAGAAAAAAGTAAACAGTGTCTCATACAAGTTTATTTATATATCCTTATTTATAATGGACCTAGTATCAAATTAATTGGTCTTAATACATTAACTACATTGATACACTTGTGTAATTGCTAAACCCGTTTTATTAAAGTTCAAGTTCATAATCATATGGAAAAAATAAAAAAACAAGTGCACATATACCTACATACGTCAGTATACCCGAGGTAGCCTGTTCACTGATTCTATGAACCTCGAACCTTTTGTTATTATTGCAGTGAAAGCCGGGACGAGCATGCCATTCGCCCGATGGTAAGCGATACGACCGCTCATGGACAGTATCAAAACCAAACAAAACCATGAATTACAAAGCAATGCTTAGCATTCCATTGCTCTCACCATGCCGAGACAAGAGTTAAGTCTCATTATGTCTAGCAATTACTTTGGCTAAAATGTCCTTCAAATCGGTACACAACAGTGCATTTCCACTGCTGCTTGACGGTGAAAATCTGCTCCCGCCTCAATATTTTGTACAAAGGGCAAGCCCATCGCGTGAGGTAGCACGGTCTGGACGAAAACGAGTATCGTACAATCAGTAATCTCATTTATCAAATGAAATGCAAGTTTGTTTTCAACATCTAGCTTTTAAGAGTTACAGCATTGCTCTACCACTTAGATAGCAAACTTTAAAACCTACGGAAAGTGGATTGCCTGACCCGAGAATCAAATCCAGGGCTTTTTGTTAATTTTAGAATCGAAGTTGCAGAAGGATAAAATAAAATTTTAAATATATTGATTATTAACTTTCCGAATTCAACGTGCAAATTAGTCCTTCATCTCAGACGTAAATTAAAATCTACTAGTACCCTATTTACTTAATACTAATATTATAAAGGCGAAAGTTTGTGTGTTTTTTACTTCTTGACGCTCTGTTGGATAATTTTTTATGAAATTTGGTATAGAAATAGCTGACCAGGAATTCAAATATGTATATTTGCAACGCTTTCAAACTCAAAGGGATGGGATGAAATAGGATATAAGAGGTCAGGAATGCATGCCTGGAGTCAGGGGACAGAATGAGACGGGACGGTACGAGGCGGGAAAAGCAGTATAAAGGACGGCAGTTACGTTATTTCTTTTTACAACTGTTTAATTTAAAACAGTGAGTATGCCAAATAATATATTGACTGCCTCCGTGGAGCAGCTGGTTAGACGCCGGCTGTGAAATGAGAGGCCGCGGGTTCGATCCCCGCACCGAAACAAATATTTGTGTGAACCACAGGTATTTGTTTCAGGTCTGGGTGTTTGTGAGACCGAAAAGTCTCTCGTAGCTTCTGATACCCACGACACAAGACTCGATCTTAGTGTGGGGTCAGGACTATGTATGTGACTGTTGGGTGTATTTATTTATTATATTATGTTTTATGCGGACTGGACTCAAAAAGACTAACTGCACCCGGGTGAAGTCGGGTCGAACTTAAATCCTGTTTACATAAAAAGTAACCGGTTCCCAGAAGAATCTCAGTTTAAAATATCATCAGTCAAATTCAAACGTCATAAAAGTCATTTTTATAAAGAAATTGATGTAAGCACACAAAAAAATTATAAGCTAAAATTTTATACTAAAAATTGAAAAATAAGTTAACAAATACCAAAGTAAGTACATGTCTAAAACTTACAATTACATCGTGTTCATGTTTTTTTGTGTTAACAATTATTAATCACATCATCAAGACATTTCCCTCTTTTAGGACTAAAACTAAATCTCTTCCAGCATACAACAAGGAACGCAGTTAAATATCGGTGACGATTTGCAATGTCTGTGTTGCCGCGAGGGTATGAGAGCTTTCGACCTTGTCCGAGGTACGGATGCGTCAGGGGCGAATACAGCATCTACTACAAAAGGCCTAGATACGGGCAGCCGAGGCCGCAACCGTTCCAGAGAGAGACAACGCCTTGCTGCTTTGGGCCATCTAATGCTCCCGTAGAAAGGTACCATGTCTTGCATATCCACACCGACATGGTAATTTAATACTCGCAGGGAAAAATAGATGCAATGAAATGAGTAATGTTATGATGATCTCATCTTAAAAGCATCATCGACTTGATTACTTGCTTTCCTTATCTAAATCTGCAAAGCGTAGAAGACAAAAACGCAAGTCAGAAGTCTAGTGCACAACGAAACTACAAAACAATGAAACATATTATAATATCTTTTCAATATTTTCAGGCCATGCTGTTATGACTACCCCTGCAAAGCGCACTGCTTTAACCACGGTGCTACCACAAGACCCAGTGGAAGATACGCGCGGACAGTGTGGTACCCAGGAGAGTGTTGCCCCGTCGTGTCTCCATGCCAAGCCTTCACCTGTCCCAATCCACCGTACCATCCATGCTGCTACCATACATGCAACAAACTCGTCTGATTAGGAAATCAAATTACCTACTACGGTTTATAAGTGATGTATTTCAAAATAAACATTTGTAAATCGTCACTCGTTTTGTCTAATAAACACATAAGTATTCGTTTAACATTGAGCCATCAGTCATTCCGAGTGAAGACATCTGAGTACTCAATACTTGATGTATATTGTTGTTCTGGCACCTCTAAGCGTTCCTCCCACGTTTGAGCTACGATGAGCTTCAGATCGTAGTGGTTTTCGCGCTCTTTTCGCGATCAGTTGCCTTTATCGCCTTACTTGCCATTTTCGCAACATACGTTGGAACATCGTGAAAAAATTGTGAAACAAATTTTTGTATGCATAGTATTTACGAGACCTTGATTATTTGGCCAATATAGTTATCGTGTGTGCATTTATAATTCTTAGTGTTATCGGTAAGAATTTAAAAACTACATAGTTCGCGATTATTATCCTCAAGTATCAGTTATGTTCTTACATGTGAAACTGGCATAAAAAAATTACTTGAACAAAGCTAATATGTAAAAGTTAATAAAAATAATGTAAGAACCATTTGTAATTATATTTAAGTTATTGATTCTAAGATTACCAATTTATTCTTTTTGATATAATAAGCTATCTAAAGTTTATTTTAAAAGACACTTAGAATTGCTAAGATACACGGATTGTCAAAATACAATTTGAAATTAAATTTCTGATTCGTATTAAAGTTTAGAATCAACGTATTATTGTCATTCAAGAGATTCAATCTTAAATATTCTAACCACAGCGTCAACACTCATAACTTACATCATATGTAACATGATGAATTATTATTCAACATCCATAACTTGTTGCTTACAATACGATTAAATTAATAATTTATCTTTCTCATCTCAAACGTGTTGCTAACAGTAGCTTAGAGTTTGATTTATCGTGGAGATTCGTGACACCAACCAGCAAAATAGTCAGCCTTGTTCCCATATTATTTATGGTTTTATGGGTTTTGTAACGCCAACCACCGGTCTACTTTATTTAGTATCGGTAATTAAGCCACAATCTACATACTCCGGAGATCTTCCGTGACAAATAGGAAGTCTTCATTCAAATTTTGTTAGCGATGTAGCGCCGTGCGTGTAAAGCCAGATAAACAATAAGAAGTAGCACGTTCTGACCCGAAATGGAACAAATGCTAGTAACTAAACTAATATTTCTTTTGCGTTTTGGCGGTAGGACTTGAAAAGTTCATTGAAGTTTCGGTTACTGACATGAGACATCAATTCTTCTTCTTTTTCGGCACAACAATGTGACTGCACTGCACAGGATAGTAAACGCAATGTATGCAGATAGAGCATGCAATGGCATCAGAGGGTGGTCCATTCAACACAATTACATCTTATTGGGACGTCGCAAATTTGAACATCATTATCAACCTTAGCCAAGAAATTCGCTGCAGAACATCAGCCTTCCCCTAAGAATTTCTAGCGATCTATTGGAAGCAGCTTGCATCTTGCGACTTCTTGAAAACTTAATGTCACATTTTTACCTTACCTAATGTTAAGAATTATGTGTACTTCATTTATTTAAAATTGCTGTCGCCAAGTTAATACTAAGAACTGAAACGTTAAAATGACATACCGGTAAATTTTAAATTAGAGTATTATATTATATTTATTAAAAGACTTATTTATCAGGAATTTTAAATAACATTGTCAAGTTTCTGTTAAAGCGGTTAGTGGTAAGGCAATTTCCAACGTGGTATGCGTACCTCTTTTAGAAAGTTTTGCTTCATAATATATTACGTTCAAAGTATTTTTATGTAGGTCACTTAATTTACACCACCTAAATATACCATAATAGATGAATTTCAATTCATATGACACTTTCACAAAATATGTAATGCTTACATTATATTTAAAGTTCCCATATTAAGATAAAATACATACTTTTGCAAAAGATATTTGTACACCTATAAAAACTGCTAGTTATGTTTTCACTCACAACAACCCTTAAAAATGCATACGGAACCAATTAACTTCCTGTATCGTTCATTTAAAGAAACATTTGTGTCTTATTTTTAACTCGTTCTTCGCTTCCTAGTGTATCTGTAAATAAAACCATATGTGACAAACTACAAGAGCAATATTGAGCCACTTACCCACAAAGGATACTTTTAAGTCATCGGACATTATTTTAACTATGACATCATTTTATATTGCGTTTGCAGAGTCATTTCAATATGTGTTTGTCATAATATTGCACTTACCATACCGTAGCAAATTAAATGCAATCACTGATAGTTGGTACTTGAATGCAGTGATGTGTTTTACATTCATAGCCTAGCGCGTTTCTATTTATTTTCATTTCTGTTTTAATATAAGGAAAACTGGAAAAACAACACTCGGCATGAATGAGTAAACCACTATAAAGCGAACAAGAATATAACTATATTTTAATCTCCTCTTAAAAAAAATTGTTGAGCGGGTCAGGTCAGCTTCATCCTTAGTGTTTGTGATTAAATGTTTTGCAGCATCGTCTTTATAATAACATCTTTCTTGAATGATTACCCAACAAACACGTACAAGTATCTACATATATCTGAGAACTTCCTAGTAACTCGATTAAAAACATGTTATGATAACATTTTGAAACAACGCATTCCTTAAAAAATCTTCCACTGTCTAAATATATTCTCTCTGGAATGTGTCTTCTGTATACAACCGCAGCTAATATTATAAATGACAGAGATGGTGTGTGTACATCTTAACGGATTTGGATGAAATGGGTTATATCAATACTGTAAAGTCTAGCTCGGTACCTAAAAATACTTACGACTTTTTACCAGCGAAGCGCTGAATTCCCTAAAAGAGAATCAGAACAAAGTAGAGCATTAAACAAATCATATAAAGCGAGTTCAAGTTCACAACTCACACATAAACACCACTTTATACCCATTACCTAAAATAATATTAATATTATCTTTACAACAGGGAGTCTCGGCGCCCGCCAGCCGGACATAGACATCAACAGGTTAGTATTTTGACGCACAAAATTTGGCACGGCGCGGCGTGTTCATCGCATGTCTACCAAAACTAACATCATTTCTCTAAATAACAAATTAAATTTTGTTGCACCGTCTCAGTTGTCCGTATAAAAGTGATCAGAACAAACGTGTACTCCGCTCCAGTGTTTGACTTTCTCATTACAACTATTGGAACGTTTCATAAAACCATAACGTGCGTATCAAATTATTTCACTATATTCCAGTAAATATGTCTTACCAAAATAGAGATTCTGCGTCATCTGTTGCCTATACAGATTGCAAACAATACACTTTGTTATATATTGTTTTCGGAATATTAAGCTGGCCTTAAAATATTTTCACTTGCGATGAAAGATTTCCACGTATAAAATATAACCTTGGTTTAGTGTTTCGCACGTTGGTTCAGAATTGACGAGTATTGAACATCACGTTTGTTTGTTTTCAGAGTAAAACTTTTACCAAGGGGGAGAACTCATCACATCTCTCCCAACAACTTTCACAGTCGTCGTTCAATTGTAGACGTCAGACGGCACAACAGGAACAATGATTATGACAATCATAGCCGCGGGTTCTCCCTACTACGCACGCCGTTGCAACTTATACACAATACCACGCCGTCTGCAGAGACGAAGACGCCCCTCAAAATCCACCAGCCAAGAGAAGACCCCCGGCTGTTCTATCAGTCTTCTTCATATATTGAAGAAACTAATGGGAAAAATATAAACCCAGAGGTGATGTCGGTTTACCCAGGTAGAGAAGTGGTCAGGGCTGGCGAAGACCACTACAGAACTTCACTGCACCGCATTAAAAAACATGAGCAAAATGACGTCGCTTATGGTAAAATCGGTTTCAATCGTATCTATTTATATGTTTTTGGATATATATTTATTTATTATTTATTTATTTATTTATAATTATTTTAATTTTTTTCAGGTTTCAATACCTGTGTTAGATGTCCTCATGACAGGACGTTGATAGCGAAAGTTGGTACCAATCGAGTGATGCTGCAACATCCACGTCTCCTGTCATGTTCCGGTAGAAAAGCTCCCAGAAATGTCCAGTTTGAACACATGTACGGACCAAAATTTGGATCTTTATTAGAACAAGGATCCCATACAATCATAGGCAAAGCTGTACAGGAAAATCAAGTAAGTTTTAGCTAAAATAAACTTTTCCATTTAGGTACTCGATTATTTATTATTTAGGTAGCTTTTTAATGAACTTTTTAAATATTGTCAGTAAGTAGTTTGCCACCCAGAATCCTGGCTCATAGAAGTTACAGTTATACACTAAAAAATTTGGAACTATATGTAAATTCTTGTAACGACATTCACGAGTCGATGATGCAAAAATACCCTCAAAGTAACTTTTTTTCAAATACCTACGTATATTTTTCCTTCCTATTTTTTTCCTCTTTCCATAACGGCGTAAACAATTATGTTCATAATGTCTTAAAGAAAATATTTTATTTTATATTCCTAAGTAATGACAGTCAGGAACAAGGAAGAATACTGGAAAGTTAAGTTAGAGCAGAAAAATAGCAAAAATGTATAGGTACTCTCTACAACCTTGAAGTACAAAAACAAAAAATATGATCCAAAACGTTCCAGAAATGTTGATTTTTTTTGCTAATTGAAAAAAACATTGCTTTTGTTAATGATAATTTAGGTAAAGTAAGATGTAAAAGACTGATTAAAAATGAATATATTGCTTAACAAAAGCATGATTTACAATGTTACAACCGTCCTTTTTAACTTTAACAACCGACCCCAGGAGTAGAGATGACAAATTCAAGTAACAAATTCCACTGTTTTTACTTGGACATTTTCTCAAAATCTGTAATTGCACTTGCAGTGAAAATAAAAGTTTTATCTACTTATCAATGAAGTTGGTATTCATAGAAAGCTTAAAGACAATATACCCTGTGTAGTAATTAGTATTTTATGATCTAATAAGGTTTGCGAAATATTACAAGAACATTGAAAACTGTTACATTCTTCCCTGGTCTCCCCTATATTATATCCCGAATCTCGCCATCTACTTATTTGCTTTAGGAAACATTAATTTTTGAAAGGTAAATGCTGTCCTAATACAGATCTAACAGATTTCAACTACAACATAGACTAATCAGGTGGCCTCAATTTTCGTTTATTAATGTTTTTATTTTAAAATGTCTATCCGTCGACCGACTTGCATTGAGATCATAATATAAAAACATGGCCTGAATCTACTTTGATAAATTGCTTATATTATGCATGCATATCTACGCATCCCGTTTACTGCACAACACTTAAGTCTTAATGTATGATGATCCATAAAAATATTTAATCACCAATTTGATGGTTTTCAGATTCTACAGACATGTAAAATGCAAGTTAACGTCTTAGTACAGTTTTGTCCTATACCACACTATTTGAAAGCTCATTGCGGAAAGGAACAAAACAAAACGTGCCATTTTTCATGTCGACATTCTAAAATGGAAATACAAGGAAGTTCGTCATTGACATGTGGAGATGATATGAAGTGGTTAGGCCGTCTACCTGCTTGTAGTAGTAAGTAGAAAAAACTATTTTTTTTAAGTATTAAATTTATCTATTGAATTTATTTTAGAAGTCACTATTACGTACTCAACAATTAATATAAAATATAAATTATACGTTTCGATTAATTATTAGCTCTGAATTGGACGCTATATAAACATGGTCATACATTTTTTAACAAAGATTTGAAATTTAATAATCATCATTATATTTAGCCACAGGAAGTTCACTCCTGATTCAAGATATCCTCATAGTTTTCAACTCCGACCTAGTAGAAGCGACCTGCATCTAACAATTTTCATCCTTTACTAGATCGCCGATGCAAAATTCATTTAATATTTCGATATATTTTGTTTTCAGTTCGCACCTGGTGCCATCCTTTACCACCGCCAGAACATGGTCGTATCAGCTGCAAGGGCGATACGACCGACAACGGTTGGGGTCTTCAAGAAGGTTCAAGCTGCCGGTTACAATGTGCAAAAGGTTGGCGATGGGCATCTCGAAAATCTGCTGTTTGCCATCGTGGTGCGTGGACCCAAGAACTAGCGTGTCAACCGAAAAAAACAAAATGATTATACCTACTACTAGATATTAATTGTGAATTTATTATACTTTTAACAACTAAAAATAATATTAAAAATACATCAGTTATATTCTATAAATAATGTATAAAACTAAATACCTACAGATATATTTAAATCAATGTTAATACGTAGGTACCTATCTATAAAAATATGACCAATTGAATGTACGAAGTAAATATTATATTTCGTGATGTATTATATTAATCATAAAATTATACTTACGTATTACCCGTCGGAAATATCTGTGGACCTGAATAATTGACGTCATTGGAACATATTAAGTTCAGAAAATTCAAAATAAAGGTTAAACAGATTGAATTAAAATAGAAAAAAGAATAAAAAAAAAGAATTCGCATCCATCTCAAAACGTTTTTAAGTAAAATAACATAGTAGATAGAGGAACACAAAAAAATGAAATGTGAACGGCATCCCAGCTAGGTTCACAGATATTTCCGAGGAGTTATACATACTTAATAAATAAGTCTTATTCAAAATATATCGTATTTTTACCCTTACGTAAAGATTTTTGGTCTTAAGCCCAATGTTTTTATGACCTCAATGACCGAACTCAAGAAAGCGTTCCAAACAAAAGGCAAAACAATAATTTCAATTTCATTAGATCGCTACGAAAAATATTTCCAGAGTGAATGCGAACCAAATAAAATAAGTCTTGAACGATCCTATTTTAACACCAATACGTAAACCTATATCTGGAAATCCTCTTTTGGAGCATCCGTTCAATAGGTTGTTAAGATCGTAATGGCAACAACATTAAAATCTTAAAATAAATGATTACGAACTCTGTATGCCATTTACCAGGACAAAAATATTAGTAATTTACGTTATATATACTTTTTTAATGATATAAATATTTTTTTAGGTACATACAGAACATAAGATAGTTAATTCTTAAAGATTAAACTGCAGCAGCTTAGGTTTCTGAACGCACACAATTCAAAAATAGAAACGAGTTTGGCATTAGCGGCCGTTATTATTTTGAGTATTTGTTTGCTACGAGGCCGTCAAAAATGCAACTTCAATTTGTTTAAACTTAATAGCACGGGCTTATAATGTGTAGTTTGTTATAATTAACGAGGAATATTGTTTTGTATTATAGTTTATTAATAATTATGGGGAGTAACACGAGTAAAACGAACAGCGAGACAGCTGTTGTCCAAAAAAACGAAGTGGACATTAGCAGTAATCCGGATCCTCGGTCGCCAACCCCAGAAATAATACGTACTCCGCTACAGGTATGCACCAAATAAAAATGTATCTATTAAAATGAACATTATTCAGAATATTTATCTGTTGCAAAAGATCTTTAAAACCCTCTTAAAAGTGTTCATACTTACATAGTAAACAATTTGCTTATTTTTAAATCCTTTTTATTCCATTCACTCGTACATGTTTTTTATACATATGTGGGATATATGCAAGCTCATAAATAAGAAAATTCAATGAATTTGATTTGTTTCAGAATAAAAATGGCGGCAAACATAACATTACTAAAAATGTTGATTTGAGAAAAACCTTTGAATGTGCTAAGGGCGAAGAAAAACTCATACATAATAATCCAATACTTTCTGCTGTAAT
Source organism: Deilephila elpenor (assembly GCA_949752805.1). Lineage (NCBI taxonomy): Eukaryota > Metazoa > Arthropoda > Insecta > Lepidoptera > Sphingidae > Deilephila > Deilephila elpenor. Next base: position 7,716,509 of record OX457096.1, on the reverse strand, counting down.
TAAAAATCATTTACAATCATATGACCCACGCTCACCAACACAGGATTTTGAACGCACGCCAATCGTAATTGCATCTCAAATTGACGAATTAACACATGACACCAAGTTACTAAGACTTGAAAGCGAAAATTGCGCAAGTCCTCAATTACCTGAAGATTTTGACAACACAGGTTGTAAGGAACTAAATGATGTAAGTTTAGATTTGATGGTCCCTAGAAATCTTTGTAATGGTTTCTTTGATATGACTCTAAATGATTCATTTAAAGAAAGCAAAGAGCCTTTAGGCTCTTCAACTGTATCCAAAGAAGCTATTGAAGATAACATATCCAATGCAAATGCAGAAAATAAACCAACAACATTGTTAGAAACAAATTTTGATTATATCGAAAGTAATGAATTTAAATCAGATGATAGTGAAGGGACTGAGCTATCTGTAAATGATTTTGAAACAACAGAAGATGACATTAAACAAATTCCAGTTTTTAAAATACTTGAACAAGACCCACGCTCTCCATCAACTGGTATTGAAAGAACACCTATAGTGGTCCCAAAAAGCTTAGAAAATATGAATGGTGAAAATGTTGAAGAAATGTCAGACGATACTTTGATAAAAGTTTTACAAACTACCAATTCAGAACTTCGTCAGACCATCACCAATCCACAAAACACAAATACTGAAGGCTTACTGATTTATGAGGATGAATCTACAAACTTAAATGACACCCCCAAGAAATGTATGTCTACAAATAACAATGGGTCCAGGACTCCATTATCTTGCATGAAAAATAAGACTGACGTTGGGCATGCTCGTTCAAAGTCAGCTAACACCTTATTTGATCCTAAAAATCAGAAATTGGTGCAATCCAAAATCCCCAAGCGCATATCACACATCCCAAGATTAAAGACTTTATCAAAACAAGCACAATTGATACCCACAGGCAGCAGCATCTCTTTGAAGAACTTATCAAAATCAACTGTAGTCAGTGGTGACTGTGAGAACACTCCTCCACATTCACATCGTGACAGATGGGATAAAGATAATAGTATTGTTCTGTGAACATAGACTCTCATAATTTGAAATTTATTAATATAACTAAATAGACTTGACTTTCTATGGTACTATTTGATAGTTGTTTGATATGCTAATTAGGCATCAATTGTCTACAATAAGTGCTTTTGACTCTGAATAAAAACACATTGTTTAGTTCGTTTTTTTTTTGCATAAACCAATTTCTAAAATCATATCACACATATATTTGATTTATTGCAGTCGATTTTAATCTTGACAATAAAATAACTATTATATATACACATTGTTTGATTTCTAGCACTTGTGTACTTTTGGTTTGTAGTAATATTCAGAAGTAAGCTTGACATCAAAACTAAAATACACCATAGACACGACTCCTAAAGTATATATATACTATACTATATCAGCCCATATACGTCCCACTGCAGGGCACGGGCCTACTCTACGATTGAGAGTGGTTAGGCCATATAGTCCACCACGCTGGCCTAGTGCGGGTTGGCGGACTTACATACCGTAGAAATTCTTTAAAATCGCTACGGTATGCAGGTTTCCTCACGATGTTTTCCTTCACCGTTAAATTGCGTGGTGATTCACTATCAATACACACATAACTCCGAAAAGTCAGAGGTGTGCCCTAGGATTTGAACCCGCGACCACCGTGAACATGTAGGCAGCCGCGTCTGGTCCGTTACCAACAGGCCACCACGCTCCTAAAGTATAGCATATTGTTATGTATCAAGATTATGATGTGTAGTCATTCTTATTAATGCCTGATTTTTTGAGCTTGAGTGCCATATACCACTTACCTACAGACTCATATTTCGTTAACCAGTATTTTTTTTGTCAGAAACTCGCAATATTTGTGTAACAACCGAAAAGGTTAAATAAAAACTTCAGTTTTATTTTAATATTTTTATTATACACATAAATACAACATTTAATACATATTCATACATATATTCGCAAGTTTTTTTTTTTTGAAGTGAAACTTCTTTATCGGGGTTGGAAAAAATTTTTCGTTACGCGTCACATTCTTCCGTTACGCGCCATCTTTTTTTATTTAGTAAATTAGTACCCACTTCAGTAAGCCACACCCCCAACCGTTTCCAAGCCCCACCCAAAATTTTAAGTCCCACCCACTTTTTTGTAATTTAATCCTTACCCCCCCTCTGGCCTTCCCCCACCCTAAATCCAAAACAGTGCCCAATAGCCTCCCCACGAAACCTCCCCCCCCCGCTTACCCCCACCCTAAAAATTTTACCTCACCCCCCCTACTCATATCTCCGGCATTATCCATCGTAGACCCACCGACCTTGGGTTCATTGGAACCGGCTCGGTGAGGGCTACAATCCTGCCCCAACAGAATTCCCGAATTCCCCCTCCACAACTTTCCCCACCCAAAAATATTTTAAGGTGCTCAATAGCCTCCCCACGAAACCTAACCCCCCCCCCCGCCCCTACCCCCACCTAAAATTTTTACCTCACCCCCCCTATTCCTATCTCCGCCAATATCCATCGTAGACCCATCGACCCTGGGTTCATTAGAACCGGCTCGGTGAGGCCTACAATCCTGCCCCAACAGAATTCCCGAATTCCCCCTCCACAACTTTCCCCACCCAAAAATATTTTAAGGTGCCCAATAGCCCCCCCACGAAACCCCCCCGCCCCTACCCCCACCTAAAATTTTTACCTCACCCCCTAAACCTATCTCGGCCAATAAAGGTCGTGGACCCACCGAGCTTGGTATCCTCGGAACCGTCTCGGTGAGGGCTACAAATTGGCCCCGATAGAAATCCCAAATTCCCTCAAAATTTTCCCCCCTCCTAAACTTAAACTTTATTTAATTTAGCTTTATTTTACCAATTCTGTAAATTTGTAAATAGTAGATCATTTTTCGAAAAATGATGTCATAAAGAAGTTTCACTTCTTACGTGTGTACACTAATACACACACACATTTTTTTTTTTCATAACGCAATATAACAATAAATATTTAGATACATGTGCAAATAACATAGTACACTGTAGCTTGGCTAGCTTTTATGGAATGGTTTTGAAATTGAACACCGAAATGGAGGTGATTTATCGTGTTATAGAGCAAGCTCAACACCTATGACGTCATTGGTTAGTACAATAAACTCTTCCCTGCTGTACTGCTTCACAGCCCTCGAAGAACTAGAAGTCAAATTATTCACCAATGAATCATTAAAATAAGCATAAATGTTACATACAAACAAAATAAATACAATGATTACATAACACAGGGAATAGGTAAGTATAACAACTTTAGAACACTACATTTTACTACTAAAATAGCTTATAGCAGTTCTAAAATAGTATCAACTCAAAGATTTTACACAGACAACTATGGTATTTAAAAAAAAACCTATTAGACCCAGTATTAATCTTATATATCAAATACATACAACAAATTGAAATTAATTAATAAGTAATAATTAATACGATTTTAATCCATTACTGTATTGTGAATATTTGTATATTCTAATAAAACAATTAAATTATTCTAGGTTCAGAGTGTAAATATGTACTTGGGCAACTGTTGTCTTTCTCTATAGAATCATGATACAATTTAATATGAAATTTATAAATAATTAAGCTATGTAATGCTGCAAAATGTTAGATCCATATATTGAAGAAATAAAATATTTCCTTTGAATTCTTTTGTACATTTCATACAATACTACTAACTATATTTGGCACAATACTAATAAATAAGTGGAAACCAGTAAATTTGTAAACTGCATTACATAATCAGAATGCATTGAGGATATGTATGTACAATTATGGTACAATGATAATTAATTCAATGTCACAGGAAAAGTATGAAATTAAAAAAAAACAATATTTTAAAAATTATGCATTATAAACAAACAGAATGGAATTTATTCAGGCATAAAAAAAATACTTCAATTTATCACACAGTCAAATATTATGCATATAAAGAAATTAACTACAAGACAGGATTAGGCACTGAAAGAAATGATAAATTTAAAGCTAACTAGGTGGATAGTAATAATCAATAATCAGACACATATATAAAATCATAAAAGATAACACTAAATACACAATGTGGTTCTTAACCATTCTTATTCAATATAATTATTATGTGGAATGATAATAGGAATATTATTATATAAAATTTTGTCTATTACAAAAATCTGTCGCTGTATCTTATTAAAATCACTAACACATTCAGGTAAACTAAATCTCCTGAATATTTCATTTATTTATTTATTTATTTATATACACTTTATTGCACACACACAAAAAATACAAATAAAAAGAAAATCACATACATAAAAAGTACAATTGGCGGTCTTATCGCTCAAAGGCAATATCTTACAGACAAACATTTCATGTTATGGGGGAGGGCATAAACTATGTGCTAATTAGTAAAGAGGTAGATTTCACACATTTTCATTTAAATTTTAAATACTAGTGGTTTTGGGGCATTGTTTAAGGTAACATTACATTACTATGTGAATTTCCTGGCAGGATAACATGTCTAGAATTTTTCAGTTGAACTGATTTTTATTCTAATTAGTTAAACATTATGCACTACATTCATAAAAAGCCTGCAAATAAATTCACATAATAAATAAATTTCTAATTTTCGTGCTATGCACACACACCTAACATGAATATAACATCTTAGATAAAAGGATTGCACTAAGCTTCATGCAATGGCCATTGCTGTTCACTTTTCATTTGTGTCTTTTTCTGCCATATCATCTGCAAGGAAGGTTAGTAAAGATGTTATTAAAATTTAAAACACATGCAAAAAAAATTAGATAAAACCAGTAGAAAAACAGTTTTATTAATATAGATACACTCAGTAAAAACAACTGATAAAACAGTAAGTTGTTGTAACATTTATTAATATCATGAACACATGTGGAGAAGAGATTAGGGGGATGAATAAAACTAACTAAATACATTTCAAATTGATGATATTACCTTGCTCTTTACACTCAATATTCTGTGAAATAAATTCACGCAGCTCAGAATAAGCTTTGTCCAAATTGTCATTCAGAATGGTGATGTGGAAGTTTCCTGGTTCTTGACCTGGAATTTTGAAAACAAGTCAAATTAAAGGTATATTTACGACACAAGACTCTATCTTTGTGTGGGGTCAGGACTATCATGCGGCTGTTGGGTGTATTTATTTATTTTAGCTAAAGACATCCTGAGTGTGGTGGTGTCATTTATTTTGCTATACATATTTATGTTATGACTGTACTTGGTGATAATCGAATAATACATTACAGTTACTGCAACTCAGTTGTGGTTCTGAACACTATTATATTCCAATTTCATGCAATTCATCGATACAGTTTCTCTATTTATATAACATGGATGTCTAGCATGAATGCATACACAAATCATAATTAGGCAAATATATAAAGAGATTTCTTTTCTTAAAATAAATCATATTAATCAGGCCATGAATTGACTGATTTTGGATTTTTCTTTTATCATTTAAACATTCCATTAGACAATATAATGAAAATATATTGTGGATTACATTACCAAATAGGATTTCCCGTCGAGCAGTTTCCAATCTCTTCATTAGGGCTTCTTCACTTTCAGTGTTCCGGGCTCGCAGTCTTCTTTCTAGTTCACCGATGGAAGGAGGCATCACAAATACAAGCAGTGGGTTGAGATCTGTGTGTTTAATTTGTTTCACACCTTCAATGTCAATATCCAGAACACAAACTTTACCTGTGCGCCTTACATCATTGACAGCTTGTTTGCTGGAAATAGACAATTATTATTTTATTAACCTTTAATTTATTTATATTAAAGGTATCAATGTATCACAAGCACATTTAAAAAAACTAAGATTCTGTTACTGTAAAATAATCTTGAATTAAAAATAATGGGCAATCATATTCAAATATTGTTGTCAAGTAAATGACTGCATTGTCTTATTCAGAATGAATATTGATTTGATGTATAACTTTTTTTTATTACTTGGACTTAGATAAAAAAATGTACCTATGTGCAAACATGAGGAAACAAGTCATAACTTTCAAATATAACAAAACTACCAGAAATACTTTAGTCTTAAAACATTGCACTCATCACACAAACATTTTTTGATTATATAAAAAAAAAAACTATAGCCTATGTGATCGAATATGAATTATTTTTTTATATACTGTCATCATATTCAAATATGAACAGGTCTCGCACCAAAAACAAATACAATAGATGGAAACATTGCCAACATTCAGTTGTTTTCTTCAATATGCTCTAAAGTCTGTTGTGTTCTACAAATTTATATTTGATGCAATGATATAAACAAGGGTATACAGTGTTCTACAATACAGTACTAAAATAACCCCTAAAGGAACCAAATAAACACTGAGTCAATGACTGAATGAACCAGAACTTCTAATAATGGCATTTTGCCAATTGTGCTCAAAACAACGAGCACATGGTCAAATGAGATTAGTAAAAAATTCAACATGATATCACCTGGTTCCATACATATTTCCGCTGAAGATGGCCGTTTCTATGAAGTCTCCTTTCTCTACAGCAGCAGACATGTCAGTTTTATTGGTAAAATGGTAGTGCACACCGTCCTTTTCTCCTGGACGAGGATCCCTCGTTGTGTGCGACACGCTAAATCCAAATTTGTCTGGGAATTCTTTCAGCAAACGCTTCAACAGTGTACTCTTTCCTGAACCCGAAGGTCCGCACAGCACAAGAGGACGAGGCCCTTTTTGCACCATTGTCACAAAAACTGTGGAATAAACGTGTAAAATGAAACACCGGTAGCTAATCGACAGTATTACCGATTGATATTGAAAAATGACATTACGTTTTAAAAAGGACGTGGCGGTATCTTTTATTAAATTACCCTCTTTATAAAACTGTGTAATGACACAAGTGGGGTTTATTCAATGTGGGGAACATGCCTCACATGCGCACAGTAAACATCAAAATACATGCGTAAAAGAAAGGGAAACGTGAAACGTCATGTTAAATGTCACTCTATGAAATTATAGTGAAATTCGAATGTACGCCTGTAAGGGCGTAATTACATGTTCGGATGAGTTTTGTTCAAAAGTTATTATAGTGATGTAAAGCATTCAATAAGTACTACACATTATTTCAAGAAAAGTACACTATAAACATGACTATATCTATATCTATATCAGCCCATATACGTCCCACTGCAGGGCACGGCACGGGCCTACTCTACAATCGAGAGACTCGATTGAGAGTGGTTAGGCCATATAGTCCACCACGCTGGCCTAGTGCGGATTGGCGGACTTACATACCGTAGAAATTTAAAAAACATGACAATATTTTTTTTTTCTGGAATGGAATTTCTATTAATGCATCATATTAAAAATAGAGCCTGTTGGTTAACGGACCAAACGCGGCTGCCAAAATGGTCACCGTGATCGTGGGTTCAAATCCCAGGGCATACCTTTGACTTTTCGGAGTCATGTGTCTATTGATAGTCAATTAGTGGTCTAGATGGCCTAACCCCCCGCAATCGTACTCTCGATTGACGCGAAGGGTCGTGCCCTAAAGTGGAACTTGTGTATATGGACTGATAGAGTAGTCTGTACAGTCAGTACCTGCCTACATAATTATGTGTATTTAAATGAAGTCACCAATTATTGTCTTGTAAAGAACCTTTCCTTTGTGTTTCCATAATTTTTTATTAGAGTTTGCCGGAGGCTTCGCTTCAGGAACAGTTTCTTTTAGTTACCTAACAAACTTTTCCATAATACCACGAATCCCTATAACTGTTAATCAGGCATTAAATTGCAGTTAATTCTTTTGAAAGTCGCGTTTTTACGTCCGTAGACTTTAGAATACCGTTGTTTTTATTACACCCTTTAGAATTTTTAACATCAGTAAAAATGTTACCGGATTGGTTATACTCTGCTTAGAAAAATAACTATGTTACTTACCATTGTTTCTGCCTACCATAGCTGATTTTAGGAATAAAACTTTTCCGGCATCATAATTGCTACACAAAACTAGACTAACGAATCAATTCGTTCATAGTATTGTATTTCTTTATCGTTATCAACGCAAACAAGAAAATTAACAAGAAACCAAACCATGACATACGTTATTACGTAATTATTAAATAGACTAACTTATATTAATTAATTAATACTTTATTATTACATAGGCATACCAACTGTGTGCTCGTCGCCTAAATGTTATTTAAAAAGCTTTACACTCTAGATAACCAATCTCTATAATCAACATCAACAATATTTATTAATTTGATTATAAATGTTGATTGCCTGTATGTACATATCCTAAAATTACATTTATTGCAGTTTGGCTAAAATATTATGATACACAAACAAACATATATTAAGTATATTAGGTGTTTATTACGACAGTGAGTAATTTATTACGATAGTTTTATATTAAAATAGTAATTGATTTTTGTATTTAATATAGTTGAGAATGTCATAATTATTGTATCGCATGGGTATTTTCTTATCTGTGGACACAGTTTTCAACATCGGAATCAATGGTCAGTCTTTTTATCGAATACATAATTTTAAATGAAAGAGATATAAATTTGAATATCAAATACCTTTTTAAAATTACCAAAATTATTTTACATATATAAAATTTTATTGGTTTTTCCAAATTTATGAATGAATATATGAAAAACAGTAAGTATATTACTTCCGGGTAATGGTTAACCAATTACGAAGCAACCTAATTGACCAATCACATTTCATAGTTACAAACGAAGTTTTGGCCGTTATTTTGGAGCTCATTCGCAAAGAACAGCAAGCAAAATCAAACGGGAATCAAGCAGCCAAGCAAGACGGCAGTTAACTTGTTTGAATGTAAATTTATTTACATTCAACTAGCGGATCTGCCGTTGTGTATTTGTGGCGTTAAGTATTTGATATAAGTTGTGGAAATGGAGATTCAGGTCAGGAGACACAGGCCGGTGAGTGCATAGTTTGGTAGATCTGCGTTTGGGATTTTAATTGTAGTCCGTACACACATATTTTTGTAATTTCTTTGTGCGTTGTAGATTCAAGATCAAGAAAATGTGTACGTTATCAAGGGTAAAAGTAGTGTTGGATTGCCAACTAAGCGGCAAGGCTTGACCGTGCGCGGAGCATTAGGTGATTTAAATGCCAATGTTCAAGCTCAGCGTGAAGTGGTGGGTAAGGTGGCTGTCGCTGCAGCTGAATTCGAGAAAAAAGCCAACCAAAACCGTAGCGTTCTTCGTAGGTAAGGAATTTATTTGCTTTAATATTGATCAGCTGATTCATCTACCCGCAACTTTTAAAAAATATCAGCACGAGTGGATCAGTAATTTTTTCGAACGTGTTGAAGTGCTGTATACTGAGTTATATATATTCAAATCTGGTATATACTTGTTACCTTTAAATTTAATAAAATTAGGTTCTAAATTTTTCAAGTTCAACATGCTAGGTGTGGTGGTAGGTATAAATTTGAGTTTAGATAACATAGCTTATGCAATATGCATATTTGTATACTGCATATTCTTAGAATAAAATATGTTCTATATTGATTCATTTTATATTTTAATTTCTTTGTTTCGGTAATTATACATATTATAATATCCTTACTCCACTATAGTACAATAGTTTGTTTAAAATTATTTGCCTGCCTCGGTGGCGTACTTGTATTACGGTACGGTTACAAAGCTGAGGTCTCGGGTTCGAGTCCCGGGTCGGGCAAAGTGATATTGGATTTTTCTATTCATTATCAGCCCGGAGTCAGGAATTTGTGCCCGATATGGCGATAGGCTCGCCCCCTATCACATCATGGGACGGAACATACAAGGCGAAATGTGGGTGTCCTGGTGGCGCCTCTGCCTACCCCTTCGGGGATAAAGGCGTGAGTTTATGTATGTATGTATGTAAAATTATTTGCTGGGCGTTATATTTTTTCACTTCTGACTATTAATATCTAATATATACCATTTGCTATATAACTAACTTTTGATTATTAATTATGTTTTAAGTTGTGTTTCTCATTTAACGGACATTACTTGGCTGTATTGAAATATAATCTGCATTATTGTGGAAATGGCCTAAGCTGACCACTTTCTGTGGCTGAATAGAAGATAGATTGTGGGAATTTATTTTGTCAGAATGATACTCTTTGTGTATTGTTCAAAACATGTGACAACTTGTTTGCAGCAACTACAGCCATGTTCAGTCAAAAATTGATACTGGACTTGCATGCAAACCCATTATTCAGCCATCTTCAAGACCCCCGCTGAGACGGGAGGAGAGCACTGCAGGGCTCGCTGCAAGGGCTGCTGCAAGAACCAGAGTAAGTACAAACATCAATTACTACTTATTGTTGTTAATACTATTCAATATCTAATTAACTATACCATTTAGTGAACAAATAGGTTCTTTTATTCTTTTTAATGCCAGCCACACAAACACCATCATGGCTATGAGTATTTTGATGTTTTAGCTGACTATACTATATGGCCAACCAGCAAGACCTCATATTTTTTTAAATGCCAGTAGCATTTATAAAATTCTATCTCTGGTGCAAATGTGTGGTACAATGGTTGCCTACATGGACCCACCAAATAACTATTTGACCAAATGTCGCCATCTAAGTATGATTAAACTGATATTTAGAAGAGAAGAAGAGATATAGATATACACCATATGACATGGTCTGTTTATTTTATAATCAATGTAGTTTATTCAAGGAGTAAGATGATTCATAAAAAATACTTATTACATTAACTGCAGTCTGCATTAAACTTTTAAGTATTTTGAAGTTCAATGCATGTGTGGCTATCATACAATAGCATATTATTTATATGTATAACCTGAGTTGTACAGATACACAGCTCATTGTTTTGAACCACAATAAATGTGATATACTTACTCCTGTATCTCCTATAAAAGAAAATCACATGTATAATATGTAGATGCTGATGTAACTTTGGAGAGAGTACTGACATCGGGGAGATAAGCAGATAATATATAAATTTTATATTAGCCCTTTGCCTACTATGGATAGGCTTATGTATCTCTAATGCTGATGATAAATCAGACATTTTGGTGTTTGGATCTTGATACCATGGCCTAATTTTGTTTGGTACAAAATGGATAGTAAAAAACTAGAGATATAATATAACTGGGATTTTCAACACACTTAATAAGATTTATTTAATTGTTAAAATATTCTTAACTCTATCTAACATCTGCAAAATGCTAATAAGTGTGATAGATGGATTGATGTGTTATCAACTCATTATGCATTGTTGCTTTGCATTCAGGATTTACACCCTTGCTTCCTAAGCTTGCAATACAAAGTTTGTTTTACTTAATGTGCCTTTATTAATTTATATTCACTTGTTCATATCTACAAATTTATATCATGACCTATTTATTTCATCATATTTTTGCTCTTGGAGCCACAAACATCTGGATACATATTTGGAGTGATTGATTTAGGTCTTAAATTCGCGTGTCATTAGCACACTATTACTGTTGAAAAACTATTATTAACTACAAGTCTTCGCTCATTGTCTCTTACTATTTTAATAATTGATTGATATTTAGACTATGGACATTTAAATCTTTTTATGCATAAAATACATATAATTAACGAAGTAGATCGCAATCGATTTTTTGTTGTTTCTTATTATTTTTAAAATCATTTACTGTGAATAATGCTGCAATCTTTTTCGGTTCTATATTTAAAAATATATAGGGGGTAAATAACGCAAGCAAAAGGTCTCTCAAGGTTCCGATAATATACTTGTGTCCGACTATACATATACGTACACACAAGTGTGGTATAAACAATAGTTAAATTGCTGTAAAAAATAAAATAAATTTCATGGGTATTTTAAAATATTATCATATTACGTTAAAACTAGCGAATCACTTAAATATCGAACGTATTCCCAGAACCGAACCTGCGACCTCGTTTCGTGACCGAGCGCTCGCCCGCCAATCCATAATTGCTTTGTTTCTTGTAGCGTCGAACGTATTATATAATCTTTTCAGTATGGCTGTTGGATATGTCCTGTTTGTGCTGAAATGTGTGATATATTTATTTTGTGCTGATTATAGCATTAATATTAATAAAATACATAAAAGGATGTCGAAGTTTAGGACGGTGGCTACTAAAAAAGTATTTCGAACATCTCTTGCAAATAATATAAATCTTTATATCAATTTATTTACGTTTTGCAATTCATGCTTACTTAAAATTTTTAGAACACAGCAATTATTGATACAATGGAAAGCAACTTTAGGTGAATGGTAGCAATAAAAAAAAATATCACTATGATAGAAATTAGTGAATTTTATTAGACATGAAAAAGGTGTATTATTTAGACAAATATTTATTTTCAGGCTGCCCTAAAAGACAGTCAAAACAAGCCCAGTGAATTAAAGGAGACTGTTAACATCTGCATACAGGCGAAAAAATGTCAAGACACTAAGAAGTCTAAACTGCCAACAGTGAAAGAATATAAAGAGATCAAGTCACAAAAGTCAGTTGTAAAAGACCCTACGGAATCTTTGGGAAAACTCAAATTAGTTGAAACTACAAAATCAGATCAGAATACAATTGTTAATGATCCAATTGAGTTAGCGAGGCAAAATGCCCCTGCACTGGAGGCATTTGAGAGTGATTCCACCCCATACCTACCTGGTGATATTGAAGACATTGATGCAGGAGACAATAACAGCCCATTGCTTATGTCAATTTACATTAAGGATATTTACAAGTACTTGACGGAGTTAGAGGAGAAATATCCTATAGAACCTGACCACCTGAGGAAACAGGTAAATTGTGTTTTCTTTAACATTTTCCACTATATAACAGACAGAAAACTATTTTACGATGAAGTTGCTGGCTGCAGACCACTTTCCACACGTAATGTGGTAATCCTTCAAGATAGGTCTTTGGCAGATCTCTATGGCAGAGACAGATGATGATTGCTATAAGTCTCAAGTAAAGTTTAATTTGGCTTGTAGTTGTATGTATTCAAGAAGTTTATCAATATTATAATTATGGCCTAAAATTATGTACATTGGAACTTCAAACTACGAATTTTATAATTAAGATTAAGGTTTACCATTACTTTATTTATTTAAAAAATTCTATTCACTAATAAACTGTTACATTTCAGTCTGTTATCACCGGGAAGATGAGGGCGACTCTTATCGACTGGCTAGTGGAGGTCCAAAGGCAATTCTCTTTAGTTCTTGAGACATTCCATCTCACTGTTGGTATTATTGACCGGTATTTACAGGTAACTAATCACAATAATTATCTTAAAGACACTTTTAATGTTGTATTTTAAAACTTATAGTACTGTGTTGTACTTTAAATACTCTAATTATAATTACATACCTTTCAAGAGTAATCAATAAGGTAAAAGCTTTTGTTTGCAGTTTGACCTTTGTATGTTTAATTTTTGATACTATTATGAGTTAGCTTTATTTACTCATGCCTAATGTAGATGGCGTTGATAGTAACTTTATACATAGTATGCATGCAATGGCTCCATAATAGGTGGTTGATTTTGTGGAATACAATTATTTGTCATGAACAGTCTTATTCAGCTATTCTAAATAAATCATAACAATAACATGTCCAATTTTTATAATTTTTTCCTTTAGAAATATTTTCTATATTTAGGAGCTAATACTTTGGTATTGACATTTGACACACTACAGAAGTTTATACTTTCATTCAAATTGCAGGTGGTGCCAAATGTACAAAGGAACCAGCTGCAACTAGTTGGTGTGACGGCGATGTTTATAGCCAGCAAGTACGAGGAGATCTACGCACCCGACGTGGGAGACTTCGTGTATGTGACTGACAACGCCTACACCAAAAGTGATGTGTTCCACTGCGAACGCGACATTATGTCCAAACTCGGATTCTGTCTCGCACGGCCCATTCCCCTGAGTTTCTTGAGACGGTGAGTTTGTTAAATTGTTATTTTCAGATATATTACTATCTATATACAAGTATTAAAGAGTACATAAACGGTCATAGGCTAATTATTGCGAATTGTTTTCTTTTAAATGTTAAAAGTAAGTTTTAAATGTATGGTGCGTTTTTCATATTTACTGCATTCGAGTTATTGGCACAGAAGATTTAAAGTGATTTTCAAAAATCGCTTTCGTATATTGGCTTCGTCAAAACTATTTGTCTAACATTATGATTTCCCTTTAGGTTTGTAAAAGCTGCGCACGGGACATCGAAAAATCATCACTTAGCTAAATACTTCGTTGACCTTTGTTTGGTACAATACTCAATGGCGCACTACAGACCCTCGGAGCTTGCAGCATCCGCCATTTGTCTCTCGCTTCACTTATTATCCAACAAAAAACTCGAAGATGTATGGACGCCTACTCTATCGTATTATTCTGGCTATTCTTTGGGACACATAGACCCCATCATTAGGAAATTAGCGAAAATTGTAATTAACGTTGAAAATTCAAAATACAAAGCGGTCTACAACAAATACCAGGACGTGACACTCGCCAAAGTGTCGAGCTTGCCCCAGTTAAAGGGTGAAAGTATCTACGAATTAGCCAAAATATCTTCTGATTATTGAAACTAGTGATTGCATGTGGCATAATGATGGATCTTGTTAAGCTGTGCTATGTGAAGTGTGTGTTTCCAATGTATTTAATTTTACAATGAAATGACTGTTTGTATAAGGTTTGTTTTAGGTACCTGGCTTTGATTCCTAGTATTAATTTAGAAGTAGTTTAATTTTAGATAAGTTTGTATGACGGCGAGCTATTCATTTAAAGCTATGTCACCACATTATTTATATTTGTAATTACGCGTTTACTTACATTAAATTGACTTAAATCTTGTTTTCAGATTTTTAATTTTGTTTACGATCTAACATTTTATCAATAGCTTTGCCATTATTTTATATTTGTGACGATAATAATATATGTGACAAGTATATGTATGTAATATTTGAGGTTTCGGAAACCTCGTTCATATTTTACTAAATTACCGTAATCATTCACTAAAAACATGATTATTCTAACAATGTTTCATAACATTAATATTATATTTACGCACAACGGTATTTATAGGTAATACAAAAGATATTGGTAAAATTACCTCATATTTATTTTAAGATAAGGTTGCGCAGATTTTGTTGCGGTGGTTGGAAAATATAACACTCGCTACAGTTAGATATTTGGTAAAGTTTGAGGTATATTTTGTTTGATATAAGGAAAGCGCGAATCATTTGTTGTGCGATATTTCGTTCCACTGCATTTTGCGGCGCATGATAAGAAGCAGTGCTTTGTGCCACGCTATGAATATGACTTGTGGCTAGTTCTCTTCGTACGTTACAGAACATTTGCGTGAAACTGCCCGCTGTGTTCACATAAATTTAGTGGAAAATAATTATAATAGTGTTTGTATTACGGTATTTTTAAGATAAATTGTACATTTTACATTAAATACTTAATATAGGGTGACAAAAAAACTCTGTCGTATCGATAACGATGTTATCAGGCATCATTAATGTGTTATTATTTTTAAAAGATCCGTTTCACATAATATGAAAAGAATATCCTTCAAAAATTTTTAAAAATAGGGAAACTCATTACAGTGATAACAACTGTGTTCGTAATAGTAGGAGAAATGCACCAATTTATGAGTAGGTATTTGAGGAAAGCTGAAAATGTGTCCCACACCTCTCCTATTATACCTATGCTATACCCCAACTTTGAGCTGCAGACCTGGCTATAGTGAGTAGCGGGGTTCTAAATGTTTAGGGGTAGTTTAAAAAATTCTTTTTAAAAATATTTTATTTTCATAACCTACCACATATAAAAATTGCGTATTACATCTAACACATTTTTGAAAGTACCCCCAAATATAAAGCCCCGCTACTCACCAGCCAGGTCTGCAGCTCTGAGTTAGGGTATAATAAGAGAGGTATGGGATAAGTTTTCGGCTCGCCTCAATGCCTGCCCAAAAATTGGTGCCAGCTCTCGAACATAACAAGCAACGTGAGGCGCAATGTTTCAGAATTTTCAGAATATGTGTTGTTGTTGTCAGAATTTAACTATAACTTATGATAAATCTGTTATCGTTTATTATATATTTTTTCGTATTTTTTAAATGCTGATACCCATATGCGCGTTGTGGATCGGACAGGGTTTTTTTCATACTGTATAATGTTTTTATAGAATTTAATTTATAAACCTGTGATTAGATTGTAACATCGACTTTGTTGAATATATAATGTATGTTTTATAATATTTTGTTCTTTTATTAACTCGAGTGAAAATATCGTGTATATTTTTTAAAAACGAACGTTTTTCTGAAAATAAAGTGAATTAATCCAATATTAAGTAACATTATAACGTATGCGTTGTTGTTACGAGTTCTATAAAGATACAATTGTTAAAAAAAACTAAATTTGAATTTCAATCATCGCAAAATTTGCATGAATTTTACTTTATTTGGTAATATGTTAAAGAGTGCACAGAGGAGCATGCACAAATGTATCTCGATGTATGATTTAAATTATGCTCGGAAATGTTTGCTGGGCGGCGCGTTGGCACCGCTGTCCCTTGCCAGCCATTCTCCGGCTGCGTTCCCACACTGTTCCGTCCGCAAATTCGAAGAATTTATTAACATTCGGCGGTTAGCCGCATGGTCTTGTTTCTTTTTTGCTGGTAGGACTAGCACCAACACTACTGCGCTAAAGAATCCTTTGTTCTCTTTTACTGGAATTTTAGACTGCAAGACTTTTTTGTATAATTAGGACACGTTATTTTCTTACATGCTATGCACGAGCTTGTACTCTCGTGTGGATATCGCGGAAATTATATTTAAAATTATAACAGATTAAATTAAGTCATGACCCTTCAATTTAAAAAAAATTGAGATAACTGGTTTTAAATTTTAATACCTATTCTATATTTTTGTAGCTTAAAATTACGAAGTACTGTGTGTGCAATAACATTTTTATTTAGTAGGATATTATACATAGGTAAGCTAGGTAACAAGGAATTCAGTTTTGAAAAAAGTAGATTACCCATAAAAGTAAAAAAAAAAAAACAACTTACAAAAAATATTCCTACAAAGTAACAAACAATATTAATTTCTTTGTACTTATAAACGTTGATTCATTTACTTATCGATTAGTAAAAAAAATTGAAGATGGCTTTTATTTTATATTAATAATTTATATCTATTTTGTGTTATATGTATGTATCAATTTCTCTCACCCCCCACATTCATCTTTGCTCTTCATCTCCTCGTTTTAGTGAACTTTTGTATTAAGATTTGAACTTAATAAAAAACAATAACTAGATCCCTGTTTAAATTTATATAGACTAAAGTTGATCATCAGATCGTCATGATTAATTCGTGGGATCAATATGTCAGTACGTTCGTTCCGTTCCAATAAAAAAATCACTGAAATACGGTTAAAAGCTGCCGAAGATACTAAGTATTTACATGTACATTAATTTTCTCATCCGCCTACCCCTGCTAACTCTTCCCGCTGCTCTCCCCAGTGTAGCTTATCCTTTATACTGATAACCTAATACAAATATAACCATTGGAATCCTATTTTTTTTTCTTACACGAGGAAATCCCTTTACGGATCCATATAGGTATGTCGGGCTCACCGTTCTAATACACATTAGAACGTCCTACCGACTAAAACCCCGACACAATTTTGAGGATTTCTACCCTCCAGGTCCGAAGAAATTCATCAAATCTTCACCAATTTTATGGGACCAAATAACAAGCACCAGCTTTCAATCATAGAAAAAATAATCAAAATCCGGTCACTAAATACAAAGTTACGAGGTAGCAAACGTAAAAAATACAGTCGAAGTGAGAACGTCCTCTGCTTTTTTAAGGCGATTAAAAAGTAAGCTATTATTTTCTAACCGTTTTTTTAATATAAAAATAATTCATAGTTTCAAGCTTGATGGTAGCTATGTGAAATAGCGCAGACGGAAGAATTACAAAGGACACTTTGCCGCCATCAACCCAATCCACCAATGCCGTCGTGGCACCCTGGAATTGTTGCCCCAATCACACGTCGCACACCTAGCGCCCTCTCGCGGATTAATTCGTAACTGCCGGTGCAACAATGTGAATTGTATTAGGTATCGGCGCGCGCGCGGTTGCTATAGAATTAGTATTGTGGCAGTCGAATTACGTGAAATAACAGTAAGAAAGAATAACTCAGAAACTATTGATGTGTATCGTGTCCTGGAACTGGGAACTCCATCATTAGGCGGAACTTCGATGTGCGGCAAATGTGAGTACATTTCACAATTTGTTACTATCACGCATCGTGTGCTAGCTCCCGGTGTACCGTCTCGGTCCACCTATTATAAAAATATATATCGGATTCATCCTTGGTACGTGAATAAAAGGCATATCACCTCAAAATAGTTTAGAATAGTCCAAGTTACTAGTTTCAGGCACTTTGTAGGTACCTATCACTAACTTGGCGTCATATACCTACAGGTATGTATGTAGGTATATGACGTATAACCGAAATACTATATAAGAATAAATCGAGCATAAGTTTTCTGGGGTATTTTTGCTACTGTGTAAAAACACTCGTAATTTTCATTTACCTGCCAAATATATTTTATATTACTTTTATACACAAAAAGTAAAAAAATCGTAACACATAATGCAATAAAGTGCTTGAAAATGCTACTAAAAGCTAGAGCCCGTGACCGCCAGAGCTTCGTCATTTTATCTATAAAACATACTTTAAAAAACTTTTAAAAAGTGGTTACAAATTGAATAGTTCGAAGAGTCATTGTCGCCAAAAGGCAAGGAACCATTCCGATTATACCAGTGTCGAAACTTGAAACCGTATTGAAACACATTCATCCAATCGGTGGCTACAGCGCCACAAGGCAATAAAGCTCTTTACTTGGGACGTAAGTAATACCGAGTATACAACATGAATTTAAAAAAACATATTTAAATCAACTTAAGCGGTAAACGCGGCAGTTATCTAGTTGGCGGCGTGTAGTTAATGCAATGGCTGGACCAGCGACCATGTTGTTACATTTTTGCAACAAGCGCGCGTTGCAATGTATGCGCACAGTCGTTGTAATGCCGCGAGAGCCTGTCTCGTAAATATTTCGCGTACGCAATTTACAGCTTTGGGAATCCTCTTAACGGAATACAGGGGCAGTTAGTGAGCCCCAGGATATTTATAATTTTAACGACGACCACACTAAACCGCTATTGTTCTGTACTCTCTAGATTACTTCTGAATTACAACAGGCATTTTAATCTCTTTGTAATGGAATCTTTGCGTCACGGAGATTTATATTGTCGTTGTTTTAGGCCTATTAAAATTGTGAGAATTCTAATTTTGTTGATTGTTTTTACTAAGTGGTAAATACTTACTTAACCACGTTTCCCTCACGGTCAATTTAAGTTATCTAATATGTAAGAAACGTGTAACGAAATACATCATAAAATGTGTACGATGTCGTTATTGGCACCTCGTAGCAATGAAAGAAGTATTTTTATTCAACATGAAGGTCTTCGTCTTCAGCCACGAAGCAGTGGCGGCGTAAAGGGGGGGTGATGGGGGCGGTCCGCCCCGGGTACCAAGCACCAAGGGGTGACAACGACAACCCGACAAGCGACAACAAACGAAGAGCGTGGATCACGATCGTGGGCGAAACGATCCTGCTTGCCGCTGCCTACAAAGGAGGAGGACCTTTTTTTTTTTTAGTCCTTCACGAAAACTCCGGATTAAGCATGTAAAGTTTGGGTAGGGGTGCTCAATACGAAACCGCCCAGGATATCAACCTACCTTACGCCGCCTCTGCCACGAAGTCCTTCGGTTAACACATTTACCCAGTGAAAACCACAGCTGCGATTTAAAATGAAGTAGGCCACCCTATGGGAAGGTCTTGGTATACCAAGACCTAAGTATTCCTCTTATTCGTAGTCGTGCCCTCTTGGCAGATGTCGTGGTCATGTTTAGGCTGTTTACTGAGCCGTCGTTAAACGTTTTAGCGATGCTTCTCCACGTGTATCGGAGTTGGGCGGATGTTGTATTCATTGGTAGTGGTGTGCATCGTGGATTTAATTAATTTATCCCTAAATAATTAATCAACTGAATACAAAAATGCAACAATTGTTTATATTTTAATTCACTTCTGTTATCGCGCAAATGTATAAGGGCATACCGTTTCAATACATTACACTTGTAGTTTAGTTCCAGATTTAGCTTTAGGGTAAGAAATTACATGAAAATGTGTTGTGAAAAACGTTTACTTCAAAATTAATATTTAAGTTTAGTTCGCCTACTTGACTCGTTACCTCAGGTCTACATAAGCTAAAGGTGAACTGGGGTAGACTGACTTATCGCGAAAGATATTTGATTCAACCGTGATTAGAGATATTAGATAATGCATTTGGTATTACGTACGGTAGGTATCTAAGTTAGAAATGAACCTCAATAAGAAAACAATGTATCTGTATGTATATTGTGTACATACATAAACTCATGCCTTTATCGCCGAAGGGGTAGGCAGAGGCGCCACCAGGACACCCACATTTCGCCTTGTATGTTTCGTCCCACAATGTGATAGGGGGCGAGCCTATCGCCATATCGGGCACAAATTCCTGACTCCGGGCTGTTAATGAATAGAAAAATCCAATATCACTTTGCCCGACCCGGGACTCGAACCCGAGACCTCAGTTTTGTAACCATACCGTAATACAACTACGCCATCGAGGCAGTATATTGTGTACCTACGAAGAATATAATGTTGTGTTGCATTAAGAGAGCTGACGTGCAGCAAGCAGATAATAAAGCCTTTCCCGATGTAACAGCTTAAATATCCACACGAGTTAGTTTTGTCTGGCAACAAAATGTTTCATATTATTGTCGTGTTATACTTTTCTACTTAACGTCGGGAGTCGCAAGTGTCTCCGAAGTAACGGTGCTTCCGTTGTTTCACCAACTTTTAACGAGTTTGTTGGACACGAGCGGCAGTGAGCAGCGAGCTGAAGTGGCAACGACCGCCGAGACTTCTTACACATATGTTACACCGCACTATGTAACGTGATCTTGCCTCCAACGCTGTTTGTAGCGTTGGTCAGGAATTGCAATTGTTTAGTTTTGACAATATTAATGTTTTAGGTTATGCCTTGTGGTCACCTTATTTGTGTATTTGCCAAATATAAGATATGAAACGTGCGATTATAGACCCAGTTTCGCGGTTAGGCACTTAAGCTTTTTGAATTCGAATTGGTTCATGTTTAGCTAGCCATATAATCTGTGCATATACCTGTCACATCGACCTGATAGTGTCGGACGGGAAATATTTTTAATTTATGACGCGAGTAGGTTTGTAGTATGACACTGTATCGATATGCCTATCGGTACTTTTATAATGGGTAAGATGTGTAGTCGTAGTCAAGAGAAATGATCATAGATAAATAATATCACGAGTACAAGAAAGATCCTTATATTTCTAAAGGGCATAAGGTCGCTAGGTCTGTTCGCCAATCGCCACGTATTACGTCGTTTAAGCCATTTGCTTAGTTTTTATATACTTTTTAGAGTTACTTTTTACAGCTTTTTAGATTCTACTATACACGAAATAAGTTGTGTATTCTCCCTGAAAGTGTTTAGGTATAGATAATACCTAAACACTTTCAGGGAAAGTTTTAGCAAAAAATATAGCACGATATTTACGAAACTATCCGAGCGTCAAAAACTTCGCAGCTACTAAAAAATAATGTCAACTATTTTAGCTACGTGTTTGAAACTAAAGAGAAAAATCATTTAAGCATTGATTTTTCCATAAATATATTTATGATGCTGTTTTGAAAACTGAACATTTCACCAGCAATGAAATTCGCGTGTTACATACAAATACGTACATACATATTCAATAGCTATATACCTATACAAATTATCCATTTAACCATTTCGGTGCAAGGTATAAGAATATTGCGTCTGTGCGGATACCTGTAATGCAGATACAAGTGTGTTATTTTAAATCTCCTACGCCCGAATACTCAAACGCATTAAGTGGGACTTGGGCAGTTAAGTACAACTTAATATTTAAATGGTATTTGAGTATTCGGGGCGCTACAGATAAAATATACGTAGCATACTTTTTTGTTTATGCATGACGCTGACGTTCTTAAAATATTGAGAAAAGTAAGTATTTACCTAGTTTTCAAACCTACGTATCTACCAACTTGCTAACTTGTCAGTGGGGCACATTTTCTCTAAGATTGTTATCCACTTTTGGGAGATATTTAGATTTTAAGATTAGGCTGACTTCTTATTTATTCCTAAAATGTTGGCTTGCTACTTCTTTGTAGCATACGCAACGTCTTTCAGAGGCTTTAAAGTCATAATATTTTTAAACATGTTACGGTAGTGAGATCTCACTCCACCACATATAGCACTTGTTCTCAGTACTAATAAAGAGATACGCTGTCAGCTTATACCTTGTGTGTATATGAGGGCGATCAGCGATCCGGGCTGGACCGCCATGGCATGGGTAGCACTTAAAACTGTCGTTAAAAGGGGCACATTCAAAAGAGCCGTATAAATAACGCAGCAAACAACATTTACCTTGGCGGTGATATTTTACGATTTTCGTTTACCAATAACAACTGCACAAATGGGAGCTCAATAAATATAGCTTCACAATAACACAATTTAATAAGAAGGAAAATATGTTAATAGTTTTAATTGACAAGATAGCATGGTTCATCAACACTACTAATGTACGCTTCGAAATGTGAGAACTGTAGAAAAAATCAGACAGGGACCCCATCAGCAACACTGCTAAT
Source organism: Deilephila elpenor (assembly GCA_949752805.1). Taxonomy (NCBI): domain Eukaryota; kingdom Metazoa; phylum Arthropoda; class Insecta; order Lepidoptera; family Sphingidae; genus Deilephila; species Deilephila elpenor. Next base: position 7,693,613 of record OX457096.1, on the reverse strand, counting down.
CAACACTGTATTATTAGCGAGTTCTAAAATCGTTGCTTCTCCGAATAAATTCTCAGTATCTTAAAGTTAGGCATGTACTCCATGCTGGGATGCAAGATGTGTGAAATGTATTTTTAAGTTTAGTCTCTAGTTTAGCAAAGCAAAGGCAAGGCAAGCAAAGTTAAGCATAGGGGTAAAGTGTATTAGTGTTTCATTTGATGACACATAGAATCTATAGCTAATGAGGATTTTTGGAGTTGCAATGATTTAGATGACATTGAACAGCCTTTTAGCATCCAGCCTTATATTTCTGGACAACAGAACAAATTATTTTATAAAAAATATCTAGATTTTTGACATCATTACAGACAATTACTATGGATATAAGAGAAAATCAGCAAAGGATCGTCAGAGCTTTACTTAAATATTAAAATATTATAATTTAACTTACATGCATACATAAACTTATGCCTTTTTCCCAAAAGGGGTAGGCAGAGGTGCTACCAGGCTTTCGCCATGTCGGGCATAAGTTCCTGACTCCAGGCTCATAATGAATATAAAAATGCAATTCCACTTTGCTCGATCTGGGATTCGAACGCGAGACCTCAGCGTGGCAATCATACCGTAGTATAACTGCTCCACAGAATTATTATAATGTAAGATCAATAAAATATCTGCAGTCATTAAAAACAGTGCATTTGAGTGATTTTTTTGCATTTCAATGGCATATTTAAGCGGTGCGTGGTTGGCGCCCACCGTGGTACCGTGCAATATGCTAAGTTGCAGACACAAATGTGCGGGTGGAATTTGCGATTGTTGTCGTTGTTGAAGGGTCGCTCGAATGAGTGGATGCCGTAAAAACGCGCCTCAAATGGGGTGAAAACTGTCGACGTGCGCCTGATCCCGGCATTCCGGACAGAAAGCTAGTGATGCGGGCACAAAGCATTACGGTTTCATTTCATATCGATGTATAGAAATGAGTATGCCTTTGATGCTTTCGCTTGCACTATATTTATGTAATGGATTGTGATCCAGGTTGTGGTAGAAGTGGGGTTACAAATTTAAAACTGCTAACTGTAAATTGAAGATGGAATTACAAATAGTTCTCAAATAAATTTGACACTACAAAATGATTAATCCCGGCTAGGGTTGTGTACAATTTAATTTTAATATTAATTTAATATGAGTCTACTTCTTGCAAATTCTATGGCGATGTAATAATAAATTTAGGTAGCCCATGAGTTTCCCTTACCCGTACGAATTTTCAAAAATCCGTTTCCAAAAACATATCTGTCGACTCCTGTTCGGTCACATCGAAATAGAGACCATACAGCTATTTCCAATTATTTATATAACACATACGAAAAAAAAACAATTTTTTGTATCTCAGTAATTAATATTATAATTTAAGTAGAGTAGGTTTCATCACTGAAATATTATTATAATCGATTCAGTAATTCCAGCATTAGTTACCCCCTACACAAAAGCAAATAAACAATTTTTACTTCTGGATATCCTCAAAATGTTGCTAATTGTAGGCTAATTTAATAACGTAAGTAATTTTATTTCTGTCCAACTAGATTTGCGACCGTATCACTCAGATATATCATATCATCAAGATTAATTTCAGTTTCAAAGCTGATAGATGGCGCTACAGTGGTCGCAGCGCGGTATCGAATACGAGTCATACTCCTGTGAGAAATTACTGCGGTATGTTTCACGATATTTCCCATGGTTTTATCGACGTAAGAAATAACTAGATAAAATTTTCAACTGTCGATATTAAAGCGCTGTACCAGTGCTATCGAGGACACTTATTAGGCAGCTTATTTTATTAGCTTCGGTGGGTTTAAATCAGCTTGTTGTAGACAGGTGGCGCAATCGTCACCCTCTACACGTCGCCGATAAATCACCTTTCATTTGATTTGTTCTCGTATAGAGCGGGAGATTAGTGTCCCAATACGTGCTCAAGTGAAATTCTATTTGAGTTCAGTGGTATTTGTGTATACCAAACCAATTTAGTACCTAATTACAAATCGAATCCTTCTCTCAGTATATAAGACATATTGAGCAAATTTACAGGGGTTGATAAATAAATTCCCTTGTTGGGCGAGGCATTGGTGTTAACGTCAGCAGCGTCCCAGGGTCAGAGTGATTGCTCCATCTATCAGTGGGCCAGTCGTGAAAATAAAATAAGAGGCAAATTATCGCCGTCGCAGCAAAAGGTGGTTTTTTATGTACCTATGAAATGTGGAGCGTATTTTTAGCGTGGCCTTATTGGGCAGTCTGATTTAGTACGCTGAACTGAAGAACAATATAATAAATATATGGTGAGTTATTCTTTATTCGCGAAGTTTTACTTTGTTTAAATATTTCCAGACGTACCCGCGATAAGTGTGTACTAAAAACTACGCTCATTTCTGGTACAATAATTCTGTACCTTCAGACCAATGGGAGAGGTAAGCGTTTTAAAAAATAAAGAATAAAGCTGCGGCTTTAAGAGCAGGTATAAAATGGCCTATTGTCGATGCAAGTAAAGCCGACATTAAACACAAAACGATTCGAATGCGTCGCGACGTAAAGTATTGCAGTCCTATGATTCCCTGTTTTATTCCCCACTTCCTCTATTTTATGTACGTGGAAATGCGTTTGCTCTTTAAACCTCAGTGAACGGCGATGTTCGACAATTGGCATTATAATACTTTTCAAGTACCGAATCAGTTGAGATATTGATGCAATATGTACGATTGCCAATATTTTATAATGTCTGAATGAATGGATTAATGAAATGAATATTTTTGAACTCTCATTTACAACATTTTATAAGTTTATTTATTTATTTATTAAGTTATTTTGTTAAATGTATAAATATACAAAAATGTACACTCCCACTGACGAATATATATTTTTTCTCTTAATATAAGTTGGCGTATCATAGACACATAATAAAGAATACTTACAAATATTTATTTTTATTAAAAGTAATACTCGTATTAAAAATCCTTCAGAAACAAAAAAATCATTTCTTTGCACGGTTGTCTAGAAATGCCGATCGAATTTGTTCCACTTAAATTAATTTAATTTAATTTTACTATGATCGTGTACAGTAGTGTTAACAATAAATTGTCTTCGTTTATGATTTAAAAATGATACATTAAAAAACCAATAAAGTGGATATTACACAAAATTAATTAACGTTAACGGCATCACTGATCCGGAGATTATAATTTGTTTGCGGTGTTTATATTCGATGCCACAGTCGGAATGAACTCAGAAATAGCACAACAAAAAACGCCATAGAAAACCTTTACAAAAGAGATATTAAGCATGGATAAATTTAATTAGCTCGCGTGCTCAGTAAATTTTTATTTTTATTGGTTGACGGAGATTCTCATAAAAAATACGAGCGTAATCAGAAAGCAGTGCTCTCTAGTCTCTGCGGGATGTCAGCGTCAATTGCTGAATCCCTTCCGGTTCCGGCGCGCTTCAGCAGTCAACTACCGGTTTAGATTCATAACTTCCCCGCTTAGAACACACTCACTTTGCCACTGAAAAATACGCTCGTCTCGCCAATATTTATGTGTCGCCATAAATTTCCTTTAAGCCGTGTCTGATTATCTGACTGTTTTACACTTTTGAGTTTTATAGTATTTCGGTATGAGCTTTTTATTTTAAGCATAGGTTATTTTGTGTGGTAAATTGTGTATTTTTTATTAATAAAAATATGTGGGCTTCCGAATGGATGTAAACTTTGTTTATACACAATCTCACAACTAAAATAAATTTTACAAACTTCCCACAGGTCGTTTGCTAACCTACTAAACACGGATATTTTGTTTAGAGGAAATACGGAGTTGGAGCGTTGCTTGAACTACTTAAAACTTTTGTTGCAAATGAAGCGTTACAAAAATGGACGCCCCTCCGGGCCCTATCTGGAGCTAAGTCATAACCTTGTATTTTCGAAAGCGAATATAAAGTTCATATTTACGGTTTTTGACTTATTCAAATTTTCATTGGCGTTATTTTTACGACATTCGTGGTAATTGGAATTTGTATAAATTTATTGATTAGTTATGTTAATATAGTAAAAATCTGAGTGATCGCTTAGTTAGACGTGGTCCGCGGTTTTAAGAAGGATGTCTCAGGTTTAAAAGAAGACATCACTCGGTGTTTCAGAAGCATCGTGTGTATTCCTACCTGTTTTCACTTCAATAGTGCTAGAAATCATCGTTCATGAAATTCGTGAGGTGAACTCGAATACATGCAGGTGCTCTTATGATATTCATAATAAACATAGCAGGGTGGACATGGCCCAATTGCTCACTAAAATACACCCGTTTTGAGTAATGAACCGTTAGTTGATAAAGCAGATAAAATAACTTACTCATATTCGTGTAGAACAAACCCCGAACATCCTTATAATATAATTCGACAGGAACCGTGACATGAGGAAAATTGTCCGTAGTCCGTAAAAGTGATTACAAGTGTGGCACGTTTGGCGCGCTGTAATCGCCGCGCTAAGATGCCGAGACTGGAGTCCGCCCGCAACTCGCCGGCCCTCCACCGAAGCCCGCCTCGCCCGGCGACGCGCTGAGTCGTATTCGATCCCAGAAGTCACTTTTAAGCCATTACTTACTCGCTTGTTTTCGATTTGTTTTTTTCCAACGAAAAAAGACAGCGCGAATACAAGCGGGACTAACTTTGGGGCAATCAGCAGGCCCAACTTCGTCAGGGGTTAAATCAAAGGGTTCCGGTTTTATGAAGACTTATTTCAGACTTACCTTCAAGTTGAAATTAGATTTAATCTGGCTCGAAGCTTTAGGATTGAATTTTGTAAACAATTTCGAATACCTCTACAACTTCCAGGCTTTGTTGGAATACCATTGGGAACTCGGGATCCTGTTGTTTAGAAATTCCTTTGAAATGAATTCGTACTTACATGAGGTTGAGTTTTGTAAATACGCGGGCCAGTTCGCGTTCAATAGCCACATAGCATGTGTAATGTTTATTTAATTGAGTTTATTTTTCAGTTATTTTGTATGCGGGAAATGATTGTTGTATGTTTATCAGTAAACAAATATCTACGTGGAGTTCTTTCGAACAATACAAATGTGTAGTCTGGCTTTAAAAACAATGACTGTTATTCGGCTCACATTGTATTGTTTTTCGGTATTTATCAAGTACCTACGCACATTGTGCTTTTAAAAGATGGCTTTGTGTTTGTGCCTATTCAAAATTTCATTTTTACTTCTTTTACATTCTATATAGTGACTAAAAAGTTTGTTAGGATATTCCTGATGTTATGTATTACTTAGAGTAATTCCTATAGCTTCCTAATATTTTATATGAATTTATTATACGTATTAGTTTTTCATAATAGATGCTTATTTTGTTTTCCGGTCTCCCGCAGTGGAAAAACGGTATTTTTTAGAGTCCCTTACGTTTGCGTACTTAAATATATATTGTATTTTTTAGTTGCCTTTTATTTCCTTTGTTTTATACCTCCATTGCCAAAATAACAATTTAGCATGATCAGTTTATATAATCAGCTATCAGCAAACCAGGCTATTAATTATCTCCTTTATTTAAGCAGTCAAATAATATTCTGTACGTAAAAGGTAAAAATCTTTTAGCATAGTGGCAAGGTGTGTGAATCGTAAGATCGCATCGGGCACTCAGCGTCTCGCGGTGTGAGGTTTTCTTGGCGGTAACAATAGCCGCAAGACCGGATGTGTGTTTCCCTTTGTACCCAGGCTTTTAAGTTTCGCCGCCTACATCTCGATATCCAGCACCGTCAGAAAAAAAAATTATCTATGTTTTTATTGGGAGGAATAAAAGTTTTTTACTTTTGGAAATAAGGTATAAAAAAATATTTTTTAAATTATTTTTATTTCATTTGGTTGCATAGGAGATGTGCGGATTTTTCCTTTTTTATTTATCCTTCTCTGCGGACAGTACGCGGCGAAAAGGCCAGCGCGGGTTTCATGCCATCACGATTTTTGAGCAGCAGGTACGCGGTCCTTTTGTGTGCCACGCCACATGCCCACACTCTTTCTTTCATTGTCCAGATTGGCACTCGGGAAAAATCGATGACGTGTGCCAAATACTGCCGCCTGTATTTGTACTGACATTCGATATTAAGGGAGCGTCCTTATCTAGTTGTTATCATTTTTTCTAAACAAGAAAACTACGTAGTGTTTTGTAATTGGAAAAATAGGTGATTATTATTATTTTATATTATATTTTATTGTACTATTATTATTTTTTATATGAAGACAAATTTTAAATAAGTTTTCTTATTTTATAATTTTGACTATTACGGTGAAGGAAAACATCGTGAGGAAACCTGCGTACCATAGCGATTTATAATAATTTATATGGTATGTAAAGCCCGCCAACCCGCATTAGGCCAGCGTGGTGGACTATATGGCCTAACCCCTCTCAATCGTACTCTCGATTTTAGAGGAGGCTCGTGCCCTGCAGTGGGACGTACCTATATGGGCTGATATACATAGATAATTTTGACGTTATTTCGTATTTTAATATTTATTATACATTAGTTTGCTTATTTTTGAATTTTAATAAATTTGCTTATTTTGGAATGTTAATAAGTTAGCAATAAGGCAGCAGTGTAAATGAACTGTTGAGTTTCGGTTTGAATGAAATTGTAGCCAGAGTAACTACTGGACATAATGAGACTTTACACCATATGTCTCAGAATGATGAGCACAGTGGAATGCCAAGCATTGCGTTGTAATTCATGGTGTTGTTTGGTTTTGTTACTGTCCATAAGCAGTCATATCGTTTACCATCTAGCGAATGACACGCCGGTCTCGCCATTCATTGCAATAAAAAAAATATGTTTGCTTATTTTAGAATTTTGATAAAAAGGTAATTTTAATAGGTAAATTTGTTATTTTTCGAATTCGAATATATTTGTTTATTTTTACCTTAAGCATATCTGAGTTATTAAGCGATAAATAAATAATTTGATTCAGAATGAGAAGTATCACAAACCTACAATTATGAAAAATTCATATAAAAATGAGACAAAATCAGAGTAAATATTATGAGGTGTCAAAGAAACTCATTTCCAATTATGCAAATATTTTTTATAAAAGGAAACATTCCCCGAATTGAAAGAATTGAAAGAATACTGAGTACATAAATTAATAATATATTACCTACTTTATATTAGGTATGTAAATATAAACTAGATGTTATATGTATTTGTAACACGTAGCCAAATTGACTGCCTCGGTGGCGTAGTTGTATTACGGTACGGTTACAAAGCTAAGGTCTTGGGTTCGAATCCCGGGTCGGGCAAAGTGATATTGGATTTTTCTATTCATTATCAGCCCGGAGTCAAGAATACGGAGCATACAAGGTGAAATGTGGGTGTCTTTGTGGCGCCTCTGCCTACCCCTTCTGGGATGAAGGCGTGAGTTTATGTATGTATGTTAAAATAAAAATGTATCAATAAAAAGTAGAATATTAAAATCACATAGCTGGTTGCTGGTAAACTGTCATTTTGTGGGTACATTAAAAATCAGTGTTATAAAAAGAAGTAGTAATAAAAAAATACCAAAATACAGATATTGGATTCTGGATAGCATGTTATTTAACAACAGTAATTTCAACTACTAAACTATAAAACATTCTATATCAGCCCATATACGTCCCACTGCAGGGCACGGGCCTACTCTACAATCGAGAGAATCGATTGAGAGTGGTAAAGCCATATAGTCCACCACGCTGGCCTAGTGCGGGTTGGCGGACTTACATAACGTAGAAATTCTTTAAAATCGTTACGGTATGCAGGTTTCCTCACGATGTTTTCCTTCACCGTTATAGTGCGTGGTGATTGCCTATCAATACACACATAACTCCGAAAAGTCAAAGGTGTGCCCTGGGATTTGAACCCGTGACCAACGTGAACATATTGTAGGCAGCCGCGTCTGGTCCGTTACCAACAGGCCACCACGCACTTTTATCTAACAATTATTTTAAAATTTCAAACGCTTAACCTAATTAATAAATACAAAAAAGAAGGAAAGGTTTCAATATTCTTTAACCCTTAAACTCTTATAAATCATAGTAATAAACAAAAAAAGGATAAATAAATAAACTGTAGCGGTATCTCAAACCTTTCTCCGATACAAGGAGGCTGGGCTAAAAGCTAATTATCCCATCGAAACCTCGAGAGTTCCGCCATCAAATCGCATGTTACTCTCGATTATATTTATGGGGGAGTAAAACGACGTGCTGAATTAAGCCAACGTTTTTTCTAAGTGGGCATAAACGTAGTGCTTCCTCACGTTTACCTTCACTCTGAAATGTCGTATTTTACGATCCATTTCGCCTGAGGGCATTTCCATTGAGCAATAAGCATTTGACTGGACAAGCGGACGCAATTATTCAAGTTTCTGTGTCTAACATTAGCGTAAATCTAAGAAACCATTCTGTAATATTTTTAGTGATGGTTTTTGTAATGATAGTTCAAATATTTTTTTTTAGTTAATTGCTTATTTTTTGCGTAAATAAGAACAAACACTAATAGCGTAAAGACGCTACTTCTTGATTACTTAAATAAATATCATAACTCTCTATTTCTATTTTTGGTATACGTTTTTAATTATACATTCTATAGTGAACATTTCTGACTATTGTCACAAATAATAAAGTCTATGAAAGTCTCATAAATAGTAGTATTAATCATTCTTTTATATTATGGAATAAGTTGCAACTACCGTTCTACTGAAATTCATATTTAAAATTTTCCCCGATTATGATAGAGGAACAATATTTTCAAACTGTGCACGCGTACATTTTAGAAATCATAGAGATGCCAACCCGTGCTAAGTGGTTGTAATAAAATATTAATATTTTATCCACGACTAATTGACTGGCCAGCGGCCGCGTTTTACAATTTTTATTCAGATTGCATTTTTTAATTACTTCTTCGGAAAATATTTAATCACTTTTATGTGTGAAAACTAAAATAACTAGAGACAAGCCGCTGACGCAGAGTATAATTATTGGCCTCTTTAAAAAAGACGTACTTTTTTCCCGTATTAGGGACTAAGTTGAAAAAAATAATGTTTTTGGTCCAAAATTTTGGCGCCATATGAAGGTACTAAATTGGGAATATTTTTAACAAAAAATCTATGACGGCGGTATTTTAGTGTGGGCCATCATCCTACTACAGTAGGGTTCATGAAATATCACAATATCCCAAACAGTTTCATTTTTATTCGCTTTCTTAGCTTCCAACAGCCAACGTTCAGCAGTCCTCCTGTGGCTGAAAACAGAGAAAGAGATAGAGATATATTCCTAGCTTCCACACAAATCTATGCGTCTGTCAAAGTTACCTCAACTTTTCGTCTTAATAATCGATAACTTAATTTGAGTATTAATTTCGTCGCTGTGAAATTATTATTTGCCTAGTCCCTATTTAGTGACTTTAATGTAAAAAAATTAAAGTAAAGATTATAATACTGGAATGCTATTAATCTTGAAATAATCTTGAACTTATTCTGTTTGATGTCCTATGGAGTCCATGAGGCGTAAGTTTTAAGCTAGATTAGGCCTTATTTTATAGATAGCCTTATTTCAAACCTTATTATGTATGTCATATGACAAAACATATAATACAACATTTGGTAATACGAGTAGTACACGAAGAGACGTCCCGTTTGGTCAAGACATTATGTGAGCGGGATGTAATTCAAACTTTTTACACATTTTGAAACAAGTAGTTTCTAGACGAAGAGAGTTTGACGTCATTTGATTGTAATTTCAAATTAAAACAATAAAAACAAATTAAATAAGAAGCTAAAAACAAATCAAATATCCCGTAATTTGGGTGTACAAAAAGGTCTACGTTCATCTCGAAAGCGGTTTTGTTTCATGTCAAACGTGTGTAGCGTTGCCACAGTCCGTTAATTTAAATAATACGGAGGGTATTCACGAGATGGGACGTTTCTTTAGCGGACATGCAAACAATTAATTACTCGAGTTATTAATGCCAGGCATTAGTTACCAGGGGCTGCGTCAGTGGTCTTTCGGACTCCCGGTACGTCCGCGGATTATTCCAGGCTATTTAAACTATCTTTTAATATAAATTAAATCGTTTACGCTGAGGAATGTGAGGAGATTGTTGAAAGTAGTTTCTAATGTTTAGGTTGCGGGAGACGGGGGATACATTGAAGAGGGTGGCTTTTGTTATATCGTATTAAAATCTGTGTTAATCTATAAAATGAAGATGGAAAAATGTTAGTTTATTGCCTGTGAGTGAAATCGAAGATTACCGTTCGGAATACGTGTCATATACACATTTTTTATATTAAATCTAACATCTTAAAGACAAAAATGTGTGTAGATTTTCAAATGAAGAACACTATGATTTCAGTCTTATAGGTTTCATAAAACAATAATTAAATTATATTGCGATGATAAATTCCTGCAACAATTAATGCGTACCGTTTTTTTATTTACAGCACGGCGAGAAATATTGTTTAATTCCTTCGCACACTGGCTGATTCATTTGTTATTACACCTGTTTTTGCCTATAATTTTGTCGGGAAAAGGTGTTGCTTTCGGAATAAATTCCATTTTTAAAATCTGTGCCAGTAATGCATAAAGCACAATTATCCTATGAAATTGATGATTGAATGGTGAGTGAAATGTCAAGGGTTTCGCATGTGGAGAAATTTGCAAAGAAATGTCACGATGACATTGACGTGACGTATCATTGTACTATACGATGGGTGCTTTTTTTTTGTACAACTATAAATCAGATAAAATAATCTAATAAATGTTATGCATTTTTAACTGTATGTACATACATAGATTTTCGCAGGGCTTTTATTTGCTTCTAGTCTAAAAATACATTTGAAATCCTACAAAATTAAGGAATTAATTTGTCTTCAAATGAGATTTGAAATGTTTGACGTCAATGAAATGGTTGTGTACAATTATTTTTGGTCTATCATGTTCCAATCAACGCACAAAGCGTTCGCCCCGGGGTTGGTTTTACCGAGGGCTGGGACAAAGTTACCATTTTAAACTTTAAGGTTTGACATTGAGAGTCCACAGTGAACCTGTAGCTTATATTTTTATTCAGTTAAATATTTTGTCACCTTTTTTTGGTGTGGTATAGGGTAGTAGTATTTTACATCGAAATTGGTGGGGTGGAAATTTTCGAAGAACTCAAGAACTGACGGCATCGCGTCTTAAATGTCTATTGACTAAAAATACCCAATAATCACAACACATAGTCCATACCAGCTCAGTGCTCCATGTCAGTGCTGCCTGTCTGACATTAGTCTGTTATTCATTCTGAAACATGGCTAAAGTAATGTTTCGTTATGCAAGATTAGGCTAAAGGCAGGTAGTAGAATAATCCAACACATGATCCAACCAAAGTATCATTTATAGCGAAATTTACTATTTAGAAAGATTGACGAATGTAGATTGATAACATTGCAAAGCCTGGTCGAACTGACGCCTGTCTTGTTCTACTCGCAACCATTGTATGCGGAGGAGCTGTATAACATTAAAGGCTATCTATTGTCGATATTAAATGTACAATATTAGCATTCATTGTTCATACATCCAGCTGAAAAAAATGTAGGCAGAAGTACGTTTAATGCCACCGATATTTTTCTAGGGTTATTTCTATCCTGTAGGACATGTCCTACTGTACTGACTTACTGGACACTTCTGGCTCGAGTCTGTCGCCAAGCCAGGCGTAAATTCCAGTCCCGCCCGGGCATCTGATGATATAATACGCTCCCACCACTCACATACATAGTCTGACCCCACGGTAAGATCGAGTCTTGTGTCGTAGGTATCAGTAACTACGAGAGACTTTTCGGTCTCACAATCACCCAGACCCGAAACAAATACCTGTGGATCGCACAAATATTTGTTTCAGTGCGGGGATCGAACCCGCAGCTTCTTGTTTCACAACCGGCGTCTAACCAACTGCGCCACAGAGGCAGTCAGATGATATTAGACCAACCCAAAAAAATATGTAAACTGCACTGATCATTAAATCCGGGATCTCACGTTTCATTGTCCGCATACTCTGCCACTGGACTAGTGTGCGACCAAAATCATTATTATAGATTATACTAGTAATTGGTTGCGCTACAATATAACGACAACGTTAATTATTTCAATAGAATACTCTTAAAAGGGAGCCACTGCAACCCACCCGCTGACATATAATTGTAATTGGCTGCGTACTACAAATGTATAATAAAAAAATATTTTACTGAGTAATGATATAGTTGATGGTTTATTATTATTTTTACACCGGCACTACAAGGTGACTACAACGCACTGAGGGCAAGGTTAATACAATCTTAATAAAGTATCATACAGTAGCAACTAGCGAGTGAATATTATCTGTCACCGGTCCACACAAGTTTGCCGGCCTGGTGGAAACCGTATACACATAGGTTGAACTGATAAGGATGACAGGTTTTTCATCATTATCCTAAAATGATTATTTCGAACATTAAAACACTTATATTACTTTAAATTCAAATATTTTGCCGTAATTAATTATTTTTAAAATCTTAAGTTCCAGTTGATTTTTTTCAAAGTTCTTTTGAGGTTCGAGTTTCAACCCTCCATAGGAACAAACTTTTCTTTAGTTCAGTTGAAAGTTTGACGCGAGGCAGCCCTGAAGGCGACGTATATCGGAACGCTAAACAGTTTATGTTAAAAAGTCCGGAGCCGCCCCTGCCGAGTCCGCTAAGTACAAAGAGCGAGAAAATTTTATTATTTTCTATGTCGGGGAAGCTTGTCGGGGTAACTAATATAACTGTTATTATTGTACTTACACAAACATTTAGTTAAGTAGCATTACCTGGCTTTGGAAATTTCTTCATCTTTCCCTCACGTACGTGTGAATGAGCATTAGGTACGTCTAATGGTTTCTTAGATTTACGCGAATGTTACATATTGAAATAAAACTATTTTATTACGGATTTTATCGCGATTTGGTTTAATTTTTACATTTTTTAACTTCCCGACGTTTCGATTACTTTACAGCTTTCGTGGTCACGGGGCGGACTGAGGTATTAGTCTAGGTAGTTTAGGTATTAGTATTAGACTAATACCTCAGTCCGCCCCGTGACCACGAAAGCTGTAAAGTAATCGAAACGTCGGGAAGTTAAAAAATGTAAAAATTAAACCAAATCGCGATAAAATCCGTAATAAAATAGTTTTATTTCAATAGGTACGTCTACTTCTAAAAGATAAGATTTTATTAGCCGTAGTTGTACTAACTTTTAGAAAAACAATTCAACGTTGCGTCGTAGGGAAATAGTAAATGCCGGACTTTGAATACATTTTCGGGTAAAATGTAAATAACGGATTTTTGCAGTTTTTATTAGTCTCTCTTTATTTCTTAAGTCATTTTTACACTTTTTTTTTTTAACAATACACTTACAAAACTACATTTAAAATATTTTAAAATACTTGCAATCATGAATAATTATGGTTTTGGAAACCTATTTTTTTATGTTACTTTTGTATTCAAGCGCGTGGCTAAGACATTTGTAAAATTATTTTATGGTTAGTTCTAGTAAATAATGCAGTCAAATATTGTAGTTACCGTTATCATAACAAAATAGTATGGTAACACGCAAAGTAGAATGTATTAAAATACCAAAACCAATGTTAAAATTATACCTATATAACAACTAAATACATGCAAACTAACATCCCTTATATTGTAAGACATGGCATGATCCCTTAAACATAATAAAAGTGTTCTTGGCCGATCGTCGAGTTCATAACATGCCCACGGAGGGTTGAACGTCTAAATTGTTACGGTTAAACACGCTGTACATAGCCAGTTATCATTAGCTACCCTTGTACAGGGTGTTAATTAACAATCGACAGGCCAAAAGCCTTGAACGAGTCGTGTGCACGGCGAGCGTTGATAACGTACGTGTAATCCGATAAAATATACCTATTGCCCGCCGGCCGCCTCGTTATTTGTAATTACTTCTGTACCTACACGTTTTTATGATGTGCGAAATTTTTCCTTTGCGGCCCCTAGTTTATCTATAAAACGTATATTGGTTACAGCACCTATAAAATTAAAGCATGAAAGTTTTCGGAACAACCAATTCTGTATGTTATCAATAATTTTAGGGTCATACTGCCTCGGTGGCGCAGTTGTACTACAGCACTGAGGTCTCGGGTTCTAATGTTTGAAATGTATTAAACGTACTGTGAAAATATTACTTTAATATTTTAAATGTCAGTTTCAAAAGTTATTAACACTGGTTATTTAAAAATTCCATATTACCTAATTGGCATTACATAGACATTAATAAAAGCAGAATTTTACTCCTCATACAAAATAAGATTATTTGACTTATCTGGTTTTGTTGCCAATGCGACGACATAGTTTTGTATGTATGTACATAATAAGCATGTCAGTTGCCAACTAAAGTTTGAATACGGCACACCTAAAACCAAGCCAAGTCAAAATATAATTTACTAATACTTATCTTAATCTTGTGAATGAACATTAAAGTGATAATATTTTATAACACAAAATTGTGCAAAACATATTCAATATCTTTTCTTTAGGAACTATTAAAAGCGAAGTCTAGTATTTGTAGCCGCAAAAGATACGCGTCTTGTATGATTTGGCTATAAGAAATATGTTGCCAACGATATAAGCTGTATGAATGTTTTTGTAACCACTTCATCCAATATTGTTTGTTCTTCATGATTTAGGACTTTCAGACACTAGATATTTATTACTTGTCCTTAAAACGCCTATTAAAATTTCTTACATACGTACATACACTCATGGTTTTTTTCCCAGAAGGGCTAGGCAGAGGCGCCACCAGGACACCCACATTTGGCCTTGTATGTTCCGTCCCATGGTGTGATAGGGGGCGGGCCTGTCGCTATATCGGACAAATGTCTGACTCCGGGCTGACCCCGGGACTCGAACCCGAGACCTCAGCTTTGCAATCGTACCGTAGTAAATACAACTACGCCACCGCGGCAGTCATCATTATTATTATAATCATATTAACGTAGATAACAGTTAAATACTATAAATCACAAGTTCTTCTAAAAAATACTAAAAATATTTATGCAGTTAAAATATAATAATAAGTAAAAAGTAGAAATATATCCAATTAGTTGGATGCAGGCCGCTTCCAACAGGTCTGTGTGGAGATCCATGTGGGAGGCCTATGTTTAGCAGTGGACTTCCTGTAGCTGAAGAGAGAGAGAGAGAGAGAGAGAGAGAGGTAAGAGAGAGAGGGGCAAGAGAGAGAGAGAGAGAGAGAGAGAGAGAGAGAGAGGTAAGAGAGAGAGGGGCAAGAGAGAGAGAGAGAGAGAGAGAGAGAGAGAGAGAGAGAGAGAGAGAGAGAGAGAGAGAGAGAGAGGTAAGAGAGAGAGGGGCAAGAGAGAGAGGGAGAGAGAGAGAAGTAAAAAGTTACATATTATTTGAAAACTAAAACAAGAGTAAACAATATCAATAGAATATCAATTTTATAACATTTAATCTGATTTGAATATTTTCATGTGATCAATTAGTATTTTCACAAATTAGTTTTTACTGGAGCAGCGATTTAAGTGTCCCTATGAATGCCCGTTAATATTGGATTTAGTAGGCTAATGTTTTACTGACATTATCGGTTTCATATTTGCGTATCGAATTAAATATTTCGTTTGCGGTCGCCTAAAACATGGCTTTTCAGATATCACTAATATGAAATCAACTGCTGGTTTCCAAAATATATGACTAATTACCGTGCATAGATATATTATTTTAATTATATTATAACAAATTTGAACGTTGAGTAAGCTGATCTCATTGTTAGCGATCACTTTATAGTGAAGCTGAGGTCTCGGGTTCGAGTCCCGGGTCGGGCAAAGTGATATTGGATTTTTCAATTCATTATTAGCCCAGAGACAGGAATTTGTGCCCGATATGGCGATAGGCTCGCCCCCTATCACATCATGGGACGGAACATACAAGGCGAAATGTGGGTGTCCTGGCGGCGCCTCTGCCTACCCCCTTCGAGGATAAAGGCGTGAGTTTATGTATGTATGTACTTTATAGTGAATCCATAAATATTTTTCAAACACATAAAAATCTCAGACAGAGGATTTTAATTGCCTCTTATTATAGGTACGAGTATGTGTAGATATTATATCTGGATATTATGTTTGCTCGTATACATTATTTATAGATTAATGTACTTATAAAAAAACTCTTCAAATAATATGTAAACCTTTACTAAGATCTTATGAAGAATTTACAAATAATAGTCTGGATCAAAATTTTACATTATGGACACTTGGGGTTAGAATTCAATTGTTGAATGAATGACGCCCGTCCCGAGTCCCGACCACTCGCCCATATCATCTGTGTCTGACCGCCTCAACGTATGGCCCTAATTATCGCTCTTATATGTTATAGTTACTTATTTTATAATTAAACCTTTTAAATTTTCTAGTTTATTGATTTTCGTACTTTATATCATGTTGGCTTTGGACATCAATCCAGAGTTACAAAGACTCGTTAAAGACTTCCAAAATATCATTAAAGATATTCTTGTGGGCATTCTATGTTTTGCATTTGACTTCCTGTGACTGAAGATGATATTGATGCTCATAAATATTGTGTCTGATGTAGCCATTAGTGCGAATCATATCCGTAACACATAGTGTGGTTTAACCCATTGAATTTTCAATACAATCCCAATTCTTTAATACGACAGCAGATAACAATGATAAATACGAATAATTAATAGTGCTCATTTACGACAGTGACTTGTTGCCAACGGCGTGTATTAATTGTACATCTATTAACTGTTGAATTATGCTAATTGCTTATTGTTGTTAATGCGCACTACTCTTTGTTGGCCGAAATGCGTTCCCATTAATGTGATAACATCTATAATGTTTTGATCCGAGATCACAATCATCAACGCCGTCCTATGAATGACTGGTTTGTTGGTATTATCTGTTTGTGTTATTGATCTGTGAAGTTAACATATTGCTGGACAAATGAACTAGAGTGCATTGATGGGAGCTTAGATAATTATTTACTCAATTTACGCGTTTAAAAAGTACGACATAATGTTCTCATTTGTCATGCAAGTGGCAAAGGAGTAGCAGAAACAATTAGCA
The DNA here is from genome assembly GCA_949752805.1 of Deilephila elpenor. Taxonomy (NCBI): domain Eukaryota; kingdom Metazoa; phylum Arthropoda; class Insecta; order Lepidoptera; family Sphingidae; genus Deilephila; species Deilephila elpenor. The sequence continues at coordinate 7,676,447 of OX457096.1, read as the reverse complement.
CAATTGTATTGACGAAGAGTTCTCAAATTCTCAGCGACTGATGTAAGATACCTCCTCGTTCAGTCTTTTTTTTTTATTATTTTTTTTTTATTTTTTTTTATATTTTTTTTTATTTCATTTTATTTTTTAGATCATACTTTTGCCAAAATGTATGATCTTATGCTGTTATTTCTTATCTTTAATCGCACATTCACAGTACTTTTTTTATAGTTCAAAGTTGAAGAACCAAGTTCTTGTTATCGGTTGTTTGATACAGATGCTAAAAAGCTTGTTTATAAACTTCATCCGCACATCCGCTAATTTCTAAATGCATATTCAATAATTAATATTTGCCGTTCTAAGAACCGGTTGGTTTTGCAACAGTATGAAATCTGCCCCCGCCGAATACCGACGCCAGGCTTTGACTCGCGGCTTCAATTTCATTCCGTTTGATGTGTTTAATTACTTTGTTCTTGTTGATGCCTGCTGCGGTCGTCCTAAGTCGAAAACGCTTCCAAAACTGTTAGTGTTCCCAAATTAAATGTAACCCATGTCAAACTAAGCAAATAGTTTTATTCACACAACGAAATCATTAAACGCCGTACCGACTTTACTCTAAAATGCCACTCGCCGATATTTGAGTGATTTGGGCACTGGCTGGGTTGACTCGATCTTAAATTGTTAATTAATTCGTGTTTTACATTTGAAAACTGTTTTTTGCTTTATTAATTGTGATTTCAGGCTTAGTATTTTTTAGTTGTTTGACATTTGAGATAACCGTTTCGAACTCGACTTATTGCTGTTGACTGTCTGTAAACATCTGGCAATTTAATTAACTTTATTTTTAATTTGTGTGTACTTTATTTCGCAAGAAGTATCAGTCTATGTTTATTTCTAGCTGCGAGTTTTGCTGGATTTGTCATATTTTGCGATTTGCGCTAAAGGCAATTAATCAGTGGCTTACTTAAAAGTAATAGTTTGTAATCTTTGCTGTGTAATTTATACTGTACCGTTGTAACCTTAATTGGTGGTTCAATTGTTTCTATTATCTACCTTTGCGTTTTTGAAGTAGAATCTGTCCATGTGAAGTGAACGGATGGACTGTATTTAAAATACCGATCAAATATATCTATATAATGGACTTTCTGCAATGAATCCTTTTCCAATATAATTAAAAACACAACTTAATCACTTTGCATCCATTTACGTAAATTAGAAAACAACCTAAGGAAATAAATTGAACTCCTCAATTTGTATCATCATAATGTCAAAGTTCAACGAGCTTGGAAAGTACCTAAGCAAATAATAACAAAACGGGTTAATTTTAAAGTAACGGGTGGGCCGCGCACCAAGGACGAACCTTGGGTCCACAATATATCTTGTGGGCAGGCAACCGCGATTTGACTGACGGCGCACTCTGAAAGGACATTTATCAGTCTCACTAGCGGGTTAAACTAAACCAAACAACAATGAATTCTCATTGACAAATTATCTAGCGTTTCTAGTTCTATTGTCGCTTCTTTTGACTAATTGAACCTCGCGATTGCATGTGCACTGTCAATCACATTGAACGCCCAAATTGTCCAAAAATATTACGTACCGAACATTTATCATTCTGGACAACATCTGAAAGAATGTTGCATCATATAAATGTTTAAAAATATCAAATTTGTTACACATTCAAGTAAAAGAAATGCACTGGAAGAATTCTGCAAACTCCAAGAAAACGATATCATCTCAATCTTTATCCACAGCGAGTCTCACGAAGAGGATCTAACCGCATCCGTTGAATGTAAGCCACTTATGAAAATGAATGTAAAACGCGGATAAACCAAAGCCTATTTTCCGCGCGAAGTACACCGGGCGGTTACAAATTGCTTTGGGCAAAGCGTAAATTTTAATTTTATCTCTAATACCCAAATGAGTACCGTGACTCGACATAATAAATGTACTTTTCCCACGTTAGCGCTGCGGTCGATTTCTGTACACCAAGTTTGCACTCTTCCATTGAACCACTGGAATGCATTCTATAAACACCGCGATAGAAACTAAAAGAAACCAGCGTAGGAATTCCGACTGAACGCCCAATTAATTAGTATTATGCTCCCTCCTAACTCGATTTCAATTTAAACAAACGTCAAAAACGCGACGCTTATTCTTGATATCGCAGTCGATCTGTGTGCGAGTCACGATGGGACAGTTTATTTCAACTTCTCAACTTTTCCGGGAGCGTTCGAATGGGGCATAATTTTCATAAGGAACGCGCTGTTGCGCCCCAACGCAAAAATTAGATTCATCAGTCTCTCAGGCACATTTGCGCGAAACATTCTCCTAGCTGCCAATTCGATTGGACTCGGTAACGAATGCGTGAACAACGCGAACTTCACTTCTGCTGCTTTGTATTCTCCTTTGTGAGATAATTTCTTCATACACGCGTCTTCATCTTATTTATTTAGCTTCTGTAAAATTACACTATCTCCTTTTATTTGCCCATTTATTTTATCTTTCTAGTTAAAATATGGAAATTCTGCAACGGCGGTGTGTATAAAGGTAATACAATTAGGAAGAACAAAAGAATAGAATAACCATAAAACTCTGAGGCTTCACTGCGTAGGAATAATCTACGGTTATTTGATGTGTGCGTAATTTTATTCCTGCTGTATTTCTTTGAACACTGGAAATTCGCTGAGCGACTAGTTAAACGTAACTTATTATTGAAGTATGAAAGTGATTCGTGCAATTTGCAAGAGTTTTATTGCTCTTCAATTTAGTTCCGTGGTTTGTGTTACAAAGAAACTTAATAAGTAAGTAAATAACTGGTGCTATTAAAATCGCTAAAGTATTATTGGTGTTTAGTTGGTGTATGACAGATAGGACTTTTATTTAATTCTTTGTAGGTAATGAGAATAAATGTGATAGAGTTCTCTGGGGTTTTAACAACTTTGTTCCTGTCATAGTGTAACAACATACCGCGTCGTATGCACTTGGGTCTACTGCTATTTGCATTTATAATTACCGGAGTAAAATTATTCTAATATAACTCCTACTCGATTTACTTTATAATCATAACTAATGGGAAATTGAGTGTTATTTGAAGGCCAGTTTGCGAACACCGGGGAATGTTATTTATACTGTCGAACAGAATGGAGCACGAGAAACATTGAATACAAGGTGGCGTTCGGGACGCAAACATAATTTACTTATCTCACACGAGACCAGAAAGTTTCGCTCAAACAAATAATATAGGTTTCCATCGGTGCGGGGAGCACCTGGGCGGCACTACGATCGGTGTGTCCCAAGGGAAATAAAAACTTTGTCGCACGTCGCTTGTCCTAAAGCCTTCTCAGTCTCCGCGACACGTTCACCGATTTGCTATCGACGTACACTTTATAGCTTTGATTCTCAACGACACACTACGTTTACGATATTGTTTCACATTACTGCCGACTCCTGTAACGCATCATAGTAAAACTTCCCCGAGCACACTCATATCCAATGTGTCCTTAGCTTGTCTTCAGCCTTGTTTTCATTTTATTTGTATAAGTGTTACAAGCCTGTTCCGTCACTCAAATTAATGAATAATCTATGAAGTATCAACTCTCCGTGAGTACTTTAATTTAATTTGTCAAAAATGTCTACGACAAAATTAAAGTCTGCAGTTCTCGGTACCAACATAGGAATTTCTCAAATGACTTCGCTAATATTACTAGTGTTGAAAGTTTCCGACGTCCCAAGTTCGATAACTGCTCGGATCTCTGTAGGAATTTTTAAATTAATTCAAAGGAAAAATAAAATTAACGAAGTTGGTGAAGATTAAATTATACTCGTCGTAATTTGTGTCAAGAAAGTTCAGATGTAGATCGCAGCGTAATTTTTTTTGTGGCAGGAAAATAGGTAGCGAGCGCGAGAATATTAAACAAAAATATTTGTGGCAGACAAGCATTCGAAAATTGATATTTTTAAAAAAATAGCTTTGAATAGAATATTTGCATTGTCACTTTTTTTTAGAACCTCTTTTAAAGGCTATTAAAGTTGGTTTTAGTTTAAGCGTCTATTATATTGAGGATAGTTAGATATCGCTCGTTTTCCCAGTCCTTGTACGCCCGGTGAAGTGGTGTATGAACTTCCTCATCTCCCTCACTCACTATACAATCTATAAAATCTTTGAATAAACATTTGCCTTCTTTGCCCTTTTGCACTCGTAAAAGGGGTCTGTGAAACTCCCCTAAACTTATTTAAACTTTTACTTTAGGAAATCCTTTTCGCTAGCAGTTTAAATGCGAAATAGAATATGTATTAGAGAATAGGGTAAGGTAACTGGAAGTCGGTTTGGCAGGTAAACAATCGCACCATAAGCGTTCTTGAACCGACTCTACTTACTTGAAGAACACCCTTAAAAATATTTTGTTTCGTAACAAATGTATTATAGACAATGTTTTAATATGAGTCGTTTTTGTTCGGTTAATAAATATATTATGAATAACGATTAACTAATAATTAACTTTATAATTCTAAAATAGATATATTATTGTTTCGAAATATTAAAGGCATTCAGGTAAATAAACGAACGATGAAAATTCAAGTAGACTCAGCATAAGTACATAAATCTGGAACATAAAAAATTTTGCTATTAGCTTCATGACTAACTTACACGTTTAATATTACAAAATAAAGCCACCATGCGAGATTAATAGAGCTTAAATCCTTCAAAGGGCGGTAATGGCAAATTGAATTAGCAAACCATTTGCTTATTGCATTTATTACTATACCTGAGTCCGCCCCGTGATGACGAAAGCTGGAAATCAATCGAAACGTCGGGAAGTAAAAATAAAAAATAAAAAATTAATCCGCGATAAACTCCGTAAAAAATAGTTTTATTTCAATGCGTAACATCCGCGTAAATCTAAGAAACCATTATATACTATACCTGATTTACAAATGATGTTACTTTTACAATTGAAGATTATTACCGCACCCTATGCTGTTGTGTACTGCCATCCATTCACATTGAATGGTATTCATAAAGAAGACAAAATAACCGCACTACAAAAACCGGAACCGCCTTTACATATTATGTAAATAATTTCCTCGTGGCACAAAACTTTCGGAGCGTATTCAATACATGTGTCATAGAAGACATAAATACTTTGTGAAAATATATTGATAAGGGTATAAACACTTTCCAATAAAGCCTATCGTGTAGATCGGCTTTGAGATTCAGCGGGACCAAAGTTAAAGTTCGCCCCGAGGTATGTCTCGGATCATCAAGGAGGTTTTCTAATTTTAACTTCGCTTTAACCGAGTAGGTAGCGATTTTTGAATTATTTTGCCTTAGCGGGCTCATCAAAATTTGTTTATCTTTCAAAGGCGTCTTAGCAGTTCACTTTAACTTCTAAAAGTCGGGATTAAAAGTTTAGAAGTTAGGAGTCTATAATTGCTGTACCCGTCGGTTAACTGTCAGCCGAGGAAGTTTATAAGCTTTAGAGCGGTCCTGAACTATTATTTGTGTTTTATAATATTTATTAATATACGATCGGCTAGTTCAACGACTGCTGCCCGATGTCCATAAAATATCTGTAACACCCGAAAAATTATTGTACATGCGTCTTTGAGAAAGTGAGAGAATTGAACATTGATGCTAGTAAAATAGCACTTACCATCGAATGTATTGTAATTTTTTGGATCTATATAAAATAGGGGACTATGGTGGTGGATATTGTGGGATGTGTCTCAACTGACTCTACAAATGGCAAAAGATAAGTTTGTTGGTATATATTGAAATAAATCTAAGAAACCATTTTGTTGGTACATATTTTTTTAGTCTATGGTGTCAGCGAGGCCAAGCCCTCACACTCGAATTTGTTATGGACCAGTCGTCACGAGTCTCGTGACATTAAACCGCTAAAATACAAGAATCCACGAATAATTCATAGTTGTCAGAATTAAGTAGACTACCCCATCATTTTTTTTTCTACAGGTATTTCTAAGGTTGCGAAATATCCACAGTACAGAAAAAAATGTGTTAATATGCGCCGACAGCTGGGGATTATAATATTACGAATAACATTCCTGGTGTGAAGCGAAGTGCATTCCACACCCAAAATACGTGTTACAGTTTAGGAAATTATTATTGCTATTTTATCCAATTTGTTAATTGATTAGTTAGTTATTTTACCACTATAAGTACAATATCGTCTAGTAGGAGTGTCGATTGGCAACAAACTATTGCCACTTGATGCAAATATGTCGCCGTACTTAACTAATTCTTCTAGAGTCTAAAACTTGTAATATATTAAGTTTAAACACTGTAAAATATTCCTGTATTATCAAAGCATAAATTCAAAGGAATTATGCGAAAAAATGAGCTTTAATAATAAAAAATCTTTTTATTGTTAATAAACAAACAGAGAAATCATATAAATAAATAAATACTCCCAACAGTCACATACATTGTCACACTAAGATCGAGTCTTGTGTCGTGGGTATCAGAAGCTACGAGGGACTTTTCGGTCTCACAAACACCCAGACCCGAAACAAATACCCGTGGATCACACAAATTTTTATTTCCGTGCGGGGATCGAACCCGCGGCCTCTCGTTTCACAGCCGGCGTCTAACCAACTGCGCCACGGAGGCTGTCTGTCATATGAAAACTACTCTATACCCACGTACACAATATACTGATAAATTCGTAATGACTACCTGTTTTATAGCGATAACTACCTTATACTTAGTTTAGAGCTTCAGAAGGTGAATTTCAAGCCAAAAGGCGGCTTTCACCGCTAATTTTTAAGGAGTGAAAACCGAAGATACGGTAAAAAAAAGACGTAAGCAACAGTTTTTCCTAAAAAAGTGAATACCTTTAGAGAGATAAAAACGTGACTTACTGTCTTTTGTTTAAGATCTACGTGGATGAATTCACATTAAAAAGTTTCTTTTATAATAATTTTAGTTTATATTTTTTTTAAGTATAAATACAGGTTTTAGTGTTGTGTTCTGAATCGTGTGTCATTGTTTAGAGATCTGGAGAACGTTGCCGGAGTCAATATGCGGAACATTTCCTATTACACGCCCACTTCTTTCCATGACCCGTTGGATAATATTGGAGTTGATACTACCAATCCTTGTTCATAAAATAAAATAAGAATCCTCGCTTCTTTTAAGCTTCTGTGGGTCATTAGTAAATCTTACACAAATATATAATATTCAAAACTATAAAATAGTTAAGTAATTGCGTGTTAAATCTAAAGTTCCTCTAAAAATCCTTACGTATTTACTTTCACCATTAAGGCTTCCAATATTAAAATAATAAACTTAATAAGTACTGGATAGTTTTGCAAAGAGATTTTCACAGTAAAAGGTGTGCAAATTTTACTAACTCTGTATAAATCGGGCCATATTTTTATTCCAACACAATTTGTAATGGAAGCGACACGCGGAGACAAGAGAGCAGCAGGGCGGGCGCGGGGGGCGACGGGCGCAGCGGGCGCGCGGGGCGGGGGTGAAATTACTTGCAAATTCCATTTACGAAGTCGGTGGCCACGCGTCAAAAGAAACTGCTTGCTGTCTGCCATTCGGTACCTACGAGTACGGTCTGGTCTAGCTGTGTTCTTGAGGAAAAAAAATCGCGAAAATAAATGCACAGTTCATTATTTTAAGAAACTTGAATATGTACTGTATGCGATCTTTCTTTAAGGAAATTAATTATGCCAAGTCATTTTAAAATATTTTCTTACCTACTTAACTTAATATTTATCCCATTAAAACACGTTTTTTATTAATTTATATCGAGATTTGGCCCTCAAAGTTAGAAAGTGTTGCCTATTTAATGACGATTCTATTTTTTCAAATTATACAGGGTATATCAAGACCGCGACCGAAAACGAAGCCAGGAGGTAGTATTAGTGATATCAAACACAATGCAAGTAAAAATTTTACAAAAAAAATCGTCAATTTTTTTTTTGTTATTTTTTACATATCGTCGTATTTGAGTGATTAAACATAGTTTTTCTAAAATAATGACGAACATCGCTTAATTTTTAAACACGCAATGGTACGTAAGGGTTTCAATTACTATTTTTGCAAAAACTAGGTATTTACCCCTCAAAAACGATGATTTTTAAAAAATTGTAAAAAAAAATCCATCGCTTATTTTGCAAAAAATTTAGTTGCATTGTGTCTGTAGCCGCTAAAACTACCACCTGGCTTCGTTTTCGGTCGCGGTCTTGATATACCCTGTATTTACCTAAATATGACCGTTCATCTGTTCCACTCTATTAAAGTCATACATCTTTTCAAACACAAATCTGTAACCAAAACGAACATTTATCCATGCAGGAATTGAACCCGCAACACCTAGCCCTGAAAGTCACCCGTAACCATTCGACAACATTACAACATTAATACAAAATATGAGGTTTGTTTATTTGAAGTTTGGCACGACTAATAACCTTTAAATCCAGTGCGAAACATGATCACAAGTTTGTTGTGTCTGTGGGATGATTACAAATGGCGGGCCGGACCACCGATTGGTATGTAAGTTACGAGGCTTTACCGCGAACTTAGCTCATTACCAGGATACGCTGGCGGAATGACAATGGCGAGAATTTTTACTTCATTCTCGTCTACGCTTATTAGGTACTCAGAGACGTGTAGTGGCGGGAGACTTGAGACCGTTCCCCAACCGGCATATTGAATTCACCTCCCCCGCCCCTCAGCTTTTTCTAGTTTAAAAGTTAGCTGTTAATTCTAGAGGCGTGTATCGTATTGCTAATAGGTTTAGAGGTTTTATGAAACTTGAATTGGAACGGGCATTTAGGTATTTTTTAAAGTTATTTTAGTGCATTTTCTGATTGGTTAGATCTAGCAAACGCGCTTTAGCTTACTTGATGGTAGGTAATCACTGCAGAAGATGAATATTTATAAAACTAAGACTATGGATTTGTGGTGGGTTATTAAAAGAAAAGAGAAATGGGAAGAAAAAATGGTACAATAAAGGGGATAATGTGCATCTGCTAATCTCATTCATCGAACGAAAGATGAAAGAAAAGCCATCGCTCTACCTCAATTTTCTGTGAGACAAAAGTACCATCCCGTTCATGGCAGTTAATTTCTCAGATCCAAGCTAAGAGACCAATAGAGCAGTTCTACCATAATATCTGCTTAAATCTCTTAGAACCAAATAATTTGTATGCAAGTTACGATCTTAAATTGTTAAGCAAAAGCAATTCCGAGATGCACATCCAGTGTAGTTTGTATTGTGTCGGAATCAGCTCACACCACAGATATCGTTCACAATGTTGAATTTATATTTATTATTGACAGTATCTATTCTGAGACGTGTCACAAACCTTAGCCTATGAATAATTTACGCGGGAGTCGCGACCGCAAAGTGTTTATTGTGATAGCGCCTGGCTTTGCAACCGCACTCTCATGTGAAATAAAACACCTAGATTTTTCCTCTCAATCTCCGGAGGTATATCTGTTCAAATTATTCAATCCAAAAGATCACAAGTGCTGCGCGTCAGCTTCGCGAAATGTGTTGTATTTTAGGGCCACTGAGTCCGAATGTGGATATTTTAAGTGAACTACTTCCGGAGTACCTTAGCGAATGCGGAACACTGAATGTAAAGAGTCATGCTCGTGGATTAGAATACGGCATTGAGGGCCGAATGTGCTGGTAATAAGGTCGATAATTACTTGCGGCTGTAACTACCCTTTGGTGAGACTCGGAATCGACGGAAGTCGGCAGTAAATAACAAGCAAGATCGGATTATTTCGATAAGATCGTAAAATGAAACAAGGCGCGCCCCGGCGAGACGTTTTCTTTAGGAATATGTTACACGTTAGCCGGCACATTGCCCACGTTCCGATGTAAAATGTGAAAGTTTGACTTGGCTCATTTTCTACTATCTGACCGTTGCACTTTTCTACATTTGCATACATAGACATTTTCATACTTCAATTACTTGTGAATAAAGCGCTTACTCTGTTTCTTTTGTAACTTCTACTTAACTTTCTTACAAGGGTTTTTTTTGTCTTCAGACATACAAAAGTACTTAAAATAGAATTTTAATCGGACTTATCTAGATTATAAGTCATCTATTTAAAAATTAAAGAAATATCTATTTAATTCATTGCTAAAAATATGTTTTTATGACATAAATTATAAGCATTTATACTCGTAATCGAATAGTACATATTATTCTGTCCAATGTAATAAAATATGAAGAGAGAAAAACTATTCCTATTTTGACAACAACGCAGTCGGGTGCTAGAAGATCGTAGACGAGATTTATTGGACACCTATTTGTTTATCCAAGGAGGTCAAAGCTCATGCAGTTTACATAGTCATGGAGAGATTTAAATGCTGTCCCAGTGTGACCGCGAATGTAGGTTGTATCCGCGACCGGCGCGCCCGAGCATCGAGAGCACGCGCGTGGCATGGCGGTGCGACGCGGCGGGTCAGACGCGTCCGCCGTCCGGTTGCAATCTTATTTTTCCGGGCGGCTCGCTGGCTCCCTGCCGGCGGCTTATTGCCTACGTGCCAGCGGGCCGGTCGCGCGCCCGTCATATTATTCTATCGAGCGGCTATCGGCTGCGCCCACACGGACGATATTAGTATACCCGACGCTGCCTTCTTCAGATATTGGTCCGCATCGTAAATAAAACTGGCACAGCGGTAAAGTATCCGCGCGCACGACTAAAGTACGTTACTTATCGCCTTAAGACTACTTACAGCTCGTTTTGGTGTTGCGGGTAAATTGATGCGGTCTGTGAATTGGCTATGCCGTGACTTCGATGTGGGTGGGTTTCGTTATCAATTTGTTTGGTAGCAAATGTTGTGTATAAAAATAATGCTGAATATTTTTGGAGCTTTCTGTGGATTAACGACTTACATTATATGATTGAAAAAAAAATATATCTACATAGTAATTAAGACGTATTTTCTAATCTTTGATAGTGTTGTCTGACCCAATTAACAAAAATAAAAAGCTAACCCTAAATCTCAAGGGCAAAACAATAGGGTACGCGCGGCTTATGTCGCAAACGTCGCCGTGGAGGGTTGTCGAAAGTGAAAGTTTTTATCTGGCTCGGTCCGGCTGGCCGTTTCTCGGAGGCACCTCTCGATCGCAATCGTGCAGGTTGAGCCGTACACTAACCGCCGGATAATTGCTGATCTGCCGATACGCTGCCTGTTGCCGATACAGGTGGATGTATCGCCAGATGTTCCATTTGATTTACTCACCATTGTGTTTGAAACCTGCTGATAATGGCGTTTGCGTACTACATGTGATGGATCGCTGTAGTCGTTTACGTTAAATGTTTGAATTACTTTTTACTAGCGATTATTAAGTAACATACAATAAAGAGTCATACACCAAGATGAAAGTTCTAATAGGTAACATTTTTTAGTTAGTAAAACAGTTTAATTAGCTCTGTTCGTTACACTTTTGTAAATTATAATTAATTGTAAAATTCATTGTTTAATATCACTGTAATTAAAACATCTACTTTTTTTGCACTTTTTTTTGAAGCGATATAGCCTGATTAGTCTAGTAGTCGACAAGCACGACTCGACAGGGGTTGTAAACGGTCATATTGTGTTTGATTCCTTTTAAGTGCTTCTCAGATCGAACCCACTGCCTCTCATTTGATAGCCGCTGTTTTTTTTATTTTTCTATTCTGCGTTGTTAGAGAGGAATTTCTACACGCAGAGTAAGGCAGTCCCATCGTGCCCTTAACAATAATTATTAACATAATTTTGCTATGAATTCAAACAACACCGTTGCACCATCGTTGTTTCGAGCCGCTGTTTTTACCAACGGCACTACGGAGGGTATTTCAATATAATCTACTTTGACTCATGTTGGTACGTTTCACGCTTGCTAAGGCCACGATGAAGTGCTTCAGATCTTGCATACCGTAGTCACTATTCATGCTTATTTATATGAATAGCTAACCCCTGTCAAAGTAACAGAAAAATCTCTTGTATGTTAATCCAATGTAAGTGGATTTCTACAGATTTTTAACGTCATTTCACGTCTTTAGATTGGTCAATGTACCAATTACAAAAGTTCAAATAAAGTTTTAAAAATATCAATAATTATTATAAAATTTAAGATAACCTACTAACCCAATACCGAAACGGAATATCTTTAAAATAATCCCGTTACGTAACCATAACAAAATACATAAAAATAGATTTCCATTAGCCGTACAATGGAAAGAAAGTGTTTAGTGTATAATCGCATCACGTTAGCGGTTTCGGCGGGCGTCGGCACGGGCCCCTAATAAAATGAGCTGAGGTAACGCCGTGTTTGTAGTGACGCCCGCTCGAGATGATAGATACGGCACGCCGGGCCCCGCGCGCCTCACGCCCGACTGCCGCCCGACTCCCGCCCGACATCGCTCTTCTAAACCAACAACGGGTGACTAGCCTCAACGCAACTTTTCTAAACCCCGCGCTTGCTAATGGTGTTAGTGAGTTACGCTATAAGTCTGTGTTTAGATTGTCTTTGCGATTATTTATGCGTAACAGTACATAAATAAGATCAGTTCTGCATCCGTAAATGGGTAGGCAGAGATAGCACTAGTCCCGAAATGTGATAGGAGGCGAGCCCATCGCCATTCCCGGCAGAATTTCTTGTCACGGCAGCAACTCATGCAATAATTTTTAATTCATAAAACTCACATAAACTGGAGTGCCTGAACTAAGATTCGATACCAGGATCTCGCTAACCCACATAAAAGAGTATTACATTTTTTCACGGCCTATAGCCGCTCATTGCTGGACATTGGCCTTCCCAGTAGGCGTCAATCATCTAAGCCTTGCAGGAAGAATACATCCGCTATCCTTTTATAAGTCATTGGTCTATATTAATTCTTTATTGTAGCAGAACGCTCTACTTTATTTCTGACTAGCGGTCAGGTCCAGCTTTGCCCGAGTGTATCTATATTTTTTAAGTTCAGTCCACATCAAAAACATTATTTCGCGTACTAACTGTTTTGTATTAAAACTCAATGTAATTGCCGTCGACTATATGCTATCTCATTCTATCCCATCACAAAAAGCATGTAATCCTGCCCTCTCCTGTCCCATGCCATCCATTCTAATTTGAAAGAGTAGCAAATATGTATATTTGAATTGACCTCCTGAATCATCCCACGCGAACACTACATTTTTTGGGATAAAAAGTAGATTATGTCCGTTTCCATGGTCTAATATAAATGTGTGTTATATTTAATCAAAATCGGTTCAGCCGTTTTTGCGTAAAAACGGAACATACATACATACACACATACTTTGGCATTTATAGTATTAAGTAGGGATTAAGCTAGGTCTTTACTTTTACACTGGCGTCTGCTCCATCGACTATATGTCCGTCCGTGACGACGTCCGACGTGATCAAGTCACTTCCACTTCAGTGCTCATGCTGCGACCAATGACAGATTTAAGTGCTCTAGTTTGCAATATTACGATTATATTTACTTTAGTTTTTTTATTAAGGTAGAATCATTATCAAAGAAAGAAGCAAGAGTTTGCTGATACATGAAACAAAGATCCGCTTAGTAATACAATAAAACCATGAGCTTACATGGAGGATAATTTCACATTGCGTTTCAGTTTGCATTTTTAGTAACTACGTCAAAGTTATTATGTAGGTAATACATTTTTGAACGTAAAACAGATATTTATGGATGGACATATGGACGGTGATATTGAGATCATATTTAGGTTGTATGTAGTACAGATTAATTGATAAATGAAGAAACAAAGGTAGCTCGCATTTTCTATAAATTGTTCTATAAAGCTATGTTAAGATAAGCTTATTCTTCTAAACTAGGCTTTCTAATCTAAAGTTTTTCTATTCCAGTCCCTCGCTGGTAAAAGAATGTCATAAACATTATCCTAAACACTAGTATATTGTGTTTTAAATAATATTAAATGTGGCAAAATACAGTAAAATGTCTTAACTCGGTAGTGAATAAATCAACAATTTAATATAAAACGGTTGCGCCTAAATTACGCTTAAAAACTTTGCTGGTTTTAATTCGCTTATGAGAGATTTTAATTTAGCGAGAAACTGTTCCCCGAACTTGTTATAATGTATTCGTGTATTAATGAAATACTGACCCAACGAATACTGAACCAAACGTAAGTCTTATGGGTAATGGAAATACAAACAAAAATATTCAAATTTTAATTTATTGTTTATAGTTAATTGTGCGTTACGTTTACATGTTTTATAGCATATGTAATTACAAAGGTGCAAATGGCTCATCTGGTTGTAATTAGTAAATAACTCTGAGCATCAACATCTGTCAAGGGCGGATTCAGGGGGAAGGTCGTGGGGGTCATGACCCACCCCTGGGCTGACTCCAGATTGACAGATTATTAAAATATATCGATGATTTTCAGTAAAAAAATCGTATGACACCCCCTTGACTTGAAAGCTGGATCCGCTCTTGACATCTGTAAATACTATTTTATTGCAATGAATGGCGAGACAAGCAGGCTATTTAGGCAGCTGACAGCAACATTTCGCTATATGACCGATCATGGACATTAGCAAAACCAAACAACACCATGAATTACAAAGCAATGCTTGGCATTTCACTGCGCTCGCCATCCTGAGACATAAGAAGTTAAGTCCCATTATGTCCAGTAGTTACTCTGGCTACAATGTCCTTTAAACCGGAACACAGCAGTGCATTTAGACTGTTGTTTGGCGGGAGAAATAGGCATTGGGGTGGTACCTACCCAGGCGACCTCTCACATATGAGAGACTTACCACCAGGATAATAATAATTTGGACCGTAAGCGCACTGTTGCCTTTTCAATATAAAAACGAAAGCGGTCTCTGATAGTCTCATTTACAACGACAAAGCCTTCACGGCGATTTTCTGTGAGACATTGGTACCACATTTCTAAATAACTATTTTTTAAGCATTCTTCTTAGAACATTCCTAGCTGTATTACTCACACAGCTATGAACGTTTTGCATTAAATATATTTCGATCACAGAAAACTTGCATACATATAATTTTCTTATACATTTTGTTGCTCTTTCTATGTCAATTGACAGAGATAATATCTCAAGTGATTCTTTGTGGAAACCCTCAGGGCACATTGTATCGTTTACTTTATTATCACGAAGAGAAAGCATCGCTTTGCATTGCAGTAACATTTTTCTTTATGAACTCCCTCGCCCCTTTTTTATTAATTCGTGCGTCCGGCTTCGAATAAAAAGGAAATGGCTCTATGTACATACTTACAATTTTATTTATGATTATGTTTATGCGACAGGAGTATAATAAGAAAAATAATTTATAAATAACTATTCTAGAGCAGGGCGTCCACCTTTCAGACGGAGATAAAATGCAATAAAACCTGTTTAATTTAATGTACTCGTAAAATAATCTCTGAGTTTGTAGTCTGCGGGATTTTGACTAAGTGCTTCGCTACAATGCCAGGGCGGTTTCTAATTCCTTTTTATTACGTGCTTGAAAAAAAAAACATTATCCGAGCTACCTTTCCAGTGCGGAGATTGTTTGTTTCCTCGCCGGAAACGTATAAGTCACGATTCAAAACACTGAGCAATGGACTCCTTTAATGGGAAGGGGATGTGAGTTGATAATTACTTGATTAAACAGGAATATCTTACCCTAGGGGTGACAAGAAGGGAGCGCTCCCGTGGTTGCCGCGCCGTCCCCATACTTTGCTTTTGTATACGCGCTACCGCCAATAAGTATTATTGTACGGAAATGTAAGGATAATTAATTTCCTTTAAGATTACGCCGACAACGGTTTTATTTATGAAGTACAAAGACAGCACAATTGAGATCGAAACTAAATATCCTCAATGAAATTTTTCGCACGACGTTTTAACTTTGAAGTCCGAGCAAAATGGAAAATGAAAAGGTTTAATTTGTTTACTCATTAGTCCATTTGCAATATTTCGTGAACACACGTTTCCAAGTAATAATGCTATCGGCCGGCACTATTATTAGTTTGCCAACAAAGTATTTATGCACCGTCCAAATGCTGCGCGGCTACTGAGTCGTAACTTTTACTTTTTTATGAATATGCGTGTTCTATTTTAATTAAAATTTCTACGGAGAGCTGAATATTAACGGCTTCTTTAGCTTTGTATTTCTTCGTCTGAGTTTACCCCGGAAAGAATTACTTTGTCTAAACATATCTGCAGTATTATGGCAGTTTCCGTCGTGGTACTTAAGAACTGAAGTTTCCTTGTTCGTCGAGGATGCGGTGCAAAAATTTTGTAACGGAACACGAGCAGATTCGACAACTTAATGACTCATTCAAGAAGTCATAAAGTTGGCGGCGTCTCACTGCTTAATATAGCTGCGTTGCAAGAAACAATTAAACAAGCGGCACAATCATCCCGGAGGGCTCCGTAGATATTCGAACGCCATGATTTGGATGTGGCAACGCTTAATTATTTTGCCGTAACTTCCCAACTTCTACGGGGGAATATACTAAATCTAATTATAATAAACACGAGTGGGTTTAATAAATTAATTGCACAAGAATTTCCATTTCCAGTTCCATTTTTCTATAAAGTGAAGCATTGATTGTGACAGCGTATTTGGCTTCGAGAGCGTTTCGCGTTGGAATTGACTCCTTGTGTTGGGCAGGGCAAGGGCGATGTTGGCAAATGAATTCGCAGTTGATATTCGTAAGTCTGTGTGAACGTGGCAAGTGTCGAATGGCGTGTAATACGAGGGGTATAAATCGCGGAGACACGGTGACGGGCGGAGGCGCACTTACACGCGGAATGAGACACATATTCGCCGTGTGTGATGTGCGCCGCGCTCGGAAACTCGCTGAAATTTCCTTTTAATTGTTTCACTGAACGTACGACGTTCGGCATATGAACCGTTTAGGTAACATTCGCGCTGTTTCAATATTAATTAACGTTTTTGCGACGTTAACACAACTTTTATTGGTACTTTGTATTTAAACCGTTTCAGTTACGAGTATATCGCCGGATAACACTCCACTTGCACAATATTCAAATGAAATTGCATCTTTGCCAAAACTAGCGGGAGAACGGCGTCGCTTACATTAATATACAATAGCGTTTCTGACCCTCCTTGTGTCGCGGTCGCCTCTTTGTTTTTATAGGCTGTTGAATAAGCATTTACTAAATAATTTTTGAGTCACATACCAATTGTTTTTACAAAACTATTTTACTAAACCTTTGCATATTCAACTTTAAACCTACAATGTTCAAAACACTAATATTCGCACATAATAAATAAATGATTAGCACTAAACTTGTTAAATCATATTCATTATTCAACATTCAGTTACATCCGCAACTAGATTATGAAGCGCGGTATTATGAAGCCAGCCTATCAATCTAATCGAATTTAATCAGCGTTTACCTGCATTTAGAATCAAATATAAATACGGTTGAGTGAAATTGTACTGCTAATAGTTGATATGTGCTGGCGGGGCCGGGGTGAGTACTGAGGCCCACCAGTGGGTAGGCTTGCATCAATAGCAAATGCAATTAGTTGGAGTGCACCGTTTTTGATGTAGTATAGAGTGCCGACAGAGGCTCGTGTGGTTCGAGAGCTGTCCGATATAAATAATCCATCGGTTAATCGCGTACGGGTCGAGTTGTTTATATAAAACTGGAAGATCGAATGAGCTGTGTGGCTCGCGAGTACACGAGTGTCTGCTCTCACGTTTGTTTTGAGGTTAATCAAACTCACGTGCTGGGTATTTTGTTTTTATCTTTTTTTAGATTTGTGGAATTTGTTTTTGGTTTAGTGAATTTTGAGCCTTTGTGGTGGCAATGACTGACGTATTTTTAGTTGTGTATACGACAATCATAAGTATTATTTTTGTTTGTTTCACAAAAATACCATTTATTAAATTATTTTTTATTTCATAAACAAACTATTAATAATTTTTTAAATGATCTTTTTCCGTATAGACAAAACAATCACATATATGTGTATATTTCTCACATATATCATCAAGCGTGTATTTCAAAAGGAAAGGCAGAATCTATGGATTTCCATTTCGCTCGATTCTGGCACACCGCTTTCGCTTCATCCATTTTCATCAATCTCTTCATGTTCTCGTCGGTTTACATTACTCCGAACCTGTCCCTTATTCGCTTTATATTTCGGAACTTCGATGTCTCTACGACTCATCTGTCTATTTTCTATCTGATACAAAAGGGAGCTGTATTGTATTGTTTATTTGTAACTGCATTTTACTTTGAAAAATTATGCGCAGGAGTTTTATCAATATTATTTGAGAAAAGAAAAACCAAAATGTTACTATTGGTGCCATGTATAAAAAGACATGGACATAATACTAGGTGATATTGATATATCAGCACCAATTCAATCCATATGTTTCACATCACTCCAGGCAACATTTAACAAGATTTGGATTAATTGGGAATGGATTTTTTATCCAAAATCTTGTTTTGTGATTTTAATATTTTTGGCCTCGTCGTATAGATAAGATTTACTTGAAGTCGGGCCCATATGGGAACTTAAAAAGAAATGTCCGGTAAAGACTAAATAATTATACGGAGTGATCAAAAATTTTGAAAACTAAAATCGTGATATTTGACAAAAAATCCGGTCGGAATGTTAACAAATTTTGTAGAATTTTACCAGAGTGATGAGCAATATGTGAGTTAAATTAATTGTAATATCTCAATATCATGCAATATACAAATCAATTTTCACAAGACAAATATACAGTCAACCGTTTTCAAATGTGTGAGTCATTAAAATGATAAATATACATAGAATAAAAAACAGCTTAAAAATAAGATGACTAGACTAACTAATGTGCGTCTTTGATGAATGAATAGGATTTCTATGAAATCCAGGAACTGACCTTAATTGGGGAACTAATCGTGTGGGTTTAGCCGGTTGAATGTCTAGTTAGTTAAGTTTGAATATTTCCCTGAAGGATTACACTTCGGTAGACTGACTTTATAGGTAACACTATTTTACCGTTTTGATATAAGGGATGTGACACAGAAGATGTGACGCCATCCTCAGGATTTTTGTCGATACAACAGATATATATGAAGCAACAAATATATTTTTGAAAATGTTCGAACATATCAAAATTTATTTTCAATATTCAATATATCACATTAAAGTGGTGGATTCGTTTTCCGTTGCAGTGGAACGTCAAAGAGAAAATGTTAAAAATTCCACTACATGCTTTTTCTTTCAGCCGTGGAAACGTTAACAGACTAAGAGCAGTCAATGATTTAACAGTGGCTGGAACGGATTGAAATATCGAAAAAAAGGTTTCACGGATAATTGGCACACAGTTGAGCCGTTCATTAAGTCTGGTTTTAATTTTATTAATTAACAAGGCGCCTGTCGAGTTGAAAGTAATGTTGAAAAACATAATATTTACATGCTGAAAATCTGTCGATGTGTTCAACATTGTTGATTTACGATTTCATTAGTTGCGTGGTGCGCGACGCGACGTGACAGAAACAACATGTATGTACGTAGCAGTAGCGTCGTACTGATTGCGCAGCTTTTGTGCACCTTTGCGCTGTCCGCCAGAGGCGTGGACAGACATGAATCTTCATTACCGATGCTTGCATTCATCGCAGCTTATTATGGTATTTGTCTATAGCATTTTAAGTGACTGTTTCAGTGGCTTGATATCTAATCTAGGTTTGGATGCGATTGCGTTTTATAGCTTCAGCTTTAGCTAGAGGTTCTAAGTTTCAGTGCCTTCCATTAAATGTCTAGTTATTCGCTGTTTTCTTTGGGTGATAGCAACAGTAGCTAATCTGTGGTAGAAAGCTGTATCTGTTTATATTTCCCTCATGAAACCTACCAAAATTCTAAAAACACATCTTCGTGTACCAGCTAACACGGTGGTCCAAATCTTATTTTTTCACTTATGTTTCACATAGCTAGGACTACATTATTATAGTTGTTACTATTTTATAGAAAATCTACAAGAAATAAGAATATGGCAATTCTTCTTTGCTCTACCTTTTCATTCAGTGAAATTACTAGAGGTTCAATAACACTGATTAAATAAAAACCAATGATTCCTCAGTTGTGAACATCATCTTTTTTGCTTAAGCAAACAATTCTTTTTTCAATTTCAGTTTCTTGCAATTCAATAGTCACGTCCTGTGTGGACGTCCGACGCGACGCTGCGCTTACCGATACGTGGTCTCAAATCGAGAACTTTATTCTTACTAAACCATGAAAGTCTATAAATACAGACTTTATTATATCAAGTAAGTTCGCGAAGCACTAAGTTGTAGCAACTGTTCCCTCTTGAATACCACTCTTATTAGTCATAGCTCAACCACAGCGAAATATGATCTCTGAATTCAAATAATGATATTGTTCATCGCAGTGTTACCTCTTTTGGAGAGCATCCAAAGAAGTAATAACTTTGCTGTAATGTTGGCAACGTGTAATTTTATCCCTACAAATGTGTTATTAAAATATGAGATACAGTAAATAACATACAAAACAGAAGCACAAGTTTTATTGGTTTGCATTATATGTCCGTAAATTATTATTTCAATAATATTATTGTTGACTAAAAGTTAATGGGGTTTTTAATACTTGTGCATGTTATTTTTGTTTTCAAAGTCAACAGTAACCTATCAACGATTTCTAGGATATGCTGAATGTTAATGTGGAGTCAGTAAACGGCTACTTAAGAATCAGCAGCTTACTTGAGGCTATAAGACATACATGTATGTTTCATATGTATAGGTATATGAGTTTGTAGGAAATTATACAGTATTTCTATCTTTTCTGCCTATTTTTTTTTTTTTTTTTTTTATTGCCTTCGTAGGCAGACGAGCATGCGGCTCGCCTGATGGTAAGCGATCACCGCCGCTCATGGACCTTCGCAATGCCAGGGGTCCAGCACAACAAAGTCGCTGCCTACCGTGAGGAGAGTACTCTCTTTAAGCCTCGCTTAAAGAAGGACAGGTCATAGCGCTCAGGAAACACCGAAGCAGGAAGTTCATTCCAGAGCTTGCACGTGCGTGGTAAAAAGGAACGCTGAAAACGTACCGTTCGGGAACGGATACTTTCCAGGTGGTAGGAATGAACTCTACTGCGGTGACGGGTGGTGCGATGGTAAAATGGCGACAGTGGTACCATCCTAAACAATTCCTCGGAGCACTCCCCGTGGAAGAGTCGATAGAACACGCAGAGGGACCCGAAGTCTCTCCGCAGTCCCAACGGCTCCACCTTCTCCGTGATATCGGGATTATCGACGATCCGAAGAGCGCGGCGCTGTAACGAGTCAAATGGGTCGAGCTGGTATTTTGGGGCTCCTGCCCAGAGATGGGAGCAGTACTCCACGTGGGGCCGGATTTGCGCTTTGTAGAGCAATAATCGATGGCCCGACGTGAAGTACCGCTTGGCTCTGTTGAGGATCCCCAACTTTTTGCTAGCCAATTTGGCCTTGTCCTCCAAATGACTCCGAAACTGGACTTTGCTCGATATTTCGACGCCGAGAATCCCAATACTCTCAGATGTTTGGAGAGTGACTCCTCGGAATTGTGGCGCCATGACAAAAGGGTCCTTCTTTGCAGTGAACGCGCAAACTTGTGTCTTCGTGGGGTTAAATTGAACCAAGTTCAATTCACCCCATTCGGAGGCCCGCCCCAGAGAGCTCTCGACTTCCGACACAAGTTGAGACCGTCTTTCCTCAATGGAACCCCGAGGGAGATTCTGTTGGCCAATGTATCGCGCGTCACTTGTACTATCATCCGCATAACAATGCATGCCGTCTATAGACAACATGTCATTGATATGCAGGATGAAGAGTGTCGGCGATAGCACCGAACCTTGTGGAACACCAGCGTTAATGGTCTTGGTCTCGGAGCAACAGCCGTCCACCACGACTTTTATGCTCCGACCATCCAAAAAGCTGGCGATCCACTTGCAGAGTCCCTCAGGGAGTCCATACGCGGGTAGCTTCGCCAGAAGGGCGCCATGCCACACTCGATCGAACGCCTTCGCAATGTCAAGGCCGACCGCAATAGCCTCACCCCCACCCTCTAAGGCCTCCGCCCAACGGTGCGTGAGGTACACGAGAAGATCACCAGCCGAACGACCGTGACGGAAACCGTACTGACGGTCGCTAATCAGTTGGCGGTCCTCAAGATACCTCAGGAGCTGAGTGTTTATGACTCGCTCCAAGACCTTGGAGAGTAGGGATGTGACAGCAATCGGCCTGTAACTCGAAGGGTCTGACCGGTCACCCTTTTTGGGGATTGGGTGTACATTGGCGACCTTCCAGGAACCCGGGACTCGGGTAGTTTTATAGGAAAGACGATAGAGGCGCGTGAGTACGGGGGTCAACTCAGGGGCGCACGTCTTAAGAACCACTGCGGGGATACAGTCCGGCCCACTCGACTTATGGATGTCGAGAAGCTTGAGCTCCCGTCTGACAGCTCGCTGGCTGATTTTGATTTCAGACAGGAGACTCTCACACCGCGGGATGTTCGGCGGTGTAGCTCCTCCATCATCCAACGTCGAGTTTGAGGCAAAGAGTTGGGCCAAGAGATCAGCCTTCTCCTTTGCACTATGGGCTAAACTGTTATCAAGTTTACGCAGTGGTGGGAGACTGGACAGGCAGAAATTGCCCTCCACAGCCTTGGCGAGCGACCAAAAAGCACGGCTCCCCGAGGGATAACTCTGGAGTCGCTCGCCAATTCTGCGGATATGTTCTGCCTTGGCCCTAGCTAAAGCCTCTACTTTTTGATAAGGTAACTTATTAGACCGTGGATCTAAGTTTCACTAAATATTGTAAGGATCAATGGGTAGCAGTATTAATTTACGAATTTGATCGTTCCTATTGCTCTTACACCATTTCCCAAACCTATGCCAAAGCATATAAAGAGCTACGTGAAATATGTTTCCAGTGCCGCAGTATAACTATTTCCCTTATTGGTGACTTTTAACTTAGAAAAATGTTTATTTTGATTGCTATCAATCCGTTACGTATATGGGCGGTGGACACCCGTGTAGATTGATTGCTTTTTCCACAGGCGTCATCGCATAGAAAATATTGCGAATGGGTAATTGGATATACGCTATGCGTCGCTCGCACTCGACGCCGCTGTCGGCGAGGCCTGCCGCTGACGGCTCGCTGACAAATAATATGACGGACTATGAATACTTACACCTATACACCTATCGGTTTCAATGCAATTTCGCATTAAGCAATTACGCGAATACATTTCACATCAGTATTGAAACTCGCACTCAAAATTATTAACGAAGCCGAGATGGTTAAATAAAAGTATTTTTATTCAAATATCACATGCTACTTTTCACAAATAACGCGCAATGTACGTTCAAAAGCGGCTACATTTCCGCATGGAAAAAGTTCGTGCATACTGTGGAATAAAAACGCGGAAAAAAATAAAGGCACAAGATTTATTCTTGCAATTTCCCATTGCCTGCTCGCTGCGCGGCTTCGATCGTCTTATAAGACAAATATGGTTGCACACGCGAGATAAAAATAGATCAAATGCAGCTTGCTAACAGAACACCACTCCAGCAGCTAACTTATGTTATTGTGTTCTCAGCATACTCGAACGTTTCACTATAGCACTAAATCTTTGCACTCCGCGCCGGGCTGATGTGTAAGTTTGCGGATACTTCTGATTAAATTAGCTCCGTCTCAATGCCTTTTTGGATTAAGCTTGTTTAATTTTGCATCATTATCCTTTATTTGGCACTTGTTTTAATTAACAGATTCCTAAATTTTACTAGAAGTATCAAATGCAAACATTGGCTTATTGTACTTGAGTTAGCAAAGATGGGTTATGGATAATAAGTCACAGATCCCGAGTTCTAATTTTGTGTTGGGTAATACACTATTTTATAATATGTATTTTGCTGTGAGCATTAATTCCCGCAGTAATTGTTTTTGTATTAACTTTTGACACTTGCTTTTTTTACAATTTAACTAATCGATAAACGCTGAAAACTTTACCGTATTTTATGTAATTGGCATAACATGTTAGTTCCATTACGTGGCATTCTTGTTAAGCAAATAATAGAGTCTCATGCATTATCGTAGACGTCCTATCTAAACATACAGGGGAAGGTAGTAACAAATAATTAATAGCGTCACCATCGAGGAAATTATGTTCGATTTGAATATTTGCATATAGATAAAGATATTTTCGTCTTGTAATGACGTTAAAAATGTTTACTTACCAAAGTATCTTCAACACCAACTAAAGCACTCTTTCTATTGAATTTGCAACATTTTATACTAAATAAATATAATAATAACAAACAAACAGTGACTTCAAACCTCCACCAACTCTATAAAACTTAACCACCCAAAGACTGCATAGCCACTTCATAAAAAACAAAAAAAAAAACAGTTTTATTTTAACGCCGTATCGCAAATCTTCGCGGCGTCTAACAAAGGGATATTTCGCATTGTGTTAGTTTAGATACAGACCTCTCCAAGGAACAATTTGTCTGTTCTAGGAGCCGTTATAATCGTATTAAATGGGAAAATTTTATCTCAGTTTTCTACTTCGAGACGATAGTTGTAATTTCAAATATTAATTCTGCAGATAGGTATAAATATTCACGAATATTATTTTAATGTGCGCATTAAAAGCTCTGTGTTTAGATAATTTTACTTTAATAACACTTATCTATAAACTGCTATTGAGGATGGCTTTTAGGGGCTTGTGGGATGTAAATTCATTCCTTTTAATTGAAGTGTAAATAAAGAATTGACGTTAGTTGTTCCGCCAGGGAACCATGGTGACCGACATAGCTCTGAAAGTTAGTAGGTTGAAGTGGCAATGGGCTGGCCACATATGTCGCAGAACAGGTAACCGCTGGAGTAAGCGTGTTCTGGAGTGGAGACCGCGTCTTGGAAAACGTAGCGTGGGACTGGGACGTTCTCCGGCCAGATGGCGAGACGACTTGCACAAGAGGGCCGGCAGCGACTGGATGCGTAAAGCAGCAGACCGGGCTCTGTGGCGTACCTTGGGAGAGGCCTATGTCCAGCAGTGGACTGCAACGGGCTGATGATGATGATGATGATGTTAGTATAAGTTTCAACAACCCATCGCTCCCAAAAGGTCTATGTGGTGTTCCATGGGTAGGCCCATTTCCAGCATTGGACTTCCTGTGGCTGATGAGAGAGAGTATAATTGTATCGATTGCTGGATATCTAACCTTCCGTCGTCACTCGATTATGTTACAGGACTGCACTGCACATATCACGAGGTGCGGTTTAGTTAGTCTAACCCAAAGGTAATAATAATCTTGTCTGGAGAGACCCTGTTTCATGTAAAATATATCGAGAACCTGTCTTCCTGAGGCAGCACCGTTGGAACAGTATTGGTTGCAATACAAGCTGAAAAGCCTCTAAGTATGCTGAAAAAGTTCCAACTCAAAACATTTTCACAATTCATCCTGTATAATATTATAAATGCCTGTAAAAAAAGGATATTTTTTCGGTTAAAAAGTATATGTTATAAATAATTTACGGGTCGGGACTGACGCAGGCAACTTCTATCTAAAAACGCACTGTTTCTGCGATGTATACGTCGCGTCAGTCTGAATTAAATATGGGGGTTTTGTTGACCAATAAAGTATTAATATATCTTAAAATATTAATATATTTGTTTCAAAAGCAAGTAACATTTGTATGTCAATTAGTTAAAATATACAATACGGCACTGAAGGAATCGCGGTATAAATTATCAATTTTAATACAATTAATATAAGGAGACATATTCTGTAATACGAATAGAATATAATGATTATTGCTCTTATTACCTTCCTATTGACGCATCATTAAGTGTTTCTACGTATCATAAAAATAGTTCCGAGTTTATATTGAAATCGAAAATAGCTTCATTTTTGTATGAATCATATCACATAATATATCTGTGATAAGTAGATTTTGGAACAATAAATGTATTGATTTCTTTTAATCATATGTCGTGTCCCATAAAAAGACCTGGTGAACTTTTATCTTAAGACTGCTTCCGAGGAAATTGATAAGAGTGCCGGCATTTTCTTGTACAAAACCTACGTATTTCCGCACCGTTACGAAAATAGTTCTCTCACACTTAAGGTGAGGTGAGGTGGGGACAATTGAATCGAATATTCGCGAGTCACGGAAATGCGACCCGATTCCACACGCGATTCCTTCGTGGAGACTTCCGATTCGATTTTGGGAACTCGCCATTTCAATGGATATTATAGGCTCTGCTTGTAGTAAGACGGCGGAATGTATTTTTAACTGGAATAAATTGCACCGATTTTGTAATATGTGGATTCCGTTCTTAAATATATAAGAGGAATCATAAGGTGGATAAAACTATTTTATTTTAGCGATGTTTAAGAATAGTAATGTCATTTGCATTGTCTGTGTATGAGATGTTTGTGGGTTATTCTAAGTATGTTTGGGAAACCTAAAATGCGTTTTAGCAACAAAGATTTCTTTTTTTTGGTATTACTTTCCATTTAGTGGTGTTTTTATTAAAATCCTTAAACCGTATAGGTTTGTTTTGATGGTTTATGTGTAAGTAGTTATATACTTATAAATTAAATTATCAAGTTATTGATGGTAAGTGTATTTTTCTTTGATGATGAAATATTATTAACTTTTGTTTATAAGTATGAAAACTTAATACAGACATTTTTCTTTTCTTGTGTATTTTTATTTAATTTTTTTTACTTCTTTTATTAAATATGGTTTTAATATTACTCGAAAGTGTGCTAAAGAATATCTATATAATTTTAAATGTATTCTTCGTTAATTTGTCGTTCATTATGGTCTGCTGCACGCCAAACAGTTTGTGTTATGTGAATTATAATATTATTATTCTCTGTCTTTATCTGTCTGCAGAGAAATCTTTTTGCCATTGAATAAGCGGAACCAATAAATGATGAGACGTGTCTCGGTTACATAATGTGAAATTATGATCAATTTGATAGTTCCTCTCGAATACCTTTGATAGCGTTACAAACCGACGTAACGTGAATAGAATTCGGCTCGGCGCGCTATACGCGGGCAAATTTATTTTTTTTGTAAGGCCCTTTTTCACAGACACTTTAGCTACGACCACACGGCGGGTAGTCGAATAGTGCTTCAAGGTTTTATTTTTCAAGCTCGCAGTAAAATGTTTTGAAAGGACCGATTTCACTTTGCGTCGGTGTTGTGCCCGCGCCCGCATGTCTCCACTATTGTAAAAGCAACTACAATCGCACATTATTGTTTCCACGACGACGTACCTACTCCGTTTTATTCCGGTTTTCATGCAGAACCGTATCTTTACACGGCTGAGTTATGGTGATGAAATTAAAACTCAGCTTTTAGTCGAACGTTTTGTTTTCGACGCAAGCGGTAGCTCTACTTTCACGAAGATGTTTTTTGTCGTTCCCTTTATTTGTAAAAAAGTGTAATTTGAACACAAATGTAAAATGCTTTGGAATATGCGAAATCTTTCATTCAATTTTGAATATACTATACGAAATTCCTTATTTATAAGTTGTTATAAGTTATCTCTACAGAAATTGATAGCTACGGAAGCATTATATTTGTTGGGAAAGCAAGCCAATCAGCGGAGTTTGTTAAAGTATCTCGTATTGGAAAACATGAAATTAAATCTGCATTTTATCCGTATTGGATCTACATCTAACCAGCCCATTCTGTATGGAATGTCCATACAGCGTTCAAGCATTACAGAATAGAGTTAGTATGAATTAAAGAAGGTTCTCATGGCGTGCATATTAAGTAACGCCGAGTGTGGCTGGGTAGAACAGCTCCCTTCGTGCAGCTAACACGGCCGCAGCTACACTGCAAATCATTAGCAGGATAGAGACGGCTGCGGCGGACCACACTCGCTGTTTGCATTTGTAATTAATACACTGTTTGCACTTCTGATTTACGATACCGTCCGTTGTGCACTACTAATGTGTTAATAGCTTAGAAAATTAACATAAATACGTGCGTAAGATTACCATCTGATAACTAAATATCACTCAATTATGTCTATATTTCACCATCACCATCAACATAAGGCAATATTATTCTACTAGAAATAGAAAACTCTTTAATTGTTTGCTACGTAAGACGATGATCAGATTGTTATCTGTTCAGCGAAGAATGTATTGTTCGACTGAATGCCTTGCATAGAAATGAAGAATATTTCATACATTGGATTATTTTTAAGTAATATTGTTTTCATATCTTTACAAAAAAGAGTCGAAATCATCTTTAGACCTGTATCAAAGCTGCGCCCTCTCCGTAACAATCTTGAAATGCGCCTTATATGATAACTGGGGCATAAAAAGTATTGTGATACACATGAGTCCCGACAAATAAATAACTGACAAATATTTCCAATATAATTTATTCATGGGGTTATTCCTTGGATTAAATTACCTTCGAAGCCGAGATTGTTGCGCGGAAAACGTTGTGTGTAATGAAATACTGACGAAAACGGCACGCACTAAACGAGTCCTAGGGGTGTGTCTTGCTCATTTTGGTTTCGTGAAAAATCGTAGCGATGTTGCCCCCCTCCCGCAGGTCCCCTCAGGTCCCTAAGTCAGCTCTCGACCTCGCTGGTGAGGGCGAGGGCGTGGTGTC
The DNA here is from genome assembly GCA_949752805.1 of Deilephila elpenor. Lineage (NCBI taxonomy): Eukaryota > Metazoa > Arthropoda > Insecta > Lepidoptera > Sphingidae > Deilephila > Deilephila elpenor. The sequence continues at coordinate 7,647,807 of OX457096.1, read as the reverse complement.
AGTTCGACGAAGAATTTGCATTTTTAGCGAAAGTACATAGACGCACGTCCCGAACAGACGGATTGTGCGGGAAGACGAATGATCCAGTGACGTGGATCTACACCGAACTCATGTTGCGGATGTTTATTTTGAAAATGGCGACGCTGCACCGAGCGGACTTGTTACGGAACGGAACATATTTTGCGGGGATGTAGAAGAATTGTATTAAATTCTAAATACGTTGTTCTATTCACGTACTCTTTACGGTATGGAGTATTTTCCTTAACACCAGGATATTTTTCTTAATTATTTCACACACTTCGATTTATCGAAACAATACTAAATTGAAAACATTGCTCTACCCATTCACATGAAATCTTCAATCAAGTTTACACACACAGATACCTCAACAACTGTACAACTAAAAAATTACCTCCATACGATAAACAGTAGTGTATTCCATTTAAATATTAATATAATACCATCCCACGTTGTTTAAAAGCAATAAAAATCCGAAAACTTTCGCAAGATAAGTTCAGATTTGCTTTGAGCTTGAGTGAAGTAGAACGCACCCGAAGCCCTACAAGGAATAGGCGTGTGCGGAATGCATAATAAAGTAGGAGATTAAAAACTACAAAACCTTGTCAATAGCAGTGTATTGAACGCTAAATGTTATCTATATCGATCGCATTTTTATGTCGCTGGTGGTTATTTTCATATTTATAGTGAAGGTATTTATGATGTTAGAAGTTCGCCGAACCTGAACTTCCATTCAGATTTCGTTCTGTGTCTGATTTCGCCTAAGTTGCAGTCATGTTTTTGTAACCTCATTCTAGAAGTTGGTAAGAAGTAGGAATATTGCATTTAACTGGTCTTAGCTAAGACACTTTAACACCGGAGTGATTTATATTCGGTGTCATCTTGTAATTTAGAAAAAGATGAAAAATCCTGTAACTAATCAACTCGAAAGAAAATGTTCTAAATTTTGCAACATGTTAAATATTTTTAAAGATAATGATAAGTAACTAGCTGAAGTAACTCGAAAATAACCACCAGCTACAGTGAGGATGGATTCCGGTTAACGTCTTAGGTGTAGAATACCAACCAGGTCAAAGTAATCTAATGCTGGACAGTCTATAACTATTAAACTGCCGCCAGGCAACACTAAAGTACCTACAGCTGTAGATTTCAATTTCTTGACTATCTTGAAGCCGGGAAAGTAGCCTATGTGATTCTATTACAGCTCTATTTATTTCACTGGTTCTGAATTACTTATTGGTCTATGATAAGAAAAAGTAAGTTTGACTTTAGACAGTAATACTGAATATTCTTGACTTGGTTTTGATTTTCAATATATTGCATGCAACGCCTAATTATGTCCAGCTATATTAGCACCGATACTTCTAATTGGTACGGGCGTTCCCCAAATTAGTGCATCGGCCCACGCTTACCCAATCAGTGCGGGTTGATGGACGAATGTATGTTATTAGACTGGTGAATTTGGGGTGTCACGCATGTTCAGTTTGATTCCCTGTGGCTGTGGATCATGAGGAAATATGGTGTCTGAATTTTCAAGGCAGCTACAGAGTTGGCGAGGAGCCTTCAGAATGGGTGTCATTGAAAATCAACATAAGTTGATGAAGTCTTTGTCATTGACACATGGAAACATTTAAATTTTACCGCAGATGTAAGTGTCCTCAATTCCGAATTTAGACCTATAATCTATATCAGTCTTATGGTGTGAAATCTATAACATGTACACTACCAATTGAGATGCGATCTCGATTTCTATTTACGAAAAAAGTATACGGCGTATAAAATAAACATTCAAAAGTAATATACACGTGGACGTCAAAATAGATTTTAAACTTCACTTTTTCACGATTATAATACAAAAATTTTTCTTTTAAAAGTCCGCTTATCCGGAGCCAGTGGAAGCAAATAAAAAGTGACGTGGCGGCTGCAGGATAACATTAATATCATGTTTCGGGTCGGACACTACAAAAACTCGTCTTGGACTTTTTGATCATATGAATTTTTAATCTGCCGACCGTCAAAAAGGGAGAACAAAAATAGTCGCTCCAGTTTGGAGACTATTACAGTAAGTGCATAGTTCGGGTATCGATCCCCACTCTCGTCGATTTTAGACGATACATATTAAGCCTCGTCGTGTATCATTTTACCGTCTGTCTTTGCCGATTGTTCCGTTTTATTGCCTTTACATTTTGATTTACGTTTCCTTCAGTATATTGAATATATATTTTTTGCTTTTTATTATGTTGTCAGTAGAAGGCTACTTAAATATCTCAGTGTCTGAGAAGTTTCTGATTTAAAATTCTTTTTGTACTGGCATGACAGTGGGTGCAATACATCTGATCTGGTACATGCATTACAATCCATATAGTGTATTTCATATACCTGAAAGAGAGGCTTATCTCAAGCCAAGTATTGGAAAAACCTACCAATCGGGACTTCCTAAGATTGAAGATGGTAATAACTGGGACTCTTTCGATAAAAAGCTAAGAACGCGTCATGATTACTTAAATCAAAGGTAATGCAATGGAATGTGCAACATACTACGTACATTCTTAAGACCATTTGCGTATAATATTGATCACTGTGGTATTATGAAAGCACAAAAAAATATAACTTTACTGGCAATCAACACTGTTTATTTTGATCTAAATATCCTATTTGTTTGGCGAAGAGATAATAAATGATTAATGTATAATTTTGAATGTGCTGGTGTTCACTTTATACTTTGATCATTCGAATTACGGCTATAATAACACATGACATGACGCATAATAACATGCGACTCGTTGATGATAGGTTATTCAAATCGCGGCCAAAACACACAGGTATTTAACTCGTCATAGTGGCACACAAGCCACGCAAATGTGTCGCGTTTTAGGATTACTCAATGTGTATACGGTTTGGAGAACACCAATATAATCGTGTTACCCACGAGATATAGCCACTCACAATCAACTGCGTCACATTTACCTCCCAATACAAAAGTAACTTTAAAACCTACAGTTATTTTCCCCAACAGACACCTATGTGTTCCGTAAAAAGTATTTATTGTGTAATTGGGTCGTTATCGACGTTCCCACGGCCAGAATAAAGTGCTTGTAATATGTACATACACTTATTTACTGGAGAGCAATATAATAAGCATTTTTCAAGCGGAGCGCGATGTCTCAGGTGTTGGCCCGCATCTGAATATTGAAACGAGTGTGATCAGAATCGAGATGCAGTTTTATTGTCACTCCATACGAGTAAAGCAATGAAATTTTATTACTTTCTTTAAAAAATTCAAGGTAGTTTCCAAACGTAACGTCTGCTCGGGCTTTGGTTCATGGAACTATCAGAACGATTTCAAGTTTCCAACGCTTTTTTGTGTTAAACGTGCGAGATGGAAATAAAATATTTTTATTAAATTTTTCTAATATTTTTTGCTCCAGTTTTGTTTTATTGCATTGTTATTGGAACATGATTGGAGCTGTCTATTTAGTTATATTTATTTCGAACTGAATGGGGGATAGATTTCTCTTCTATCCGGCATGGCAATCATTGTTTTAAATAGAGAAAAGAGTCAAATATTTCTATCAGTAATATTGGTATTGCATTGAAAGCTTGGATACCAGATTTATTTGTTTTGTAGCATAATGAGGTACAAAAGCTTAAGAAATTTTAAGTCATATCAGGGTTTCTTTGCGGCTTAATATTTTTATATTGAGAGTTAAAAAAAGAACGGATTTTATTTTAGCAATTCTTCTCTGTGTCTTGTCTGTATTAGAGTGATGTTCGTTACAAAAGAATACTTTTAACTAAACATACATTGTATGTTGACGAAAAATATTTTAAAATAAGATCTAATCTTGTTACATTGTTTAAAAACCTTCTTTCTTGTACGGGACATATTATCATATATTATAATTTATTCACGTGAACTTTCGCCATTTTGTAAAATATTCCCATATTGTTGTACGAGAGTCGTGCCAATTATCTATAATTATATTCTTGGCTTATACTACGATCTATGTAGCAATATCAGGATGGAAGAATAACGTTTATTTTCAATATCGCAGTTGCTCAAACCCGACAAAACAACCGAGCTATTCCACAAGGCTCTGCTACTTGTAACAAGTAAGTTTTCACCAGCTATATCATTATTATATTGACATTAAGAATTTGCGTGGCGTATCGTGTGTTTAACCCGTCGAAGTAAGAGGAAATGAGCGTCTGTATCTAAGGATTCACACGCGAATGAGCCACCGTGCAGATTGTTACGAAATGTGGCGTCACTAATGTAGCTAATGTTGTATGAAAGGGGCGCTATTGCTTTATCTGACTCGCGACGTTTAGCGCCGTGGGCTCTGCTGTACAATGATTAGTGGTATTATTCATGACCTATGATTTACTGTATAGGAAAATACTCCTTTATTTAGAGGCGGCGCGGCGGTGAGGCAGCCAAGTGTGGCGTGAAAATCGAATATTGTTGGTATTTGTTTAATTGTGTATTCTGTAATTGTATGCTGCTGTCGATAGAGCGGCTAATGTTGTATGAAAGAGGCGCTAGTGCTTTATCTGACTCGAGACGTTTAGCGCCGTGGGCTTGGCTGTACCATGATTAGTGGTATAATTCATGACCTATGATTTACTGTATAGGAAAATACTCCTTTATTTAGACGCGGCGGTGAGGCAGCCAAGTGTGGCGTGAAAATCGAATATTGTTGGTATTTGTTTACTTGTGTATTTTGTAATTGTATGCCGCTGTCAATAGAGTGGCTAATGTTGTATGAAAGGGGCGCTATTGCTTTATCTGACTCGAGACGTTTAGCGCCGTGGGCTTGGCTGTACAATGATTAGTGGTATAATTCATGACCTATGATTTACTGTATAGGAAAATACTCCTTTATTTAGACGCGGCGGTGAGGCAGCCAAGTGTGGCGTGAAAATCGAATATTGTTGGTATTTGTTTACTTGTGTATTTTGTAATTGTATGCCGCTGTCAATAGAGTGGCTAATGTTGTATGAAAGGGGCGCTATTGCTTTATCTGACTCGAGACGTTTAGCGCCGTGGGCTTGGCTGTACAATGATTAGTGGTATAATTTCCTTTATTTAGAAGCTGCGCGGCGGTGTAGCAGCCAAGTGTGGTATGAAAATCGATTATTGCTAGTATTTCTTAACTTGTATATTTGTTTCTATGGTCTATAGAAAGCCTAATAATATACGCATTAAAAGAGTCGCTACTGCTTTACTAGGGCAACAAGTTCTATTTATACTTACAATTTTTATTCTTTTGTGAATAGTGTGTTAAAATGCGCTAATATTCTCCAACTCACAATGTTGAACTCCGTGATTTTTGTTTAGTTTGAAAGTGCTTTAGCTAAGTACGAAATTGTACTTATGTTTGTTTTTACTCTGAATTTGTATTTTGCTTCTAATAGGCACGATAATGTGTTGTTCGGTGTTGATGAGTCTGAATCGCGATGGAAAAGCCGTGCTCTCGAGCGAGGATTGATTGTAGATTTATTAATGTGTTATGAGTTAATGTATAAATGTGTATTACGTACACATTTCGATATCTTGCTGATGAATGGAGGCTGCTCATCTATGCGTATTTATCTTATGGCAAAACGTGGACCGTTGCGTTACTAATATTTGTTATAAATATTTGTTAATTCGTATGAGTATAATTGTATTTTACGTTACGTGTTTACTAATCATTTGTAATGTATGAGTGCTTAGTTTAGTTTTCCTGAATAAAGGCGGCAGGATGTCGCTGGATCACTCTAGATATCTTTAAGAGGACTATGTTCAAAATTAGACTTTCTAGAGCTGATCACAATGATAATCACAGAGTAATAAAGGCAAAAGTAAGAGTATAAAATACAGGGATGTTGAGTACACCGTTTGCGCAACATTCATGTAAATAATTCAAATACTGAAAACGGTTTTAGTACAATATGTTTACACGAAATCATTAAAGTACAGACAATCACCAATAAAACAAAACATAGGCTTTATGTTTATTTTTAGAAAAGTGGAATATCCTGTTTTGTCACATCCGGATCTAGTGGACTCTTCGAAAGTTTAAAGTTAGAGCATAATTTTCTGTTTGAACAGCTAACTATACCTGACATGCAGTAAATCTACTTGCTGAGGAAGAAAAGTACGGGGGAGTCGTTATGCATGTCGGGGACAGATTATAAAATGAAATGATTGGACTTGATTTCTTCCATGATGTAGTCTTCGTAGAATTACTGTCTGTTGGTGGCCGGTGCGTATTATTAATTAAATCTCGCTTTACTGGTGAAAGCGAACGGCAAGGAAAACTTCATCTGCAAGGAGTTTTTAACTAGAATTTGAGATTTTTGGTATTCATTAACCAGCTATACACAGAGCAGACCAAACATGGTTCTGAAAGCCTTGAAATTTGTAGACTATTGTAGAATAATTATCAAAATAGACACATACAAATATAATTTAATCTCCCGCTGTGTGACGGTAGAAAGTGTCTAACTATCTAAGTATGACGTAAGGACATGATTTGGAACTAGAGCAAGAGCATACGACCACCTGAAGACCAGCAATCATCTATAATATCTACAACACCAGAGTAGCATACCACCTACCAACACCATAAGCGTGTTGCTCATCTTTAAGTTACAAGAAACAATTTCCCCCAATAAGCCCGTAAAAAATATGACACAAATCCACGTCTGTGTGTCTCTGTGCATCAATTACGTAATCTTTGACCGTGGAGCGGCTCGCGACGGCAATACATCAATCAGCCTGTTGTCGGCGTGACGCGAGCCTCGCAATCAAATAAAATTTAACACAAAAGCCTGCCAACAAACGCGCGTGTGTATCTATAACGTATTATTGTTTCGGTATTAAATATACAGTATGATAGGAAGCTTAGACGGGTGTTTGAAGCTTATGGATCTATGCGTAAACTCACGATTTTTTCCCAGAAGGGGCAGGCAGAGGTGCTTCCAGGACACTCACGCTTCGCCTTGTGTGTTCCGTCCAACGTATGATACGGGATCTATACCACCTTGGAACTATTCATAAGTTTCAGTTTGACTTCAAATTTGAGAGGTCTTATGGGTATGATCATCTAGTGAGAGTAAATATATGTCTTATTATATCTATGATTTTTTATAGAGAATATTTAAGCTTGTAGGTGGTTTTACGGTCCTTTTTATTGTTAAAGTGAGTTATAGTAATTTAGTATGAATACAAACATAACTGCGAAAAGTAGTAGATCTATATCAAACGATATCAATTACAAAGTTAATGAAATGAATTTCAATTTACTGTATTTTATTAATATGCCAACGATTATTTTGGTAATACAAAACTTTATACCCGTTTGTCCGTTCTATTTTGGGAGCAAATAATTCTATCAGAATAATTATGGCGGGTAGAGTTGAGAGCTCTCTATTACAAAATTCATAAGCACACCTAGTTGAGATATTCACAACAAAATGTTTGGAATAAATGGAATTTGTATATTGGCCATGTAGGCGATCGAGTAGCGCTTATTACAAATCGGAATAAAGACTCATACTATACATAGTTATAGTAGTACATAGTACTATGTTATTTACGTTATGTAATTAATATTTTAATGTACTGTATCTTTAATTATCCATATTTAATTCTTATAAAATATCATTGTCATTTACAAGTATTACTATAGTAGGTATATTATGTCTGCCAACCCGCACTTGACCAGCGTGGTTGAATAAAGCCTAAGCCCGAGGGGGCTTACTCTCTCTCTCTCTCTCTCTCTCTCTTTCTCTCAGCGATCTCTACAATTGATATTTCGATATAGAAATCAACCCATACCATACAATGCAATGATTTATAAAAATCAATAACCTATTTAATAAAGTTTAATAGATAGTTTTATGAACAACCCTGTAAAAATTGTCCCGATTAATTTAACTGGTTCAATTCGGTATAAGGTACATTAGCAGGCACTTAATTTGTTTGAAACAATATGGGGGTATTGGCCGCGGGCGAGGACGGTGCACATCCCTCTAATCATCCACCACCTTGTCTGTAACTCCCTTAATTGTACATGCTTCGAATATATTGGGTTAGAAGGTATACATGTATGAATGCAGCGACGAATTAGGAGAGTGAAATGAGACGCCGTTTAATGCGTGGCTGAATTCTATTTGGATTAATCTTGGCTCAATCAGTATATTAATGTATAAGACTATGAATGCCTAGGTATATACATAACTATATGTGTTTTGAGTATTTTACGTTCAGTGTTTCTCTTTTACATTGATTATGTGTTATTAACGTTTAAAGTGCTGTTGATAGTTTTATTTTTAAAACCTCATAATGTTCTTTTTGTCTAATCCTTTTTGAGGTCAGCGAGACATAATTATGATATTAATTCACATTCCTTGTTTAAAACATCCCCTAGTACATGAAAATAAAACCAAAAAAATAATTACAAAGACTTGTCGAGGACCATATTATTTCCCTAAACAATGGCCTCGTGACATCCAGTCAAAAACATTACGACATTCAAAAACTCATTCTTCAAAGCCACGTTTATCGAAACATTTAATTCCATTGAACACACAAGAGAAACACAATCGGAATATTTCACGCCTATTAACTTCGTTCAATTTGTGTCTGTAATCGACAAAGTCGCAATGCATACGCGCGCACCGTTGGTTTTAAATGTAATGCTTGCCGTATTATCGTCATGTGTCACTTGGCTGTCGGCAACACGACTCTGCTCCATGACAGCTATCGAGTGACGTTTACCGCTAATGTGGGCCTTCATGTCATATATCAAGCAAACGCATTAATTAAATACCTATTTGGCTTATTGTTCCAATTTGTGGGCGTTGGTTTGACGGAAATAATGTTTTTCTTAAGCCGAGTGTTATATCTTTGTATGCATATTCGAATTATAAATTTGTTTGAACATCGAACATATTTATAAATATTTGTTTGGGCATAATATAAATATTTGTTTGGGTCTGGGATTGTGTAATTAGTCTTTTGTCGATTTTCCATTTTTTTATTCAAAACATTGTAGTACTTATTGCTTGATTGATATATGGCATTTATAATGTTGATTTCATAAAAAATGCCATATATTTTCGATGACCCAATCGGTAATGTTATTTTGATACCATCTTTTTTTGTGCACACGGACAAGAGCATAAAAAAATAATCAGGAACTTTCCGAAGCCGTGATGGAGATATAATGGATAAGGAAGTTATAAATTTGTCGGGCGCCAACTATTCAATAATTTGAAAAATGTAGTCTTAAACTCAAACTCACATTATTGAGCTGAAGAAAAAAAAGTCCATTAATATATTGTTTTAATAGTGAGCAGTAAATAAAAAGTGCAACGGTAGATATATTTTCTTCAAAAGATTGAAACGAACGATCTATTTACAAAGTGTATCAATAAACATTAATTGAATGAAGTAAAATTTTCACAACTTTAATATAGCGCACAAAAGTTGGTCCACAGTTTCCTTTCAATTTCATGTCGTTTGAGAAGCGTCAAAAAATTAAAAAGTCGATAGTGCTGTATGCCAATTAATGTCAATGTTTTTGCTTCGGATAGCCTTTCATCGTAGAACGCTCACGTTCGGTCGATCGTATCCGGATTCATAACTGAAGTTCCGAATATTTGAATTTGGTGGTTGGCAAATCTAAGATAAACTAAGGCTGTCCGTGCAATGAGCTTATTCAAGATTTTAATGGGCAATTTCAGAAAGTAGTTTTTTTAATCATTGAGATATTCCAATGAATTATGATATATATGGTGTTAAATATTTCAAATATTCATAATGATTTTGGATCTGGGAACTGGTGGTAGGTCCCTCATATGTGAGAGGCCGCCTGGGTACCTACCCACTGGGTAGGTACCACCGCAATGTCTATTTCCCCCGCCAAACAGCAGTGTAAATGCCCTGTTGTGTTCCGGTTCGAAGGACATTGTAGCCAGAGTAACTACTGGACATATTGAGACTTAACATCTTATGTCTGGCGAGCGCAGTGGAATTCCAAGCATTGCCTTGTAATTCATGGTGTTGTTTGGTTTTGCTACTGTCCATGAGCGGTTGTATCGCTTACCATCAGGCGAATGGCATGCTCGCCTCGCCATTCAATGCAATAAAAAAAAAAATCTAATTTTATTCAATTAAATGAATAAATAGTGGAAGAGATTCTTAGAATACGTCAGGCACGAAAGAATTAAGTTTTTGGTTTATATTATGGAACCGAAATGCACGTTGAAGTTTTTCTACAGTATACGAACTATTATTTACTTAATTTTGGTTTGGAACCACAAGTTGAACTGAATGCACGCAAATATTTTTTGTATTGAACTCGGTAGGTACCCTAGACCAAAGCTTTTGAAAACGATTTAATGTATAACTTTTCATCTACATTTTCTCTTCATGATACGCTATATTAACATTACCCGGAGGAATTACGGGACATTCAGCAGAGAATGCACATTCAGATGTAATTAAAACTCGTGTAATTGCATTTTCTGACATGTTCCCTCGCAGCCATACAATGAGCGAATAAAAAATATACAACCTTTTATTTTTATTAAAAATATGTGATTTATTATCGGTAACACCAATATTTGGAGAACCAATTAACAAGCCATATATTTAATTAATTTAAAATGTTTCTTGGTTGGCATAAAATGATGGGATGAAAAAGACTGAAAAATAGCACTTTTTTAAATTAATTTAGAATTAAAGTCCCATTATAACTTTAACAACTTATCACATTGACAGAAGTACAATCATGTAATAAGATACATAAATACATCTTTATATTTCATTTCTTTAAAGTATTTAAGAGTTTTGAGCGTTATAACAACTTAGGGATAGTCAGGAAAGAACGTACATATATCATTTAACACTTTTATTCTTTAGCACTTTTTCACAAAGGTACATGGCCGGCCGATCGCACCACGTGACTTCTAAAAATCCGGTTCTGGAAATAGCGCCGCAACGCTTAGACTCCATTTCTGCTGGGTCCTCTTGTAAGTGGCTCCACGACGAATACCCAGCATCTTCCAATGATTGTCCTGAGAAAAACAAATAAATTTTTATTTTTTGCCGCTATTTAAAGTTGCCTATTCCATTGAATGGTCTAGAAATGATAGTAATTTATACACCAACAATCCTATTAATACATTGCTGGAAGAACGACAAAATAATAAATAATTATTAGATGGACTAAGACGCTCACGGGGTGGTGGCCAAAAGAGGCACGACGGCTAAGAGGCAGACCACATGCCAGATAGTTGAATGACATCGTAAGAGTCGCAGGAAAACAGTGGCTTCGCTTGGCGTAGATCAGAAACATGTGGCGTGCAAATGAGGAAACCTATACCTACCCAGCAGTGGGTTGACGTGGGCTAGATACATCCACTTAAAAAACAACCCGGATTCTAACTTATCATACAAACTTTGATAAAAAATATATGCTATGTGTATGTATTTGTACGGAACTGTTTTTACTGCGTATGTACATACCCTTTAAAGTCCTGTATTGATAAGGAAACATAAGGTCACTGAATCCAATGTACAGAATGTTAGGATCCGGTACTGTATTAAGTAGATTTTCGCTCAAAAAACTAGTGATCAGCGTGGCTTCTTCCGCCGAGTTTATTATAGCCAGGCTTCCCTCCTCCGACTTGCAGGTTAAATAAGCATCATGCCACGATAACGGTTCTGCGTGGAACTTGTAGCATTTACCATTGCTTTCTGGCGAGTAACCTGTGAATCATAATTGTTATATAGGAAACTGGTGGTCTAAAGGTGGGCTTTGGTGACAATATTAGTATATGGTTAAGGAAGTAATAGGGAAGCCTAACATGGCGTTCAAAGGCTTGCAATACCAGAGGCCTATGGCCAAATTGGGTTCTGTATCTGTATCTGACCGTGTATGTCCCACTGCAAGGCGCGGGCCTGCTCTATACTCGAGAGTACGATTGAGAGCGGTTGTATTCCATCACGCTGGCTTAGTTCGGGTTAGCGGAATTTGCATACCATAGAAATTCCTACATATTGCCATGGTATACAGCTTTCCACATGATGCTTTCGGTCACCGTTATAGTGCGTGGTTATGGACTATCAATAGATACATGACATCGGAAAGTGAGAGGATTTGAACCCGCGACCACCGTGAACATGTTGGCAGCAGCGTCTGGTCCGTTACCAACAGGCCATCACGCACTTACACACTAAATTGGCTTGCCGAATTAAATTGTCTCTAAAGCACCATCGTTGCTAGTCCTATCTGGAGATTCCTACGTCTCTAAGGTTAGTGATGCCTTTATTTTCACCAAGTGTTGTATGCATGAAAAGCTAGTTTTCATGAAAGAAAACAATATGGTTATAACATCCATCCATTAATCCATCCATCCATCAGCCAAAGGATGTCCAACGCTGAACATAGGCCTCTCCCAATGATTTTGCACAGTGACCTGTTGAGTCATAATATGCATGGAAGTGAATGTAGCCCCATAAGTACTTGTACACATAATTGGCGGAAATATAATTCGTCGTCGGATGAAATATTAATTATTTATATGGAAACTCCGAGTAAACGTTCGATAGAAGCGTAGTGAGCACAGAGTTAATTTAATAGCAAACTGTTTACGTTCAATTTTAGTTTCGTGTGTCAGTTGTTAGCTTGCCAGGCTTTTTACTATCTCCTGGAAGGTAATTATGCCGCTAACAGTTTTTTCTTTTTATTTTGTACTGTTACTGGTAGCTCATTACTGTTTCCACGAATTCTTCATATGAGATACACTATTAAAGAACGAGAGGAATGTTATTTGTAAACGATGTTTTTTGCTTTTTTTTTATAAGAAGAAAAATATAGGGAGCATGGAAGAATACAATACTTCAAAGCCAAATAACAGTGAGTAGTCTGTGTGGCAATTGTAGTAAAATAAAACATAAAATAGAAAGAAATGCAATGTAAATTTCCCTACGGATAACCGATTAACTGCATTACGCAAGCGAAGCCTCAACCAGCGTCTAGTTTATGATATTTAAATATAAACGTCTCCGCACAACTTTAAATTGAATATTTTTATGCGAAGCATTACTATTAGCAAATTCATGATAGAATTTTGTGATTTTGATGTCGATAAATATGTCAAAGATATTATGATTTAAATTATGTATTTTAACTTTTATGTCTATAAGCCGTTATGCTCGTAATAACAAAGATTATAAACATAAAAAAGTGTTTACTTTCGTTTAATGATTTAGTTGAACCTTTAATCAGTTAATTTATTTTTAATAAGTTCTATTGAAGTGAAAATGTTTTTAGGTCTAATGAAGAAGGCAAAATCAGTATGAAACTCATAAACATATTCAAAAATTTCTAAACAAATCTATTTACCCATATCAAAATTATCGCACTTCTCATTATACTTAGTATCGTTCCCGAATATCTTGCAGATGAAGGGGTAGATGTCGTCACAGGGGCGGTCGTCGAACAGCCCCTCGCGCGTAATGACGACGCAGTGCTCCGTGCCGTTGATGTTGTCCGGCGTGCCCTGGCTCCACAGCAGCTCCAGCATCGTGCCAGCTATTGATTCCCCTGTGACGAGTTATTTGACGAACATACATAGACTAAGGTTAGTCAAAGACTTGATACTGATTTAGTTAAAAAAGTAGGTACGTGATCGAATATAATATTCTTGACTTCCAAAGGAGCCCTATTTTGGAGCATATAAGTGTGTCTTATTATAATTATTTAGGAAATTTTACAGTATAATATGTCGCACGTAATTAGATTAATAATCTATTTAATGATTACAACATCTATGTTTATAAAGAGGTGAAGTACCCTCAACATTGCCACAAGTCTAGGTAACCCTATATTAGAATTTCATCAATAAGACCCACCACCACCAATAAAGAACACGGTATAGTAAAAAATAATATAAAAATTACCCTTAAGTGTGACATAATCTCCATTCGAAAATTTGTCGTGCAGTCCAATGAAGATTGCTGTGTAATGAGCCTTCATATTGCTCATAAGTAACTTGAGGTTTTCCATTTCATCGAGTGAGTCTGGCACGAGGAGCGCTGTGCCTTCGGCTTCACAGATTTGTCTGGCTTGATTCCATCTCGTCGCTAAGTCGTGGAGTCGATAGAAAGTTTTAAACGCCTGAGCCCACATGTAGTCCATGCGGAATTTCTGCGCTGACGTAATCTATTAGAACAGGTAATTGCCAATGTATTTGTGGGTCTTGTTTGTGTTCCTTACCGTTTACGTTGCATACTTGAATAAATAAACTTAGGATAAGAAAATATTTTATTGTGTTTTGTTTTTTAAATTTAAGTGCATTATTTTGAGTATTTTTATTCGACATATTCAAACACACGATAAACTTAAATCAATTTTCTTGCACTGGCATTACGTAAGCAACGTTAATTAAATATTGATTCGAAACAAGGCAAGGTTTGATATGTAAATTCAATTATTCAGCAGAAATCAGAAACACTTAGGTGACATTCAAATTCAATTGGCCCGCATCGGTTGCGCTCGATCGCGCGCTCAGATATCTCGGTATCAGTTTTTCTCGTGATCGGAGCCGCGCCGACCACCCGCGCCCGCCCTACTCGGTCCTTCCTGTACGCTTATTTGAATCTCCTTTCTAAGCGACTTCCTTTTCTGTGAGTGTCAGGTAATTATCTGTGTGGCATTCCAATTTTACGATCGAACGGTTAATTCAGTTTAAATCTCTTCGTGTAATACGTAGGCAGAGCGCCTAATCCTAGTCGATCGAGGCCGGCCCGCGAATCTGCCCGCGCCGTCGACTCCGCTAAATGTGGAGCGAGATCTTTTTTTCGTGTTCACGTTGAATTTTTCACATGCTTTTATGACCTGCATATTTTTAAAACAGGCTAATTTAAATTTTAAATCATATTTGACTTGGACGCACTCAAATTTAGATGCACCATTTTTGGAGGCACGTCCTTTGTTTCTTAATTTAAACATGTATGAGAAATTCATGGTTGGAATTTAAAAATACTAAATTAAGGTTTGCAAAGATTTAGAGATTTTCCTTTTCAACTGAATCAGATGTTGGTGTCAGTAAATAAAGTTCTGTGCCAACTCATCGGCCGCGCTGGGCTGGGATCTGATAAAAGTTGTCGGAAACTTTCTTTTGCGATATCGCCACCTTCGTCATGTAAATTGGACAAGTTGAGGCGCGAGCGGATGATGCTTGTTTCATTGGTAAATATAGATTAGCTCTTAATCCACCAATTCGCACAAAATTGTTTTCTACTGGACGAAATATGATCGGATGGGTTGTTCGGCTTTTCTCCCTATGTGCTCATGAAAGGGAATTTTTAATATGGCTGTTTGCTTTGTACTTCATTTTTTTTCCATCTTGGTTTTATGTTATTTTATTTAATATTTGATCAGATATATTCATTTAGTACCTTCATAATCTTAATTGCCTACTCCATTACAATGTTTTTCATTACAAAAAAAACATTGTTATAACGAAAATATATTTTATTCTGTAAATATCTTCACAGTTATTCTTTACTAACGATATTGAAGAATGTAGCGATTTTTCTTCTATTTTATTACCTACAAACATTTTAAAAACGTGAACTTACATGATATCTTACGTGATAGCACAAATTTGGTATTGTAATAAAATGTTTCTCTAAAAAAAAAAAATTATTCTATACGTGTTTTTATACAGGAATGTAAAATTTACTATTAAATCTACATTAGTGAGAAAGGTATACATATCGGGAAGATATATTACGTTCATTCACATAACCGAATGAGCAAAAGTCTATTACATTTCGATACAAAAAGGGAATGTTCGAACTGCTCGATTGCTTTTTAAGGATAGAAAGTTTTTATTGAAACGGAGTAGATCCAAAGTGTAAGCAACTGCCGATACTTTTATCCTTTTCAAACCGGTTAACCCGTAAACCATCTCAGTTTAAGGAGGCATTAAATCGCAACTCAAACAAGAACCGTTACACTGAAGTTAACTCACATATTGCTTTGTGTCACGAACGTTAAAGCGAACCGAGTATAGTTGAAGAGATGCTAAGTTGGAGTGAGATGGGGGATGCTAGATGAGAGAATGGGTGTGGAGGGCGTAAAAGGAGAAAAACTACATCGCTAAAAGTGAATGCGGTCGAAAGCCGCGCTTATTTTCAGCGTTAAGTGCATGGATTTTTTCAAGTGAAACTATGAGTGCCGGCGGCGAGGTAGATGGGCGACGCGCGACGTCTCGCCGCGGCGCAGTCTTCGCCACACACTACTCTGCGGGCTTGCATGCTACTAACTCGGACTAATTTTGGCTTGCTTTATGTTTGTGCTTTAGGTACTGTAAAGTGTTTTTTGTAGGGGTGCAAAGTGACCGCACTGACACCTGATGTTGGCAGAATATTAATGATAGGAAAGAGATCAGATAGTCGTCCAGATTGGTGGTAACAATCTTCATACTAGTCGACTCGGATATATTGCGTTAAGCTGCTCATGCCAGTTGTAATTTGACAATTATTTACAAGGATTGTTTAAATTCTTAAAAAAAATGCTACATGGGTTTATATTGTGTACTTTTCCCTAAAAACATAATAAGGCAAATCAAAGTCAAAACCAGTATTCAGTCTGAGTTGCCATTAAGGGATTGTTATTAAAACCCTCTTAAATCAGCCCAGGAGTGCATTTAAGTGCATATAAATTAAATTCAAGTTTACACGGCATCGGGTTAATTACGCAAATGCATGATGCGGTCCGCAGCCCGTGACGGTAGATAATTAGGCTTTTAAACTTGGATCCGACAAATTGATCAGTCATTAAAGTGTGTGGCTTTTGCCAGAAATTATGGCATATCGCGGTAGCCATACGATGTTTTATATAATATGGGAAACATCATAGATAAACCTATGTATATGTTACTTGCTGTAATTGTACATATACTTGTCTTTGAACTTTCGATGTCTTGATATTCAAAAATTGCTTTTGCTAAATAATAATTGCGATTATAAGTTATGGATTAATGTGGTATTTGGCATTTATATCTGATGTAACTTTATCGGCACTTATTTTGTAATGGACGCATTTTACGACTCCGATATTATTAATCATATCGTTATTCTACCAGCGAGGTTAACCGAGCAAATAAAAATATCCTGCCACCAACACCATGTCGTGCTGGTTATACGAAGGTCTCGTCTTCTATCCCACCTGTATCTGTATTAGCTCATATGCAGTAGGACACTGCAAGGCAAGGGCCTTCTCTAGCAAGCGCGGTGAACTGTAGGTGCCACCAGTGTTGAGACAGTCACAAGACAAGAGCTTCTGCCCAACCCGTCAGGGAGATAGGCGTGACCTTATTTATTATAGTGGACAACAATTTCCACACAGTAACATACAATTAAACTAACTAAAATGCATATTTTAGCCGGTACTGTACACTACATACGAGTTTGAACATACATAACATTACCAAGATATAACGTTATATTCGAAACTATTGTAACAAACGCCACCTCCGGTGGATACGTGACAATTGTTGGTTTAGCAGAATTTCGTGGGACTGTAACACGCTCATAAAGAACGACTGAGGACCCGAGAGCCAACGGTCTCAATGAATTCGTACAGTACTAGTCAAAGTGAACACCAATTAGCATAAAAGCATATTCGGTCCCTGAACAGAACTACAGCACATAGGCAAAATGCATTGTTTCTTCACATAACAATCCTTTATCTCAATTATAAGGACGAACTAAATTAGGCACCACACTTAATTTTGAAAAAGGAATTACCTATTTAAGTGTGGCGCGAAAAAGATAATTAGACGAGGGAAAACGGATAACTTTAATTTGTTCTTAGAATTTGGGAAGCGCCAAAAAAGTCGTTAACCCAAGATGTTTTACGGATTTTTCTTAATCCAACTCGTGGATGTCTACCTTATTTTGTATTTTTAGATGGAATACCGAATGGTTGTCTGTCATTGGTATTGTACTAGCACGTGAAAAGAGTCTCATTTTACATAAGGACGACAAAGTGACTACAAAATCCTAAATATTTGTGCAGTGCAATATATTATGCAGGCGTTTTATTCGAAATCGAATATACACGGATACAAATGTTATCCACCAGCAAACACCAACTTACTAATCCTCCTTAGATATTCTTTGTAAATAATTAATATATTTTTCTCTTCAATATTCCATATTCTGCTCATCAACTAATTTGGCGTGATTTTTTCATGTCCTTGTGAAATGTACAAAAATAAAATTAGATAATATTAATTCTATTTGGCGAGCATAATGAATTATGAATCAAAAGAAAGATACCTTAGACGCATAATTTCTAAAAATTTAGATTTAAATACTGGTAATAAGATATGCCATTTTATGGATGTAAGTTTAAGAGGTTAATCTAGTTTTCTATTTAGAATGTTCCGTTGTAAGCGCATGTTATTGCATTGCTTCGTTATTCATGGTGTTTTCTGGTTTTGCTAATGTCCATGAGTGGTTTTACCGTCAGGCGAATGGCATGCTTGTCTCCCCATTCGATCCAAAAAAAGCTTCTGTAGCGCAGTTATGTCAGAAATTAGCCGCCAAACTGGAAGCCGCGCATAGAGACAAATGTTTTTACGTTTCACTAACGTTTGTTTCGGGTCTGAGTTTGATAATATGTATCTACATAAACTTCTCTCACAGTTTCCGATACCCAAAACTTAAGATTTGGTGTCTTACTCTGTGGTCTGGATTATTTGTCATTTAAAGCTTAGTAAGTTGTTAATTGGAAAAACGATTCTTAATACGACATTTTACATTTCCTCCATTACACGCCTTGTAGTATTGTAATCTACACTCCGAAAACCTTACCATCGCAAATGAAATGTTTATAACTTAAGCTTGGAGGTAAGTCGGGCAAGTGAAGATCACGCCCCCATAAATATAGTGACCCATTTCCAAATTCTGGCTGGGTAAAGATATATCATTTTGAGGGATGGGTAAGGTTGTTTAAATTATCAGAAGGTATATGAAGTAAGGAATAATGATTTGGTAATATTGTCATTATTCGCTACGATAGAAGGAAGGGCTTTGTTCCTCTTCAGCCACAGGAAGAACACTGCTGAAAATAGGATTTTCCCAAAAATATCCACAGTGACATGAAGCAAGTGGACATTTGTAGAATAATTTAATTACATGATATCAATGAGGTTATTAATAGTCCCAAAGTACGAAAATACGACAATCATATGAAACATGCGCTGCCTACTTTTGGACCACTTTATCGCCGTAACAATACAATTCATCGTTTAAGGTAAATAAAAATAACGTGTTTTTGACATTCATAACGTTATTGTAGAGAATGTATAGGGACGGGCCGCACCTGGGCCCCGACGCACTCACAATGGGCCCGCACAATACGCCCGCCAAGTAAACTGAATAACTTTATTTAAGAACACAATAAACCACTTTTTACTAGAAAGGTCTATATTGTGTAATGCTACCTCAGTTCGGATAGGTGAGGAAAAATAGAAAGCAAATTTTATTATGGCCCCAGATAAGACTCTGAGATGAGTGTACTTTATTTTATTAGATTTCGGCAAAAAGGCTACTAGTAATTGTAGTAGGACTAAAAAAATCGACTCTGCAGAACATTCTAAATTCAAATACAAGTATTTAAATTTCGTGCTCCTTATTCGCTTTTTTTTATAATTAGTTATAGTATATTATACATTTGGTAGTATTTTTTCATAAACTGTAACTATAAGATGGATAAATGTTAAAAGCCTCTTGGAATAGCAAGTTATTTTGTAGTGACCAACGCAAAAAACTGCTTTGTTTATTAAGCACCCGTACAATTCAGAATATTATGTTTAATAAAAACGGTGTAATGCAATCAAAATACCCAATTTTTCGGCAGAACGATTGAATAACGTTTTTCAGCGCGAGTCGCTCAGTCGCATGACAACACTTGTGTTGTTACATGGTCGCTATAAAAAATATTCCATTACTTTATTTTAAATAAAACGGAGGTTTTCGAACCTATCTGTTCGTAACTAAATATTATTCAAGCGTAGAAAAATATTAATGTTTAATTAAAATAAATCCTTGCATTATGTGCGTTGTTGGCAACGATTTTGTTGTGCTGATATGTATCCCTTGGGACCTTTTTGTTCTACGAGAATAAAATCACCGCCGGCAGAGGATGTTGAAAACCGAGATTGTAAGGTCAATTCTAGCGTAGGCTGAACAGTTTTTATCATAGGAAAGTAAATAAATAAATCGGCACCCATAGAGAAATATGTAGCTAATGAGAGGTTTTAATGTTGAAGCATTGTATTCTTATTGGTCTAGAATAAAAGCAAAATGTATGTAAAATAGTAATTTTGACAAATCACATGAAACGGGACACTGTAAACTGACACCCCCCCCCCCTCTAGGTTGCGTCGATACAATTTTGTTTTTGGTTTAGTGTATATGTATATACAGGGTATATCAAGTCCGCGACTGAAAACGAAGCCAGGTGGTAGTATTAGTGACTTCAGACACAATGCAATGAAAAATTTCGCAAAAAAAATCGTCATCTTTTTTTTGGTAAATTTTTACTTATCGTCGTATTTGGGTGATAAATACATAGTTTTCCTAAAATAATGATGTACACCTTTTTATTTTTTAAGACGCAATGGTACGATAGGGTTTAAATTACTATTTTCGCAATAACTAGGTATTTGCTACCCAAAAACAAGGATTTTCAAAAAATTGCAAAAAAAAATCTGTCGCTTATTTTGCGAAAGTTTTATTTGCTTTGTGTCTGTAGCCACTAAAACTACCACCCGGCTTCGTTTTCGGTCGCAGTCTTGATATACCCTGTATAATACAATTGTAAATTATTATGCTAATTATACTTGTTATATTATCTTCTTTCTTTGTGTTATTCAATAAGGCAATTTTTCGGGATTTGATTCGAAGGAACCGCATTTTACAAAAGAGATAGATGATACGTAGCCAATTGTAGTATGATAAGCCGATCATTCCACCACAAAATAATAAAGAGCGTGTAGACGCTCTTTATTGTAGTCTACACCATGTAAATAGCATAAGGGTGCGCAGAATATACACGCCTACATAGATACATGTATACCGGGTATATCAAGACTGCGACCGAAAACGGAGCCAGGTGGTAGTAATAGTGGTTACAAATATAATGCAATTAAAAATTTCGCTAAAACAGCGACATTTTTTTTTGCATTTTTTTAATATCATCGTGTTTGGGTGCTAAATACCTAGTTTTAGCGAAAAAAGGAATTTAAACCCTAACATACCATTGCGACTTGAAAACTAAAAAGGTGTACATCATTGTTTTTGGGAAAACCATGTATTTATCACCCAAATACGACGATAAGTAAAAGAAACTGTGACTGCTTCGGTGGCGTAGTTGTATTACGGTACGGTTACAAAGCTGAGGTCTCGGGTTCGTGTCCCGGGCCGGGAAAAGTGATATTGGATTTTTCTAATCATTATCAGTCCGAAGTCAGAAATTTGTGCCCGATATGGCGATAGGGTCGCCACCTAATATATCGTGGGACGGAACATACAAGGCAAAATGTTGGTGTCCTGGTGGCGCCTCTGCCTACCCCTTGGGGGATAAAGGCGTGAGTTTATGTATGTAAAAGAAACAAAAAAAAATTTACGATGTTTTTTTGCGAAATTTTTAGTTGCATTGTGCCTGTAGTCACTAATACTACCATCTGGCTTCGTTTTCGGTCGCAGTCTTGATATGCCCTGTATTTAACCAACTCAAATATTATTTAAAACTGCGGCGAGTAAGTGTATTACAGTTAAATCGTTATAAGCGTGCTCTCAGCCTGTCGGAGACAAAGGGTCGTGTCATCTTATATAAGGCTTCGTCCACTTCATTAAGACATGAATTATGAATAGAGGGGCATTAGCATCCATCTGGAGAGCGGGCAACTATGGAGTACTATTGTTATGCAGATTGTGGACGGACGCCCCCGCGCTCGAGTATTGCCTATACGAAGTGTTTGTAAACAATATATGATGTTGGCCGTTTTAGTTTTAATGTCTGTTCCCTGGACGATGAGGGGTTTCGAGAACTAAATTGTATTATAAAATGCACCTATCTAGTTTATTATATTCGACATCTATTTGTATTTTGTTCGCAAAGAAAGTAGACGATGCTATTATATGTTCTTTTGACTGACAAAATAAGGAATTGCTTGTAATAACAATTTAGGGCATTACTTATATTAGCAACTGATATGTTTTAATATTTAGGACCCTCAATCTATGTAAGGTACTGAGTATTGCTGACAAGTCAAAACGGCCACGGAAGTTATGCCTGCTCCATACATTTTCAGGCCTGCTTAACTTTTTAGCTATATTACAGAATGATTGAGCTAGTAATTTTGTGACCGGCTGACTGCACAACACTTGTACCGCTACTTTAGCTACGGAAAATTCCCCCAAGGATTTCGACTTGTTCGAAGCGGCCTAGCGTTTTCTTGAACTTTTTGGTGTAAGGTTTTACTGCCTACCACAAGTCTAGTTGATATATTATGAAGAAATATTGGTTTTCACCTAAGTACAGGCCTAATGTACATATGTCTGTGTAGACGTGTTTATTTATACCGACATTTATCCTTTCAGGTACGTGGATGTCAAATTACGATACCGAAGGTCAGTACCTTAGTAAATATCAGCTGCATTATTTCTTAGATATTGGTTCTTATCGTAGTTCTACAAAGCAATTAAAGAACCGCCACACTTTTATATCAACAAATCGTTTTACAGCAAAAGCAAGCAATAGCATAGATCTTGACTGTCAAACAGCAAACCATTGTTCTGGATTTGAACAGTAATCATCTCTGTTTATGTTTCGGTGAGCACTTAAGATGCAAACAGTGACAACCAAACGGCAATTCTCATGGGGCCCTCGTGTGTACACTCGCCTATATTGGGTTAGCGAGCCAGTACAAAGATGGCAGAATATCCATACATTTGTATCTCTGCCCCTTTGACAGTACGTACAAAGACTTCAAAGGGAGGTTTTAGTATATTAAGGGATGCGCCATTAGTTAAATAAAACGCAGAATTGTAATGAATGTAGGGAAATATTTTTTGTAAAAGTTATGGTGTGTTGGTGATAGCATACGTTTTGTAGGGTGTAACGGAATGACAGCTTATTTTAGCAATATATTTGTGATGTCACTGGTTAGTGGCTGTGCTAAATGTGTGAGGTACCACTACAGTCAATATTTTATTAAAATGTTTAGCGTTGCATTTTTGCCGTAGATAAAATTTTGGCTTTTATTGTGTAATATTCCCCGTCGAAAACTGCGTCATAATATCTGCTCAGGTAGCTAAAATAACGATAGTATTTTTATTACAAATAATATTTTCTAATTACTCATAAAAAACAGTTCTAATTTCAAATATAGTTTTCTTTTAAAAGCAATATTCCTTGTTCATAACCAGACACGGAGAGCAGACGGGTTGCACTTGAAACAACGTATCCCACAGGGTTGTCGCAATGAAAATAACAAAGCCTGAGGTAATTTCGCTAATGCAAGTGGTTACACCCCTATCTTCATCGCACTTACACACGCTTCGCACAGGTACCTATTAAGAGGGTCCACACAGGATATTGTCAGACCTTCCTTGAAATTGTCTATTTTGACTAAGTGTTAAATTAAGGCGGTCCTTATTGTAATAGTGGGACGCGTATTAATGTTTTCAGCAATTTAATTATGTTGTATGAGGATTTATTAAGGTAGGAATATGTGCAGTATATTTTATGTGTAGTTTGTAACAACTTCACGTTCGCATACTATGCAAAACGTAGAGAAAAATAGAATTAATAAGATTTCGTGTGTATAGAAAATAAAATATAAATTTTTCGATGTCTCTCAACTTCCATGATATGAACATATTGTGTAGAAATAATCAATGAAACACATAATAAATTACTTCGTTTATATATTTTGTTTTGCAGGCATTAATATACATTTATATAAGGCCGATAAGTAAAGGTTGGCAGTTACATAGATACACAAGTAAATACCATTTTCTAAACAAAATGGTGAGATAACAAAATTTGTTTCGCATCTTTCCATTAACAATAACAACGAAACATCGATATTACACTTACACATACAGTTTACGAAATAATTTCTCCATTAAATTCAACATTTCAACAAATAATAACAATTTACAATTTTTTCTATAAATTTAACCACAATATTTTAATTTACATTCAATTTTATCCGTATTTGGGTAACCAAATTGATTTCCGCCGACACGATCATTAATGAAAATAATTAATTTGTATCATATTTACAATGGTTATAATTTATTTTAACAGAAAATAAATTATTATTATTATGATGCAACTGATATTATATTCTCAGAAAGAATTAAATGTTTTAAAACAAAATCAATTTTAAATAAAACCAAGCCACAGATTGGACATATTTTATATAGATGGGTATTTATATACTGTTTTACAGTTAAATCAACTATGCAACACCAGGTGGTTATACTATCAGCTATTCACAAAAACATTAATCGTTTTATGTGTATTACATAAGCATTTACATTTATTTTATTAAGCTTCACAATCGATTATATTCTATCACTTATTTAGTGTCCTTTTTCCACATTACCGGTTATAAAAAAGGTACGAACGTTCGCGACAAACACTGAATCTTCTGCCTCCACTTAAAGATATACTGCTGTAATTAAGCCATGCACAATATTAAGTTACATTGAAATATTTCCTTGAGGTTCTAACCCGGATTAAAGTAAACAAATCTTAAGGATTAATTTTGCTTTACTTATAAATTCGTTATAAAAATCCTTAAGATCGGAAAACGAAGGTATGAAATTAAATTAATATTTACATTTTGTGTAATTATTGGTTAAGATATATTTCTTTCTCTCAAATTGATTTTCAAGGAAAAGTAAGGACTTTTTTCAAAATACGGCCTTTAAAAAACTATCAACAGTTAATAACGTAAGTTTTAAAACAACAAAAATAACAAAGATAATATCTTAACTTTGCACATGGTTCGCAGAAGAGAGTTTAGCATGCGGCAAGTACCAAAGCCGGTATTAAAAACATTGCGTTTAAGACGGCTTGGATCGCCGAGCTCCTGTATTGTCCTCCCCCGTCCAAGAACCCTGGATCCTCAGCGCGGGTTCCACCTTCTCGAAGGGGACCCTGCAAGCTGGACCGAACGTCATTTGTCTCTTCTGATGCGAAGTCGCGATCGTCTTCTTCTGAAGACTTACGGTTTGGTAGTTCCATTTCTACAAAAACATAATTATATAAATGTTGTTCAAAATATAATAAAAATGTATAATAAAACTTTTGCGATGTTGCAATGCAGTATCGTAGTCTTAAGTTTTGTATTCAAGTATAAAACATATCAAACGATCAAAAGCCTGGCTTACTGATAGCAGTCAAACGAAATTTAACTGACCACGTACGATAAAAACAAGTGCCCATAAAAAATAAATTGATGCTATTTTTATAATTCATCTTAATTCTATTGGCGTGTCGCGAAATTTGGAACTACAAATTAAAATATCTATTTAACCTTCGATCAAATATATACTATATAACTCATTGTTTGAGATATGTTTTTTTTATTTATACAACAACGGTTATAAATGGTTATACACGTAATCTAATAGTATTAACATATCCAATATAATAAAATGCGAAGAGAGAAAAACTGTTCTTTATATTTTGTCAACAGCATGACAACAACGCATTCGGACGCCAAAAGATCGTAGATGATCTATATATAATGTCAATACAAAGCATCAATTCGAACATCGCGTCGATTTGAAAAGAGAACACGGTTTTAGCAATAAATAAAGAACATCTCTCGTATGTCACAATTTAGAATGTTGCAGTCTGCAGGATTAATAGGTCTTTTGGTGTACTAACCGTACAGCCTGCTTGTGCCTTCGGCGTCGCCGATGGAGTTTTTGGAAATGCATTTGTATCCGCCGATGTCGTTGTGTTGTATGTTGCGGACCACGAGCCGCATTTGCACGCTGTAGGCGGACCTCGCTAGCTCGCTCATTTGATATTTTTCATTGGATATTATCATCTCACCTGTAAATACATTTCGTATTAAATTTACGTATTAAACTTTGCTAGAATATTATAAAGTTAAGTGGTGTCTTTTTTGAGATAATCTTGATACTCGTAATATTTACAGATACATAATACATATTACATAGTACTCTTAAATAATAGATTTTCGATATATTTCTTTTGGTATCGGAAATTTTGCTAGTAGTAATTTCGTCTGCGTGATAGAATTTATCATCAGAATCAATTTAATTTCCTGTCAGTTTAAGTATTAATTTACGAACGAGTATCGACTCTTAGGTTTTGTTGTAAGACGAAGATATATTTTTTCATTTACTCAATATTACACTATCTAAATTAGTTTTGGAGGATGTTGTTTAAAAAGTGTTGACAAGATAATGTGTCGATGTGTTGTTCTTTTTACAGGTGTATTTAAATGTGTTGTTTTTTTTTGGTAGAATGCGAGAACTGCACTTTGAAGAGGAAAATGTTAAAATTGAATTTTACTTATATTATTTGTCTCTTGTATATAACGATCACCCGTTTATTGAATAAGTGTAGTCTTCGGTACTACGCGATAGGTCTTCATTATGAAGTATGAAAAATAGTAATGTAAATGAAATGAACTATAAGTAAATAAATTATTATAAATTAATTTTACATTCCATTATATTAATTTATACGTCACGTCGGTTTGTATTGAAGCTAGAATTAATATAAAAACATGAGAAATTCGATACCAATTATCAGCAGGTGCATCTCGTAATGGCTGGAACCACTTTAAATGTTCTTTGTGCGGTGTTACATTCATTTGTTTCAGCGCCCTTTATTCGATAGGCGCAAGCCTTTCCGTCCATTTATATTCGGCCACTTCCTACCATTGTCCGACCGATATCGAATTGAAATATTGTTTCGACATGTCGTGTGCGGAACAATACAACGCATGCTCACCGTCCGCATTCTGTACTTTTTGATGTATAAACCTTTATAGTGAAACACGATTTTCACTAAAATAATATTCCATTTGACATGTCGCAATGTCAACAGTGTGTGTTGATTTTGAGGGAAGTGTTAACATTATTTTGTTCGTGTACAATTTGTCAGTCGGGAAGCTTAATGTGCTCACAAAACAATAGTAATTACGAACGATAAACTAACGCCGCTTTGCGATTGTAAAGTTGTTTGAACGCACATATTGTGTCCACGGTAACGTGGATTGTTTAATCTCATTAAACACGAATGTATTCTCTATATTTCTAATATTATTCTACATTATTCGGATTATTTAGTATTGTGTAAATTTTGCGCTACCTTAATAAATATGGTATATCCATACTAACGTTTTAACTTTAAAATTATAGTAGGATTTCTTTAGATAAAATATATCAATAAAATATCTATTTTCAGGCGGTCGTTTCTGGCAAAATTTATGCAAGACTTGAATAAGTATTTATAAATACATACATAAATAAACTCACGCCTTATTCCCAGAAGGGGTAGGCAGAGGTGCTACCAGGACATCCACATTTGTCTTGTATGTTCCGTCCCATAGGTGATAGGTCTATCGCCATATCGGGCACGAATGAATAGAAAATTTCAATTTCACTTTGCCCAACCCGGGACTCAAACCCAGGACCTCATTTTTATAATCATACTGCAGTACAAATACGCCACCGAGGCAGTATTCAAATCGACTAAAATAAATTATGAGTGTTTTAATTAACTTATAAATATGTGTATAACAAATTTGCCGAAGTACTTGGTTATGGTCTGAAAATGTGTCAATGAAAATTGATACAATGAATACCAAATCATTGAAGAGCTGTAATCGCGGCCGAGGCTACAGAATAAATCATGAATAGTCTACGAATAGAGTGCTCATAGAAACTAAACCATTAATAGACTATTACTTTGTTCGTGTTCATACTAATTATTGCTATCATTTTCCAATTTGTTGTCTATATTTCCTTCTTATCCACAAAAATATATTATAGAATAATTAAGGCTTTATGTTTGATAAAATCATCATGTTAAAATAAATTACTCATCAATATATGAGACCTCTGAGTTCCATAAAAATTTTACTTTAAGTTATTATAAAAACAAACATTTTTTTAAATGAAGTTCATCATCTTAACTGGACGGAAAACCGACTATAAAACGGTCGAAGTTAATATAAAGCGAGTCAAAGTAAAGTTCGACGACACGCAATTGTATCTTTAAAGACCGATAAATGTTAGCTCTAACGCATATAAACGCATATTTATTAAAATAAATCCGTTTTGAATGCCTGCGAGTTGGGCTTGAGCGGTTCCGTTGAATTTTTGTCGTTAGCTACATTATTACCGCGGCGCGGGCCCGCTGCTTTCTGCTCGTTCTACATTAAAAATTGCTTGCATTCTTCTTGCTTCGCTTTATTTTGCGGGAGGAGTTTTGTATTTTTTTTTATCCACAGTCACCACTGCTTAGGAAGATATTAAATTGAGGGATTTGACTTTTAGAGTCGTGGTAATAAAAAGGCGATCTTGTTATGAATACGAAACATGAACTAATCAATATAATTAATTTATAACAACAGTGTTGTGGAAGTGACGGCCTAAGTCGATTATTAATTGTGGTCGAGCCAAAGACATCAAAGTGTGACGAGTGATGTTAGGCTGGCGCTTGACCCGTGAATTGACCACAAATCTGTGGCCGTTCGGTGCAACTGACACCTCGACGGCGGTCTCGAGCTCTTTTGTTTATTACTAGACAGGTTCGTTAATTAATTAATTATAACTATTCAAATTTATACAATTGTGCAGTCGACGTCGGAGACCACAAATTAATTTCCTTTCTTCAAATTGAATCTTGGAGTTACAACCGTTGATAATTTAATCATTTGTATCGTTCCATTGTGGCTTTTAGGCTGTTTATACTGGATCAGTTTGCTATTTTGAGTTGAAATATTAGTTTTGGCAAAATTCAATTAGTTTAAATATAATTTAAATAGGAGTGAAAAGTTTGGATGGCGTGCAGGCCATGTCTGAGTACGAGAGGCGGACACACCCATTCCATGTCGGCCGCGGCCGGTTCGCCGCTTGTCCCATCTCGTCACACCCGTGTATTACCTAATTTAATTTGTAGTCCGCGCAATTTATGGGCCACAGAAGAGCCGTCATCCTCCCTATTTGTTAGTAATGTCTGTCCAGACAGATACGTTTCGCGCCACAAGTTTTTTATTGGTCACCCAAAAGTTTGCACGTGTACTTTCACCGCAACAATGGAAACAGCTAGTTCATTTCGTGGTACATTAGCAGCAGACGTTTTAATAACGAAATGTAACGTTTCAAGTTATAAACCCGTCCAATACTGGACAAACGAAACATCTAAATAGCATATGGGACGTGTCATAACACTTTAACTGCACGAGTAATATTTGAAATTGAATTTATATGTCTACGAATATTGTGGTAGGTACGTGAAAGTAAATATTGTGACTGTAGGCTAAAGCAATTTGAAACGGGCGGGCCAGCGGTCTTTGTTGCATATCGGGCGGTAATAGAATTTGGTCCGCTTTTTGCGCGGTCGGGCGGGCCGGCCGCGTAATAGTGGGTTCGGTTGCCTTTGTAACTGCACCTAAATCTGCCTGCGCTATGTATCCCCTGGTTATGGTATAACCAATTATTGCACTGCGATATTCTACCGCTTGCAAGATTATTAATTAGCTCGCCGTCGGTTTACATGTTTTTGTGTTAGTTTGAAACGCTTTTAATTATGTCGGATTTTTGATGGTTTGGTTGGATGGTTAAACTAACAAGAGTTCTTACTAACCCATGATTATTAATAAAAAAAGACCTGGTATGACGCCATATGGAATAGAAGCAGTTAAGAATTGGATAATAAAAATAAAAATATGGTTTTAATTAATCTTAAAACAATAAAATAAATTTTAACTGGTTATTTCGGAATGCATTGTAAATTTGGCATTAATGGTATCCTAAGGACACCTAAAATAGCACGTAGAACGTTTGCTTAGGGTCATAATAAATAAATAAACTTGTAGAATTCTGCTTGCATTGGTAAAAATACTTTTGAGCTCAAATATTTTAATTTAATAAAAATATTAATCATACCGACCATGAAAACATTGACTTAAACTAAACTTCGACGCTCGCTTTCAACCGCATAAAATGTTCGATTAGACCAACGAAAAATAAGTATTAAAGTCCGCATTGCGAAAAAGTTCCTCGTTTTATTGGGGTTCAGTCGGCGGGTCCGTTCTCGCGTGCCGTGCGCCGTGCTCTCCCGTATACTCCCGCATACTCCCGTGCACTCCCGTATTCCCTCGTACAGTGCGTGGCGACTGGCGAGCGACGAAGCCCGTAAATCCATACCTAACTCGAATTTAGTGGCCGAACGTTGTCCCAGCCTTGCTGTGGTTGCCGTTTGTTACAACGTATTATCCAGTTTAGATTTTATTTTAAACACACCCACTATTTGCGAAAACGGCTTATGTATAATTGAACACCATTTATACAGGATTAGTTGTATAAAATCATGTTTGCATATGCGGTTCTGTGTTCATACGCGTTGCGGGAAACAGTAGTGCCGATTTTTATGATCTATGGTGATTGTGTTTTGTCACACTGCAATTGAAAATTATAGACACTGGTGCGTTGAAATACGAGGTCAAAAGTGTCATAGATTTACGACATATTAACGCGTATATCAACAATATTTTCAATTTTATTTGTCAACTACGGAACTCTCAACTGAGTCCAGACGTAGGTCCAACTCAGTACTGTTGTTAGTTCCAGTCTACATTTAGTACAAATCCCGAGTTTTACAGTTACCAAATGAGAATTTGTTTCACAAGCGACTGCCACAGATATCTTTTTTTCGAATGACTTGTAAAATAACGTACTAAAGAAAATATTAAGTTTATCGCGCCTCATCGCCGCTCACAGAGCTAGAAGTGCTTTTGTTCATCTGTCACCGGGCACTAAATAAGCAACTTTTACCCTGAGGGTGCTATTTTAATGAGAAGTAATGAAGTTCCCGAGCTCTCTGATGTTTTGGTAGGTAAGAGCCTTATTTGTATTAGTTAGCACATGTTTTTACACATCCAACGGTATCTTTTACGATCCTTCTAGTTCTCTCACATTGCCAAGTACTCAAATACGTTCATTAAATGTACTGTAATATGTTTTTATAGCATATACAGAATTTTCAGACTGTTTAGATTTTTGATGCTAGTTGACATTCATCTTTAACGAGAAGAAGCGCTCGCTACGCCGTAGTATCGGATCAAGTATCAATTGTTAATCTTAACCGAATTGTATTCTGATTCCTGACTCTAGAATTTTTCATTAATATTGGGGAATCCGTCCATCTACAAATATTTACAAAGTTTAATTTGTGCCTAAAATCCCCCTATTGCCTAATTGCCTAATTTGGGAGTACTCAACAATATGATGTTTGTTTTGATTATGTACATGAAATAATGTAAGTAAATTAAACAATAATGAACTCAGTATTAGAGAAACACAATCGCGATTAGATAAAACCGTTCATTTATTAATATCTGGCGCGGCAATATTTCACGCTGTCATCGTCCTTATAATTATGAGGTCGTTAATAAGCCGTGGCGTAGGCGCCATATAATCAAAGTGAAAATAAATCTTTTCAGAATGAAAAACGGACATGAAATAAACGCATATTTTTTCCTTTTAATACAACCATAAAAACGCCGGCCTATAAGCAGACCCCTACGTCCGTCAAAGAGGATAGTAGTGACGTGAATAACGGTTGGTTTAATGAGTGCTTTAACGCTTTCAATGTGCTTTATGAATAATGAAATTAGTTGCTTATTCCGTTCTCGAGGTTCGTGCTTGGGACTTAATAAGGTTTATGAGTTACGAGTGGCTAGTAAACGTCTTTCGCTCGCAATCAAAAATGATTATAATTACTGTTTTGTTTTATCTGATTAGCGATTTCTTAACAAGTTTTGTGATCGTTTGTATACATCATGCTTTATTTATAAGATTTTTAAATAGAGTTATGAATGCACGATGTATATTAATTAATCCGCGTTTTATAAATAACGTATATCCGATACGTTGTTCTGTTGTAAATTAATGAAATGTAAATGGAATGTCATGAAATATGACGTTGCAAAATGCATCCGTGATGTAACAGTTTGTGAATATTTTATTATTGGACCATATCTTACAAATCATTCAGGTGGTATATTATGCTACTTTAAGAATGGATTTTAAAGATGTCATAAAACAATAGCCGATTATTTATAAAAATACACAGGTAACAAGACCTATGTATTTTTAATGCTGTGCAATAAACTATACAGTATAAGGTATTTTGAAAACTGATTGATATTTCATATTTGATCATGTGAAAATATCGAAACATTGTGATTTTATTTGAAAATAAAAATCGATAAGTAACGTATTATTTTACATTTTAGTATGTAAAGTTATTTGCAAGAAAATTATATTCGAAATGCTAAAAAACATTGTTAATAAAAGATTAAAAATTACATACACTCAACGTCTACCATTATTTAAATAAATAAAGATAGCACTCACAAATATCAAGGCATATTTACAATTCAAACAGTATTCCATTTAAGCATTCCATTTGTAAAAGTTCAATTTTGTTATATTAACGAATATAAATAGGAGTTTATTTTTATTTTGAGTTAGTTTCTTAGTTTGGAAAGCAATCTCGCATACACTCAAAATGTCTGGGTTCAAAGGCAATGTCAAATTGAAATTTTTTTTTACGAGAAATTTTATTTAACGATTAGTACGCCGGTAAATATTTCTACTAGTATTGGTATTTTATATCTTATTTTAAATATTGGTGTATAAGTACGGAGCGAAGCGTGGGCTATTGCTCAGTTGCACAATGAGTGAGCAGTTCGACTATAATGCACACATTATAGTCGTACATCTGATAAAATTGAAATCAGCGGTCAGCTTTCAAGTTATATGGATGATACGGTACCTAGATTTTTTTTAAGTATGTATTTACATTAATTTATAATATTTTTTGCCTGCTATTATCCCAGTGTTACATAGATTCAGCGCAACATTGTTGGCATATTTTACTTCTGGCTTCATGTCTTCAATCACCTCTGGAGGATGTAAATAAATGTATAAACCTAACAATCACATACATAGTCGTGACCTCTCATTAAGATCGAGTCTCGTGTCGTGGCTATCAGGAACTACGAGAGATTTTTCGGTGTCCTAACCATCGCAACCCGATACAAATACTCGTGAATTGCACAAACATTTCTCTCGGTGCGGGGTCCGAACTCGCGGCCTATCATTTCACAGCCGACGTTCAACCAACTGAGCCAAGGTGACTGAAAAAAAAATATATTTTAAGAAGTTACCGTTTTCTCTTGTCCAGTAGTTGATCGCTTTGGGCGATGCTTCGACGTGGCACTGCAGAGTGACGTCTGTGCCTAGAGGTGCTCCCACCAGCTGGTTCGGCACTTGTACTAACGGGTGGACTGCAACAAAAAGTATGATTAGCTCTCTAGTGACAACAAATACTTAGTAGTTTGTAGTGGTGTGGGTGTGTTTTTATAACTGTGTACTATCACATTTGTCTCACTCTTGCTCACGGTCTCTGTATGGTCAGGGTGTTTGAGCCTTAGTCCAATGGCCTAGTGCTTTCTGAGGCATGGATTAAACAACATCGGCAATAAACAATCATGATCATTGGCCCCGGTGACTGACCACGTCACTCCACCTTTAGGCTCATATGAAAATGCATTCCACCAACTAGCTTGTAGTGCTATTATCTAACGTTTCCTATAATCCTGGATCTTTCCACCGTACCGTGAAGAGGCGTCTCAACGGGCTGGCATGATTGTATCGAATGGTATAAGACTGCCGCCTGATTCCATTCGATACTCTGTCTGGACGGCTTTAGCATTTACCACCAGGTGCAATGCAGTCACTATGCCGTGGCAGAATAAAAAAATAAAAAACATTTATTACTATAAAATAAACAAGATTTTTACTGTTAGGAAACTTGTTTATACAACGACGTAAACAGACGTCTAGTTTATTTCTCATTCTTTAAGAACATTGCATGGCTGAATAATATTCTGCCCACACATACACCCCAAGTCCTATAAGCCGGTGTTGACAATAGCACGTAGAGAGAATGCCACCAAGTACTATCGGAGACTCGGAAATAATTCAAGTTGTATCGGTTGCGGCAACGAATTTAATCAGTAGGAAGAGTAATAAAAACTCGTTGGAAACGGTGTTCGTATTTCATAGCGGTAACCATTTTACAGCATACATTTTTTTCTTTTTTTAATAGAATGAATAGCAATAGTACGAGACCACCGTCTGATACCATTCGATACTCTATCTGGACGACATTAGCACTTACCACTAGGTGCAATGCAAACACTATGCCGTGCCAGATAAAAAAAAAGGCATGTCGCTCGCTTAAAGGCAAGCTGCCCAACAAAGAAATAACGCGACTTAACTTGCTAAGCGTTGTATGTATTATGGTCATCACTTCGAGATAACCAGGGTGTTTCTTTCTTCATGTCCAGTAATATATGTGTTTTAAACTGGAACACAATAGTGTTTCCTTATTTTCATTGGTGGGAGGCGTTGCGTTCAAAAACTCAATATTTATATACACAAACATCCGAGTCGGGAACAAATATCTCTTGCAAATATTTGTCCGCAATGCAATAGAGCCCGCCAACTTTAGAACACATGAAAGTTTTTTTATATTTAAACTTATTTTATTTTAAGACGAAATACAATCATAGATACACTAAAACCATTTGTTTAGTTGTATCTATGAGCAAGTTGTTGCATCATGCGACAGCGCTGAATTTGAAATAGCTAAACGATCGTCAAAGTTTTGTAAAATGAATAGGCAGTTATTTATAAAAAATTAAAGCACCACAACTGATGTTAAAAGTATAAATATACTCAACACAACTCAAACACGACCAAAGAAACGCAATCGCATAAAATGACACCTACATTAATATAATTTAGCACTTAAAAACCAGTCAACGCTCTAATTTCCAAAAATGTGCACCGAAACCGTTTTAAGCAAATATGTGCAGAAAATCGTGTAATGCGGTAGGCAGGCCGCCTAAAGTGGCCTAAGCGATTCCAGCCGCGTTTTTGTTTACATAACTTCCCATTTTCACCTTCTGTTTATGTAAAAGCACGTAAAGCTTTTTGCATTTGGCATGAAATGCATATCTCATACGAGTTCACTGCAAGAATTTTGCCGGCTCGTTCGTTTAATATATTACGTTTTGCCGCGGTTTGCCACACTCGGTTTTTGACTTTAGCGTTTGCGCCTTCACACAATGTTACTTATTTATTACTGGGTTATGTTTTGCTTACAAGCAAATATATTAAGATGCACGTCTACGGAGTGGTGGAAATATGATTTTAAACTTGTCCCAAATTAGAGTATCTGTCAAATATTTTGAAATGGGTAATTTAGTTGTTATATCTAAAATCAATATTATTGTACAAAATAAATTATAATATAGTGTATCGTATAGAATCTAGTAAAATATATCCAGTGGTTATACCATTTATTATAATAAAATAGTTTTTGGCGTAAACACTGGTGACGGGACACCCTGTTTGTGGTTTCAGTTAATGTTACTCGTATAATGCCAGTACTGCTCTACAATCAGCTTTAATTTCACATAATTTCGTGTTAATCAGTTAAGTATCGTTTTAGTAACACAAGCTACACAATCTTCTCTGTCTCATATGCACTGGTCGTACTATGTTATAAATTTTAACCGGAGTGTGTACAAAGTTTCAAGTCAATCACATGAACGACACTGAACTCGTAAAATACGGATATACTAAATATTTTATACAAAATAAACTAGACATCTCGTCATCCTTTATAATGATATAGTATCTGCGTTTTTACAATGTATATTTCAGTAAATAAATTATTCTATTCTATTCTATTCTATTTCTATTACAGAAAGAGTCAAATTGCAGTCACTGGATTACTAAAAATACCTTCGGTTATGCCATTGCACATAATTTAATGATTATTGATATATGAACTGCTAACGCGATACTATTGTATGTCGATTTAATCTTATCACGTACATATGTACTTACTATATAGGTATATAATTATTTTTAGCAACCATTAAAACTTCTAGCAAACTTTAAATGAACTACATGACAGTAATCCCAAATAGTCATATTTCTTCGTACTCCGCATTTCGATTGAATACAAAAATGATATAAAACGCGGAATTTACCTTCATGGCGATTCAAGGAGTACAAATATTGGTTGAAGATTTGTAACAGTGTGGGATTTGAAGTTGGCAAGCTTTCACATTAGTGCATCGCTCGCGTAGTGTTTGCCTATCCACTTCGCTACTTTGGCGATAAAACTCCTTTGCGTCTGTCAGGTGTTTACGTTCGCTATGAATGTATTTGTACTCAGTTTCCGGAGTTAGTTCTAAACTCATAATTAATAATATTAATGCAGTGCTTGGTTATGGCTTTAGTATCGAATGTGTCACGTTCAGTGCCGCTCTGGGGACCAGTCTTACTGCAAAGTATAGTTGATATGGAATATTATTTACTGTTGTTTTTTTTTGCTCAAATTTATTATGAATTATAAAGAATGAGAACGGCAGTCATAACAACAATGCTTTTTATAAATAACAGTATGTATCTTCAGAAAAACATACCTAGTATAATAATTTATAGCCAATACTTGATACAATACGAGTCTTCTAAATCGCAATAATATAACCGTCACAATAAAACCGACGTGGAGTAGCAGCGTTTTGCGACTTTCTTCAGTCTATGAGATCACCAGAGGAGCAAAATGTAATCTGTTTATATGGTAACAGATGCCTTTGACATTTTGCAGAAGACATGTCTTCTTAGTTGCCTTTTCGCACACCTACGCTGTGCCGGTGCAACATATTGTGGACCAATACCCCCCTATTCCCTCTACATTTACTATTCACTGCCTGCTAAGTTTTTTATAATCCTATGTAGATCACTTATGTGATTAGGTGATCACTATTGTGATTTTCGTTAGGCTGAATACAGAAGAAAAATAAAAATTGATTATCAGTAAAAGCGTAAAAGAAAATTAAAAATAACCATAAAACATAATATTTTTAAAGAGCTCTTCATCTTTCTCGCCACAATTTAATGTAATCAATCAAAAATGATATCTATGAGCAAAATCAAGTTTCCCAAAAGTTAATTTTTTGAGTCAAAAGGAGGGATTATTTAAGAAATGTAAACAATTGCACCCCGAAACTCTATTTAGGGTAAATTAAGGAAAACGGAATTTTCTTCCAGGACCTTAGATCGGGGCTTATTTGCGGTTATTCTCTTTGACCGTCGTTAAGTTCCTTTGGACGGCTTTTACGAGTTTGAGTGGCCAATTTAGCGAACAAAATCTGAACGATCAGAATTTTTGTTCTAATTAATAATTCCAAAGGGCAACGAGGGCGGCGTTTGCTCCTTATTAAAGGAACAATACGACGTCCCAACAATTATCCTATCGCAATAAAAACTTATAGAAAAAGATATAAAAACGTTTCAGTGAAACATTAGTGAATCAGTTCGAATGTATAAGTTAAATAACGCGATTAAGAAATCCCTAGGTATATAAGTATAGCGCTTCTCAACAGCAATCAAAAGTTACGGGGAGTTTTCTCGGGAAGGATTCCACGCGGAATTCTTCAAGTGACAGTTTGATTAACCGAGTGGCGCACACGCTCTCCTCGTTTTCGGATTTCTTGGCGTTTTGTACTTACTACCTGCAATAAATGACTTTGAAATTTATTAAACAACACTTCTCACGCTCTGCGGCACCATTACACGCTTCGCTAACAATTATTGTTTTGATATGTTCATACAAATCTTCCTTAAGACGCGAACATTCTCGAGGCGGAAGATATCCCCAAATTAATTGCGCTAACCTGTTACAGTTCGTTTGCAAATAGATCGCGATTTGCAAGGGATTTGTTCACTTGGGTCGGCATGTTTCTTTTTCTTTAAACTCAATTTGCCGTTTCCCGGCTCCAGTGAATCAAGTAAAGAAACTCACCGCGTTACGGAGCACTTACAGCAACAAATGAATTGCTTCACTTCTGGCGCGCCTAAAAAACTCTTTTTATGCCCGCCCACCGTGGCCGCAAGACCTCTCCGCCGCTGTTATCATTCGTTTTCGGAGAAGGAAATTTAAATTAAATATTTGAGAGCGTTAATTTTGTCTCCTCATCGAGCGAACGCGACGCATTCTTTGTGAAGTAATTAAACTGAGTGGAAGGGTTTCAGACGACAGTAGTTTGTTTGTTCGCTTGAAATTGCGTTTTCTATGGAGTGAATTTGCTCTTGTCGTCAAGTGCGACTTTGAATATTACTTGTGTTCAGATATGAATTGGAGTTTATTTATCGGAATTAAATCAACTCGTCGCGATAAAACATTACCGTGTGACATTGCCGATGGAATTATGCGAAGCTGTTGAATATCTATAAACATGTACACACAGCCATATATCCAATCAGACGAGTGTTTACATCGGAACTGCCAATAACAGAATGCAAATACCTAGCGGACAAAGCGCTCGTCCAGCAGACCTGCAATGAAAAACTTTTACACAATATCGAACTAAAATACTGGAGATGAATGTTAGCCATTGAATTTCAGACTGTGGATAAATTTAGCGATTTATTTGACACGCGGCGACGTTGTACAATGGCCACAGAAGGTAAGAGTGTCATGCCACGTGATTGAAAGGGTTTTTAAAAAACACTCTATTACTTTACAAAACCCTTTGGCTGATGAATGGAGTGTCACAATTGCGTAAATATTTAACGTGTTTGTATAGGAAATTAAATTTCGTATTAAAAGCAGACGCGTTGTAACACGAAGTAGTTACAATGTCATCAGGTTTTCGGATTCATGAAATGATCAACGTCAATTCCCAGCAGTCGCGTGCTATCCGGGCAAATGGTAATGTGTGCGGATGGTGTGTGTGGTGTGCGCTGTGTGGTGTGTTGTGTACGCACACACCACTATAATTTGTGCAGTGATTTCGCGATCACAGTGAAAGCGACCGGTCGATCATGCCACATAAGAGATTAATTTGTCTGAGTGCTGTGGCCCGCCTATCTAGAAGAATCTCTGCATAAACCATTGTAATTTCGGTGATTAGCTCGTGTTTTAGAATATTAGCATTCGTGTATTAGAATCATGCATTAATCTTATTTAAAACTTTGTGTATATTTTCATACGATATTTGGTAATAAATTCGACATAAACTAATGAAGTAAGTTTAACATTGTTTCTTGTTTCACAGCTTGATTGATAAATTCTAGACATTATGCTGAAGTACACCCCACGCAGATAGCTTAATGTAGCGTTGAGAACGATTCACTGAATATCTAGACTTCAGTTAATATTGTAAATCATTGTTTTACCGTGCGATATTGAGATATTTAAATTTTATTAATCTGAAGTTATACGTGATGGTTTAAGCAATATATGTTGAAATCGTTTGCTGGAAGTAAGATAATTATGTCTAACCTATATTAAATTAAAGAAATTTTGGGTAAACGTGTAAGTATTTTTTTCTAAACCATGATATAATTGTGACTTGCATTTTCTGTTATAAGCATATTTATTAGTTTTTATATTTAAACCAAATCCCTTTTTATAAAGGTATCAATAATTATATGGTGACCAGGGGACCCCAACGGCCGTGTTATCGCTAGGTAGAAAGGAAAGTAGAACTTAGTAAATATTCGCGAGTGTATCAAGCATAAACACTCGTAATAATAGGATAACACTGTATTTGCTCAATTTGCGCGTATCTTGTACTAAAAGTAAGGTAGCGCAGAAAGCTTGCGAGGCCTAAAAATGTAATTTATAAC
Organism: Deilephila elpenor; assembly: GCA_949752805.1. Taxonomy (NCBI): domain Eukaryota; kingdom Metazoa; phylum Arthropoda; class Insecta; order Lepidoptera; family Sphingidae; genus Deilephila; species Deilephila elpenor. The sequence continues at coordinate 7,607,693 of OX457096.1, read as the reverse complement.
TCATTTGTGACTCGGGTACGACATACCGGGTTTTTACTACGTATACAACTAAAACATTAACAAGAAAAGGTGGATCACCTGGCCTTAACCCACAAATACTTTGGATTGATTGCCTGCTTGCTTGCAGTAATCTTTTCTAGAAGTATCTAGTCCCATATATAAAGTAGATTAAAACATAATAAGCGGCTATGTGACTCCAATGCGCTTGATGCTAAGGAAAATATCCAGTTAGTGTATTTCTTTTTATTGCAGCGAATGGCGAGACGAGCATGCCGTCCACCTGATGATAAGCGATACGACCAGTCGTGGACAGTAGCCAAACCAAACAACACCATGAATTACAAAGTAATGCTTGGCATTCCACTGCGCTCGCCATCCTGAGACATAACAAGCTAAGTCTCATTATGTCCAGGTACTCTGGAAAGAATATTCTTCAAAACGAAACACAACAGTGTATTTACACTGCTGTTTGGCGGGAGAAACAGACATTGCGGTGGTACCTACACAGGTGGCGTCTCACATGTGAGAGACCTACCAGCAGGTCATAGGCTGCCATTCGACATTATCATACCGAATAACTCCCATGATGCTAGTACAAATGCTGCAAGACCCATGAGGCGACTACTAGAATACAGCCACCTACATCCTGTTATTATCTGTAAAACCTGGCGTTGTATAACTTCCGTATAATTACAGTTTTTCAAGTTAACAAAGTTGGGTTTTCTATGCACTTGTCGGGTTCACGCTGTGTTTGAAGTTTATTATGACTTTATGCTGTGTCGAGTTACAAAGTTAACAGTTTTCTTTGAAATTATCTTATGCTAGCGAGTAGGTTTTTCATTGTTGTTTTAAAATTAAGACAGCAAAGATTCTGTTTGCTACTTATTTTCGACCAGAGTTGAAGCCGTTGGTCAAACGTTGACTGAGTCACAATTTTTAAAACTTTAATTTCTCTACCACCATTATTATTTATTTATTTATTTATTTATATACACTTTTTTGCACACACACAAAAAAAATACAAATAAAAAAACCATTCGTTAGTAATACCTCTAAACTGGCGATGTGAAGGGAAAAGTGGTGAATTTATGATATTTCCGATGTCATATCTCGGGGTATATATGTAAATGATATAGTGGTAGGCGGGCCACAGAAGCCGCATAACCGATAGCCATTGAACCAGATAGGTTCTAAAGTGGAGATAGTTTCAACCAAAATGTAGTGTGCTTAGGCTGTTTGGACCATCGATGTTAACAGAGAGTATATCTAGAGCATTCATGTCTTATCGATATAAAAACTGACGCTTTAATTGTAAAAGTGAGAAGTCTGCTAGGAAATTAATAAATTAAAACATAGAATCCAATTTCAAAGCTCTAAAATCTACATTCAATATGAAGTCTAAACATTCACGTCAAACGCTGCAGCAGAAATAAAGCGAAACTAAACGCTAGTCAACGAGGCAGTAACTTTCACTAAACTTGCCTTGTCGACTACAGCCCGTGCGCGGTGTGGCGCTGTACGCTTAATTTAGATGCAAGCCACGCACCGAAGATGATACGTGATAACACGAAAATCTCCCAATTGCTTACGTGTTCGCGTCGGGCGGCTTCCCCTCACCCCTGACTAACCGAGCATTGAATAACTCCTGGTTATAAATTAGCCTTCGCGATCGTCTGATAAGTGAGTTCGGTAGGTAACGCTTTTTGCTCGTGCTTTACGCAGGTGAAGTAGACTTTATGGATGATTGAATTGATACACGACGTGAATTTGTAAGTAAGGCGTGTTTTGTTTGATTTTCAAAGGAAGCTGCTAACTTGCGTGTTAATAAGTCAATATTTAATCGCTGTTGGAACTGCATTTACCATCACAAATTGCAGTGCGGTATGCGTTTCGATTTGTCGAACTAGTATGAAAAATCTGGTCGGTTTTAATAATATTTGTTTAACCTTAAATTATTGAAATTTAAATCATCTATTTATGAGGTGGCTGTATGTCTGTATGGTTATATTATGAGTACTAAACATTGGTGGGTATACTCCCCATAATTCTCTGACTAACGTGCCGATAAAAAAGATAATAAATAATTTTGGGTGTGTTGCACAGGAATTTTATTTTTTTTATTATCGTTATTTAGCTACAAAAATGATCAGCCTAACTGAATAAAAGATTTTCATCGAGCAACTTCAAAGTTGCCTCTTTGAATCTTTCAATGTAAAAATAAATATAAATACTTACAGTGAACATGCAGCATTATTCTTTTGCTGACTGACGGCGGCACCCCGTTCGCGGCGATGCACAGGTAAGCGCCCATCTCGGAACGTGTCACTTTAGTCAGGTTCACCACCTCGCCCTCCAGAGACGTCACTGGCAAAACAAATTGCATTCGGTTATACATAAGTTATTACTGGAGAAATGTTATAGAGATAGCCCGGAATATAAAGATTTGTAGTATGGGAAAAGGATGAGTATTTCGCTGTTATTACAGGTGTCGCTATAAGGAAAATGAAATGGGTAAATATTTTTGGTTAGGTGAGTATAAACTATACATTAGTATAAGCTGGGTAATGAGTATAGTGTTTTTCTGTATTATTTTCGGCTTATAGTAGAAGGAGCTGGCCGTAGTCCAATGTTGGTCTAAGGTCTAAATACACAACATTTTATGCCATCTTCGTTTTGTTGCATCCAGTCTGCCTGCGACCTTTCTTTCTGATATTTGTCCCATAAAATATCTATTATTTACGTTCCATAATACTCTAAGAGAAACTTAATAACAAAGGCCTTAAAAATAATTAAATGAAGTGTTTTTACTATTCGTTCTCCGAAGGAAAGTTGACGTCAACCGACCAGGCTAAAACAAATATTTGACGTACTCCGTCGAAAAGCGAACAAGTAATTGGAAGAAAAAGAGAGCTGTTCGATTTCAGCGAACATTCAGTACAAGACAATTGTTGCTTTGAGTTCTAAAGTTGCTAGTTTTGTACCTATTGAAAGGATTTTGCTGGCGTATGGATTATTGATATTCATGTTTAGAACATCAATCAATCATGAACCCTACTGAAATTAGCCTGTTACTTTGCTGCTATTTCAACAAATATTTGCGTATATATTTTTAATTGGAAGGTACTTTTTTATGGTATAGATCCAGCAAACGAGTAAGTAAGTAATTAGTAAACGGTAAATGGTGACAAACTTCAGGGTATTTTGTTTACAATTTTGTGAAAAATATGCCAAATAAGGCCGTTACTTTTAAATTGATTTTTTCATGTTTGTAATTATTTGTGTTTCATTTGTATTTATGTTTAAATTGAATTTTCTATTTTTGTTGATAATTACTGTAATTGGTATATGATGTTGTAATTAATTAAATAAATAAATAAATTACCGCCGCCACCGAACTTGTGCAACCCTTGGTTGATAAATGCGTTGCCAGCCTTACAAATTGGGACGAGGAAAGAAAAAGGACGAGAGAAAGAATGGGTTTACATCCGTATAAACAATCTAAGTACTTTTAAATAAATAAAAAAGGTCCTGCTTTTTAAATGCAAAAGCACGATTGACAAGCAGACATGCACATTCCAGTGTTATGGTTTCCCGACTCGACGTCATTGGAATATGCAATTATTTGTTTTTATTCAAAAAACCTGTCGCTAGCTGTATATGCTGCGGTGTGAATAACGATCTGGAATCTACCAGGCCGCTCGCAAATTGGATATGAGGTTTTTCAGATATTAGCTCTATTGTTCGGCTTTTAGGAAAAATATGTTTTTGTGCGCAATCATTTTTATGTTATGCGTTGTTATTGTTGCGTAGTGTAGTAAAATAACTTGAATAATTTAATGTTTTGTATAATGTTTTGTTTCTGCCGACCCTTATTAAACAATTACCTGTTCTTTTATAATTTTGTAGAATTATTTGACTTCCATTTTCACGAACGAATGCTAAGTGGTTATACTGCGGGTTAATTTACTTTATCAATTTTATTACCGTACAATTGTTCTTATTCAACCGCCAATTTATTAAATAACGTTCAAGTTTTCTTGCGCGGTACCTAAACATACTTTCTCAGGAGTTTATATTACTAAAGTCAAGAGTGAGGAAAATCGTTCAACTTCCATCTTTTCTAGTGCTTACTTTACATTTCGCCAATAACTGGGAAACACTTGGAACCTCCAAAAGTTGACGGGTTGGGTAAACAAGTACCGTTAGTGGTTTGAACTCGAGCTGTTTTCCTGACACCTTGCTCAAATGGCACTCCAGTACGTTTACAGCCATTATTCAAACAAGAGGATAAAAAGCTGAGGCAATATTTTCCGAAGGAACTGTAGGGCGTTGATGGTTTAAAAGTGTAGAGCTCTCGGTCTCGAACGACGGTTCGTTAGCAAACAATGCGAGAATAACGCCAACTATTGAGACGGTACGCGCACAAACTTGAAAATTATCTATAAGTTATCCATGTGCGAAGTCGGGCTCGCTTCATTATGTTCAAGATTTTTGTTTCGGAGTTTTAATGAGTGCTATCAAGTCAGCTTTTATTTTGTTATTATGAAAGAGTTGAAATTATTTATTGTTAAAATACATATAATATTTTCACTATTGACTGACGCGTGTAAATAGTAATTTCTCACAGTAATGTGTACTTGTAAAGAATTTAGCGATAAAGACAGATTAATGATGTAATGATTTATATTATTAACATGTATCGTACATGTTCAGAGAATAAATTACTTGGTTAAAGGGGGAATCAATAAATTGGATTTACTTGTAGACTAAATTATAATGTTCACTAAATATTGATGACATTGACTTACAAACGATAATATTATTAAGAAACATTTTTCTATATTTTCAAAACTTTATGCTTAAAAGTAAAATTCAGTGCAAATGTGTACAAGTTTTGAGTCGGTTAGTTGGCGCTACTCTATAGTTTCCGACGCTGTCTTCGAAGCGGGCCCCTGAATAAACTTGGCCTGTCGATGTGTCATAAGTCAAGTGACGCTCGACTTCCACGGACCCTAGTGGTTTTTCCACAGATACAAGAATTTTAGTAATAGCCATCCTCGTATAATGAAATAGATTATTTAAAAAAAAGTCTTTTGTCTTTGCATCCTTTTTACTATAATTACTTACAAGCGGCAAATAGACAATCATAAATAATTTGTTTAAAATTTAAAACTATCAAATAGACTATAAAGGAACCTTATTCACGTTTAAAAAGGACCTTTATATTCTATATAAACACAGTTAAAGTATTAATAAAAATAACAGTTTAGTAACGACGATATAGACATGATGAGTATCATTGAATGAAAGATAACAAAAGTGATGAGATATTTTAAAGAAGTTTCCTATATTAACACACAAACGGCGAAAAGACGTTAGTAAAATGTTAATGCAAATACGTGTCGTGTCGTCTTTGTGGTCTGTGAAAAGTCAATGAAAGTCCACAAGCAACACTCCTGTAGAGTGTCCTCGAGTAAAATGGAAAGGCAACATTTACCTATTCTCATCATCGCTCTTTGTTCTAAACTTATATTTTTAATTAAGAATTTGAAACGCGTCACACTGGCTAGCTAACTAATATTTCCGTCAACGCAAACGTTTGCTGAGCCACCAAGAAAACTTCACGAGCCATTGAAAATTGCTTATTCCTAATGGATTTCTTTATAATTGGATCGGCTGTGATTCTTTTATCTGATTGTACGTTTTCCTTCAAAAATCATAAATTTATCATCGAGGGAGTTAGTCAATAATAGGGATTAACGAGGCTGTGCGGCGCCGAGCTCGTATCTGTTTCAAACTTCCTAGAGTAGATGAAAAGCGTCGAAGGGAAGGATGTCGGAGTTAATTTGCATCACTCTACGACTAAGTTTCAACCATTCATTCGCTTATCTGCATAATTTGGTGTAGAACATGAAACAAATAGGCACGCGACACGCCGTTGTCACCGGGAACATGTTTTGTGAGACACAATAAAGGGCAAATTTTGAATAATACCCTTTTGTTTAGCCACTGTTTTCTGTCGCCCTTACAATTATTATCACTAGTCATAATATCCATCTCGGCGACTTTGCCACAAATGTTATTGTATTGTTTATGTGTCTGGATTTTCGGCGCTTTAATATTAAAACTAATTAGAGATATAGTGAATAGACGAAAAACTGAACAAAATTTTGTAGAAATTTACATTATAGTGATTGGAATAATAAAAGAAAATAATAAATTTCAATGTACATGTACTTTGATTTAAGGTCAGATAGCGACGAATAATCTTGATATTTCCACAGATCGCGAAGTAACATAAAACGTAGCACCTATTATTATACTCAAATAATACAAAAGCAATATACTTCGAATAAATACAAAAACATTGTCAGACGGTACAAATCAAAACGCTATAGACTTCAAGATTGAATAGCTCACGCTGAACTATTCATCGGGGCACCTAGAACGCTTCACAATCTGCCGTATACGGTGACAATGTACATCTATATTGCCTTAATTATATTACTAGGCTCACGTCAATTCTGCCTTTAAAAGAGCCCTCGTTTGTGGAACAAATTTTCAGTGCGGCGACACCAACAAAAATTATGTGATCGGTGGCCTCATTAAAAACCTATGTCTGCCCAACGCCCCTCAAACTTTACTCATTGGAATATTCGTGAAGAAACATTGGCCTTCGTAATGAATAGCTTGTATTGTTTTCTACTCAGATTTATGGAGGCAACTTGTAACGGCTTCTTTAATTAGACTTCTTCACTCAAATTGATGATTGTTATTGATGTTAGTAATTTAAAATTGGTCGAGGTGGGGTTTCATGGTGCCTCGCTAAATTATCTATAATTTGGGCAGTAGCTATTTGTGAGTATTATGTTACTGTAATATGCCGGGGTTTAATTTGAAATTATCGTTTTCGGTGTTTGTTAGTTACTCGTGCCTGTGTTGTTAGTGAAATACGTGGAAGTCAAAACGCCTTGGTGCGCTCTAATCTTAGCTATGGTATTGAACTCAGCTCGTTGCGAAAGTCATTACCGGTAGTACTTTGTTAGCTTAATGAATTGACTGATGGCAAGAGAAGGCCTGAACAGTGGTAGGGTTAAGTGGGACCTGCTGATTAATCACCCTGTCAGTACAGTTTCCAATTGCCACTCGTCACGAATTCCCTCGTATAATTTTTATGCTGAATTTTAAACGTTGAAGGATAGTGTTTGTTTTTTGTCTACAGAGCACCGCTGTTATTAAAATTACATTATTTATTAATATAAACCAACGTTTGGGTGAATAAATGTTGTTGTTTTGTTTACAAGCGCCTCTTTCGCTGAATGAGACTTCTCAATAAATTTCCTCAGATAGGAGAAGCATCTTTGATCCGACCCTTGAGTGTTGTGAACATTTTAATACAGTGATGAATATCACCAACTTACGGATTTAAAATATGCAGATACGAATGTCGAACAACTAACTAAAACATCTTTCCCATAAAAACTTTTATCTTTTCCGTTCATACATTTTAACAGAATAAAGAAAAGAGTTCTACACTTTTTAACTAGGTCACTTACGTATAACTGCAATACATAAATATGTTTGAGCTTGTAGTAAATCGAAACTAAGCTGAGTGTAGCATAAACAATGAGTGTTTTAGATTATGGTATGCCATTCAGCAGACTGGATTAATTGGCATTACTGATTCACATAGAATTTAAATGAAAATTATGAACTTAATGGTAACAGCAATTTGAAAAGTACGTGATTATACCGATCGTACTAAAGGTTAGTGGTAGACTAAATCCCAAGGTACTTAACAACGGAGGTGAAATTTTTCTTAAAACACTATCTTTAGAATAATCAATCTATTTATCTGTATTTAAATTTACCTCCCAAATTGGCACAGTTAATCACAAGACGAACGAACAATACAAAAAAAAACAAAAAACAATAAAACTTCATCAAATGAAAAATCGAACAACAAGTGAGTGAAAATCGATTGATGTAAAATTGTGACGATAGATCTGCGGAACACTTTATTTGGCATAGTGCGGAGACGAGGAGGTAAGTAATTATTCCCGGACCGTCTCGAGATCGTAATCCGGCGGGATTAGAAAGGGCGGTGTGAATGGTAATAGGAGTTGCCGAGGTGCTGCGATCTGATTTACTGCTAAGATTCAATAGTGAATATTTTAAGCTGTGATTTATTTGTTAGTGCCCCTTTCTTGAGGTTCTTTAACTTTCGGATCATTTTTTACTTGTCGTTTATTAACAGACGTAAATGCTTTGTTGTTTTGTAATTTATTTGCCGAGGTGGTATAGAAGGCTAGAATTATTTTTTTTTGACGGTGGCGCAGTTGTACTACGGTATATTTGCAAAGCTGAGGCCTCGGGTTCAAATCACGGATGGAGCAAATAGATATTGGATTTTTCTATTCATTATCAGCCCGGAGTCGAAATTTTGCCCATATAGCGATAGGCTCGTCATCTATCACATAATTGGAATGAAAATACAAGGTGAAATGTGGGTGTCCTGGTTGCACCTCTGCCTACCCCTTATGGGAAAAAGGTGTGAGTGTATGTATTTATGTTAATACCATTATATAAATCTATGGATGCAGGTCAATTCCAACAGGTTTCTGTGGAAATTCTATTGGAGAGGCCTATGTTCAGCAGTGGGCTTGATAAGACCTTTAAATAACATTATTGTATGTTGGGTTTTTGTAGTGCTATCTAATTACGAGATAGCCAATTTGGGTGGTTTAAAATTCGATATCCCAAAATCATATCACATCATTTAAAACATTCTGCTGGCTTAGGAGCGAAATTTACAATCCAGTCGTATGCCTTATCTACGATGCCAAGGCATGCAACTCTTACATTAAGGAGCTACGAATATATCATTGTCGATTATAAATATCGTTTTTTTTCAACAAAAATGACAACACCGTTTTACAGCCGAAGTGCAGTAAGTAGGTACAGATTTCGGTCGTGATACTAAAGGTCATGGGTTCGATCCCTGTACCGAGATAAATATTTTGGGTTTACACACGTTTGTGGCATCTAGGTGTTGTATGATAAAAATGTCTTTATTGAGACGATCCTCTTGGTCAACAAGGGAATTCAATGCCAACACTCTTGCAATAAGACTACTACTACAATTATGGAAATTAAGGTGGTAGGTAGTTAAAGGAGGACGTGATAAATAAATAATAAATAAATAAATACACCCAACAGTCACATACATAGTCCCGACCCCACACTAAGATCGAGTCTTGTGTCGTGGGTATCAGAAACTACGAGAGACTTTTCGGTCTCACAAACACCCAGACCCGAAACAAATACCTGTGGATTACACAAATATTTGTTTCGGTGCGGGGATCGAACCCGCGGCCTCTCGTTTCACAGGCCGGCGTCTAACCAACTGCGCCACGGAGGCTGTCAATGATGTACTATCATGGACGCCCACATCACCTTAAACGGGCGTCCAAAAATAAGTAAGCGAATGTGGGGTTTATCCGGGCATCCTAAATCGAGAATCGTATCGCTCTTCGCCCTAGAATGTCTGATGCTGCCCACAATGCGTGTGACGGTCTTTGAGGGGTTTTTAGTCAGTATGCTGGTTTAGGAATTGTTAGGGACTCAGCTCGGCCACAACATCTGCTTTGTGTCGGGCTGAAAGGCCACTGACACTGAAATACCCCTTTTGGCCTCTCCCAGGGTACCGAAAGGGGAGCTAGCGGCTATTCCTCTTGAACAAAAAAGAAAGGTTGTTAAAGGAGGAAGCTAATATTTAATCGATGATATTATGAAAAATAAATATTCAGCTGAAAAAGCTACAACAATACCTAATAGCAATAGGGCGTAAGTAACGAAACTAGGTTAGACTTGTCTAGTTTGAGAACTCTGTAGTTGAGAAGGTTCTCTCGTACAACTTATATGAACCTTCATTTTGCAATATGCATATTTGATCATTTACTCTATAAAACGATGCAGCTTTTATCTTTTAATTAACAAACCAATTAAATTTTGTTCTATAACTTTAAGATCAGGCAAATGTTGTATTTTTACTCTTAATTCTAGGATATTTTCCGACAATTGCCTCGATATCTTTGTAAGATGAATACCCTTGGTTGATGAAACATGTCTAGTCAAACGTATGTACTATTTATGTCTTTGGAAGTCATTTTTTGCTTTTTCCAATTAGTGCTTTGCAAGCTACGTAAAGGCACTGTGCTTTATAATCTACGCAGCGTGTTCATACAAGTTTTTTTATTGCTTAGGTCCGGCAAACGGACACACGGCTCTGCTGATGATAAGATATTACAGCCACCCATTATGAACACAACACATTCAATCTAAGAACATTATCCTAATCATTTTTATTTATATATCCTGCCAATATAGGCAATTAATAAAATGACGTCAAAATAACTGAACGCGGAATATAATATCAAAAAGCTGAGGGTGATGTAAATGTGAGGTTTCACTTGAAGATCTTTTGTGGGGAGATCAAGATAAAAGAAAACAGGAACAAGAAATTTATATTGCGTGCTGATTACGGTTTTGTACAAGCCACTGTAATTTTGGCCAAATTCTTTTGTTGTAATAAAAATATTTTTAAAATAAAAATTAAAGTACTGGAAGTGTGAATAAAAAAATCGCGTAAGGCGTTCCAGACTTATCGATATATATATTAAAAAATCGGTCAATATACGTACTATTGATGAACACGGGACTTCTCTACGATTAAGAGGAAATAGGGGTTATTGACAAACCATCTCGTCAAATACTATCTCTATTCGTCAACTACTATGAAATTAAGTTGCGCAATATGTAATCGAACACGGGACTTCACGCTCTTGACGCTAATGTATACTGTCAATAAATTATACAGGCGACAGGTGACATTAAAGCTGCTCATACAACAACAGAAATGCACAGCTTGTATGAAAACAGTTAAAATAATTTAATTCCGTAACAAATGTGATGCTTACATGATAAATTAAGTAGAAAAAATTATGGTGGTTAAAGTGGTGGTTTATGTTCGCCCACATTCGAGTAAATAATTCGCGGCCGGCACGCAAACCTTAATGACCTTAGTGTTACATAAAATTTGCATGATTTTACAGCCGTTTAACGTTTGTTTAAATATCATTATTTATTGCCCAAATCGGGCGGCGATATAATTCATTATGGCTTAATAGCGATGCCGCTGCGTGAATATGGAATTGTTATACCAAGTATTGTTAAAAATTTAAGTGTATCTGTCTGTTTTATTATTTAATGTATATGTTGAGGTACTGTTTCAGCCTATATACCTCCCACTGCAGTACACGACCCTCCTTTACAATAAACAGTAGATACGATTGAGAGGGGTTAGGCCATAATATGGTCCACCATGCTGGCCTAGAACGGGTTAGCGGATTTTAAATACCATAGAAATGATTAGAAATCGCTATGGTATGCAGGTTTTCTTACGATGTTTTCCTTCACCGTTTTAGTGGTGATTGACTATCAATACATACATGACTTCGAAAAGTCAAAGGTGTGCCCTGGAGTTAGAACCCGCGACCACCGTAATTACGTTAGCAGCCGCACAAATGTTACAAAGTTTTCTGCATTTCTAATAAATATAAACATGTAGAATAAATGTTACAGTAAAGCTAGTTTTGTAATACATTCAAATGCTACAGAACGAGACGAATAAGAACTTATAAACGTTCAGTAGAACGAATTATGAAGGATTATGGTTTAGGGCGCTGGAATGAACAAAAAAGCTAATTCAATATTTGTGTAATTTTTGCGAAACCTTATGTATGCTCATTAAAAGTATTTATATTTAAACTGTATTAAGAAGATTGTAAGAGGGGCGAAAGAGAAGGAATTTTTAGCGTGAATTTGAACCGAAACATAAGATAACATGGTTTTCTCTTGGCTTTTATTTTGACAGTATGATGTTGTAGTCCAAGAACTTCTAATATTCACTTCTCCATATTTACTATCCTTTATCCCCAAAGCAATGAATCTATTAAACTTCAGAAGTTTGGATACGTGGCGGGTTGTGAGCATTTTCCTCAGGTGAGTATTTTACAAATTTAATGCTTCTATGATGTAAAAATAATATTATTATTTCGCTAGGTGGTACTTGGTTTTGCAGACTCAAGTTTTGTTGTTTAAAATCATCACTTACTTCCTTCTTCACATCTTATAGGTGCTTTAACAATGAACTGTTTTTCTAACGTCAATTTTCCTTAGAAATATTACTTCTACGAAAGGTTTTTTTGTAACTTTCCGTTTTTGAATATTTAATAAACTGGATATATTTAAAATCCCGGAATAATCTGCTTCGTTCAACTTGTCACTTTTTATTTATACCGTGGTTAGTACTTGGTTGGGTATGACGGTCCGGCGGATACAATGACCTATTTTGAATCGTCTCCTGTAGATATTTTGCTTAAAATGCAACATAACGCTTTCTTTATCTTCATGGCTATATTTTAAAATTCAGATTCAGTTAAGTACCTCGATAGAACCCTACAATTTCTCATTTATGTAAACGAACTATTGTTTTCATATTATGGTTAAGAAAATTGTGAAAGCTACCTATAGTTATTGTTAGAATATTTAGATTTTCTATACACCAAATAAACTTTTTATGGTAAGCTTTATAGTATATTGTTTGTAGTTGTTTTGTTTAAAAATAATAAAGCTAGTCTGTCATGAGTGTTCACTAAGAAACGTCGTTTTAATTATTTGCATCGCTAGAAATATTCCCGATCTAACAGGTTATGGGCCCAGTAAACCTAGATAAACCTGGATAATAGTATAAAGAAAGTTTAAATTGAATTATTTTAACAAAAAGCGTGCATGCTTAAAATGTCTTCGAACGCATTCTTGACCAACGTCCCTAAGCTGCTAGGTCGACAAAATTATACTGAATGGGCATTCGCAGCGGAAAACTTACTGGTCTTGGAAGGTATGTCTGACTATATTAAGCAAGAAGTTTCAGAAGCCAGGGCAAACGAAGACAGGAAGGCGATGGCAAAGCTTATATTGACGATAGATCCGTCTTTATACACTCACATAAGGGATGCCACCAGTACAAATCATTTATGGAATAAATTAAAGAGCTTGTTTGATGATTGTGGTTTTTCAAGACGTATCACATTGTTGAGAAATCTTATATCGATTCGCCTTGACACTTGCGAATCTATGACGAGCTATATCACGCAAATCACTGAGACGGCTCAAAAACTATCGCGGGCAGGATTCCCAGTAAATGATGAGTGGATTGGGTGTTTAATGTTAGCGGGTTTGCCTGAAAAGTATTTCCCAATGATGATGGCTATTGAGCATTCCGGGATCGTCATTACTGCAGACGTAGTGAAAACGAAGCTCATAGATATGGCAGGGAAAGATTGCGAAGCGGGAAGCGCATTCTTGAGTAGAGGTCACCACAGTTGTCATAGTTTGAAAGTTGGCAGTATTGGTAACAATGGTAACTCCAGTCAACAACATGGCAGTGGAACGTCTATGTCCGGCTTGTCAAATAGCAAGTTTGACAAATCGAAAATAAAATGTTATCGTTGTAAACAGTTGGGACATTACAAATCTCAATGCAACAAGAGGAATCAGTCTCAGATGAAGAAAACAAACTTTTTTTCGGCAGTTTTCTTGAATGGAAAGTTCAGTAAACAAGACTTTTATTTGGATAGCGGTGCGAGTGTACATATGACACCAAATTATAATGCGATACAGAATGCATTTTTTAATTCTAGCATCAAGGAGATTATAGCAGCAAATAAGAGTGCTATGCCAGTGTTGTGCTCGGGAGATGTGGATATCGTGACCGTTACTCCAGATTGCCTTTATGAAGTGACATTGAAAGATGTTTTGTGTGTGCCTGATCTCAGCACAAATTTAATTTCAATTAGTCAGCTTATAAGGAATGGTAATAAAGTTGAATTTAAGGAGAATTGTTGCTATGTTTATAACCGTAAAAATTGTTTAGTGGCTGTAGCTAACCAAACTGATGGTGTTTACAAGATGATGCTAGAACATAAACATTGTTTATTGACTTCAACTTCTTTACCAGTTAGCAGTGAAGTTTGGCACAGGAGACTTGGACATCTGAATATCAGTGACCTGAACAAGATGAAAGATGGAGCAGTCACAGGAATAACATACACCGATAAGTCTGTAATCAACAAGAGTACATGCACTGTGTGTTGTGAAGGTAAGCAGTCGCGTTTATCATTTGCTCAGACGGGAACACGGAGCAGTGAGCCATTGGAAGTTATCCATGCTGATATCTGCGGTCCCATGGAGGTTACGTCAATTGGAGGAGCAAGGTATTTCGTTATTTTTGTTGATGACTTTACTCGTATGGTGTTTGTTTATTTTCTCAAAGAGAAAAGTGAAGTTTTTAAATACTTCAGGGAATTTAAGTTAATGGTGGAGAACCAACAAAGCAGAAAAATTAAAATATTCCGAACTGATAATGGCTTAGAGTTTTGTAGTAATGTATTTGAGAATTTTCTAAAGGGTAGTGGTATTATACATCAAAAGACGAATGCGTATACTCCCGAACAAAATGGTTTGAGTGAACGTGTTAATCGTACAATTGTTGAGAGAGCTCGATGCTTATTATTTGATGCGAGTTTAGATAAAAAGTTTTGGGCAGAAGCAACAAACACTGCTGTCTATCTGAAGAATAGATCTGTCGCATCAGGTTTAAATAATAAAACTCCGTATGAGCTATGGACTAATAAGAAACCAGATTTAAGTCATGTTCGAATATTTGGAAGTCCAGTGATGGTTCACATACCTAAAGAGAAAAGACTGAAATGGGATAGTAAATCTAAAAAGCATATACTAGTTGGTTTTTCCGAGAATGTAAAGGGATACAGAGTTTATGATCTAATTAAAAGATGTGTTACAATAAGTAGAGATGTTATCATACATGAAAATGTCGATGGAAACTGTACATCGAATTCAAATGTAACAGATTCAGTTGGGGATATTATCCATTCAGAGATTTCAAGCAGTTCTATTAGCAAAGATGAAGAAAAGATTGAAACTGAGTCTCATGATGAGTCTGTTACAGGTCTTAATACTTCTTCCGAATCACAGTATGCTAACGCTTTGACTGATTTGGATTCAACGTTGCAGCAATCTCAAGAATCTGAAGAAGAGGAATCACCAGAACCACCAGCGATTCGTGTAATTCCAAAACGAGTGAGGAAGCCACCGGAAAGGTATGGGTATACTAACCTATGTAGAACGGCGAATTCAGAGCTTTACAGTGATCCAGTTACTGTCCGAGAGGTTCTGGAGAGTCCAGATCGAGACAAGTGGATTGAGGCGATGAAGGATGAGCTGCAGGCATTTGAAGAAATGATGCGTCGGTTCCGATTTAAAGAAAACAAAGAATTATTGTTTAAAATATGTAAAAGGTAAAGCTGAGCTTGTTGGTTTTGTTGACGCCGACTGGGCGAGTAATATTATAAATCGCAGATCATATACTGGTTATTGTTTTACTATGTCAGGGTCACCTGTTTCTTGGGAAAGTAGAAAACAGAGAACCGTAGCATTGTCTAGTATGGAAGCAGAATATATGTCTATCGCAGAAGCTAGTAAAGCAGCCATATATTTAAGAAATTTGCTAGGTGAACTGACTGGTAATTTATGTAATGTTGTAGTTTATAATGATAGCCAGAGCGCACAGAAATTGTTAGCAAATTATGTTTGTCAAAAAAGGAGCAAACATATTGATATTCGGTATCATTTTGTGAAAGATGTAATTAATAATAAAATTATTGATTTGAAATATTTGCCAACAACTGATATGCCAGCTGATGTTCTGACTAAAGCTTTAAGTCCTTTTAAACATTACAAATGTATTGAAGGTTTGGGGATTAGTCAAATAGACTAAATACGACTATTTGTTTGATATGTTAGTTTATTTGATGTAGTTGGGGTGTTAGAATATTTAGATTTTCTATAATCCACATAAACTTTTTATGGTAAGCTTTATAGTATATTGTTTGTAGTTGTTTTGTTTAAAAATAATAAAGCTAGTCTGTCATGAGTGTTCACTAAGAAACGTCGTTTTAATTATTTGCATCGCTAGAAATATTCCCGATCTAACAGTTATTTTAGAAGTTTCGACGTTTGTGTACGCTTACACGACAGTTGGCAGATTAGTAGATAACTAAAATAGAATCACTATAAAATTACTAACTATTTGTTTATCAAAGTACTTGCACATTTAAGTATCAATATACCTTATTTCAATCAATCAATTACCTATTTCTGTTTTAATGCAACAAGCCGACTAACCTGCCATATGGACAATAATATATCCCAGCTTTACACATAATTCACGTTATTAATGCGTGGTATAACTTACCTTTAGTCTTGCCCTGAGGGCCTCCTCTGGATATGATGTCCCCGCCGTCCTCTCGACGCCACACTATCTTCGGAGGAGGGTATCCCCTCGCTTTGCAGACTAGTTTAGCCGACCCACCCTCCGGTACCATCATATCCCCAGAAGTCTCCTCATAGACGATGTCTGGGGGTATTACCACTTCCAAAAATGCTGTCTGCAAGGGAAAATGGTCTTAATACATATTATTATAAAGTCAAAAGAGAATTTAATTTATTTTCAATATTTATATATTTTTAAATCCAGTATTACTTTGACCGACCAGGAATTTGAACCCAAGAACTCAGCTTTGTAGTCGTACCGTAGTGCAATTATTCCACAAAGGCAGACAATTTTTTATTTCCAAATTAATTTATCATACTTTATAATTCTTTACTAATTAAATAGACATAGAGAAATAGGCAATGCAAAACAAAATTCAAATCTACTAAATTTCATAACGTTGTTTATGTAAATTATGTTTGCATCATAAACATCGCTAATGACAATGGAATTATCAATATACTAGTTAATCTAAATATTAATAATTTAACCTGCATTTTCATAGGATCAGTGTTAACTTGGCACATGTACTGTCCCCTGTCTTCTCTCTTCACGCCCCTGATATTGAGGGTCCACGTGTTGTAGTCGTTGTGGGTGACACTCAGCCGCGCATTGTTTGTGATCACGTGCTCGTGTATCGCAAGGATCGCCTTCGTATCCGCCTTGATCCAAGCTACCTGTCCCGCCACCATCGATGAAAATACACATTCACACAAATACAAAAATACACCCAAGAAAGTTGAAATTCCTAATGATCCTGACATAGTCTTGACCATTGCCATAACCATAGTAAAATATCAAGTTTTGTGGCATGTTTATGAGAAACCATAGGAGACTTTTGGTCTCACAGCACACAGAAAAGGTAAATGTTTATGGGCTACACAAACATTACGATGCGGGGATCGAACCCGCAGACTCATTATTAGTATGCCACAGAATATGTCGTAAGAACTAAATATGATTACCACGATTACCTAAATTACAATATGATTCGGAATAAATAATTGAGACTACAACGAACAAGTCTAATTACAAGCGAATGCTTCCCAAGAGGCAGTCGTGACAACGATCCTCGAGCTGGCAACACTATCTTGTTGTGAGCGCCGCGCAAAATGCTCTCGGAATTTTTAATTACATTTTCGTTTGGTCGCCGCTATGAGGTAACTGCGGGCGCGCTGAAAACGCCCTCGTTTCACCCGCTTTACCAAAAGCGTCGACATCGCAATAGAAGCTAATTTCCTGCATAGCGCGTTACAAAAAAACCAACGGGAATATGCCGTTTATACAACTGTATGGCACGCTCGAGTTCGGTATTAAAGTTTATTGTTAACAAAAATGCTCAAATAAATGTTCGCTTCTCATCGTAATTATGTTAGCTTGGGTATTTCCTGCATACTTTATATACACAACATAGGTTATACAAAGAGATATTTTTACAGGAATCAATAATGTACAAGGTGCGAGAGTAATGTGCACTAATAGAAGAGAGACAGAACCACTACACATTTAGTTCAATAGTGCTTGTGCATCAACGCTAATTGTGTTGCTAATCAGGTGCTTACATAGTGAAGTAATGCTACACAGAGCAACTCAACCATTACATTTTCCTCTTGTGTTCTCTGCAATAGTTTGTTGCAAGTTTTCACAATCATTTCTGATCTCAAAAACGACTTTACGTTCATGCTTTCATAAGGATTATCTTCAGTGTCGTGGATGATATAGCGCAAACAAATCCGATTGAACTTTTATTGGGGGAAATATTTACACAACAACAATTCAGTCCCGGCAAAAGTGATGACTGTGACATTTAAGAGTTCAGATACGATCGTAACATTATAATTTAAAGATGCAATTTCAAAAAACCTATACTATTTTATTTTGTTAAATTGGTGATTGAAACTGCATCGTGCATTACACAATAAATAAATAATGACGAAGAAAACAAAAAACATATTTACCAATTAACTCATCCATACCAGCGGTGCATATCGAAGTTTTAGTAAATTCTTTAGTTTGTGTGCAATGTGGGTGGCGTCAGTGTAATTTTGAAAACATGTTTATCAAACCGATAGCCAATATTCTCGTAATTATGTTTATACACGAGGGAGTTCAGACACGAGGCAAGATGGTATTAATCTTTAGTAATTACTCGGATCTATACAGATGGAAAATTATGTGACGGTACACACGGCTAGAGTAGGCATCGAGGAAATCGAGTGACCAGTGATAACGGCCCCGAAGAGACTATTATAGAACCTTGTTTCTTTTATCGAATAGATTCACCAATCGAATAAGTATTTACGATTACAGTTTCATTGTAGTTACATACACCCACGAGATTGAGAATCCCTGGTTATGTTCACGATTCTACGTCTCTGGTAATAATGTGGGAAACAATACACGATATTATTTGTGATAATGTCATTTCTAGAAACTGATCATGTAATTGTTTGCGATTTTGATTTGAATAAGTCGCATGCGATAATTTATCGAAAATCATAACGATAGTGGCCTAGATTAACTCTCGGGACAGTTTGAGAGTACTCCCTCTCGAAATGATTGAACGGGGACCAAGGGGGTTTGCCTCGGCTTTATTTTAATTTCGTAAAGTGACTATTTTGCAACGTTAATTCCTTGGTCGAGTGAAATGTCCTCGTGTTGATGGACATTGCGGTTTTATCGCAGTGATTGACTTACTTAACGCCAGAAAGAAAGAAAATAAATAAAATTTCGACAGTATAAAGTGCAGTGATAGCATGCGAAGTTCCATTTTTAGTGAACGAAAAACAGTGCAAGGATAAAACCCAAGAACGTATCAACCTTTTTTTAATTCTCGGGTTTTAATTCTATGTGCAGTGTAGTGTGAACGCAAGTGGTGCTGGGGTGTCTAACTATACTACGATTGTGGAGAAAGTTACAGTTTATTAGTGCATATAGTTGTGTAACTCTATGCTAGGATAGAGATAAGTGCTAGGTGCCGTTTTGAAATAGTGCTGAAGAGGTGCGAAGGTCGTGTGCTATAGAAGTGTGGAAGTCAGTGCAGAGATCTAGCCGTTGAGATCTATAACTACCCACCTATTTACAAAAATATTTACATACTAGTACAGGAAGAAATTTGCAGTAAATCCAGTTAATTTCCTAATGCTGTTAGTGTTAGGAAATTCATTAAGTTTGCCATATGAGTAGAAGTAAAGTTTTCTAAAGCAGTAATAAGGACGAAGTATTTCACATAGGATACGACAAACGAAATCAATACAGAAAAGCATAACAGATTACAAATTACGTTCCCTTTAAGCTGCTGTCAACAGTAACTTAAATAATCAGAAAATTCTAAAGACCTATGAGAGACTACGAAGGTTATATACATAGATATTATGCAGCTAAAAGTTATAGATCTCAACGCGAAAGTGCCGAGTGAGGGTGCTCCTCTATGTTCTACCTGTAACGAGTCAGTTTGATACACACCCTGGCTGTGGCGGAGTCGCCACTCACCCTGTAACCACCCAGGTTATTGACCACGCACGTGAACATCGCGTCACGGCCTTGCGCGATCGTCACGTTCTCGAGAGGATACAGGAAGTCCGGCTCCAGACCTAGCGCTGCAACAATATACTGCTATTAGTGCTTTATCAATCCATCGACTCCTTTTGTGTGGGTTACATTATGGTAATTTGTAGAGTCATCAAGAGTAGAGTCATCATCATCAAGTCTTTTATTTTTGACCGACTTCAAAAGAGGAGGATTTTTTTTTGTATGTTTGTTACTCGATTACGCTGGTATTTGAGAACCAATTTTAAAACTTTCTTTTTTGTCGGAAAGCATGATATACTAGGTTGGTCCCATAAAAAATTGGTGAAGACCTGATAAATATCTTCGGACCTGAAGAACAGAACTCTTCAAAATTGAACGGTACAGCAATAATTATTTTTGCATCTGGTTCAGTATAATTGTTAACTTTATTCAACTTGCTACTGGCAGATTATTTGGGGTAAAGAATCGGAGGCATACGGAGGAACCATCATGGTAGAAAAATCGTAATGGTTTATACCAGGGTTCAACCCGTGTAATTATAGTCTATAATATGGAGTAGGTATAGTATAGTCTATATGAATTACCATAAAGTGTAGGCTGTGGTGTATTTAATTTGCTGTGTCAGTAGACTACAAAATAATCACGAATTCATTAGAGCGGCGTAAAGTGGTCATGAATCCATATCGCAAAACGATTTAGCTATTAATTCACGAACGTATACATTTTTATTGTACTTGTATACAGAACTTGCGCTTCCCGCAGCTATAAATTGCCTGAGTAATAACCACGGTCCAGTTTTACCAACTTCTTTCTTCTCTTTATGCACTAATTGCATAACAATCAGCATTTTTACTTCTCGTTAATTTCCCGCAATTAAAGTGGACAATTAATCGTAAATAGAAGAGCACAATTTGGTGTACAAAACTTATATTCATTCGTTGAGGTGTAAAAGTCTTGTAAGTCATACAATATTTATGAATGTGCGTGACTTTTACCCAATTTGTAACTCCATTTTCGAAGTTCTAAATTTAAAGTTTTAGTGGTTTTGTGATTAGTCACTGGGTTTCGCTTTTATGTGTAAATATTTGGCAAATATTTGTTTCCTATACTTTTCTGCTGCCCTGGTACACATGTAGCAAACTCTATTCATTAGGGGAGTTGATTCCAGGTCAGCGACCTGTATTAATGAGCGTTAGGCCGCTGGTTTTTGACGCTTTTGAATTAACCATCTAAAGCATCTTTTCGGCGATAATCATAGTTATCCTATTTTCACCAATATGGACAGCTTACTATTTCTAGTCAGTAAGGCGCTCGGTACAAAAATCTTTTTCAGTCTATGCGAAAGAAATCTTCGTTTTTGGCACTACCTAACAGCAAAGTTTGCTTTCAAAATGAAAATGGCTACATCGCCCAATTGTAGAGTATAGAACAAAATCGAAAATGTGGAACATGATGGAGATCGAACAAGAAACAAGAATGAAAGGGAATCACTGAAGGATTCATATTGAACATTTTGGTCGTGGACTTCAAAATATTTCAACAAATCCGAAATTGCACACCTACAGTGTTTAACTAAGTAGAATTTATCTTTATTGTGTGTTATGAAACAATTTTTGTTTGAAAAAATAGTTAAGACATTTTTAAAGTAAATTTATAAAAAGAAACAAAATACCTACATACACAAATATGACATACCCTTTGACAACGAAGCTCAAAATCTAAGCTGCAGCTTGTTACGGACTGACGATGAAGAACTTCTTCATCATGTTTGCCGTGTCCAGTAAATGATACATATTATCGTCATTTTTTACTACAACAGTATTTTTTTAATGATACATATTATTATACATACAAGGCATCTGTATGGATTATACCCAAAAAATCTCTAAATAAAAATATCACACTTCCTACACTATGAGATGAGGGCTATGAGGCTGTACCGAGCCTTACACGAGACCACAAGTCACTTCATCCTAATCCGTGTACACATGTATATGAACTTGCGGTGTACAGCTGTAGTTAGTGGTAATAGGCTGGGCTTTCGACCGTAACGCTCGACATTAACGTGGTTTTAAGGGAAGGCCAAATAGTTACACTATTTTCAAGTGTGGTTCTGCTTTGGTGCTTTTAATTTCGTTTATTATTATCCTCGTTAAGCCAAATGACTTAAGAGATGGAATTCAGTAGGTCTTTAACATCATTCATAGCATTTTGCATATTTGTTAGTAACAGGTAATTCGTTTCCGCAAAGATAGCGACCACGATGCATATAGTGCAATTTACTTGTCAAAATGGTTCTCGCAACTAAGTCGGTTTTTGGAAATAGCTAGTGTAAATTCGCTATTAAACATTAAACCTTCATGCCAGAGAAATATGTAGTCTAATGCCTAAGACCCTGTAACTATAAGAGGGTGACATTATATATACTTATGTAGAATTGCCTAATTTCAATTCGTCATACCTTTTTGCCTGTAGCCACATCTGTGCCGCGACATACCGAGGAGGTGTTGCAAAATTGAATTAAATATATTAAATAATTGTCTCTGTCGAGAGCTGTCTAGGGCACGAAGTAGGGTCGCCGTTCGCAAGGATACTAACATTTGTGTTGAATGTAGGTAGAGTTCTATTTATAGGGTTGTCTGACATCCCTAGTGCATGCAATCGCATTTGGGTTCAATGGTATGTTGGCGTAACTGGTTGCTTTATCATGGGAATAAGCAAAGGTAATGAAGGACATTAGCTTTATACCGACTGTATTGACAAGTGATTTCAGGTATACTTTTATTTTGTGCAGGTTTTTATTATTATACAAAAATATATATTTAGATATTGCTTTTACCAAAACAGTTATAAATAATAAATTTGTTGATTGCTATCAATGGTTTTTATTTGTGCGTAATATTATTTTTTCTATAAAAATATGGAAATATCTTTATTAAGTAATTTGATCTGTAATCAAAATGTGTCCGTCGTTAGTCCTTAATTAATGTCCTATATGTATGTGCACACTCTTTTACTTCATAAAGAAACCATTCCTATAAGCATTGTTTTCGCTAGAGGCATATTATAATTACGAAAAGGTAAACAAGGCGTCCTATTTTAGCGCTTCGTGGTGAAACTATCGCAGTTAAAATTAATACGGGTCCTGTGTGACCCAACTACACCGATATCGGGATATATCACCTATTAATGACTCGGAAGTTTTCTCTATATATTTGTTTTATGACGTCATACGTTGTACTTTTGTGACGTCATGACAATGTTGCAACTAAGATCAATGTGGTTGAATGAAATTGCAACAAAGAGTGGTATTCATATTGTTAATAAGTGGGTCGAGAAATGTTTCAGACAAATTCCTTAAACATGCATGTAAGCTCCATGAAATGGTTTTTAGACATTCATCCTCTAACAAGAAAAAAAATGCCTGATGAAAGTTTACATGAAAGTTCGCCATTTTTGAAGTTAAAAAATTAACCCTGAAACGGTTGCCTTCGGAACTCTGACACAAAACTCACTAACGAAATAAAATGTGAGTCAACTTGCCGTTTCTCTTTCTTCTTCCCAAGTATAAATTCACATGACGTAATATTTTTTTTATTTTTCATGCAGAGAGTATACGTAAGTTTCGTATAAAAATGTCCCCCTTGGCAGCAAATGTAGGTATTGTCCCCTGCGAATGGATAGCTAGAGGCGTCAATATTCTACGTGACCAGTTACTTGTGTCGCGTCCACGGAAACATGTGTCGGAAGTGAGGACTATCTATTTGCCCATAGAATGGCGATCACACTACTGATTTATTCGTATGTATGTGATGCGAAATAGAGCGAGGTGATTATGTTTATTTACTCTCGAATACGACCTTTATTAGCTCGAAATCAGTTAACAAAAGTCCTGGCTGTAAGAGAATATTAAACGTGTTTGAAAGAAGAAAACAGAAATGCGTTCCTTTTTTAAAAACATTAGTTTCATATAAGCTTTGGTCAGGAATACAAAAAAAATACTTTAGGTGGGAAATCTGGTATTACGGTCTGATTGTTGTTTTTTTCTCTAAATGACCATAGTGGCGATTTTCAGTTGTGGTATAAAAGTAGTGTAATGAAAGGGTATAAGTAGTATATGATTATCACTACGTAATATCATATTACTAATATGATATAATTTACCTACATGTGCGTTAAGATAACTTTTTGCATAACACAACTAGTGCTTGTAGCGAATAACGTACAAAATTAATAATATGAAAAACAAAATACTTTACATTATTCAATTAGCAACTACAAAAATGTGTTAATTGAGAACATAAACAACTAAAACACAACACGAAAATGAGTAATAATAAATGGCTTTTAATTAAAAATATTGGATTTTCGAGTGAATGCAAACATGAGACGGAATTTGTCCATATTTGATGACGGCCATGTGTGGCGAGCTGAGTGGGTCAATTGAAACAGCACTGCAAATGTCGCCGAACTAAATGCCACGGACACATAATACAGTATATACTCGTGCTGTACAACGAGCCGCCAAAATGTCGATTCTTGTTTGGACATCGTTATTCAGATTTTAAATTGAGTAAATCGTGATTAAAATGTTACTTACTGTACAAAGTGAACTGAATTATTTATCGTTTGTATAATTATTATGAATTTTGCTTATGCGCGTTTTTAATTCGATACAACTATATCAGCTTGCTGGAAACAAGATAGGTAAAGTATGCATCCAAAAGCGGGACAACTGGATATGTCAATATGATGAGATTTTCACCATTATATTTATGTATAGGGCTTTATATACATAAGTAGTTATGAATGTTCGACCAAACAGCAAATTTTGATTTTAAGCGTTAATAATTCCTGGTAAAGCTTTTACAGGCAATTTTCGCATTATAAGTAAACTTACGCGATGCACATACTTGTTACTCGCATGTATGCATATTACGAGTATATACTTCCATTAATGAAACATT
Organism: Deilephila elpenor; assembly: GCA_949752805.1. NCBI lineage: Eukaryota > Metazoa > Arthropoda > Insecta > Lepidoptera > Sphingidae > Deilephila > Deilephila elpenor. The sequence continues at coordinate 7,582,721 of OX457096.1, read as the reverse complement.
CCATAACGGTTTATCCAAACAACACTTAATTGGAATAACCAACCATTAAAATCGGCAATATATCATGCTTTTATTAAAGAATAATCAAAGCACTTTTATTTTTTGCCATTTTCACATAAAACATACCACATATTCATATAATAACAAACATCCGTTTTCCCATTCTTATAACAGATGGAGGCTGTCTATATGCATTCTGATAGCAAGAAGTCATCTCTTCGATGCACTATGAATATAAAGTATCCAAATCGCGCAACTCAGACACCAAGCTAGGTACCTACGTACGTTTGTATAGAGGATCGGACTGCCGATAACTAGCCAATAGACTCCACGATTTGCCGAAATTGTAAGCACTAGGGAACTGTATCCGAGTACCAGATATTTGTAAACTAGATAGTAGATATCCGGTTTATGATTGTGGAGATATACGATTTTCAATCGATAGGTAGAACTCTAATGTATTTGACATTGCATTAGGAGTTCATGCTGTTTTCATTTCGGGTTAATGTTGTTTTAATTTATAGTCTTGATTTGTTTGTTCTTTTACTGTATTTTTGTAATTATATTATTATTATTTTTTTATATTTACACTTGTTTACAATTAGTTATTTGTATTAGCTCGTGGCAGGTTTTTAGTATACACCTTGATATCGACTAAGGTATACGAAGGTATACGGTAAAATTGCGTGGTGGCCTTTTAACTTGTAACGGACCGGACGCGACTGCTAACATCTTCACGGTGGTCGCGGGTTCAAATCCCAGGGCACATCCCTGACTTTTCGGAGTTATGTGTGTATTGATAGTCAATCATCACGCACTATAACGGCGAAGGAAAACATCGTGAAGAAATCTGCATACCATAGCGATTTTGAAAAAAACTATAGTATGTAACGTTAGCCACCCCGCAGTAGGCCAGCGTGGTGGACTATATGGCCTTACCGCATCAATCCTACTCTCGATTGTAGAGGAGGCCCGTACCCAGCAGTGGGACTTATATGGGCTGGTATGATGGGAGAGCACCCGTCATAATATCTCATATTTGAGTGTCGTGTTCCAGTTTCGGTTGTTAGCATTGTTCTGCTTACCAGCGAAATATAAATATTTCTCTGCGATGGATGCGTCATTTAGACTCCGCTGCACACTATGAGATCCAGAGTTGAATGCCTGTGTCAAGCCACCCACTTTAAGGGAGTGTTTCGTTTTTAAAAATCTTATGCGGTTCGATCGGCACAGAACATGAGTGTAGGTTCGCTTCCTATTGGGTATTAAACATGGCAAACGGTACCAGAGACACTTCTGCCAACTCCTTCGAGAAAATAGGCGCGAACTTATGTTTTATACATGTAAAACTACTCCAAAAGGATTGTTTGGATACATTAAGCTATGAAATCTCAACTATGGTTAGTTTGAGACAACAAACAATTTCCTAACGCAATTTAGTACTTTCGAGATAGATCGGAAGTTAGAACATCTAACAACTCCTGTCCAAAGTGCTGCAATCTAATTTGCCGAATTTGTATCTACATACAAGTGTCCATACACCAAATTATGCTTTGGTAACTGCATTCGCCGTAATACCTTTGGTATTTGCGTATGTTGTACCAAACAATATCTCGCTCAGAGGTCTGGAATGTTTCATATTAATAGTGTTTTAGGTATAGCCTGGTCTGGGAGCGACGCACGCTAAAGGGACAAAGAGTTTTTTTAATTTCGAAATATCCAATTTTGGTAGACTATAATAGGCGTACATTTTGGGGAAACCATGACGATCGATGAATAAGATGTAAGAGTCTACATTTTGAAGACTGCACGTTTTGAAATCGCTTAATCCCAATTTTATTGCCAAATGGAACCGACTAATAGTTACAATAAAATGAAGAGTTCTTTTTATATAAGTTATGATGGAGAAACACACAAAACATAATATTATTCTGAGTACTTAAAGTAAAAATTGGACTCCTACTCAATTTTAAGGAGTTCTTCTGTCCACGTCCGAAGATGTTCATCAGATCTTCACCATTTTTTATGGAATCAAATGACAAGCACCAGCTTTCGATCAAAGAAAGAGTAATAAAAATCGGGTCACCCTGTATAAAGTTATGAGGCAACAAACCTAAAAAAATCCTTTAGTCGAATTAAAAACGTCTTCCTTTTTTTTGAAGTTGGTTAAAAATAATATTCATTTAAAGTTCTATATTTGGCAACTCATACAAGGACTTTTTAACGCTGGCACGACATAAGTACAGCATGAAAATTAGTACATAGCAATCCAAATCCACAAATGAGAAATTATCTCTCACCATTCGACGCAATTTTGTCGATATTATGGAGATGCCAAAACGCGACACACCGTACCTGTTTTCCGCCATCGAGTAATTAAAAAAATAAGGTCAAGAAATCGACTAAACTTTACTGATCAAGTACCTTTTCAAAAATGAAGCTTCGCAAAGGCACCGAAGATCTGTCCGTATTGGAGTTGGGCAGGCGCTTCATTTGCAATTTGGTTCAGTGATTTCGTTCGACCTCTCGACCGACCGAGAGGCGAGGCACCGAGTGAATTATGCCTATTGTTGTTTCGGGGGCAGCATGCATCACTGTGCATTGCTAAGCAGCGTAGAAAATAACTTTATTCAAAAAAGCGTTTACATTACTTTGTTGTAATACACTAGTAACGTACTGTTATTGCTCATGATAATATTCTTTGTTTTCCGATATTTGGAAAGTGTATTTTATTATATTTCATCACTAAAATCGGAATAGTTTTATTATCAATGATGTTATGTAGGCTTATGTGTATGTATAGATTGAAAAGATAAAACCAAAACGCGATCACTTCCATAGGTTACTATTACGGGGCCTACACCACGGATCACCGTTTATTGTGGTCGTAATTCAACCGAATGCGATTGTCCTGCCTTCGAAGAATCGTCATAAAGGATCTTTTTTTTAAATCTGTGCCTAGAATGGTCTATCAAATATCTAAAGCCCCATACTGATTTATTTGCAACATTTTCTATAATACAGTATAGCCTTAGCCGATGAAGCTATTACAATAAAATAGAGCCTATATATTTTCAGGTATTTCCTAACCTCGCTATATTAATAGTTTTAAATCTAACCTCAACTTTACGAATATGTGAGCCATTAAAGTAAAAGCCACGTTTAACCCATTCAACACGGGATAGTTTATGTAAGTTACACACGAAATAAATGTGCTATTTATCAGCTTTGCCTTTTAAAACATACTATGTATTAGAAAATGTTATATTCATTTTTTTGTATAGACTAGATTTTATTGGCTTTATTGCATGCTATAATCTAGAAGGAAAATAGTGAAAGTTAAAATAAGAAAAATAGTTAATCTTAAAGGAATTGGTTTACAATTAATTTCAACTGACGTCGGCTAGATGAATGAAACCAATTTCGCGCTTCTGCTATCAAATATTATATCTCTGGTTTATTCATTTATGATGTAGTGTAATTTATGAGAATATTTTATTTTCCCCTTTTCGGCTATACTTATTTAATTTTTATTGATTTAAAATATATTGTTAATTATTAAAAGGTACACATACAAGTTGGACAGACATGACATCAACTCGTGATTTATCGTGTGCTAAAGTATCATCTGAATTATTAAGATGGTAACCTACCACCAGTAAAGGTTATAGATATAAAACATAAAATGATTTATTGCAACTTGTAATTCATGGTAATGTTTGGTTTTGATACTGTCCATGAGTGGTCGTATTGCTTATTATCAAGCGAACCGCAGGCTCGTCTCGCCATTCATCGCAATAAAAAGAAATGTGTCTCACTTATTATAAAAGAACAAATTTCCATCACTTTAAGGGTCTTAACGTAAATGGATGTAGGATATCACAAAGTCGATCGTTCATGTTCGTGATTCTTCCCCGAGGGTTCCGCCACTTACGATCGCTCGCCGTGTCCCAATCAGAGGTTATCCCACAACTTGAGCTGTACCGATAGCAAATACACTTACAATATATTAAACTTCTCTTGAATATGGCTGTTTTATAATTATTAAATAATTTTGATTAGATATTTCGTACATATTTTATATGAGGTAATGTTAACTAATTTGTCTTATCAATTGTCTTTACTGTGATAAAGGTAGCGATGCATTAAAATTTGACCAAGAAAATGTAGAACTCATTGAAGTGTGAAGTTTAATATTTATTAAAATTATTGAGTAACACAGAGTTTCTTTAATAAGCATTAAATATGATCATACAAGTGGAATAGTTGAATACATCCAATCATCTATCCAAAACAAGGGTTAAGCAAATCAATAAGCATTTAAAATACCTCTATATTATTCAATTCTCGTTTGAAAATGAATTAATGTCCCGAGCAGACGTTTATAAGCTCAGCGTTCCCGCCCTGTCGGCGATACTCCTTAATTCTGTTTTTTTAAGAAACATTTGTTCCAACGCTTAGCTCCATTACCGTCAAGTGTTAATTAACATTAGGGTTTACATATGTTTGAGACCTAGTCGACTGTGTTATTTTAATTTAAAAAATACGTATGCATAATTAATGGATCAAATATATTTTTTTCATTAAATGTGTTTAATTGAATACGTAACGTCAAGAGTGGGAATGTTCTTATTCAAATATGTTTGAAAGTGTATAAAAGTTTATATGACAAGCGCAACTCACGTCTCGTAAAGTCGCATCGCGGTGTGCAAAACAAATATTTTCCTAGACGTTTTTGAAGTCGTTACGAACAAGTTAGACTGGGACGGTCCACGAGTCGGCTGCAGTTCGCGCCACTAGACTCGCGCTCCGGATTTGTTTGCTTCAACTAGTTAAATGTTAGTTCAAACTTTATTTCGGACGTCGGAGTCTTCGAGATGTTGTACCCCTCGTTATTGTTGTCTCGGTATATTTAGAGAGGCTCAGTGGAGCTAAAGCGCAAAACAAACATTAGCCCGCCTAACTAATTATTGCATGCAAATATTGGATCATTGCTTCTAGTCTACACATTTTGTTTATGAAATACTTGACGATAAAATTAAATAAATACCCCTCGAATACTTCACAAAAATAATATTTTGTGAGATGCAAAAAATGTAATAACGTGTACCGCAAAAAAAGATGGGCCAAGTAATAACCGTGAAACAATGTTGAACGAAACCAAGAATTCTGGCTTGGGGTTTGAAAGAGCTTAGTTGGAGTAAGGAAATTCTTTAACAACATTGTTTCCAAATTAAAACAATCTCATAATTGCACATTCTCTAAGTTCTTTGATGCAGTGTAGGTATCTTGGGGTGGTGTGGGCGAGCGGAACTGTCGAGTAGAGGGCTTGCGTAAGTTTTGAGGCAAAGTTAAGCCGATTAAGTGTCATTTCCGCCGCGGAACTAGCACTGTTCATTAAATATTTCGAGTGACTTAATTGCTGGGGTCGGGCGTCTTCCAAGTTTTGATGTGAACAGATTCGTCCTCGCTCTTGCTTGTCTTCAAGGCATTAAGTGGGAATGGTTTTATGTTATTGTTTAAAGTAAACACAGCGAGTTTTCATTGTAGCTGAGCGTTGTTTTAGTACGTTTGTTTTATGCGTGTCTACGAGTAATGTTCCTACAACGATAGGCAAAGTAGCAGGACTGCTTGTGTTTTCTTTCCTTATCTTTAATAGGTTTTTTGTTTTCTTTGTTGATATTAATGCTTGAACACTTGGACAAATTAAATTTCGTAGAAAAAAAGTAAACATGCATTTAAGGGTACTTTGTTTTGAAATAATCTTTGTGTTAAAAGGTGTTGGTTACGTGTTTTAAATTGTATGATACTTTTTCATACTCAATTACAATTATTATTTTGTTTACGACTTTTGTAACGCCCATGTTATTTAGCTTCACGTCATTTTTAGCTTACTTTTTATACAAACTCGATGATTTCTACGTTAAAAATGATGGTCTTTGTGGCCAAAAATCAACTGTGAAGCGAGTGACTACGTGTTTAATTTAATAGACCAAAATTAGTGTAGTCAATAATGTGTGGGTGACATGGCCTTAAACGTTTACTCGTAGTTACCAATGCCCCTTTGACAAGACATCGTATCGTAGGCTATAATAATTTAAATTAGTGATTTTTGAAATAAAACTATTTTATTACGGATTTTATCGCGATTTGGTTTAATTTTTACATTTTTTAACTTCCCGACGTTTCGATTACTTTACAGCTTTCGTGGTCACGGGGCGGACTGATTAGTGATTTTTTTTAGATGTCCCTACAAGACTACCAATACCATTTACTATTGTCGTTTGTATTGTATTGTATCAGCAGGGCACGGGCCTATTCTACAATCGACGGTACGATTGAGAGTGTTTAGGCCATATAGTTAACCACGCTGTACCATTTGTATATTATTTTAAAGCGTTATATTTACAACCTACCTCCAGGCTTCAATCAAAATAAACTAAATAGTTACCTGATTCGTTAATTACAAGCCCAATATTCCTTTATATTAGAAGTAAGCTGTGTGTAAACAGGGGAAAATATGTGGCACAATCGTGCGGACACAATGTCCATTAGAGTCAATTCGTCTAGACGTTGGCACGTGGTGAAACTATTCTCACGGGTAAACGAATTACCTGCGTTGCGTAAATAAAAGAAACTGCCGGCTGGGATAAACCGTATAACAATTAAGGCGAACCTTTTATGTGTTCCAGTAAATGTAATTCTGGAACTATTTAGAATATTGGGTGATGAGAGGGTTTCTATTAGCTAGTCAGTGTCTTGATGATTTTATGAAAGATAGTGAAGTAATTCCAATTATTTACTGTGGTTTTTGAGTGCAGAAAAAATGGTAATTAATTTAATTATTGTTATTTTTTCCAAGTGGTATTTAAAAGCTCAATGACTAGTCCGTGTTTAAAAATTTAATGATCGATTTATTTTAAAGTTGAGGTTAAACTCGTATTTACAATTTGAATAAGTCGTTGTCGTTATCCAATATGTTAAACATCATATAGGTTTCATTGAGCTTTTACACACTATTTTTGTTTTTAAATATAAAGTCACGAACGTGTTTTTTAAAATATATTTGATGATGGTACATAAAACTATATTCAAATATAAATAAAGTGAAAAAATAATCGCTCTGCAAAATAAAACTCTCATAAAGAAATGCAGATACCACAATCCCAATAGGAACATATCGAGCTCCTTGATAGATTTGAAGTGTAATCTAACGTGACCTGCGCGTCCAATAGAACGTGACTCGTTTGCAAACCACTTATCGAAAGTGCCTACGTATTGGTCGATAAAAAACTAATTTGCTAACTTTCATCCGGATTAGTGGCCATTCCGTCGTGAAATACTCGCACCACTGCAGACGATTCCACAATTACATTAAATATCATTTCTACCGTTTAAAGTATCGCAAAGTGCAGTTCTCTTATATTTCTAATATGATTTCGTGGAATGGTTAAGTTACTTGAACAAATCCTCGAGATTGCAAATTCTTTTAACGATGTGACGTTTATTAACAGAGGGTTGCGGAAGAATGTTTTATGGAAATCAAGCCGTTTTGCGAGGGCAGTATGCTAATTACTAAGTATAAAACGAAGTCATTATTACTCCTGTTGCTTGCTATTAAATCACGATACTAAACAGATCACTGCTATTTTAAAGCGCCAGTTAAATGTATATAATAACACCGTAAAATCTTCATAACACGAGCAAAGTAAAATCAAGCTATATAGATCAATAATGTACGTAGATATTTGTACATGTGATCGGTGTGGCTCACTTTTTCAATATCCCGGACCTAATGGCCGCCAGATGGCAAGTTGGGCAAAGTGATGCTATCAAAAAGCGATAGGCCGCGGTTTCGCCGGTTATCGGAGCACTTTGCGCTTCCCGTGACGTGGGTTAACTTACACAACGTGTACACGGGTTTACACAATTCCATTCCAATAGATACCGTTTGGAAAATTGATACGACAGCGGAACGAACGGTATTTGTGGCAGAAGGAATTAGTTTCACCTCGTATTGCTGGACTGGTAATTGTTCTGATTCGAAATCGGTTTGTTACATTTGAAAGGTACTTATTATCGCTCTCCTAATTTGTTATATTCATGCAATTATTTTCATATAATCAATTACTGGAACTAAGATTGAAAAAATATAAAAGCAACGGAGAAATCAGTCAGAGAAGAAATAATTCAAACATGCGAATCTTACCATGAAAACAATAACGCAAACTGATATTTATTTATTCATAATTGTATAATAAAAACGTAATCAGATACCAGACTACAGCTTTGATAAGTAACTAATACTTAGTTAAAATTGGTAATGTAAGCCCTATAATTAAAAACATCACAGCCTTTACATAAATATGAACCGACTACAAAATATCTAGGCATCCGATGGATTCCTGTGCTACAGGAAAAAATATACGCCCTGCAGATTTTTGCTCCGGGTGTTGTAGGTATGTGAAATTTTTGTTCGTAAACATGCCACAAAGGAAGAATTCTAGCGTGGTGCCATTATTTATACACAAAAATGTTTGAAATACTTACCTACTGCATTTTTTTTGTAATAAAGTATTGGGTAGACCCTATATAACCATCACTAAAAACTGTTTAACAATCAAAACCTATTACGTTATTACAATTTTTAGCTATTTTTAAATATTAAATTAAGGCCTAAATATGATGCATTTTTTATTTTGTATATTTTCTTAGTAAAATATAAGTTAATTAAACGCAAAACAAATACATCGTGAGAATACTTGTATAACTAAGAGTTATCTGTGAGAATTTAGAAGATACGGAAAGTCTGATGACACCGTTAGATAGGCATGGGTATTAAATTAAAATATTGAACTATATGGCCTATATGGCGTGGTGGACTATGGCCTAACCACTATCAATCGATTCTTTCGATTGTAGAGTAGGCCCGTGCCTTGCAGTGGGACGTATATGGACTGATATAGTAGTTAAATTAAAATACCTACAATTAAAGAGGTTGACTTCAAACAGCAAGTTGGTTGTTTTATAATCTTAATCGTTCTAAAAATAGTTATGTTGAAATAAAACTATTTTTACGGATTTTATCTCGGATCTGGTTTAATTTTTACATTTTTAACTTCCCGACGTTTCGATTACTTTACAGTTTTCGTGGTCACGGGTCGGTGAAGTCCGCCCCATAAACCAAATCCGCGATAAAATTCGTATAAAATAGTTACATTCCAATGTTTAATATTCGCGTAAATCTAAGAAACCACATGCTTAAACAGTCATCTTGTGCTTAGTCAATGAAAATGTAGCACAAAGGCTGACAGAGGGAGAATCAAGAAGCTACTAGGTACCAGTGGTTTGTGGCCAGTGGACCTACGTATGTACGTAAAACTTTGATAGCACATAAGCGTGGGCCCTGGCTTTGAATCTACGACTTCCTGCTATTCAGTTTAACTCTCAAACCATCGCCCACTAAGAGTCGAGAAATAATAAATTATGAGTATAATTTAATACCGCATTTATTGTGTTCATAATAATTATTTGCACCAGTTGTTGTGCGGTAACAAAGCGCTTTTAATTTGAGTTAATTGTATTTGTTATGACACACGATTATCCGAGGGTTGTGTTTTTGCTTCAGGTGTAATTAGTACTGTAACAGATAATACATTTAGTTTTGTATCTCGTTTTAAATAATTTTATTCAATCTAAAAATATCATTTTTTAACCTAATGCAGTCTATTTCATGCTGGTAGTATATTGTAATAGATGGAGGTTAGTTACCAATATTAATACATTTGTAGTACCTATATCTAAGCGAGCTATTTTAAAAGTTGCTTAATATTTTGAATTAAAAGAATTACTTATTATCAGTATTTCAATTCCCTGAACTAATAAAGAGAGCGCGTTTGTCAGAGTGAATAAATACATTTTAACAACATATTTCTTATATTTTTCTAATATTACTTATTTTGAGTGCAACTAAACGTTAAAAAATATATAATTTTTGGTTTAACATAGGCTGAGTACAACATCATCGGTTGGCACCATTTTTTCAATATGCAAAAGTGGCGTTTTAGTCGGTTAACATTGTTATTCAGCGAGCGAAGTCGGCGGCGCGCACGCCCGCAGCTTATCGTCCGACCCCAGCCGCTGTAAATTAAATAAATATACACCTAATGAGCGGAAATACAATGCATGACTAAGCTAAATTATTGCTTCATCTTTATTCCCCGATTATTTCCTTCGCAACATAAACAAATCATAAACTTGGCGAAAATGTAAATTTCAAATTTATTCACGAAAACTCCTCTCAATTTTTCAACTTTTGCATGCGTGAACTATAATTTATTGCTCTGTCTGGATGGTTTTAAACAGTGAAATAAGTAAATCCGACATCAAGATAGGTTATTAGATAGGTTAGATAGATAAGGGCGGGCAAGGCAGTTTACGATAGGGAGGCTTTGTGCAATTCGACTAGTGAGTTCTTTTGCATGAATTACTAAAGAGATTTATTGTGAAGATAAAAGCTCGTGATGTGAGATATTTCTGTTGTATATGGACAATACAGAATGTTTTATTCAACGCCGAATGACATTATTTTCTTAGACATTAAAGTTGCTTCTTATACGAAGAAATAATTGTGATAATGTCATTAGTATTTACATACATACATAAACTCAAACCTTTATCACAGAAGGGGTTGGCAGAGGCGCCACCAGGACACCCACATTTTGCCTTGTATATTCCGTCCCATGATGTGATAGGGGGCGAGCCTATCGCCATATCGGGCACAAATTCTTGACTCCGGGCTTATAATGAATAGAAAAACCCAATATCACTTTGCCCGACCAGGGATTCGAACCCGAGACTTTGGATTTTATGTTTTCTATCAAGATGTGGTGCATGAAACTGTAATAATTATCATTTGTACATATTTCAATAGACGTAGTCCAATTAATGTAATTGAATTTACACTTCGAAGAAATATCAATCAAATGAAACACGTAGTACAGATCTATAAATCAAATACACATCGAATATTGCAAACAAAGAAAATTCGAGGTATTTTAATGTGAATTTGCCTCGTCTGGTTTTATCTTTGGAGCTTAACCCATTGTTCCCAATTTTATTCTAACAAAAGTGTCCGTTAACCCGTACAGAGAGCGCTTGATAAAACGCCCAGTACATGAGGGTAAGAAATAAGAAAGGATGAGTTTTGCTCCAAGTGGCCATGATATAGAAAGAAGAGCTCTCTTATACCCTTGTACATTGATCTGAGTGGGAACGTACAGCTTGTTTCGTACGAACACATCCTTTGAAGCGGTCGGCTAGACGATCCTTTGAACGGTCCACGGGTGCATTTTGATAGCACTATCGATTTCAACAGTGAATAGATTTTTACTTTATTTCCGTCGTGCTCGAACACAAACGTTGAATTTTATTCCAAATATACTCCTCACATGTGGAACAGTAAGTGAATGAACATTGAATAGTGAACACATGCACTCACAAAGGAAATGTCAAACATTTGTATTTCAAATATTATTCGCGTATCAAAGTTAATTGTTTCGATTCGATTCCACTCAACAAATACTGAACGCTTTTTAAATATATTTAAAACATTAGTTTATAGAGTATATCATTGATATAGTAGATAAATGTAAAGAGTATAGTATTAATCAACGTGCTGTATAATATTTTCCTTAAAGAAAAATGATATTTGATCACATTAATCGAACATTCAAAGTATTTGTCTTTTGGCTCTGACCCCGTCCCACTTGCGAAGGGAGACTGTTCGAGAATTTCAATTTAGGAGAAGAATGTGCCGACATAACGTGTGGCCCGAGATATTTTGATAGGACATGTTCGCCGTGAATAAATTTCTTTCCACATATTAAAACTTTTTAAGTGGTTTTATTTATTATCAATCTACGGCGAAATATTCCCATACCTTCGTGGAGTTTTTATTTAAAATTTAATTTCACTTTACTTTGGAAGATGAAATTTTAACATTGTTAAACGTAATGAAACTGTACAAAATTCAACATTACTCTTTTGATGTTTAAGTCTCGTGTTGGTGCATTTATTTAAGTATTTAAAATAAATCTGTTCAATGCTTTTAACAGAGAATGTGTAAGAATTTTAATACGATCGCGGAACGCGGCCGCTCACAAAGAAGAAATGTTGAGATTTGCAATTTGTGTGTAGAATACATTTCACCTTTAAATAGGTTATTTCCACGTTCTATTTTATTACTTTTAAATGTGTTTGCCATTGAATTGTGTATATTAGTAAAGTTGATAATACCCAATGTGAATTTTTGTACGCAATATTCAAACTCAACTATTGATCGTTAGAAGGCAATTTTCGTCGCCTGCTGCAAAATTTTACCCTTAATATTCTCCGTGAAATATATTTTAAAATGCCTTCAAAGTTTCAAAAGAAAAACAAAGTGTTACAATATTTTTTCATTGGCCGATAATTCTGAATCAATGGAGCATATTCCTTCAGATTACAATGTATTTATTACATCTAATTTAAAAACCAACTGACAGAATATCGGATAGGGAAAGATAAGCCTATTTTCATAAGCCATATCAAATTCATTACGACAATAAACTCCCAAATGTATTTACAAGGGATCACGTCATGAATAAATTTCGTCAACAGAAAGTTTGATGCGTAAAATAGCTGTGGCAAGTAAGACAAAGCTTTTTGTACATCGTCGAAAAAATCTTAAAATTAATTTTCGACACGAGTAATTTTTTACGATACTAACTTTTAAATGCTTGTGAACGCGTCAGGGGCGCAGTTAGTAAACGAAGCCGGCTGTAAAATGAAAGGAAACAGGTTCGTTCTTACAGACACAATTTTGCGAGCCAGTAATATTTATGTCGGATCTCGGTGTTGCGATGCCACAAGACCAGACTAGACTATCAGATTGTTAGGTCAGGGCTGTGACTACGAGGTGTATTTATTTATGACAATTTTGTCTAATCCTGGTTGAATAGTGGCAGGCTGGAAATTTATAGTGTTAAAGGAATAGCTAATGCATCAAATTTTACGAGGGCAGACAAGCAAACAGTTAATAAAATGGCGCACGCCCCTCAGTGCGTGACTGGCGCCCGAGTATATAACAATTTTACATCGCATAAATTTTCTTGTCATATTTTCGCAGTTTACTGACATTATAAAAGCAGATATAATAAAAATATTGTATGCTCTCCGACATTGCAGATAAAACAAAATAAACGACGCTGTTGGCGCGGTGTTGCGACAAGTTTTTGACAGGGGTTACGGATTCGATTCCTGCAGGAATATATTTTTAGAGTAATAAAAAGGAGGGCCTTGGCACTGGCCGAGATAACGTCAGCTCAAATGAAAGTACAAAATATGCATAGATAATAAGCATTATAATTAAAATATCTGATCAAGGAAATGAAATATCAAAACATTACAGCATCAAAAAAAGATCCAGTAAATTTGGAGATATTAGCACATTAATAATCCACTTAGCTATCACATTATTTATGTGGAACTATATCAAAAATTACAGATGAAACATTGAAGTTTTGTTTTAATAGATAAACAAAGCTTATGGGAGTGGAGAGGGTGTTTTGAGGTAGATAATACCCTTATGAGTGTTCGGAGGACAAGTGACGACGGTCACGTTTTTAATTACCCAAGTCTCATCCGTAACGCGTCACTAGGGGCTTCGACTAGAACGTGTATTAGCCTGCCTTGAACCTCCATTGGAAGTTTATTTTATTCTAAAACTCACTTTGTTACTTCCCCTTTTTATTCTCTTAATGTCTGTTAGTTTATTTAACTCGCCGAGTTTAAACAATGGAGTTATTTTTTCATTTATACTCGTATCTGTTTTATAACAGTTTATTTTAGTGTTGATATTTTTCTATGTTGTCATTGTTTTGTAGATGTAGGGTATCAAATTCTGCATACTGAATTGTATTGTATTTTAGCAACGTAACATTATGCTGTGAATAGTTATTTAAATGAGTGCGTATTTTTTTTTATTTGATACATAGGATTCATTTTTTCATGGTTTTACAGATATTATTTTGAAATATAATACTGTAAATTTTGTTTTTGCTATATCCATATTTTTACGTATTACATTTTAAAATATGCAGAGTACAACGTTACATTTTATTCTATATCAAATATCTGTAGGTTATACAAACACCCGCCCGGACGATGTTCATATCTGCGTTATGCCGCTGTGTAAATTGGTAAAAGAAAATATTTAGTTTGCGTATTAATACATTTTTATATTGAATTATATGGCACTCAATGTTTGTTTAGTATTGACAAGCACACATTGTCACCGCACATCAGGCACTCCACTCAGATGCGGCTGAGGGCAATATCTCATTTCGACAGCATTGACAATCCTGACGCGCCACCAACTCAAGAGGGTAATAAATAAAACAGCTCGCCTTTCCCCCAATCCAACATAAAAACGCGCCTCATCCGAAATCTGCATGTTTATGAGTAAATATTCTATAAACAAGTCGGAAGCCGCTGTCGGTGCTGGAGACAGCAATACACCGAATTGCATGCAAATAAGATAACAGCAATAAATATAAGCTTTGTTCTTTGCTCCGTGCCATTTCCTTATTGCTCTAACGTTGCTCCGCTGTAATTCTTTCGAGTGCAATTTCGTTGCAAAAATTAATCATTTCATTTTCATACAATAAGGTATTCTTATACTGAATTATACGCCAAACATAATTTTCACGCTTTTTCGCGCCTGTCACAAAATCACTGGGGAAGGATTATTCATCGGCAGTGTCCAAACAAAACGGCTCATTGACTCGCTGATTAATTGCAAGGACAGTCGCGGTGACATTCGGATGCGGAAAATATGCAAAAAATATTATAAGCCTTAATGACTCAAATTAATGGCAGCTATATTTTACGTTGCCTTTTCTGTTCTAAATTAGGACGGAATATCATATTACTAGGATATTACCCAAGTACGCCCCTTTTTTATTAAGTAGAGTATGTAGTGGAATATGAAATAAATTATGGCATCATTTTATGTTAACACGTAGTTGGCATTCCGGGTGGCCTACGCAAGTGTGTCGTGTTTCACATAAGTAGGGATTTGGCAAAAAGGTTGTAATAAGGTATGCAAGCCCTCTTCCCTTTGTCGGCCACTCGCTCGCAACGTGACGCGAATCACCGCGTGAGATTTGCTAACTCCGAGCGAAGTAACCAGGAGGTGAAATGTAGACGACACAATCCGCGAAAGTGTTTACTCATTCAGACGTTTCAAGCGCAAGCTTTACGGATACATGCTGGTGATGGCTACTTCGCCGGGATTCAAGTAGATTTAGAAATGCACGCGAGAGATTCAGTTACATTGTGAATAATGCGGCGTTTAGCCATCCTCATTTATTATAGAAACCGAAATTTGTATCATAGCGTAAAGGTAAAAGCCGGGTGAACACGGGCGGGGTCGAACGGCCGCATCATTGTGCGGGCGAGCCGCGGGCGCGCGATTACAATGCCTTCACTGTGACATTTTCGCTAATGGTTCCAGGGTAGGTACAATAAAACGACAATACGACGGGAGATAAGGTGGCAAGTGAAAATTTTACGAGATTAATTCTATTCCTTGCTCTTGGAATCCCGCGGCGGGCCACTGACCCGGCTATGAATAATACATGTGTGTTTAGGTCCATTTCATGACATGTCTTTTATCTCTACTTTTTATGTAATAACGCGAGTACATCCGCATCGATATAAATGACGAGGAAAATTGGTTGTTGTGTGTGATTCCCGTGATATTTTGACCCCTTGGTCCGTATTTCAATGAGGATGCCAACGCTTTGAGCGCTGAAAGGGTTTTCCTACCACGCTTTTATATATTCATCGTCGTCGAATTCACTTTGAAAAACAACTACAAAAAAACCATTTGTACGGTTTATATTTCGCATTCACGGTTGTTATGAACAATTTTTCTTGTAAACCTGTGTGACAAGGGATTTGGTTAGTGTTCTCGTTTAGCTAATTTGCAGTAGTTTTGTACAAATGTAAAGTAGTAGGTAATGGGTGGGTGTCATGAAACGCGATTCACGCAAACGCTGTGAAAGCTTGCACTTTGTGAAATGAGACCGAGTGCGAAACAAAGCCGTTGTGGACACAGACCGCGGCACAAATGTCGTAAATGTGCGACAACGTGTTAAGGTACCGCATGAAGGGTAGCCATCGTTAAAATAATACAACAAGCGCCCGGAACTATTTTATGAAACTTATTTAGCTTATTTCGGAAGTAATAAACTGTTTTATTGTGGTAGCAACGTGACTTTAGATTAGTACCATTGAAATACAATTTAACATTAAACTTCTTCCGTCTAAAGATTATGTGAAAACACTGATCATAAGAAGAAAACCACACAATCAATAATAACACACAAAAACACACATAAAACGCGAAAGAGAAATGTATTTGCGTATAACAAGGTAAGTAGCACGCAGACACGTTTACTGCGGTGTCGTTAGCATGCGGCCGTCCTGGCGCTTGCTAAGCTTAGCCTTTGATAGACCCACGCGTCCTAGACAAACAGTATTACCTCAATTTGCTTTACCCGATGACGTTAATGTACTGTTATTATGTCCTACTAATGATATTTTGGTAATAAACGGATTTATATTGTTATGTCCAATTGTACTTACCATCCCACGGTTGGTAATAATTGTAGTTTCAAACATCTTGATTAGGATGTAACCGATTATATTTATATTAATTTTGCAATTGTTGGTTATAAAGATGATGGCGATTGTAAACTGACAGTCCTGCGCATTTTCTTAGTATACCACGCAGACTAAATAAATTGCTGGATGAACGAAACAATTTGTAGCCAAGATCAAACTTTTTAAACCTAATTGTGCCATTGATTTATCTAACGCAGCTGAAAATACTGAAATTACCAATTATTATTGCCTACTTTATAAGAGTAGTAAGTATAACAATGATAGTATCAAAACAATAAAAAATTTCTAGCTATCAGATGTAGCTAACAAATTGCAAAATATATAAAATAAAATTTCAATGATATAAAAATTTGCACAATTGCTGAGAACAATAATGGAGTTAAAACACAAAAAGTGTATGCGGCGGAGTGTCCGTAGCGGGAGAAACATCCGTTTTCTGCGACGGGCCGTGTAATTGTGAAAACCTATTCAGAGACAAAGCGAAGCATTTTATAATTAAACCTGTACAAGTAAACAATTTGCCTGCAGTTTCCGAAGCGATTTTAAGGTGAGTGGTTGAATTGTGGTTGGCTGCGGTGTTTAGACTTCTGGTGTAGGGTCAGTCAATTCCTGTTTCGGGGGCTACCTTAATATTTTCTGCTAACCTTGAATTTATCCATTTCAAAACAAGCTTTGTGATTTAAATAGACTAATGGAATTTGACTGAATGACCTAAGCCCTCTCATTCGTATTCTCGAATATAGAGGAGGTCCACACCCTGCAGTGGGACGTAGGTATATTTATGGTTTGATACAGATACAGACACATTAGTAATTGTCGCTAATCGCATCAGAAATTATGTAGATGGCTTGGAAATTCAAAAGCTGTCTCTTCTGCAACGTATCAATATGTTAAGATCCTTCTGCAGCCGTGACCTATAGACGATTTCATACAGGGTATATCAAGACCGCGACCGAAAACGAAGCCAGGTGGTAATATTAGTGACTTCAGACACAATGCACCTAAAATTTTCGCTATATAATTAACAATTATTTTTTTAGAATTTTTTACTGATTGTCATATTTGGGTTATAAATACATAGTTTTACTAAAATAATAATGTACACCAGTTTATTTTTAAAGACGCAATGGTACGCAAGGGTTTGAAGTACTATTTTCGCAAAAACTAGATATTTACCACCCAAACAAGATGATATTTAAAAATTCCAAAAAATAATCTGTCGTTTTTTTTTTGCGAAAATTTTATTTGCTTCGTGTCTGTAACCACTAAAACTACCACCTGGCTTCGTTTTCGGTCGCAGTCTTGATATACCCGGTATAATAAACTACACATTTACTACGTATAGGGGCTGGCAACACATCCATGATTTTTGATCCAGCGTGGTAGATATTCATGGGCGGCAGTGATCACTTACCATCAGTGACCTGTTTGCTCGTTTGCCGCTATGCAATAAAAAATAATATTGATAAAATAATTTTGACGCCACTACGGCTTTATATAATAGAAAGCTTAGGCGCGACGAATTTATACTCATTTTACACTGGTTGATACTCGACTTGCTACTTCAAGTGATTCTCTCTTTATCACATTTGCAGCAAAAACAATTTGCATCGTAAAGAAGAAATTAAATAAGACGTCATAATTGTAAACCATTGCTTATCACGAGTAAATGCTTTCTTTATTTCTAATTGTGTCAGACGCTGAGTAAAACAACAAAGTTTATCGTATATAATTATGTCTATCATCCGTGGGCATTATAATAAATCTAGGCTATACTAATTACTAACCATCAGATGCGTTATAGTTACTTTACCAATTTAGAACATTAAATTGTCGAAGGATGTCGATGATCACATAGCTAATGATTTCAATACTTACCAACAAAATTGACATGTAAAACAGCCAGAACTAGAAGGCGCGCAAGAGGTCCACCGATTTTCGCCTGAGCGCCCACCGCCATGTTGGATCAACGCGTCACTGTCCGCTGCTGCCGTCTTCCAGTCCTCGACTTCCACGTGAGCCCTGGTCTCCTCATTATTATACTCTCTTCAACATCGAACCTCATGTGATCTGTGAAACAGAACACATATCAATGACCGAAAACCACCACCAAATTTTCTATCATATCCAAAATGTATATGATGTTCGGATAGGTTTTGTTTGTTCGAATTTATTGTTGCCTCTTTGAATATTGCATAACTTAAAGTACCATAATATATTTGAGTACATTCACGTGACTTAGGAGAATGTGTAAAATATTCTATATTTTTATTCACATTTCGCTCGCGGAGCACCACAGAAACATTCGAACGTTATCTAAAATATGAGTGAATGTAGACGGCTACGTGCGGTCTGTTCTAAAAGAATTTGATATCAAAGATTCGCTCGAGGCAGCATAAACAGTGTGCTCAAAGCGTTACAAATTAAAGTAAGCCCCACGTTACAAATATCTACATTAACATCGGCATCGAGCAAAAATGAAAAATGTTTTTAACGACGCCGAATGAAAGAATCGCTGAGAGTATATATTACCATATTATATTTAGAAATATAGTCCGTGCACACGGAACGGCATTGAGCTTTTGCCTTTCATTTTTTGCAATACGTATGTTTTCAGTTAATGGATACATGGATATTAATTAAGTAACCACACAGCATGTCTCGCAAAATAAAATAAGTGCATTCTTAGAATAAAACTCGCTTCTGGTTAGCAAATATCTTTTAGTTTTCTGTTGTGAAATACGATGTGCATTCATTCGATGTCGTTCCATTTTGGCTAATGGAAAAATTTTATGCATAGTGTTGTGATAAGGCTCATATTTTTAACTTGAAAAAATATTTTTATTTCATCCTATAAGTTGGTATACTTAATAGGCACACACTACAGTTGAGAGGAGTTAGGAATTATTCTACTACACTGCCCTAATGCGGTCGGAGAATTTCGACCTTAATAATTTTGTTTGAGAACTCTCAGATATAATATGATTGCTTTTATTGCTTTAAAATACTTTAAAATGTTTTTCGTTATCCCAAATCGTGCAGTGATTTAAATCTTAAATAGGTCAATTTAAAAATCAAAGAATTATACCCTGCGCTCGAACTTGCGTCTTCGTCTAACCTATCGCTCATGTAAAATATGAAACCCATGTAATTAGAGACTATATTTTGTATTAGAACTACACTTGAGTTACGTATAGCGGCTAATGTTTAGGTTGGCAATGACAAATCGTTCCCGAACGCAAAGCGGTATTCGCATGAAGGTGCGATAACAACGTGATCGCCATCGGAAGTTGTAATTAATGCCAGCACCACATTATGCGTTTCCTTTCCGGCTATATGCATGCGCATTGGGCACAACATGTTTGCGTGTTTGGCCTTATGTATTACTTATATATAGACAAATAAACAGAATACTCCATTTTAATTGATGGCCTTAATTTGTCAACAGTTGTTGCTATTGATAATGCTCAAATAATAACGAACGACACTCTTTTCGTAGGTGGAAAATTTTGATAACTATATTTTTAATCTAAGCATAGAACAAATAT
The DNA here is from genome assembly GCA_949752805.1 of Deilephila elpenor. Taxonomy (NCBI): domain Eukaryota; kingdom Metazoa; phylum Arthropoda; class Insecta; order Lepidoptera; family Sphingidae; genus Deilephila; species Deilephila elpenor. The sequence continues at coordinate 7,562,442 of OX457096.1, read as the reverse complement.
TAGCGGCTCAGGATATCGGCTAAAGCAAAGGCTAGCTTATGCTTTAGTAATTATTATGATTGTACAAGTCTAGCAGTGCAATGTCTGTGCTGGTGTTAAATTGATTTAGAACATCACACTTCTTTGAGTGACTAGATTTCGCATGACAACATTGTCTAGGAAAAGTTTATAACTCGAGCTCTGCTACATGTAACTTATACTTGCGTAAGGGTGTTTCCTCAAACTGTCAGGAATCTTTTTATAAGTTTACTAATGTAATCAAACGCCCCGATAATTTAGCAAAATCTATTTACACATGATGGATCTCTGTTCAGTAATTGATTATACTTAGCTGATAAGCTCAGACAAATACTGCTATTTGTCAAAAGAATTAAGTGTTAATTTTTCGGTACTAACAACCTCAAAGTTCGAGGATTGTAAAAGTGGTAAAGTGGGAAGGTACAATTTATGAAATTTACGAGTCTGCGGGTTTCGTTCCGTAGTCTTTTATGGCATTAGTCTTTGCTTCTTTAGTAGAATCTTTTTAATTTGTGGTTTTATTGGTATTATAGGTTTGATTATTTTATATTTTCATTCTGAATAAGAGATATTTAACGCACTTGGATTTTGTGTAAGATATATTCATCCATATCTGATTACAAGTATGAAATTTGTGTAATTAAAAACTACATAATTTAAAGGAAACAATTCATATCGAATAAGTATTATGGGAATGTTTATGATGAAGTTGTAAGGTCCCCACCCCCTGGGAGCTACGGGTATGGGATGTATTGCCTTTGATTTGATAATATAATACATTTTTTGGTAACATAGGTGCCCATCTCATCCAATCTTGATTTCTTCGTAGACCATTTTGTAAAAAAGGGTGACGGTCGCGGCGCACAGGTCGGAGGAATAAAAGGTTAAGTTCAATTCCCTGAATCGAGATAAATTAAAGCGTGATCCGTGAACATTTATCCTCGACACTGGCCTTAAGGGAACAAATACTTTGGTTAAAACATATGCTATCCAGATTTTTTATTATTTTTAAGGTTATTAAATCTAGCCAATTTTTAAGATATTAGTGTGGGGTCAGCACTATGTATGCGACTTGGATGCATTTTTTTATTTTGCTCAATACTGGTCGTCTGCATCGAGTCGCTTCGTAGATTTCTGGAGAAGTACCTAGCTGACCATTATGATAGTTTTCCAGCGTCTTCGTGCATAATGTTGTATAGTATTTAGGCGATATTACTTATAGATGTCTTTTATCCTTACCTTAACTATTCCTATCGGGATATTGATGTATACATACATATGTTATTATGAACATTATTGATAGGATATTGATCTTGTATTTTTTAATATTAGCATGACGTGATTGATTACAAATCACCCGATTGAAAAGGCCATGGAGTGTATTCTTGATATTAAATAGAGTGTTTGCTAGCGAGAGATAAATAAATACACCCAACAGTCAAATACATAGTCCTGACCCCACACTAAGATCGAGTTTTGTGTCGTGGATATCAGGAACTATGAGAGACTTTTCGGTCTCACAAACACCCAGACCCGAATCAAATACCTGTGGTTCACACACATATTTGTTTTGGTGCGGGGATTGAACCCGCGGCCTCTCGTTTCACAGCCGGCGTCTAACCAACTGCGCCACGGAGGCTGTCAGATGGTCACCTCTCGCCATGCTACACAATCATTTTTGCTTTTTTGTAATTGGATATACACTGGCTGAACCCGAAATGGGAGATAATAGAATCATACAATAAGTCGCCACCCAGACGGATACGAATATTCTACCATCATACATAGGGCAATTTTCGTCGGCATAAATAAATATTTAGGCGGTTGTTCGTGGGAACCCTGTACTACGTCATTTTGTGCATTCATAAGTAAAGCTTTAAAGTTATGCGCCGGCCTCGGTGAATTATTTCAATTTGCGACTGCTGGAAATAGTTTTCATGTCGTGAACTTTTTAAGATTGTTTTCCATGACTGGGTTTTTTATGCGAATTGAAGTAATGTGAAGCGGTTTGTTTGTATTTGAAACTTGAGTTTTACCGGGTAAAGTAGTTTATTAGTTTACGTTGCTTGCTATTTATTTTATAATGTGACGTGGGAATAAGTTTATAACCATAGTAACATAACTTTTGGTAATATTTTTTTTGGTTTCTCCTACTTTTATCCGCCACTGGATAAACGTTTGTTCTTTATCTCCCAGCTATTTCAGTACTCAGCTGGCTCATCCATATTATATCCTAAATATTTATAATGTAATTTAACAATCCAGTCATTGCTCTACGCTCAACAGGAATGGAATATAGATACCTCTTCACGTCTTCTTTTTACCATATTTTTAGTTTTGAAAACTATATATCAATAAGAACAAGCCTTTCATCTTCATGTAGACTGAAACAGGAAGGATCATAATAGTACTCTTCTTCCGGTTTTCAAAGTGTCTATTGAACTAAGAAGGAACTTTAGAAAACTCAGTGATGCATATTTTTCTGTATTAAAAATGACACAAAAATGTATACAATATTTGTATTATTGGAACATTTATTTCTAAGCAGTGTTTAGTTTTAAATATAATTTTAAACAACATTTGTTACTACTCCAAAAGCAACATTGCTAAGGTAAGATACTTACCAAAACGTTTTCGACCCGATACTGTGATGAAACGCAGAGGGTTGGCATGGTTAATTAGTTTCCATACAAACCATGATTAATAACACCGCCTATGACAAACTTATAGCCAGTATTTCCACATAATATTATTTTAGACACAGTTTTACATCCTTTTCTCACCTCACCTACATTCCAGTTACGTACCCGTAACACCACCATTTATAATGTGGTTCAAAATATTGTTAATTTGTTTTTTATTTCATGGGTAGCTACAATATCTTGTAGAACAGCTCGGTACACATAAATGATGGCACAATTTTATTGGATACAATGTTATCGTAATGATGGCAGGTGCGTGCGTCGCGCCTCTGACCGAGATACTGTACAAAGCACTATGGAATTTAAATAAATGTATATTCTTATTTTTATTTTCCTGTTTTGCTCGATATGGCGAGCCATACTTACATAGGTATACAACCACATACCCACGCACACACACATACAACGAAGTTTTGATGTAATAGAATAGTTCTTTGTTTCTTTTTTTAATATTTTTTGCTTGTATTTAGGTTTATTTTGAATTGTCATGTTATTTGTTTATTGTATTTTTTTAACTATTAGGTAAAATTTCTGTCTATTAAATAAGTAACTCAGACTGATCGTCCGCACGTCTCTTGGGCCTCCCATTGAAAATCAGCGTTGTAGTATTGCATATGCAGTACTGCAGCAGAAAGCTGAATGGGAGGTTCCATTGCTGGCGCAATATTTATAATTTAGAATAATTAATTTTATATTTATAATTCTGTTCTTAGTGTAATTCGTTTTTTGTTTTGTATTCTTTTGGTTTTTATTTTCTTTGTAATTTATTTTGTTATTGTGCTAGCAATAAATAAATATTTATTTCTTTTCTTTAAAATATTTCTAAGCAACTCATATAATAATATTTGAAATTCGCCCTTCGTATTTTTATATCTGAGTTGTACATTTTATTTTCAGAGAACACTTTTGTACGGAAATTTACCAACAATCTAAAAGATTAAAACGGAATAAAAGGGTCACGGAACCAGCCGTCCTTGTAAATCAGCCGAGTCGACACTAAGTGACGTCGAAAAAGATGCGTAGAATTGTGCCCTAAATGAAAAGCATTTATACATCAAAATTATCTCTAATATACACAGAAAATGAGTTTCTCGATCTTGTTTTACCTGTTGTAGGATATATCTACATTTTATATAAGCAAGTAGTCTTTATTGTAATAATTATCATTATTATCATCATCAACATTGCAGGTCTCCCACCTGTTTTAATGCACGGTAATAAACACGGTTTTTCGCTTTTGTTATTCGTCCTCAACTATTTTAATCATTCTTCCACTCTAGCCTTGGAGTTTCATCCCACATATATACTTTAATTCAAGCCGGCATCCTAGAACAGGTAGGCGGAAATGCCACTATAGCTTTCCATAGTTTGGTAGACTTATTTCTGAAGACGTGATAGGGGACGATCTCATTGTCAAGCCCAATAATCCTCCTTGTGATGTTTTGGTGGATGCATTTACTACTGCCCGACTGTAAGCACGATTCTGTCGAGGTATGACTGATAGCCATTTCCTCATCAAAGGATTGGCTTGATTGCGGTGTCAAAGTATTTGGATAGCTTTGATAAATAATTACAAATGCAATGGAGGAGAAGCTTGCAGGGGAAAAAGAAGCCATTGATTCGACTCCTGCACAGAAATAGATCTTTGTTGGATCAACAAATATTGATTGGGTCTGGCATGTTATAGTATCTTAAATTCAGTATCTTCTTGCATTTAATAACCTTAAAACAATATATTATATCTCATGTCATGAGATCTTTGACTTGATGTATTTAAACTAACGTATTTAAAGCAATGATTAGCGAAAAATAAATTTAATCGAAAAGCGTAATGTAGTTTCAGTTTAATCAGGAATACGTCGGGATTGACACAATATACTCAAATTAATGAATGATCGAAAACATTTCACTACCGTCGAATTGGCAGTTCAGGCTCATTTGTAAGAGCGGCAATTATAAACCAGGCGTAATCAGGGCGCGGACACTGCGGTCGTGATCCTGATTCAGCACTAGATATCCGTGATTAGTAACAACGGAAATCACCACCTCAGCATCTATTTGTTATTGTTACAACAAACCACTAACATGAGTTTTATGGGCGATATCAATTAATAGTAATTATACGCGGGTAAAAGGTTCTGGAACTCATAATGAGTAAAGAAGCTGGTAGAAAGGAAACCGGTTTAAAAAAGTGATGGTTGGAGGACATCCAGGAGTAGATGAAGATTGCGTGCGTATCTGACACTGGTCTTGAAAAGGCAAAGAATTATATGCTGAACTGTCCGCAGTTATTGTTGATGACATTGCCAGTTGGAAAGTCAGTACAAAAAGAATAACGTCATGAAGATGAAGTTGATAGTTACGGGTGGCAGGATATTTTTAACCACTCGTTTGCAAAACCCACGTAAATATATTGCGTTTTGGGTATAGCTTGTGACTTACTGGTTTTGACCAAGTAACCAGATTAGTTTTAAAAAAACATAAAATCATTGTGAACCGTGCAAAACAAAGGTAAAAGACTGAATCATCATTGCATGGTACCTAGTGAGATTTTAAAGGCCCGATATCAATCGTTATGTTATACAATATTTGTAATTTTTTCGACGTATCCGAAAAATATTAATTGCCCAAGGCGCAATTACGACAATCAATATCCGGCGATTCGGACTGCGCTTTGTGTTCGTATTCTGAGCTACTTTTATTACCTTTTTGGATACGAAGTTCGGTTTTGGAATCCTCGTTTCATTAAACACTACTTCGAAATGAATTTGACGTGCAATTTTTTAGGAATTCATCCAATACATTTGAATCTACGATCGTACTTGTACTTCTTTTTGTTCATTCATAGAATTTTATTAAGTATGACTCGTATATCACGTAATGGAATCGAAATCTTGTTTATGGAATTTGACTACACCACACTTTGATAATGACTACCTAATCATGACTTTGGTGAAATGGCATACAGAACTGAAACGTCTGTCTGTTAGTTTGGTGTCTTTGATCAAAACGATATTTACAAAGCTTATAAAAATTATGTGTGCCTATATTCATCTCAAGCTAAGAAATTCTCTTCACTCCTAGCCAAAAGGCTGCTTATAAAGTCAATCAGCCGTATGCAATGATGCGGCAATGGCACAAGATCTACCATTTTCTATCAATAACAGAATCTATAGGCGAAACAAATGTAAGCAGAGCCCTCGTGGCGTTATGGCCTAAGCGGAGTATTTGCATGTCATTCGTCAGAGGCATCCTGTAATTAATGCGTACACGGACAGCATCGGGGGCCTAATGAATGGCGGGTGTAACGTGTCGCGCAAAAACTTGCTCGTCATACGACACGCGCAGCCCGCGGTCCCACTGCAGGCGTATAAACCACGAGAAAATTCCTAAAATGGATATGTTGGCAATAACTTTGTTTGATTTACTACTGCAATCAGTGTGTTAGCAACCTAATGCATGGCCATGTGGATAAATTTTGCAGCTTTGGACCCGAAATCCGTTGTTGGAACTAACTCTAAACAGTTACTGAAATTATTTGAAACGTAACTTGAATTGATGTAGTCGCTGAACACTGAATTGAATTACAACATTTTGGATTGGATGTACAAATTAACAAAATGCAGATTGTATGTTGTATTCTTTGTCTCGCCTTATATGTAACGTTACTTCCAGTTACAAGGTGGACGAACGACCTAATAAGGATTTCAGGAAGTCGTCTGATGCAAGCTACTTGCATCCGGTCATTGCGAAAGTCCTCGGAAGGAGTCAATGTTCAGCAGTAGACATCTTATAGGCGAAGATGATCATACGTTACAGCTAACAAACATGAAAAGTCTAGGGTTTATGTATGATCTACGAGTTTTTGCGTGAATTAAAATTGTCGTATTAACTTTTGCAGGATTGATTAGCGACCGACAAGTTCATTTTAGAAATTAGTTCTAAACGAATTGCTCGTGAAAGTTACTTATACATTGGCCTTCTCATTGTACTAATTACGACACACTTTTTCCTGATGGCAAATATAATTAATCTGTTTCCAGATAAATAAATATTCAATTAAAATTACCATAAAATTGATTCGCTGATCTAGGAACATAAAAGTAGGGTATAGTAGGCTATTGCGATTGTTGTTTAGCTTATGGCGACGTGGATCCGTAGCCCGATTGTATCTTTTGTTATAGAGAGTCTGCAGAAAAAATATAAAGTTTATTTCATTTACGTACATTTAAGACTAATAAATGGTGGTTGAAAATCCAGTCAATAAAAGACTACCCACAATCAGTAGGACAAAACTTGCAATCTGGCTAATACAAAATAGCTGTGTTCGTATGATATAACATTAAAAATGATAAATTTTTCACGCGAAAGAGAATTTTGGCCATAAGCCATTTTTCAATCCACTCCTAAAATTGGCAGTTTCCCTCTGCCAGATTTTTATTTCACCTGCATTAGTTTAACATCTGGGAAACATTAATAAAAGCTGTTATTTAACATACATTTGTTGTTGTTGCTTATATTTTTATATTGTGTAACAATTTCACAATTAAAGACATATTTTTAACCTGTTTTAAATATCTATCGAGTACGATATTTTACGTAATGAGCTATAGGTATGTCAACTTAAGTATGATTCAATATTTTTCTCTTCTTTTTCTTACTTTTTCTCTTTCTCTATCCATAAGAAGTTCACTTCTGAATATAGGCTTCTCCCAAAGATTTCCATAGCAACCAGTTTAATTTTGTTCATTTCAACTGCATCGTTATTGTTTGTCATAACTAAAATAACAATTAATGCATGATTTTATGACTCAATAATAATGTATTTTGCAATACATTTGATTGTTACATTTCAAATATTGTCCTAAATAAAATAATTCGAATTTTAATAGACCCGCTAGGAGCTTATGGCGTGTACCACAACTAGCCTGTAGCTATAAGCCGCGTACGAAATTCTAGATGTCAAAATGATGGCACATATTGGCCGGCTATTGATTTTACTGGACAGTGACGAAGGCGGTAAAATTTATTTTGGAATAATTAATTTTCAAACGCGTCGAGAGTTTTTGTCGAAAATATTTTTTAAATCCGTTACTGTACTTTATACATTGGTTAATTAGTAAATGACGTGGGTAGCTCTTTTATTGATTGATATTTGCCTACACACAGAATTATAGTAGAAAAAAAGGAGATACGTTAAAAAATCATATGAGGGCTGATTTTAGCCTGTGTTTACTCAAGTGAAACGGTTTAATAAAATGTTATCCAGTGACGTTTTGATTGGATGCAAGCGGCTTCCAACTGGTCTATGTGTCGATCTATGAGGTAGGCCTATGTTTAGTAGTGGACTTCCTTTGGCTTCCTGAAGAAGAAGAAGTTACATTTAGCCATGCATTGCTGGTGGATACTCTATCTGGTCGGCAATGCATCTACGATCAGACGCAATGAAACCATAAAAAATACGCCTATCCAAGTATAAGGTTAGGGTTAATAAGAACCAAGAGAAGGAAAATACAGACATTATACATTTCCAGGTAATAATTCCATTACGCCAAGGCCTAACTATGGGTAACGTTACGAGCAAGCCTTTGATAAGAACATTAAACATTTGTTATAGGAAAATCTCCGATGACAGAAATTAGAACTTATTGCATAAAATAACATTTAAGTAACAATTAAGTATTGAAAAACTGTATAACTTATATTTATATTCTAATAGATACGTATGTTGAGGTATTTCATTTAAATTGCACCTTTTTATTGGGATTTTTAACCAATGTCTTTGTTTTGATTTTGAAAATTAAAATTGACCTAGAAGTAGCGAAAAGTTTAAATATTTTTTATGGATTTTATGTTATTATTTTTTCTCTGGTTTTATTAAACCCACTAACCGGATAAAAATCTATTTGTTTTAAAGTACTTAGTACAAAACGATCTAGATAACCTGATGATTAAGCATATTTTGAAAGAACGGATACCGATTAGGTTAAATGAAATTAAAAAAAATATGTAGGTTATAGATTGAAATATGATATAATATTGAAAATGTCGGCAAAAACGAAAATAAAATTATAATCACAAGCTCAAGTATGTACAAATATATTGTTTCAAACACAATAACAAAGTTGTCATATAAGCGTCAAATAGAAGCTTTATGTTCAGTTTCAATGTCTAACTTTACTCATAATGAGAAACACTTTCCAATTTTTCCTGTCTACTAGCAACATACAATTAAAATAGCCTTGTACATAATAAATGTCGACTTTAATGTTAAGAAAATAAGTATGTTTATTCTACAATTACAATTATACGAGTGTTTCATTAATAAGATATTTACTTATTGACCGATTGTGTAATAAAAATGAGTAAAATTAAGGTTGACCCCGATACATTACATTATACCCTCATCAGGTATTTTTAAACATAAAATACCATATTTAAAGCAAGCGACATTTCCCTACTCGCAGAAAGCTCTGAGAAAAATCCGTTGAATATTTTCGCAAAAATGTTCCAGAAAAATAAGCTGACTAGATATTATGATAAATTGTTAGTTAATAAATTAAAAAGTCGTATTTTCATCTCATTGTGAAAAAGCGGCACCGGTGGTTGGGCTAGGTGATAAATCTAGGTCTCTGTGGGGCCCGTAATTTTTATTACTCCAACATCGCCTATTAAACTGGTGACGTACGTGAAAAATGTGCTACGTGGCTGAATACAGCCGTGATATACCGGAGCTATTCGTATATTATTATTCGGCACTGTACAGCTATTTTCAGTGCATTCTTTTATAACGGTTGTGTAGTTTATTTAGGTTTGTAGTGCACGCGTTTATTATGCACAATTTAGTGCTCAGTATAAATCAGCGAATAAGTATTCACGCTTATAATTTATGGCACACTTCTACCCCGTTGTTGGAGGGTAATGGATGCGCCCACAGATATCAGCGGTGTAGCCGTCTTTAAATTACTCACTGTTCAGGAAGCCAACCTCACTCGCGACTACAAATCCATTTAAATTGTGTTTCTCACACTATTTAGATAAGGGCTTGCTGATAAAAATTAGCTTTACCGCCGTTTAAGGGTTAATTAATTTTTATTACTTCCTCCAAGCTGTTCTTCGTGATTAAACTTTTTTCTAATGAATGAAGAATATGGGTTGCGGTTTAGTTTATGTTATTTTTGATATGTATGCAAAAAAGATATGTAACATAACTAACAAATATAAGTATATTTTCAAGTTAAGATTTTCACTTTTTTTAGATAAATATTGTTAGTTATAAAATTGGTTTTTAACAGGAAAATAAAATGATGAATTTAATTTTCCCCAACTGTTCGACTCCCTAACCCAATTGGAATTGATCTATTATTTATTTCTGAAAATTGTATTATATTCGGTGCGGATCTCCGGGAAGCGGGCTCCGCTTATATTTGCGTTGTTTTATTATTATTTCTGTGTACATTTGGGAACCTATTACGGAATTCCCACGATCGCAAGATTAAGAAACGCTGTAATAGGCGATAAAAATAAATGTTTGCCTACCTAACCACTCTGAGACCGCTAGCTTAAACGTTTGCTAACATTGGTTATAAATTAATATATAAATATTAATTTGGCGTGAATGAAACAGTACAAATAGATTAATAAGCAGCTCATGTCGCATTAGCGTGAATTATTTTGTGCATTAAAAGACCAAATTTATTACGAAGTTTTAATTGGGAAATTACTCGTTAATTTCTAAATATCCTATTTTTTTCAGTTAGAAACCTCATTTAGATCACTTTGGCACTACCTTACTTTGCGGTGTAAATTTATACTGCAAAGGGACCTAGGCCTGAATCCACACATAAATATGATTTTGGAGACGAACTTTCGCACATTACGTATGACCGGTTATTTAAAACAAAGTTGGAGCGAAACACATCCGGTCTCCCGCTTAAAAGCTATCGATTTTAGGGTTGCTATCGTGAAAATCGATAACGAGGATATCTTTTTTTCGGGTCTTTTATATTAACATAATTAAAAGATGTGTTTTTAGTCTACGGATAAATACATCATTAACAAATGAAATGTCAAAGATGTTTTTACTAATATTTTCCAATTGTGTCACCTTTTCATCTTATAACTTAATTACCAGGTATTTTTATCTGACCGTTGAAAATTGGCTCTTGTCAAATATGGCTAACCTAAATAGCTTAGCTTGATTACCAAATAGCACAATTTTTTAATGATTTTTTTGAATGGTAAGAAACTATGTGGACAAATAACTCAATATATTACAATTAAAGTAGAATTTAATAAACCGACGACTAGATGACTAAAAGAGGCGCAAATAAGAAATACAAATTATTTGCTGAAGTTTAAGAGAAAATTCTTCGGGGCCTGAGGTAATTGGAATAAAATTGCCTAAAAGCTTCTACAGAATTAGTCACATTTACTTGAAAAGTCCCATATAAATACTTTACTTTATAGAGCAACTTTTTTAGTAAATTCTGTTTTGAACCTTTTATTTCATCGATTTTAATTATGTCTATTAATCCAATACATTGTGCAATAATTCTATTATTTTAGACAATTACGTAAAAATAATCCAAACTAATAATATACGGTAACATAACAGTAAAGAATACATCGAAGCCGTTTAAATGTCAGAAACGATGTCACAACAGCCATTTGTCAGAAATAAATACAAATATTTATTGCGGGGGATCGAACCTGTGGCCTCTTAGTTCACAGACATCTTCACGTCTACTCTGTTATCTAGTCTATCTCGTCGACTTGTTTGTAATAAATTCGTTTGAAGTAAAAGAATTTAATGCGAATATTTACAAAAATCTCATTAACTATGACGACTATTAGAGCGACTTGTAAACAAAAAGGGACTTTGTCAAAATTATGTTAAACGCAAAAACAAATTTTCAGTCAGGTAAAGAAAAATGTAAAAAGCATACAGCTTTTTTTATCAAAGCTCTTAAAAAATTCCGTACACAGAAATTCATACAGAAAATGAATAGAATATTAAATTATGTTGGTCCGCATTTTGTAAAACTGATGAAGCTTCTTGTTAAGCTTTCAAGAAGCTTTTAACTTAATGAACAACTTATTAAAAAAAATGTATTGACTCTTTATTCCGGGTGTTTCGGACAATTTAATATTATGATAAAAGAGTATACAGAAACAATATTTTGACGCGCCATCGTGGAAAATATAATTTATTTTCACTCCGCTAATGAATTCCTATTTCAATAACGGATATTTGTTTGAAGTGTGTTATTCTGTGGCCTAAACTAATAGTTGTGTGGTTTCTACGTTTTACAAAAATTTATTAAATATAATAACGTGTCGGAATATCATCTATTCGATAATTTAATATCCAAATAGTATTCTAAGTAAGTAATGCTTGAATAATAATTTAATTTTGTCGGTTTAATTAGAATATATTTAATACAACACATCATAAATATTGGTAAAATAAAGGTAACCCTTTTTGATTCTGGATATTGTGTAGTTCGACCTTTCTCAAGTTTAATTGAATTTTTAATATTAATTTAATATTTTTATTGATAATAAATATATCGATTTATGAATGTGAGTAGTGAATTGTGATACTTTGTATTAATATATATAGTTGCAGTATAGTTTTAATTTTAAAAGTATGGGCTCTTTGGTAGAGAATGCTCTCTCCAGACACTTTTGTAATTCAATTCAAACTTTTTACATGTGAATGAAACTACTCATTTATATAAATGGTTAAGTAATTAATCTATTAAGATAATCTGCCATCTAAATTAAATTAATAAAACTGTATTTTTGCATTTATTGTTTTATGCCGAAATGACAAATAACCGATACTTGTTTAGGACATAGAATACGTAATATAATTATTAATTAAGTATTATTCAAAAACAATATTTTGATTTTTACTTAGCTGCATACTCTTTTTAAATTACGTTGTTAAAGTTTAAAACTCTTTGTTTTTGTAATAGCTCTTTTAACGACAATATCTCCACTCACATGGGTTGCATGCATATAAATCCAGCTATTTTTCCGAAATTAATTCAGTAGTTGAAAGACAGAGAACGAGGGACCAGTAACTTTTTATAAAAAAGTCTGTATGGAAATTTCAGGCTATGTGTATTTCGTCTGCAGTGAGCTATGCTGCGTCATTCCCATTTTTTGTGCGACTGTTGATGTATTCGTCTACTTTATTGTCTGTGAAATGTGTTTCAAACTGTATATCCAGCCAACATTCAAATACTACAGCAATACTCACCTACTCCATAAAGTTACAAAATAACAATTATAACTTGATCAGTCTGCACACCGTCTCCATGCAAAAATTCCTCTCCACATACACTAAGCTGGATGCCACTTAAATACAATATCCATCCATAATCATCAGTTTAATTAATTGTCTGTTTACAGCGATTACTTTTACGTCAGACGTGGAGTTTATCCGGTAAAGTTATATTAAATTTGGGCGAAGTCAAACACAAAAGTTTGTCGTATATTCGCGTCTGAGCAACAAACAATGCCGGCAAGTGAGGTGGACGCGGCGCGGCGTGGCGCGGCACGGCATCGAGTAAGTGAGAAGTTGCGAAGTGTGTTCGCGCGGCTCGACACAGCCCTAGCGCGCGGCCCAGTTCGCACTGACTTGTGTTCCGTAGCGCGCGACACACGCCGCGCGCGACCGACTTGAGAGCGATATTACTGCGATTCATGCGCGGATCACTGGGTAGGAGGAGTCTTCCTACCAAAACCACGCCTACCAAGGAGCTACACATTTCTTTTTCAATATGTGTAATTCAATTTCGCTTATGTCTTCGCTGGGAAAGTTGATGCCCCGTTGTCGTTCAACACGATGTTTTTATGTAAACTGTAATGTAGTTCGCGAACCGAGTTGGCCCGTGATGCTACGCTCCGTGTGATTTTCTCTTTTCTTTTTTGTAGCCAATTTCACGTGCTGTTGCTTGTTCATATCTACTGGAATAATAAAATATAAGGAAACTTTGAATGACAAATGAGCAAAGCACTCACGTGTTGCTACGTTTTATGCAGTTTATTTTAATTAGATTCATTCATTTTAATTAGATAGTATCATTTATACAAACAAATTAGTTTAATAAGCAACACAAATTAATTTAGCTGAAGTCATTAGTCGAGTAAATTTTAATCTCTATGTAGATGGATGTTGATGGCACGCGATTATCGCGATGCTAAAACTATACTCCCAAGCCGCACACGTTTTAGACCGTAAAGGAATTCACTAAATTATAACAGTAAATTAAGCGCTAGTTTCATTTGCGTTACAAAGTGAATTATGTGTTAATGTCTTAGTTCTGTCACCACCTAAGTTACTACGGTTCAAAATTAATACAGTGCCATAAGCCAGCGCTAATACTCTGCGTTCTCGCACTCCTATTTACTGTATCAAATTTTAAGAAAACATTCATGTCGAAATATGCTTTAAGTGGTTGATAGTAAAGTCCAAATTTAAATAAGGATGTCGAAGGTAGATTGGGTTCAAGGTACACGCGTAATAATTATTAAGTGTTACACCTATTTGTTTGGTGTCTTATGTAACTGGAACCTAATGACAACTGACATCTATGAATAAGATTGCGCCTGGCTGTTTGTCTTCATCACTCATAATTGTTAAGCTTAAATGAGATTCACAGACGTCGGACAACCAAAACCATATAATAAAATACATGCAATGATTTCCCAAATCAGCAAAAACGAAAAAGGGAAAATAAAATAATGTCATACAATACGTTTAAACCGAAAGATTTTATTTATACTGGCTTCAGTTTATTTACCAGAGCTTAAACTGATGAATCTGAGCCTTTTATTTTGTGACGTTGTTATTGACAAATGGTATAATAGACAGAAATGGTGATCATCACTTTTGTTTAAATACCACTTTCGCAAAAGTGTATTTAAGTAAAAAAGTGAAACGAAAATAGTTGTGCGAAATAAATAGCAAACAGATTGACAAGAAACAATAATGTGTGACTATCGATCGAGTCTCTATCACCAGTACTCCTCCAAGAAAAAAGAGCTTTAAAAATAAGCTTCAGTACGAACCACTGCATCAATTTTTTTCGTCAATATAAAACATTTAAAAAAATCCAGACAACAAAAAGAAAGCAAAAAAGTAGGAAAACTGTATTAAAATTAAACTTTATAGCACCTGTTTCAAACATGCAACCCAGAGCCCAACAGCAATTTGCTTATCAAATTTAAAAGACCAACCCGAAACAGCGGGAAAATATTCCCAGCAAATTTTTAAATCACAACACCTGTATGAAATATGATACAAAAGGCAAAAATAAAAAGAAATCCGGTTCACTTTAAAGTAGCTAGTTTTAAAATGACTACCGCTTGAAAGCTTTACAAAAAATGCAACAACACTTTAACGGTTCAACTTTTTCATACAGCCGTAAGAGGGTAAGTCCGCTGTAATCCTGGCAAGTTTGCAGCCAGATCGGCTCAAGTTAAAGAAAGCAAAAGGAGGCCGATAGCTGACTCCCCGGGGCCTCGTTTGGACGGGAGCGATTTTCGCGGTCCGTTCTTATGATTAAGTCAATTCTTGCGGGATTCGGAATCGAGACTGCGACCGCCGCTACAACTATCTTGATATTTACAATATATTTTCACCATTGCTGGGTTTTAATATGATAAATGTTTTTTAGTATAAGATAATGTCTATTTGTATGACATGCTAATAAGTAAACCAGTCTTGAATAAGGAGACTCGAAAAATGTAGCTTTTATTCTCCACCGATTCATTTACCTTCGATAATTAAAATAAAAATATGTGCCAGTGTCGATTCCCTATTTTTATAAATACAGAATTTAATTAAATATTTTTTATTCGTGGTGGCAGGTTATATGATTTTAAAAGTAGCTTTTATTCGTTTCTAATGGTATATTACACTATTTTAATTTTACCTATTCTCGAACCGAAAATATTCTGAGCATGTGCGGATATAAATGGCTTCCTGCCAAGAGTTTTGGCAGTAACGTTAAACACTAATAAGCCAACACTTGAGGAATAAAGAAATGTCTTTCATTGATAATATTGATTCAGCACTCACAAAGTGAAATAAATACTTATAAAAGACAAAGCGAAATGTTATGGGGACTACTAATGAAATGAATAGAAATATACGATATTATTGAGAGGAACACGGAAATACGATAAAGGGGAGAGCGTTTCGATGGAACAGAAAGTTGTATTAGTCAAATTTACGTATAGAAAGAGAATTCCACCTGTTCGAAAAGCGCCGTGAACTGAATATTTTATTGTTATATTTTTCTAAATGCATAAAGTTTTAATGAAATATGCATTTAAGAGGAAAGTGAGGCGTCGTGTAGTTGGCAGCGGATCTGAATAACAATGCAGATGCCGTAGGTTCGAGTTTAAGGCACTCCTTAGTTTTTAACATTGTAATTTGATGCCTGGTTAATTATAGCTACAACGGAAAAAAACAACGCGAGGAAACTCGCAAACTTGAAAGATTGTTCCAAGAATTTTTAGGGTATACGAGATCTACTGTCTAAACAAGCCGTACGGCCAGCTTGGTTAACTAGAGTAGCACTAGCAACTAATATGTTTTCAACTCCTCACGAACAAAGAGCCTCCCTTAACAGCGAGACCTATATGATCTGTCATTTTTTATTACAAGAAACACGTCATGTTTCATTTTAAAAGCGATAGCTTTATCGAATTAATCGCTCATACTTTTTTGTAATATCAGATAATTTTTCGGTTATAATAAATGGTAATTTAAATTAGTCCTCTTTAATATCTTTACCTATGAGATTTTGATAGTATTTGCAATTAGGATGATTTTCCACAGTAAATCTATCGTAGACAACTTTTATCAAGGGCAATCAGCTATCACTATAGTGTTTACGCTATTAAAACATTAATTACGTATTCGTATGGGCAATGAAAAGGTGAAATCAATTAATTTTTAACTATTCAGTTGGAGAAAGGGATAATTTTGTCGCATTCGTGATAATTTTCCTTTCATCGGTTGGTAATTGTGTATTCAGGATCAGTGACATAAAATACGGTAACTTTAAATGACCCTCATTGGCTTGTTTGCAGCCTTTTAACCGGGAGTTCCTGGATCCTAAGTCGGGCAACCCACTTTGAGTGATTTTTATAACTTGACTTATAGAAAACCGTTGGCATCGAATATTCACAAAATATGTCAACATCCTTTTAATATGCAGTTTCTCTCACGATATTTTTCTTCACCTTGAAAGTCATCCAGTTTTACGAATGTAGACAATGCGTGTACATTTCAGTGTAAAGTTTAAATAAAGGATTTTTTTAAATAAACTGTTGCGTGTTCTTATGGCGCAGTAACCACACTGAATAAGTAAATGCCTCAAATAAATCAAGTTAATTGCACCGGAACACCTCGTATGAGCCGGCCTTCGAACAGTTTTCGACGGCGCCGTGCCATCGTCCGACCCGTTTTATTCCAGTAACCTTTCGATAAATATCCGTGTCTTTTATTTGTAAATTGCATATTTGTTCTATTATTAAATTCCAAATGTTTCCAATATAAATATTAATATTGTTCGCGAAAAATGTGGTGTATTTATTTTGTGTGCATTTTTGTGTTATAGCTCAGGTTTGGCTTGATTTATAAAGGACTAGCGGCCCGACCTGGCTGCGCAGGGGTGCACATACTTTTTCTGTATAGTCCACATCATACTAACTGTTTAATATTTGAACTCTACGTGACTGCCGTTCTTAAAACTGTTTTTCGTGTTGCGTCCCGTTACACACCATTCTGTCCCGTGTCTATCTGTTCCACGACTTAAGGCATGCAATCCTTTCCTTCTATATCCAATTTTATCTACCGTATATTCTATCCCAAATCATTCCTCTGAGTTTGAAAGAGTAGCAAATATGCATTTTGCTCATCCTTGCTCTTCCCATGGGAACACTACATTTTGGGGATAAAATTTAACTCATGAGCTTATTATCTTTTTTGAAATCAAGATCAGTATATATATGTTAGCTTATTTTATATGACCTCTGTACATTTTTATCTGTGATGCTTTAAATTTGGTTTTTCCATTTGTACATCTAGAAATCCTCTGATAAAAACTCTTACGTCACTATTTTGTCTCCCACGGGGCTATGGGGGAAGTTTATTAGTGAGGCTTTAGGTTAGAGTCTCAATGAGAATCGCCAAGCTTTAGAATGTTATTGGTAGTAGGTCTCTCATATGTTAGAAGCTCCCTGGGTATATTTCCTCCGCCAAACAGCAGTTTTAATGCACTGTTGTGTTCCGGTTTAAAGGACATTGTAGCCAGAGTAACTACTGGGCATAATTCAATTTAACATCTTATGTCTCAGGATGGCGAGTGTAGTGGAATGCCGAGCATTGCTTTGTAATTCATGGAGTTATTTGGTTTTGCTACTGTCCATGAGCAGTCGTATCGCCTACCATCAGGCGAATGGCATGCTCGTCTCGCCATTTATCGCAATAACAAATAATAATGCTGCGATGGCGAGATTATGTTTATAAAATAATTACATTTATATTTTAAAGAATGAGAAAAGTAACATAAAAAATGCACACGTTTCGAGTTAGTTAAATGAAAATCACTCAACATAATGCCCAGTGAACAAGAAAGGATTGTTCAAGCCGGGTCGTGATTAAAACTTTAGATTAGTCAAACCTGAAGTTCAAATAAATGCCGTAACAATATTAAAGTATGCGTTTAATTTCGACGAGCGAAACCGAGCCGAAAATACTAAACTTGCCGAGTTGAAAACTAATAATGCAACAACTAAACAGTTGAAAGAGCCCGGAACAAAAACGGGAGCTCGCCTCAACTGCGACGGCTTCAATCCTTTATACAAACATATACGTATCTACATGATGCCGACATTCTCTGATAAATTACATTCGAGGAGATCATGGCACGGTGGGTAACATTTAGATTTAGTTTTTGTGGGATAGTAGAGTTGAGGTCAGACTCAACCATGGAGGTACCACCAGGCAGTTTGGGGCCGATCTTGTGCCAGTAAATCTATGCAATATAGAGCTGACATATTAAAATAGACCCTCATGGTGTCACGGCAACGAAAATGCTCAGATCCTACTTTCATCTTGCCTGCCTGGCTAGCATGTAAGAGAATGGGGAAATATTTTTGGTTTAACGCTTAATGACATAGTTTTGGAAATGGTCAGTGCCCAACTAGCATTTTATACTCCGGATGCGAGCTACTCCAACTGGGCCAAATCTACCAAATCTTAGTTTGGTCTAGCTCACGTCTAGCTCACGCCCCGTGCCTGGGCACTGGTCGCACCGCCCTAATAGGATTGTCAGTGCCTAATTGAAAGCTGAATGAAGAGCATTCTTTGATTTTTCATCAGCTGCCTTGATAATAATATATAGTGGTTGGTGCCTTAGCAGCGCAATCCTATAATAATCCGATACAAGTCTATGAATAAAAAATATCCTTATCTTAAGAATTCCCTTTTATTATGACTAGTGGTAGAGTCCAAGGCTACAAAAATAGCATTTAGACTGGCTAACTAGACAGCTTGATTGTTCTAAGCCATAGCTACAAATCACAACACATGAATAAAAACCCAGCTCGCCAACAGCACGTTCTTGGTAGGGGCGGCAAATAAAATTATGAGATGAATGAGAGGAAAATGCAAGTTGATTTTAATATGTGTACGAATTCGCGAGGCTCGCTATTCTGTTACCAAAAAAATGCTGGCTTCCCCAAGTTTGAAATTACGCGAAAAAGAAAGCAATACGTTTTCATTACAAAACATAGTCGTGATTAATATTTAATTTTAAAAGGGCAAAATTGTGACCGAATGGGGCCGGCGAAATATTAACTCTACTAAACAAATTTATATTGTCGTTTTTAATAACACTAAAACATTTATTATAATTATTATTAATGGCGCTTGCTTATCTGATTTTAAAGCTGATTATATTGTTGGACGATAGGGGATGGCAAATGTGTGTATCAAAATGTTTCAAAGCATGTTTAATGATTTGTGTTTGCTAGCTTTATTTTGTCATCAATGAAGCTTCAGGCTATATTTACAAGCTTAAGAACAATATAGTACTGAATGAAACATAAATAATTACGAATAATTGGCAGCCACTGTGGCGCAGTTGGTGCAAAACAGCCTGTGCCGGGGGTTCGATCCCCGCAAGGACACAAAATATTTTTAAAATCCACAGGTATTCATTGTTTCGAGTCTTGGTGTTTGTGAGACCGACTTATCTCTAGTGGTTTCTGATACCCGCAACATAAAATTCGTTCTTAGTCTTCGGTCAAGATATGTGGCCGTTAGGTGTATTTATTTTTTAATATACGAAAAAAAATGGTTCATTTCACTTTTTATATATTTTAAGACATTAAATTATGTTATTCGTCAAATTTGTAACATTTTTTTATTGTATGTGGTCCTGGTTATATTTATTTTTTTAGAAATTGGCTATCAGTGAGGTAGGATCAAGGTGCCTTGTTGTTAATTGTCTCTTCAATGACTGTAAATTTACATAAATATTAGTACTAACCTTATTTTGATGAATTTTCCTTTGGTCTAAGCGTTACCATTCACGCACAGCCCATTAATTTACTACGTGACAATACAAAAATCTTGCAAAATTAAACAAATCATAAATCATACCGGAAATTGGATTACATAATGTTAACTGTTATTAAATGCAATCGGACTGAATTAATAATTTAATGCTTGAAAGATAATTAGCGCAAATCAAACACACCAACATCAATTATCGCAAAATGGCAAACAATCGTTTAATTACTCACTGGTATGGAAACCGCCAAATTACGCGACAACCAGCTCCACTGCCGTAAATATAATTAACTTTACAAGCACGCTTTTGCAGTAGTACGGCGGCAAATCGAAATAAATTCATTAAAAACACGCCAACGCACTCCTTGTCACTGCACCAATGTGATATAGTAAAACCCGAATTTTAATAATGCTGTTTTTAATATAACACGCTCTCGCCATTGTCTGCGTGTATTTTAGTAGTAATTATTCAGTAAATTAAACGTTACTTAACCTCCTCTATGGCTCAATCAATAGTTTCGAATCTCCTCAGTTTGTGAGTGATGTCAGGCCTTGGTTTGTCTTAGAGGGCAGGTGTAGCTACTATAGAACCATGGCTGTTGGTACTTATTAAAAGGCTGTTAAAATATGTGGAAATGGAAAATAGTCTAACCAATTTTATCTATCCATCTAGTAGCTCTGTGAGGCTTGATGAACTACGAGTTTAGCCAGGGCTACATGTTTCCAAAGCAATTTACCTGCAATAGGAAGTTTATACATTTGTTGATATTTAAAACTTGTTGCAGAATGTCTGTATAAATAAATAAATACACCCTATAGTCACATACATAGTCTTGACCCCACACTAAGATCAAGTCTTGTGTCGTGGGTATCAGGAACTACGAGAGACTTTTCGGTCTCACAAACACCCAGACCCGAAACAAATACCTGTGGTTCACACAAACATTTGTTTCGTGCGGGGATCGAACCCACGGCTTCTCGTTTCTCAGCCGGCGTCCAATCAACTGCGCCACGGAGGCTGTCGAACTGTATCCGCCTGAATAACAACCACTAATACTGGTGGATTTTACATGGGGATCCACGCGCGAAGACTTTCGGACTCAGCTTGTGTACACAAGTTTACAGCAGACAGATGAATTAAGAAGACAGATGGAAAATAACCATAACATCTTACCAGTAGATACATTATCTGGATTTCGTTTCAGCGTAGTCATTTTACACAAATAAAGGGAATTCAAGACTTCGATAAAATTCGCTTTCAGACTCGCTGATTTCGCGGTTTAGTTAAAAATACAAGGGTATCTTCAATCTACTGAATTAAAGACAAGACAATGGTTACAATGCAGGAAGGAAAAAGGCCGTTTATAGTCAAATTATGAAGCGCTCCGGTTCATAAAGAAATCTGCGACTTAACCGGGTTTCGACATTTATGTATGTAATTCTTATACATATTTATTACTTTGGGACCTTATCGCGTGGCGTTCTTCTTCATTTGGTTGATTTAATATTTGAATATGATGTCTTACCATATAGTTTTACAGGTTTTTCTTATATTATTTGACGTTAATCTTTTTTGTTAAGAAACCAAATAGACGGACTGAATGAATAAGAATTCTGTATAAAGCTATATAAAAAAAGGAAATACGATTTATGTGTCACAGCCACAGGAAAAATAGGTATAATTCATCGAAATTCTATTGGCGTGTGGCGAAATTTGTAACAACAAATAAAATTAATAAAATATCTATTTAACTCGTTGTTTTCGAGTTATATTTAATTTATACAACAAGCATTTATACTCGTAATGTAATATATAGATTATAGTATCATCATGTCCAAATTAACTACCTACTATAAACAATAAAGAAGGTACATAAAATATAAATAAAATGGCAGATATAAAACATAAACATGCTTATGTTCCATTTATGTAGGCAAAGACTATAGAGCACTAAGTGCTACGGTCAATACATACCTCATTCGCTTCATCAACTATTATTAATCTCTTCAATAATAAACTCAGTTTATAAGCCTCACATATATCAGTAAAGTCAGGGTGATAAATTAACATGACTATAATTCTCGAAAGAGTGAACGTCAAGTCGCAGGTGACTGATCGCAAAATCATATCCCAAATGATTGTGTAAAATGGACCTTCGTGTAGGTTTGGTCAACATATTCAGGCAGGTGAAATAAGCTAAATAATAAATGCACTCGAGATGTCAACACAAAATCCTAGTTGGAACTTGTTAAATCAATTAAATCTAGTTGAATAATAACATGGTAAATCAAATAAATATTTAACTAACTAAAAAGATAGCATCTGGAACCGTCAATTTCACGTCGGATTGCTTACTACGCCAGGGATTGTCTACTAATAAGACCCGTCACCACCTCTTATGAATGGTTGATACCAACCGAATTTCATTGCGCACTTTAATACAAATTTTCATTTCACAAAATGTTAAACAACAACGATCCCCGCAAAAAACACGGGATCGACATACGTGACATTAACAGAAAATTCAACTGAACAGAACCAACTTATTCCCGTATTTTATTGTACAAAGCATTCCATATTGTGAGTAATGGAATAGCTTCAAAATTGCATGAGGTGGGTTTGTTATGAATATGTTAATGTAGAGGTGCTGTCGCTATCAAGACTCGGATTGAGTAATTCCACTTCTAACTGCCGGCAGTGCGGTAATAAAGCAATAATGGTTTAATAATGAAATTGTTTTGTAACGGCTAAAGCATTTCGCATGTTATTAGTGAGTTTAAGTGGGATTTTATTTATTCATTTTATTTTACTGGGTTTTCGGAATGAGGTTGTTTTAGCGATAAGACCACTTTCTACCCAGTCGACAATCGTCGTCGCATAATTGGTTAAGAAGTTGGCAGTGAAACCAGCGGCTGTGGGAACGGTCTCCGCACCGAGATAAATGTGACCCTCAACTATTTGTTTCGGATCTGGGCTGTGAGAGATGCCTTGGTTGGCCAACCTTATTATCATGTCTACACTTGTATCGGTATACTTTAAAAACGCGGCAACAATAATACTTTTTAGTCATTGTTCCAACATTTTCAGGCTAATAGGAATTAAGAACTTCCTTCTATTTAAATAACAATAATAGAGCTAACTTATAAAATAAAATAGGCAAAGTGAGCTAATTTGTTGAATTAATTTCGTTGAAAATAAAAGTGAAGCTCTAGTAGTGGAGGTCTTGTCTCAGAGGACCATTAAAAAGGTGTGAGCCCGCGCACCGCGCTTCCGAATTTGTCAGCCAGCGTCGTGAAATTAACACTACGCGAACATAAGTTAGAAGTTACAGGGCCGGCGGGGTTTCTTGTCGATAGAAAATAATATTAGAGATAATATTATTATACCAATCTTTGATTATACTAACTAAAGGGCATAGTTTATATCACTTTACTGTTGAAATCATTTGTCTTATTTTTGATATTTTCCAAAATGATATTTTATACAGGGTATATCAAGACCGCGACCGAAAACGAAGCCAGGTGGTAGTATTAGTGACTTCAGACATAATGCAAGCAAAAATTTGGAAAAAAACGTCGTCAACTTTTTTTTGGTAATTTTTTACTTATCGTCGTATTTGGGTGATAAATATATAGTTTCCCGAAAATAATGATGTACACCTTTTTATTTTTTAAGACGCAATGGTACGATAGGGCTTAAATTACTATTTTCGCAATAACTAGGTATTTACTACCCAAACACAATGATTTTCAAAAAATTGCAAAAAAAAATCTGTCACTTATTTTGCGAAATTTTTATTTGTATTGTGTCTGTAACCACTAAAACTACCACCCGGCTTCGTTTTCGGTCGCAGTCTTGATATACCCTGTATATCCCAATTTTTGTTTAGACGGTGTTACTTTCCACTCTAAGTGAAATATTGCCAGATACTTTTCCATTTTACAATACAATATACTGTAGTCAGTGTAACAATTAATGCTTATTGGCAGTTCACGTGTACATACCATTAATAGTCTTGTTGTCAACTCTCAAGCACACAGTTTTCGTGGCGAGCGATGGGTTGCTTAAGCATATACACCTATACCAAGTGAAAGCTCAATATTAAAATGTAAACATTATAATATTTGTTCTGACCAAAACACGCGAACCTCGTTTCGAAAATCCCATCATACTTAATAATATCCTCAACAGCATACTTTAAGTAAACACAACAAGCATTTCGGACTCAAGTATCCTTAATGATTAAAGTGAGTAAAGTGAAATTATCGCGAGATGAGCGCGGCTCTAAAGCCGTTTCGGATGTAGCAATAATTGCAGCGCCATCCCTTTCTGTAGCGACGCTGTTATTAAGTTGAACAGGCATTACAGCTATGCAGCTCACTACGATGCGGTATCCGGGAATACGCAGCTCTCCGGGATTCTTGTAAAGAAAATTGAATTTTATGAAATGCAACGAAATTAAGCTTCTTACTCCGTTTGAGGACAGCTCCCGTTTTATTGCACTTGGCTAACTTTTTGAAACTTCGAAAACCATAATATGCAGTTTACTGAAAAACGTGAAGAAAAAAGCGAACTAATCAGAAGCAAGTTTAGTAGGTCCTCTTGTTTTCTGTAGAGTTTTTCCATTCGATAACAGTGAATCTGTGGAATAGACAGCGGACTAAAATTGTTCATAGCAAAATATTGGTGTTGTATTATGACTTATGGATTATGCTAACTTTGGTTTAATTATTTTTTTATTTGTCGTCGTCAATATGTCATCTATGTAGTATAAGTAACCAGTTTGTCTACAATGTACGGTACAAGACAACGCGAGTTAAGGCAAGAGAATTAGCATAGTAACGATCTTTGAATTCTGACGGTATGATGGGTGGGACACCAATGTTTTCTGCACAGTTTATCACTCACATTATTTTCGCCGATTAAATTTTTTCTCATTCATGTTTTAGCCCACCCTAATAAGTTTAAATCTTACCAAATCATATTTTAAAAACGAATTAGTGGGCTACGTGATTTATTTTTATACTTATACTAAAATGACTAAATTGCGCCTGATGTTAAATCAAGTTTTATACTTCACTGCATACTTACTATACTATACGGGACTCCTTGACAACCGAGAATTTGTTGAAGATTGCAACCACGTCTGGTTCGTCACCAACAGGCTAGTTCTACTGATAGGTCTCTCATATGTGTGAGGCCGCTTGGGTAGTTACCACCGCAATGTCTATTTCTCCCATCAAACAGCAATGTAAATGTACTGTTGTGTTCCGCTTAGAAAGACATTGTAGCCAGAGTAACTACTGGACGTAATGAGACTTAACATTTTATGCCTCAGCTTGGCGAGCGCACTAGAATGCCCAGCATTGCTTTGTAATTCATGCTGTTGTTTGATTTTGCTACTGTTCATGAGCGGTCGTATCGCTTACCATCAGGCGAATGGCATGCTCGTCTGACCTCATCAGCCCAGGAAGTCGACTGCTGAACATAGACCTCTTAGAAGGATTACCTTACTGTGCAATGCATGTCTGTTAATATAATCTACTTACATTATTAACGTATCGATAATTCGATATTAATTAATATTTACCACATAAAATGTTATGGTATAAATATCAACTCCATTCAGTTCGATTTCAGACATCTGTAAAAACTTGGTTCATTTGGTCGAATGCATCAGGAATTTTAATACTTTTTCCTTGTCTTGAACTCTACTTATTAGTAGTGTAGCAACCAAACCTCCTTTGTTTTATTACCATTTCTTTACGCCATTCACGAGTAAATAATTTAAAATGTAAAAGTAATGGTTTAGCATTAAAGAAACCAAATTTCGAAAATGTTTATAGGTAGATAAGTTACTGAATGACATACATATTTAGATAAACATTTATTAATTCATATTTAAAGTATTTTTTATGTTTATGTTTAATTCATTTATACGGTAATTATTTTATAAAATTTACATAGAAACTCATGCCTTTGTTCCTAAAAGGGTTAGCAGAAGTGTCACTAGTATGTGTATATAAGTAGTATTTAAGTTGTTGGATATCATCCCAAAATGGAAGGAAGCGACCACCATGTCGGGCTCAAGGCATTACGAGCAAGTCATGAATTTCCGAAAAAAGAAAATCTCATAAAAATTGGATTGTACATAATTGTTTTTAATTATTCGTTCTCTACCAGGTATCTCTTTTGTTAATTAAAATATTATTGTGTGTTTACTAAGTAGTTGTTTTATTTGAATATACAAATTGAAAATCTTTGTTAATCACCAAACAACGCCACCTACTTTAAAGTCCAGGCATTGCTTCATAAAACATATTGTGGTCCACCAAATACCTACCCTAACCCCGTATTAAATGTAATGAAAATCCGACAGATGGCGCTGCCAGTCGTATGAAACTGGGGTAGTTTAACTATAAGAAGGAAGATGGCATGCCTCTTATATTTTCAATGAACATACTTTCTGGTACTACTTTCACGGTGTAGCGTCCGTTAGATTTCCCCTGCATATTTTAGTTCCGCCTTTCTAATGCAGATGGCAGAAATACTCTTTTGCTATTATGAGTGATTGTATGCAGTCTTTCTTCTCCCGTTTAATTGAAACCGATGATTAAATTAGCGCTGTGAATAAAACATAATGTTTTGTAATTATACGGGTCTAAAGGCAGTATGTCTGGAGTTTTACAGTAAATTGCATCGGAGCGGATTAAGTAACGCAACATAAAATAAATTTCATGGTAATCATGTCAAATATGGATGGAATAAGTACCACCGTATCCTACAGCTCTGGGGTACATACTTGAGTTTATTTGTTAATTTCATGTTGATTTATTTTAGTAGTATAATAATATATACCGGCAATGAATAACTTTTATGAAGCACAAAATTAGAAAACTAGTAATCAGTCGCAGTTTATATGGCAACTGCTCACTGCCTCCAATACATAGAAAACCTGTGTGATGTAGACTTAGAAAAGAAGAAGATGCGGAGAGTCAGGCGAATGTAAGAATGATCGTCTTCCGTCTAAATTACCTACTGGTACCATAAGAAATATTAAGAATTTTTTTTTGGGGGTAGCCAATTTCCGTCGCTTTGTCAGTTTTTACACCATTTATTGTTTACTATTGTAACATGTTCCAAGGTGGCACGGCGGTTGCATTTCTTATCAATTAAAATATGTTGTTAAGTGCTATTTTAATAAACATAAAATGGATTGCTCTAGATTGTGTTTGTCCTGAAAGGGTAACGTTAAAACTGCCAATCCTAAAATCATTTATAGCCCCAACATAATTACACCACGTACTACCAAGATGAGTTAGGTGGAGCATTAAATTATAGCTATGAGATTAGTTTACTAGATGATAGGAAATGCTGCATACTTTCAAAAACATTAATGCACAAGAAGTTACACTGGCGGGTGAAATGAAAAAATATGAGTATTAGAAATAAAATATTCAGCCTACTAGCGGAGACGGCAGTATTCAGCTTGTAAAATAAGACAATGCATGCCAGCGGAGCCGTACGTGTCGGGCTTGAAAAGTTTGCGTTTTGTTACACACCCCTGACAGATTGGATTCGTTTTATTTCATGTTAAAAATGTGCATATCTGCTGTGTATTAGCTACGGGCGGGATGCGTCGCTTTCACCGTGTATGAAAATATGCTCGGCAATTAGCTTTCAGAATATTAAAGTGCATATGTATGTCGCTTATGGACGTGAGATTATTTTTGATGCCAGGTTTTCAGGACTGGTGAGGGTCATTCATATGACTTTTGGTTGAGTGCGACACTTTATCTCTTTTGTTTTTTGTTGTTTTTTTTGTTTGAAAAAGTTTGAAATTTACAGTCATTTTGTCCCTCCTGAGATATTTTTTGTTGTTCGTTGAGTACATAATACATTTACGAGTTTATTATATCATCAAAGACGACATACCATAGTCCACCAAGTGTAATTTTGGGACTATTTTCTAGCTATTCCATCTTTAATGCAGATTCTGACGTTCCATCCCATTACGGTGACAGCAAAACTATTATTTCACGGTAATTTTCAATAAGGCAGTAGTACCTCACACCACTCTGTGCGAACTCACTTATATTGCCGTCTGAATTAATTTGCAAAACTAACTACAACGTAGCTCTACCACCAGTGTTATGACGTCACTTCTGTGATATTATTTTTAATGCGAATGCCAAAATACACTGCAATTAATGGCAATAGAGCAATGCCGTTTAATTGATAAATAAATCCAAAAACCTCTTTTATTTAGTAGTAGAGTAGGCGATCTACGCACAATTAAGACTGCAATTCTAGTCTATTGTTTGCTTGAAGTAATCCTAACTTAGTTGCCATGTGCCTTAAAAATTGGCCTTTTCTCTCACAAAACGAATGCACTTTATTTTTTACCACGGCAGTGTGATATTTCAGATACTTTCAATTTTATTTCTATCCGCTTTGAACCGAACTATGTGGTATCGAACACTTTATTCTTATTGAAAAGCAACCAGATTTATGGAGTCATTACTGTGCTATATCGGACTGGTAAGAATTATAAGAATATCATATTTACTGTGAGAATATTTTAAGGTCCTCTAAATCGGTAGTTTAAAAACAGTTTATAGGGCTGTCAAATGTTAAATCATACGTACATACATAAACTCACGCCTTTTTCCCAGAAGGCGTAGGCAGAGGTGCTACCAGGACACCCACATTTCGCCTTGTATGTTCCGTCCCATGATGTGATAGGAGGCGAGCCATATCGGACACAAATAATATGATGTAATAATTAGAAAAATCCAATATAACTTTGCCTGACCCGGGATTCGATCCCGAGACTTTAGCTTTGTAATCGTACCGTAGTACAACTACGTCACCGAGGCAGTCTTTAAATCAGTCTACTGAAAATACAGATTAGGTCAGTATTTTTTATCAGCACTGAATCGTATATGTGGGCTTTGATCCGTTCTGTCCGCATTGTCTAGTTTTGCCACCAAGCAGCAATGTGGAAACACAGTAATCCAGTTTCAAGGACATTGTAGTTTATGGTTATTGGGAATTAATAACTCAATAGTCTCAATATGGTAAGCAAAATGTATAGATAATTAAGAATACACTTTGAATGGTGCTGGTCCTTTTTATGTGTAGGCTTGCTCCTTGCATTCTAACGATTCCGATTTGGCATTCACGCTTATAGAAAAAATGTGTGCAACTTAATTCTTAGTCCATAGTAAACATAACATAATTTTCTGAACTCAGTAAAAGAATTTACTTCTATTCAAATGTAAACCTCAGCTGTTCAATAAGTTACTATCTTTGAACCAAAAGAGCACAATCAGAAAGCATAAACAAATACTGCACTTATAGAAAGCGATCCTTAGCGCCTAGCGGAGTGCAATATTGTTGAAATGTAAAGCTGCGAACCGTACGCCAATATGCAAGCGAGGACGCCGGTGTAAATTGCTAAAGTTGGTGTGCCGTTGCAATTTTCACAGCCGTATAAAATATTGTCAAGCAAAAGCAGACACGGCTAGGAAGCCGCGGACCCTCTTTGGCTTTTCGGCACGTTTTCGACAATCGTGGTGTGTTCACAAATTGATTTCTGCATATGTATTGCCCGCGAGTCGCGACTGTCCTATATTTTTGAAGTTGGGTTCAGTGACATTTATTGATTTTATGTTTTAGCTAAGTGATTCTTATGGGTAATATCCGGATTGGAATACTAGAGGTTGCTAGTACGAACCACTGACTTTTCTAAGACCACTGACTTCTTATGTGAATTATTATTTAAGTATCTACTGGCACTCGTTAAATGAAAGAAATAAATAGAATTGTGAAGCACTTGTTGAGTATTAAATGAAAGAAATCGTTCTCAAGACGTTTTGCATATTTTACTGAAAGACTCCAACAACAGATACTGAACGATATTATGTTTTTATTAGAAAATGTCTGGTAACAAAAGTAAGTAGAAATTCAACTAATGAAATATTTTTGTAAAATTGTTTCTATTTTATGTTAAAGCTTCTTTTAAAAATAAAGTTTCCAGGTTTCTATGGTGCATTTTGACTTATAGAATATGACAACAGCTATTTTTAAATATGCGCGATTTTGTGTCCTCCCTTTCAGAATGAATTGGATGTGAACATTATTAAAACAAATTTACTATGAATCTCTTTCACCGTTGAAAGGCGCCAAGTTGTTGTCTTGATGTGTTCCTTCGCTAGAGAGTCGTCCCACCGCAGGGCACAGGCCTCTTCTACAATCCATAATACGAATGAGAGGGGTTAGGCCATACAGCCCGCCACGCTGGCCTACTGCGTATACCAAATACAATCAATTGTAGTCGAAAGAGCTGTCATTCTCGACACTGAAACATATTTATAGACTATAGATATTTATTATCACGTGGTCTTTCTATACTCACTACAATTCATTAGTACCTGAATTCCTTCTAAAATGAACTACAAGATCTTTTTTATTACGCTACTACAAAAAGTAACGTACTAGTGTAAGTGTTTACTGTGGCTTGGCTTTATAAGATGTCGACTTTTACGTGTCTCGGTTCATTTATTATAACAACTTTCTTTTATAATATGTACTTAAAGTTTTATGCTTATAAGATGTTTTACGCATCGAGTAAGACGTGAAAAACTGGTTTTTTATTTGAAAGTTAAATCTTCACTTTTTTAAGAATACATTGGCTTTGATTTAGGAATGAGCTACATTATTGTTGAGAAACCATACGTAAAATAAAGCTACAATATGTTTTAAAAGTTTTTCTAAAACCTTCAAGATACTGGTTTCAATTAACCGCAGACATGAATTTAAACTTCAAGAAATTGGAAACTATGTTAGAAAAAAATATTTATAATTTGCTTACACCTTGCACCAAATTATCAAAAATACATTTAAATATTATTTTTCTGTCTGCGGCTATTGAGCCCGTTGCTCCTCTTTTAATAATAATCTATAATACTCTGCCTACACCTTCTGGTTAAGGCGAGGGTTTATGTATGTTTTGCATATGCATAATACTATTGAGTTAATATATGACTGACTAATTAGGAACAGCTTAGCCAGTTTACCCGGATACATTAAGTAATATTGATAATCCTCGGAAAGGCGGCTTAATCAATAGACATTATGTTGTCACCTTAAGTCAGCTGTGATCCTATATGCAGTAAGTATGTAATTGTCGAATTCAAAGGCATATTAATATTTTTTATTGCACTAATTAATGACAATAAAGTTGAAGGAAAACATCGTGAGGAAATCTGCATAACATAGGGATTTGCAAGAATTTCTATGTTATGTAAAATCTGCCAGCCCGCACTAGGCCAGCGTAGTGGACTATAGGCCTAACCCCTCCCAATCGTACTCTCGATAGTAGAGGAGGCTCGTGCCCTGCAGTAGGTCGATATTATATTTCAAACAAAAATGCTTACACAAAATCGAATGCTTGATTTAGGAATCGAACGCACCGCCAATGCTAACTATCAATGAGGTGACTTAAAGAGGTGATTTTAACGTGTAAGTTATTCCGATTGCGCGATAAAAGAAAACAAACAAATCATTCGACTGCCTCGGTGGTGGTTGTACTACAGTACGATCAAAACGCTGAGGTCTCGGGTTTGAAACCCAGCTCGCGCAAAGTGATATTGGGTTTTTGTATTATCAGCCCAGAGTCTATTTTTGCCCGATATGACGATATGCTTAGCCCCTATCACATCGTGAATACCCTTTCTGCGAAAAACAGGCGTGATTTTTATGTTTATGTATCTAACAAATCAATAAAATCGTTTATAATATTGTCATATCCTCATCATGCTTGCGATATTTGCCGTACTATTTAGCAGCACATCGCTATACATACAATTGTCAGATTTAGGCAAACAGCGGTGTTCGTTCGAGGCGGAACTAGGATCCGCTCTGTTTCTCACATTAGTTCAATCCCGATGAATTGGCCCACTTGCCTGGAGGATGGTTGAATTTCGTTTAAGCCTGCGCTCCACTGTAACGTACGCCTAAGTATGCAGTACAATTTAATTAAATTACTCAGCTACCAGTGAGTATTTGTAGTTGAATTTGTTTAAAATAGTTGTATTTAAGTATTTTTAGTGAGAATGCCGGTGCGGTCGCTTGGTTGCGTTCGAAATTCAAACGTGTAGTAAATGTAATCTTTCATTGCCTCAGATTTTAGAATTTAAATTGTTGCTACATAGAATTAAAAATGGAATGTCAATTGTTATTAAAAATTAAGTTTGAAATTGTAGGCTTATAAGTAATTTGTCATATATTGAGGTGTGGCGAAATTTAGAACTACGAATAAAATATAAAATATATTATATTTAACGCATTGTTTGAGATATGTTTCCGTGTTAAAAATAACAAGCATTTATAGTCGTAATCTACTAGAATTAACATATCCAATGTAATAAAATGTGAAAATATATTTTCTTCTTATTTTGATTAGAGCGCTTTTAGCGACAGACGAATGTACCACCTTATTTTCTGCTTCCTGCAGGCCAAATTACTTCAGTTCGTTCTCCTATCAATCCAATTTAAAAAACCCAATAACCTAAATCTCTGCATTTCAGAAAAAATATTAGATTAGTTAGATTAGAATTAGTTTGTTAGACTTTGTAAATGCGATTTGGACATTGATTACCTCCACAATTCAAAATATTTTTTTTATTTATTTTATTTTATTTATATCCTTTATTGTACACTATATTTAAGCTTAACAAATAAAACATTACATTCGATAATAGTACAAAAGGCGGTCGTATCGCTCGAGGCAATCTCTTACCGACTACCTTGGGATGGAAATAAGAGAAGGATAAAAGAGAGGGCAGTCAATAGTGCATCAATAGCTTATTAAAAACATATTAATAATAACTATAAAATAAAAATAATATTTAATAAAAATAATAATAATAAATATTATTTCATGTTCGAAGTAATACAAAATAATAGATTGTGCTATTGTTATTTCTATTAACGAACAAATAGACACAACAGATTCGAATAATGGTTTGCAATGAACAGCGAATAGTTTCAATAACACTTGTAATCACAAAGATTGATGTGCGTTCACAAAATATTCCCATACAAAGACTAATAAAAAAGGACACGGAACAAATTGCCTAATTTCTCTTTATGTATACAAAGTGTGTTCGAACATGCGCAAATTGGCCGTTAACACACACTAAAACAATTTGGTGTGAAGGCGGGAACCTTATTAAAATGTTTAATCTAAAAGGCGACTGAAAGCGAATACACCTCATTTAATTTTTGAATAAATCTTACGAACATTACACTTTGAGACGCGTGTAGACATTACTCAGAGTAAATTTTACGAATCACCAAAACCATACATCATCGTGTATCATATACACATATATTCAAAGTGTTCGCTTTTATTGCTAAAACATCGGCTACCGTTAAATTTTAAAAGGACTTATTTCTCAACAAATTAAGAATGTTAAACGACTTTTTGAAGCTAGTTTGGGAGGTAAAGAGTTGCTATGTACAGCTCCGTAAGTGTCTGACGGTACTCAATAGGTGTATCCCCGCTTTGAAAGTGACGCCCGGGGCACTAGACAAGGCTTTTAACACGTAATTGCATTAATATGTCCCGTCGTACGACACCTACGAAATTAGATGGGCCTACACTCTTGCGTTTATCTTACTTCGCCCTTTAGCACGTGTGACGTCATTTTTTGAATGACAACGGAGACATCGTTTAACGGAATTTCTAAATAAAAATAAAAATGGTAATATTATTTTTGGAATATTTTTTTCTCGTACAAATAATGATTTTAAACATTTATATTAGTAAAGTCAAATTTAGATTAAGAAAATTGTGTTTAATTTATAAATTGAAAAAAGCACAAGGAAAGTAGAAACAGTGGTGTTTAAAGAGGGACACTTCAATGATTAAAACTATTCTTTGACAAACAGTAGTAAGAAAGTGATTTCGTATATTTTGTTTTCATTAAAGCGCTGCAAAGTTTCCACGAAATATATAAAATATGCAAAAGTTTTTAACTGGAGATTGGAAACAAACATTATTGACCTTTTGTGCAATTTAAATCAACTTACTGCAAGTAAATATTTACTATTCATCAAAACTATTATGTGTATATTAATTAAAGAAGATAAAATAAAAATTTTATTGCCTAGTCGTTGAGATGAGATAGAAATCAAATTATAATCTTGTATTTCTGAAAGCCTAGTAACGTGTCGATCTGTAAAAATAAATAACAAATTAAAAAATAAATAAA
This sequence comes from Deilephila elpenor, assembly GCA_949752805.1. Lineage (NCBI taxonomy): Eukaryota > Metazoa > Arthropoda > Insecta > Lepidoptera > Sphingidae > Deilephila > Deilephila elpenor. Next base: position 7,527,834 of record OX457096.1, on the reverse strand, counting down.
CCTAAATTTTCAAGGAAAGATAACCAGTTGAGGTCACTAGTACCCAATTTTTCTTTGAAAAAATTCACAATGTTAGATAGTCTACCCGTAAAAAACATACAAGTTTGTATAGTCGTATGTGATGATGTCGTCTCGTGCAGTCCAGCGCGTATCGATTTAACCCGACATCGCAACCGTGTTGTTGACATTCCCCATCGTTTCTGCAACGGGTAGGCCTGCAGTGCCACTCCATTTTCATTTTCCATTTGTGTCTAAGAGATACCACATTGGTTGGTAATTGAACCGCAGACGTCTTTGATATATCGGCTCTTTTATCGGATTGGACGGACGCAATAACAGACCGTTGATTGCTTCCAAGTGGACTTGGAAGATTGATTATTTTCTCGTTACTGGGGTCTGTTGTATTCTCCGCTTAATGCTCATAGGCTGTTAATTCCGCATTTGCTTTAAATAACTCCTGTGTGAGATTATGTGTCATTTGTACAAGATGCTATTTGTCAGATCTAGGAATCGTGACATGTTTAAAGTTATGTGTAGCGTAGATATAGCGTTTTTTTTTAAATATTGGGGTTGTCATCTAAGGATGTATTTTTTGCTGAAGCACCCAACGTCCTTCAAGTTATTGAGATGTGATCCGAGAGACTGATTCGACAGATCATTGCAATACTGTCAAGTATTAGCGGAATATTATTTAGTTTTGGATAGGTATTTATATATTTTTTATTGTTTCAGAAGTCAGAACAATGAATAGTATTATCGCTCAGGCATATCGCGTGTTTCGTTCGGTGAACGAGATTGCCAGATGTCCAATATCCCTTTTCTCTTGCCATCCTAATGACTTCCCGCTTCCCAATTTGATGGACCGGCAACACATCCATGATCCAGCGTTAAGGAAGTTCATGGACGCCAGTGATCACTTATCTTCAGGTGACCTTGTACTTCGTTTGCTGCATCTATGCAATAAAGAAAGACAACTGGTTGTAAAATTATAAGCCAAATACTTCTGCAGTACGCCTTAAACGCCTGCCTTCATTACATACATACATAGTACATTACATACATATACGTGAAGTCAACGAAGACTCCGCGTATGAATGTAATGAAGGCAGGTAGAATATTTAGGAATCTCATTTTTGTCATAACACAACGGCATAAAAATCCCTTTTTACCTTAGATAACATGACACGTGGGACTGAAAATATTTAAATTACGCCTCAATACAATGTTTTTGCGAGACATTTTTATCAGAAGGTCTGTTTATACGTCTGAATCGGTATTGAAAAAAATAGGTAACATTTGTAAAAATATTGTTGGTCAGGGCAGCCGTCCGTCGGCCGTGGCCAAAGCTCATAAATAAACAAAACTGGATGCTCTGTCGAAAAGTTGCGTGGAAAAAAAAAACTCGAAAACGCAAAATTTACAACCGGGAATTCAGTCGAGTTTTAATTAACCATACGGCGAGTGGCGGAGTACATACGCCATATGCGACATAGATAACAGTAAATACAATAGCTTCATTACACAGCTTAACGGAATACGTTTTTTTGTATTAGTGAATATTTCTTTTGAATGTTGCTCGCTTTTCTCTCAATATTTCATTTTAGCTGCCAGTTGTGAATGCGCGTAATTATTTGTTTGTACTTTTTAGTATGAATGCTTCTTTATTGAAAGTTTATTTTATTAATTGAAGTGGTTGTTTTGGGATGAGGCGGAGTGATTATGTATGTCTTAAGGATTTGAAAACTGATACCTGTGGCATTATGATGGAAGGTATAATATATTTTAGTTTATTAAAGCTATAGTTTTTTTTATGGAAGAAAGCATCGTGACTACATCTGAGAGCTCTTCGTGGGAATTTTGTATGTGGTTGACATCCATAAAAAATATGCCCTAACCTGGCTTAAAAGACATTAGAGTCGACCAATTGAATAAATTAGCGTAAATGAAGACTCAATTCCGCTCTTGTAATGTGGGGGAAGTACATGTTAAACTATGTAGACAGAAGTCAACAATGCCGCCGAGGAAAAGTCCAAGCTTGCCAATGTTCTGTGATTCATTTCACCGAGGTTTTAATTTAGACCTTAAACTTGGCCATTACGGAAACATTTTGTACGTAATTGTCTAAACTGATTGAAAATTCCACGATACCAGAAAAAAGAAAGAAAGAAAGTGTGGAAAGGTGGTCTATAAAATAGAATGAAAAGAAATAATCTAAGAAGCGTTGAAGCATCGGTTTTTGAATTTAGATTAATATAAAAGAATGGCAAGTAAGTCTATGTCATAGCAAGTCGTTGCCTTTCAAAAAATTCTGCAAACACTTCTTCCATTTTTAAAACTACATCCGGCTCAAAGGACCAAAGGCACGAAGAATGTAAGCCTGTTTATTTTTTTTGTAGAAGGTCTACAAGCATTATTTACAGTGCTTTGTAAATCATGTCAATGTGCCTCCGCGATCAGGTGACGAGTATGTATGGCGGAACAGTAATTGCTAAACAACATGACCACTGGCTCGCTTTTCTGACCTAAACAAAAGCACTTTACACGCATTATTTATGACGCGTATTTGTATTTGCATGTGTCGTATTCATTTTTAAATTCACTTCACACTGAAACAATATCTCCGTATCTTCGCTTAGTTGCCTCGCGCATATCAGCAGAGCGAGCACTCAACGTATTATTTTAGGACAGCGAGACTAAAATACAGTGAAGTATTAACATTTCTGCGTAACCAAAAAGTTTATTTGTTGAACTTACCGAGTCATTTGCATACATAGCAACAAAACAGGCGTGTGGGAGCCGCCAGACGTGTGAAAATGGCAAAGTTCCTCGTATAGGTAATGAAGATGAACCAAGACGCGGTAATCCGCCGCGTCGCCGCCACGTCGCCTCCAACTTGGTAACCGCAACCAGGACCGCTTCCGAACTTAATTTGTTTGAGTTCATACTTATTTGTGGATTGCAAAAACACGCTCTTGTTACAACAGGCTCTTTAGGCTCTTTGTTATGAAATATCGATTTGTAGTGTGGTTTGTTGATCGTAAATGTGTGTATTGATATTGACATTAAATTATTGTTTAATAATTGTTTGTTCTATCTGCCCTTATTACGCAATAATGTAGTTTGACCATGCTGTGTCTTTCGTGAATTTTTTCCCCAAAATAGTTTTCTTACGATTTGACGATAGGTTCACGATGCTCTTACATCACATTTACTGTACCATGTAATATGTTCAGGAAACTATAACAGGAAAGTGATCTACATTCCTTGAATACTGGCATGAAATAGTTATTAGGAATCAAACTACAATATTTTATTCCCAAAAATTGTAACAAAAGAAATAAAATGGCAATTGCTGCCGATTGTCTAAAACAATAATAAATTGAAGTTAAGTGAATAAAACACACCAATAATATCTAACAACTTTTATTATTTCATATGGTCTCATGCCAAAGTCCGAACATCTAGCGATCACAATACTCGTATTTCAATACAGATTTCATCCAATATTCCATTTAATACATTTGTAGAATAATTCACATAAATTAACATTTATATTTGGTTATACACATATAATAATGAACTTCGAGTAGCACAACATTTATTGTGAATATTTCGTTGCCTTTTCATTTAAAGAATGCTTATATAAATATTAATACGATAATGTTAGGCAGATTGATTGAATGAAGTCTTACGCTTTTGAAACGTAGAGGAAACTTGCAACCAACAGTGGACTGTAAATGGGATGATAAGTTATTAATAGGGTTATTTATTGTCTAAATATATTACGCATATAGTTAGGTATGGAAATTTACCAACAGCATTAGGAAAGCGTGTTAAACTAAGAGGGCTGCTGCTGAAATGGTTGATGTCAGGACACAGGCATGTAATTTATCTGCATGGTGATGCAGATCGAAAAATTATAAATATTATTACTCTTCAACATGGCTGATGTCATATTACGCTGATTCTATATAATTATAGGATAAGGGTAGGCCCATAGGCTTAAGATAACGAATATAATTCAAGAATTTAACCGTTTATTTTACATTTCAAACAAAAGCCATTTTGCATTTGACTTTCACTGGGCAAATAAATTGTGAATGTTTAGAAAAAACTAATTGCCGCTTATTCACGAAGCTTAAACCAATTATCGTGAAAATTTCACGTCCCTTAATTCGAATATTTATCGTACAATAAAGGCTATAAACGGATAATTGTCTGTGTAGGGCATAAACTTTTTATTTACTTAATGGTTATAGAGGCATTACACATAATATAGATGAATTATACCCCATAATAAAAACAACCTCTTTGTTCTTGTTCATTAATACGTTGGCTGTAGAACGAAAGTAGATCGATTCTCATATTGAGATAATTCATGATTATCAACATGTCTTAATTTTGGGTCTTAGTGTTGTGAAACCGAAAAAATCTAGAAGTTTCAGATACACACGACAAAAATCTTTTACCTCAATATAGAATAAACAATTTACTGTTGGCTACGTTTAAGAACTATAAAATCAGACATTTCTTTGGTTAGGAAAAATAAAAGTAGATTAAATATATATTTTTAATAATGTTATTACGTTACAGTAACAGACCGGTTATTCTATACACTTGGACATGTTCTGGTTAACTAGCATTCACCTTACCTAATGGACAATAACCATTGATCTCCGATGAATGGTTATTGTATGTTATGGTTATTGTTCTTGTATAAACACCCACATTACTTGCAGTGCGTAGGTGTTTCGCTGACCTTTGCTTATTCAAAGGTGTAGAAGTGTGGGCTGCTGAGTATCCACAGACGTCAAATTATTTAATAATTGCCCATATCACTTTGTCAATTTAATATAAATCTAACTTTACCGTTTGAAATATTACGTCGGTGTTCTATTAAATGTCAGTACGCCTAGCCCGATCGTTTATTATCATTAATATTCACATCAGTTTGTGATAATTTAGAATTACAGCAATGGTTTTTGAAAATGAGCTATATGTAAATTCGTGATTGATAAATGTTACTATTATTGCCAATTTAGTATATGATTCATCAATCGTATGTAAATTACGTAGTTAGTTGTCATATTATTTAGATTTTACAAAGCTGTTGAGGAGTGATCGTAAAATGATAGAAGTCAATTTTTATTCATAACTACGGATTAGATAGCCTCGGAAAGCAATTAGGATCATGTTAGGGCCGACGCTGGATTTGAACATTTAGTAATGACTATTATTAAATTTAAATGAACATACAGTTTCATTATCACCGATCAACTAATCAGAACTCATTCATAACATGGTAAATTAGGCTACGCGTGAATAAGCAACTGAGCAGCAAATTTCCGTCAAATACCTAGATATTAGCGGGTAATAATTGTAGTCGATACACCCACTGGACGGCGCTGAACTAATATTCGGGTGCATTGCCGTCAATCTGTTTTGCCAGGATAAAAATAGGTAGTCGAATGAATCGCGTTTAATAAACTGCTCTTTAAATAAAAAAGTTCTTTATTTTTCTTTGTGTTTTACAATCCAAGACAGCAAGGAGACTGCCGGAGGCGGATCTAAGACGCCGCATGGGAGTTATATCCTAACTCCCACATCGTGTAGACATTAAAATTTGAACGATATTGTGAAGTCATAAAACTGCTCTCCTATCCACCATTCTACAAGCCTTACTTATATTACGAATACTTTTATATTCTGAACTTCAATATATCGAGTATACGTTTTTCCACTTACGAAATTGTACATATATAAGACGATGCTGACATCATCGCGATAGCACGACAGGATATTAATTCACACGCCGCGGACCTCATCAATATAAATTTCCCATACACTTCAAAACATTCAATTAATTTACAAAAGCGCTATAATGTGTTAACACTTCAACGTTATTAGTTCGCAATATAATCAAACGTTATTCTGTTGTATAAAGTTATATCATTATATATATATTAATTTTATATTTTATATATTATACAGGGTATATCAAGACCGCGACTGAAAACGAAGCCAGGAGGTAGTATTAGTGATATCAAACACAATGCAAGTAAAAAATTTACAAAAAAAATCTTCAAATTTTTTTTTGTTATTTTTTACATATCGTCGTATTTGAGTGATTAAACATAGTTTTTCTAAAATTATGACGTACATCGCTTAATTTTTAAACACGCAATGGTACGTAAGGGTTTAAATTACTATTTTTGCAAAAACTAGGATTTTACCACTCAAAAACGATGATTTTTAAAAAATTGTAAAAAAAAATCCGTCGCTTATTTTTCAAAAATTTTAGTTGCATTTTGTCTGTAGCCGCTAAAACTACCACCTGGCTTCGTTTTCGGTCGCGGTCTTGATATACCCTGTATTTTGTCCCTATAAATATAGATGGTGTGATTAATTATGGATCACAGAAATAGCTGAGTATATGTTTTGGAATCACTGAAACGTACTAACCGAAATTCGCAGACACGAATGATTGTTCAAACATTTCCATTAGCTAAATTATAATTATTACATAATGAAATAGTTGATGCGTTGCCCCAAAGAGGAGGGTGTTAAGTTAATTTTACGTGCAATGCACATTTGAATATAATACGAAAACTACAGCTGTTAAAGCTTGCACAGAAGAGGAATGTAATTGAGAACTAACGTTCGCACCGAACGCGTTGTCTCCTATTTCAAATTTGTTGATAATTTTACGAACTTTGTTACTCAGTTTGTGTTCTACGGAGTTAATTTGCGTGTGGTTTGTTCTGTTCCTCGTGTTCGCTTTGAGGATGTTGTCGATGCTATCTGTGACGTCAAAAGCAGACTCTCTTTCGTCTTCGTCATCGGATCTGTCAGCCGAACCGAATTGATTGTCCGGCCCTTCTATCGGCGTGGAGTATTTGTACTCTTCTTTTTTGGCTGTCACGCTTGTATTCTTTATGGACGGCCCGGGTATTTCTGCAAATTGAAATAGTTTAACAATAGATTTTAATTTGTTTTGGGTTTAGATAAATAATTACTTTATATGTTTATCAAAAATGATGTTAAAATCAATATAATTAAAAAAAGGTTTGTGTAACATTTTAGTAAAATTCCTACATATTTAATTATTTTGTGGGGGTGTAATAATTTTGTTTCAGTATTAAAATGGTCTTCAACTCTTCTTATTTCAAACAATTAATATTATAAATTGCGATACTCCATAAAATGGTTTATACATTTTTCCAAAAGCGTATTGTATTCAGAAATATTAAATTTGAGAACGAAATTGAACGACTCACGAATCACCGCACAAAAGTACAAGTTAAAAAACTTTCATTTTTTGGAAACAATATTACTCTTAATATCTTTGCGCGGATAGTTATTGGTTCCGTATCCTTTCTATCTTTTTATAAACATCCTTATGATAATGAATATTTTTGATACACACACCCACACAATAGTGACATACATAATCCTGACCGTGGGGTCAGATGGGAATTGATCTTAGTGTGGACTAAGTTCAAGTCTTGTGTCGTGGGTACCAGAAACTACGAGAGACTTCGGTCTCACAAACACCCAAAACCAATACTTGTGGATCACACAAATGTTTGTTCCGGTGCAGGGATCGAATCCGCGACCTCTCGTTTCGCAGGGGGCATCTAACCAACGGCGTAAATGAGACTGTCAAAACAAAAAGAAAGATTGTCATATTTTGGTACACGTCAACCACTCTGTGCATATTAACGTGTTTTTAAGCTAACCGTAGGAAATTTTGAATGATTATTTAATGACTAGTCGCCTATCTAATTTCAAACCTTTCCAGATTATATTATATATCCAGTCCCGGACGATAATGTGATTAATCACGATTGTTATTTGGCCTAGGCGTCGAATCCAGCAAGTTTGTTCATTAACTCTATTAAGTAATAAATAATAAATACAACCAACAGCCATATACATAATCCTGAGCCCACACTAAAATCGAGTCTTGTGTCGTGGGTATCAGAAATTACGAGAGACTTTTTTAGAGCGGGGATCGAACCTGCGGCCTCTCGTTTCACAGCCGGCGTCTAACCAACTGTGCCCCGGCTGTCAAGGTATTTCAAGAAACCGGAGAAGTAACCAATATACTGTATCTAGAGTCTCAAAAATACGATAAAAACAGTAAGAAGTAAAAATATGAAAATATCACCCAAATACTTACCATAAAGTCGTATTACACTGTCGACTTCTCCCAAGGAATTCTTAGCCACGCATCGGTAGCCACCAACATCGGTTGCTGTTAAGCTGCGGACAGTCAGCGCCATGCGACTCTCGAACGAGCTGATCACTGTGTTCACCACCTCGTACTTGCTCGACGATATCACCATTTCATCTAGGCACAAATATTATATATTTTTTGTAATATTTCTGCAAGTTCGATCAAGGCGGAGGTAATGTCGCAGTGTGATGCAGGGATGAGACCCATATTTTTATAGCAAATAAGTAATAAAAGAGAGAAGTAAAATCTATAGGTACATGTACATTGCTAATATTGCTAACTCTAAACCCTCATCTATCTTCGTTAAGTTTTACTCGTCCACTACCTGTCCTAATTATAAAGACTTTTACTCATTAAAATGACAGAACCTAAATCTGAACACGTCCAGATGTGGTGAAATTTAAGCGTAAACTCTTGTTTTCCCTAGTTCTGCTGAAGAAATATTAAACGAACACATAAACCTATATCCGTAACATTGGCGCGAATAGTCCCGATTGTATTAAAATTATGGATCAAATAATAGAAGACACCACGGAAGATAGATTTCGACAAATACATAAAAGATAAACGTCGAACATTTGTGGTAAATGTGAAAATGTGACGCATGAAAGTATAAAACAAGAAAAATCGGAAACAAGACAACTACAATAATCACGGTGGCATTTCGATTTTACTCACTTAAAGCCGAAATTCGAAAGATAAGGTAAACAATGGTTCGTAGCAGGGGAAACGATATTTTTCACGGAACGCCAAATCGGCGACATTTCCTGGTAGACCCCTTTAGTCGTGGCCCAAACAATCTCTACACTGCGGTACGTAAGTATGTCGTTGGCCGCCTCCGAGCTATGGTAAGCCTCTAGTGCCTGTTGTTCGCAAATGATAAAGCGACTGGCTTTCTTTCGAAAACACTACCGCACCGCCCGCTGTGTTAAACACGCTCTTTCACCCGCCCCTTTTATTAGTAGCAATAAAATATCTCACACGGTGCCGCATCGCCGGTACATATTACGCTTATAAAACAATACGTTTTAATAGGAACGTTTAGAGCCGTTTAACTTATGACTCCGACTGCTCCGGTGCGAACTTTATAAGGAAATGATAATACCAGTAACGCCTTTCCTAATCTCCATTTCGATCGAAACTTGGGTTTGTTTACTCTCCAGTCTACTCCGGCTTTACGACGCACGGCGAAGATGGCCTTCGAACAAAATTACTCGACAAACCCGAGCCTCCCCCTCCCGTTTCATTATAACAAGAAATTTCATCTCAATTAATGTCTAAAATAACACTGTAACACTCTTAATTACGCTCGAGTGAGGCCTGCTTAATTAACACTTACATGTCAGCCGCCCTAACATAGATTGATGACAAACGAAAATGACGATCCTGTGCTGTTTGCCCTTTCGGGCTGGTTTGGCAATGGGCCGGAGTGAAAGCGCCAGTCACTCGGCACAAGTTCGCGGCCGAACAAAGGGCTTTGTGGCCGCCGACAATACCCACCATGGATCATAACGCAGACGCAAAACAACTTGTGCCCTCGACGCGTTCACTCATTATCGACTCACTTCGAATTTAGTACAATTTGTCGTAACTTGAGTAAATTAATTTATATATTTTAGTAGAAGAAATAACATATCTAACAACAATGAAAAAATAAATAATGCAGCAAAGAAATATCTTCAAAAAGTGTTAAGTTCAGTCAAACAGTACGAAACATAAAAAGTTTACGACTCCCTAACAAAAAATGCACAGAGGCAGTAAGTTCTAGTACGTTCATGCATAAGCAGCAGTGCAGCGCTGGGCTCTCGATATTAGTTATTAGTATTGTTGGCAGAACCCCCTGGAGACATAGAGCGGTGTTGTAAACTGTACCACGTAATGGACCAGTCGCATACAAAGCTCTCACGGTTGCAGGGCGCGGACTCTAATGAAATTACGTCCTCAAAGAGAATGTAGGTGCCTATAGACGGGCAGATTTATCATAGCTATGCATACTTTCCCTTAGTTAATAAACCAACGGTAATTTTAATGTAGTTTTTGTATTAGCATTCTCAGCTTTAGGGTTGCTCATAATGCGAAACTTAAAATTCCTAGGAGCTCAAAACCCGTTCCCATTGAAAATTAACCAGTAAATTTCACGCGACAACTGCCGAATGGAGAACTTTGTGAAACCGCCGTCGGCTGTGCAATACGCTGGGAATACGAAATAACGCCTAGCGTTGCTCCATCTAGCTCATTACACTTCGTTTTCTAGCTAGGTCACTGATATTCACAGTTACAAGGGATTGACGTGGGTTAACAGACGTGCGTTGGCATTTATGAAAGCCTCGTCTGTTATAATATTTGGATTATAATCGAAACAAAGACTTTCAATTATATCTTGGATTTATTCAAAGTGATAGAATAAAGAATATTAACTACCTGTCGATACTTTATCGTGGCGGAACTAGGCCGGGACGTTCCATAGTAATTCATAGAGAAAATCTGATTTATTCAAAGCACGGTCATGGAACGCTGGTTATTTTAACAGACCACTAAATGGACAACAAAATATTTAGACAGCATGGAAAAATATACGGCTTGCAGATTTTTATTTCGGGTGGCACACGTAGGTCTCTCACCTTTATTGTGTTTGCATTTATAAAAATAAGTATTATTGATAACATGTTGCGTTTAAATTATTATTAAAAATCTAAAGATGAATTAAATAACAAAACAGATACATGAGGCGAGTGAGAATGGAAGAATCGGTAAGGGTCGACCCCATAGAACCTACCTCAACCAGATCAATGGCAGCTTAAGCAAGAGCCAGGTTAAAAGTACCAACGAGAATGCATGAAGAGATTGATGAAAGTAGACGAAGCGAAAGTAGTATATCAAGATGAAGCAAAGATGATCTACTATGGGATACAGGTGTGACATTAATGTGTATATGTAAATTAAATAATAAATTATAATAGCTGTGAAGTTGTAGGTCAGTAACTGCCCACCGCAGTGAAATACGGAATGCGTACATCGTCATTGGAAGTTTTAACCACGCTTCGGCCACCGCAACCCTCTCTTTGTGGCCGTGCCACACCGCACTCGGCGAGGCAGTTTTCCTACATCGTCTTAACTATGTTTTGATGATGTCATCAGGCTCGCGGTTAACTCATTCCGTTATTCGACTTTAATCGTAATATTTGCTTTAGAGTAACGTTTGGAAACATGAGATACGAAGTTTAAAATGTTTTCTCAGTATTATATCTGTAGGTACAACATCTCTTAATTTCTCTTAACATCTCGCAATTTGTTCTCTGAGGTCCAAATTTTTAAAAAAAATGTATGTTTGTATCTATATCAGCCCAGTGGGACTGCAGGGCACGGGCACTTCTACAATCGAGAGTACGATTGAGAGGGGTTAGGCCATATAGAACCACGTAGGAATAATGTGGGTTGGCGAACTTTACATACCTACCATAGAAATTCTTAGAAATCTTTATGGTATGCAGATTTACTCACGATTATTTTACCTTCACCATTATAGTGCGTGGTGATTGACTTTAATCAATACACAAATATCTCCGAAAAGTCACAGGTGTGCCCTGAGATTTGAACCTGCGACCACCGTGAACATGTAGGCAGTCGCGTCTGGTCTGTTGCCAACGAGCTACCATGCACTTTAATACTTTACTGAAAAATTTACAGAAACGTATCATTCCTTGGTATTTCAAAGCGATGTCGGTCGGTAAATCTTACAATAATGACATCAAAAGTATCACAGGGCAATGCCAAGGATACAGACTGCGTATGAGTATAATTTCAAATTATTTTTAGCTTACCCTAAGTTACAGACAAATCAAGATACACACAATATAATTGGGTATTTGACTCATTTTTTTTATTGTATTCGTCAAAAAGTATCCATAACCAAAATCTAACAAACCAAGAATTTTGTAAATCCAGTCAGAATTTAAAAAGTTAGAAACGTTTTAAATCTTGTAGTGGGGGTAAAAGAAAAGGGATGCAAAACAAAATTAGTGACGTCACTATTCTTAATATGCATTATAGTGTGCGGGTGTGAAAGAGACGGCAAGATGTCCCCACTACGTCCCCACTCGTTCATTTAAAATACTAATATTTGCCTCATGTTACAAGCTACTTTAACACTGTTTTCACAAAAATGTTTTGTTTTAATGGCACTACTGCTTGTCTGCAAAATAATTCAAAAATTCGATGATAGTCAAATACCCAATTACAATTTTACGGTATGTAAAGTCCGCCAACCCGCACTAGGCCAGCGTGGTGGACTATATGACCTAACCCCTCTCAATCGCACTCTCGATTGTAGAGGACGCCGGTGCTCTGCAGTGAGACGTATATGGGCTGATACAGATGCAGAATATAATTTTTAAGCAAATATCGAAAACCTTTTCATTGCATAACAAAATCCCACGGTAAGACAAAACGAAAGACACAGAGATACTTCTAAAATCATCAAGTCGTTACTCACACATTTCGCGTGAGTATCTGTCTTGTAACGTGTAATAAGAAAGCATCTTGAAGAAGAATATATTGTTTTATTATGTCTAAGCTACTATGGTTTATTTTACGCCCGGGTAAGTGTTAATGGATTTTTCACTGGAGGTATCTGCTGGCTTTTATTATAACTTCGGAGTTAATGTTTCTACTTTTCAATGTTATTGGCACACATTCGGGTTTATACTGCGCTTACGAGGCTTGTGGTGCGTGACGGCTTCTTTATTGAAATGCAAGCCGGATATTGATCTTAACTTTGGGGTGTCGCATGTCTTAAAACCGATCTTATTTTAGTCCATTCTATTTGTTTTTCAGTATTTATAAAAAATATGTTAAAATCGTGTTTTCTTTGTAATTGGTGTTACTTCATTTTTGGATATAGAATTGTATTTTGTTTAAATATGCATAATATGCAGACATACATACACAACTTCTCAAAATTATATCCCTAATTTTAATAAATTGTATTCAGATAATAACACTCTAATATGCTCTCTCAATGGTGATACTATAATTATCTAAAGAACGAATTGAAATCATAAAATAAAAAGGCTATTACGCAGTCTAAGACTATTATCAAAATTGCCACAGAAATTACAAGCAAAAGGCACAAGTATAAGAAGTTCCCGCGATATTACTATGAAAGATTTATATGAGAAACATGTAATTCTAAAGAATTCTATATGGATCTCGCGATGGCAAGGAGTCGCAATCCTCACCTCGTCTCATACATGGCGATATGAATAAAATATGGATTCATCAGTTGAATAAACGAACATTTCGTGCTCGAATAACCTTTTTCGCAGGGGGAGTGTAATGATCACTTCACACTTTTTTGAATATAATGTAAGAATACGCAACCAGTTGACATGAATAAGTTTCAGCGTTTGAGTTCGTATCAAAAGCGGATAAGTATGATTCATATTTTGTATGTTTCCTCATCTTGAACGTTTTTATTTTGGTATTGTATTTTTTTCAATGCTATACCAAGGAATGTCCTTGCTATTGTGATGGATAACTAGAAAATGTGTCTGTGGCATGTATAAATCAGGTTATCATTTACACATGCATATCTACTAATAGGGTATTCGACTGTAATCGTATTTTTTTTTATTTTGGGTACAAACACAAATACCATTAAATATAACATTCTATTAAAACAGTTTTAGAGTAGCTTGTAAAATGAGACAAATATTCATTATTTTTTTAAAAGTGGGAGCGTAGTGGGGACATCTTACTGTTACTTTAAAAAACGCATACTGTAATGCATATTAAAAGTAGTGACCTCACTTGTTTTGTTTTGCATCCCTTTTCTTTTACTCCCACCGCAAGGTCTATGAAACTGCAAATAGTCTTAGGAAAATAGGTATTTGATAAACCACTGGGGAAGATTATGGAATATTTGGCATCATGCTCCCCTAATTATTAGGAAAATATTTGAAAAAAACTTAATCAGAGAAATGCGTTTCTCATCAGCTTTATTTAACGCTTGTGGTAATGTTTATGAAAACTAATAAAGTAATCGCACCCAGGCAAATTCAGTCCCGACTGTAGTAGTAAATACCAAAATATTATTCTTCCAAGCCTAATCTCTCTAAATGCTAGAATTTAATCAGGGAGCCTAATTGCTTCCCGGTATTTTATAAACACGTGGGTGTTAGTATCGATTAAGTTAGTTTCGATAGTAAACCCAGTCGGGCCGTTTAAGCGGAAACTTGCCGAATCAAAAGCTAGACTAGTCGGTGGAATGTTTGCTTTGCCAACGAAACTTGCTTTGCTGCCGTCAGACTGTGTCACGTTAAGCCAGTCTGTAATTATGTACTAGTAGGTCATAATGATTCATCTGAGTTTAGTTTAGTTAGCGAAATACGATAGTAAATATATCATTTATTTTACATACCTCTTTTGCGAGAATAAGGACTGTGATTCAGAAATGCAAAATTAATTACACTGACTCTGTGAAAGTTGGTTATCTAATTTATCCAGTGATAGATTTACTATTAGAACTTGACTTAGAATCATAATTCATAAGGTGCTGGGTTTCATTTCTAGCTTTGACCATCTATATTGAGATTTTCGACTAAAAATTATGACATGTTCATCATCATCAGTCCGGTGCAGTCCTCTGCTGGACATAGGGCTCTCTCAAGGTACGACACAGAGCCCGGTCTGCTGCTTTACGCGTCCCGACATGTTATTGAATATTGTTTTCAAAGGGTTGTTACATAATACACCATACCGATATACAGGGTATATCAAGACTGCGACCGAAAACGAAGCCAGGTGGTAGTATTAGTGACTTCAGACACAATGCAAGTAAAAATTTCGCAAAATAAATGGACAACTTTTTTTTTGTAATTTTTTACTTATCGTCATATTTGGGTGATAAATACATAGTTTTCCTAAAATAATTATGTAGACCTTTTTATTTTTAAACACTTAATGGTACGGAAGGGTTTAAATTATTATTTTCGCACAAACTAGGTATTTACCACCCAAACAAGATAATTTTTAAAAAAATCTAAAAAATTATCCATCGTTGTTTTGGTGAAACTTTTTATTGCCTCGTGTCTGTAACCACTAAAACTACCACCTGGCTTCGTTTTCGGTCGCAGTCTTGATATACCCTGTATAATTATCCACGATTTCGATCCGGCTGACACAATTATGTCGAGCGGCGAAACATAACCATCTGTCGCCAATGGATATTCAGTTTGGATTGCACTGTACCTACTTACCTTCATTATGACCCGTCATGCCACAATAAAAAAAAACGATATCTAGTCTTTAATACACAGTCCCCATGCTACAAAAGTAAGTCATTTAAACAACTTAAAATAAATGCTTAAATAAACTAAATTGCCCCGCTTAAAGCTAAGGTTCTCTGAATTACGCTGGGTGACGTAAAAATGAGTCAACAAGGCTCGTTTCATGTCTACTAATCAGTTTAGGAGGCCTCAGGGACTTTGTCGCCGGCTTCTATAACAATTAAGAGAAACACGCGATTGACCTCTAAGCGAGTGTAGTCGTAAATGAAATGACATTACGTATACTTCTATTTAGCAAAATTGACTAATTAATTAGTCTATTGAGACGTTATAATAGATATATTAATAATACTAATGCTTGCTGGCAATATACAACTGGAGCCGATGCGTCTGAAAATATGAAATTTTGTTAATAAATGTTTATTTTCTGTAGAGGAACCTTAAGAAAGGATTTCTCAAAACAACGTTTCTTAAAGGAGTAAATAGAGGGAAGAGCATGTAGGTAGGAATGTTCCCAAGTTTTGAAGTTATAAATATGAAAACTAGTGTTTCGGATTTTTAGAGGCACCACCCGGGTATGCCCGCGTGTAATTAATCTAGTGCCTTACGCATGGTATGAATATTGAGTTTTAAATTACTGGTTTTCTACCATCATCTACGGTAAGCCCTATACGCCTGGATACCCAAATTTTCCTATAAGCAAATTTTCCAGTTCTTAGTTAAACCATTTATTTCTTCCACACACACAATGCAACTAAATAACAATTTAAGGCAAAGAAAAGGGCTGTATTAATTTAAGCCGTAATATGCGCGTAGAAAGGATACGCTGTTTTACAACAGCACTGATTTTCAGCTGGCTCCGCAGCCATCATAGTACAACTTATAAGATAATTGACCCCCAGTACTACCAACAAAATTAGAAGAACTTAGTTGTAAATGTTTTATTTTGCAACGATGTAAAAATACAGTGTACTGTCAAAATTTTGACAGTCACTACGAATCATTAATGAAAGTTTTAAATTTTTGTACACAGAAAAATATTTTATACTTTAATTAAAATGATTTATCACTTCATCGACACGAATGCAATGAAAATGCGTCCAAATAATACAAAATTAAATTTAAAAAATATTACACCAGACCAATTTAATTTAGGCAATTTGAGTTTTTTGGCACGGAGACGAACGGTGGGCGTACTAACGCTTGCAAGTAATGAGATATTAAGTTTTAATTTACGAGTGCGTTGGGCTTAAGTCTTAAGAAAATTGACCTATTGTGGTGAAATAAGACAAAGCCAGTTAGTTCCGTCTGAGTGGTCCAGCCCGTTTACGATCCCGCGCGGACCTCCGACAATGCTTTTATAATTTATCTCCTGCGGATGTGCGATATTGCCGACGCCATTATCTTTATCTTGCTATTTTGTCACGTGTTATATTTTTGGTACAGATTTCGGAAGGGTCGGTTAATTTATACTTTTTTTTTGTATATCAATACGCAAGTTTATTAGGTACAAAGACTGGACTATATGACCTAACCCCTCTCAATCGCACTCTCGATTGTAGAGAAGGTTCGTGCTCTGCAGTTGGACGTATATGGGCTGATACAGATACAGTTCAGGTACAAATATTATGGATTTTTCAGAGATAAATAACACATGCACAAACGCCACGCTTGGAAAAATATATGTAAGTATCAGGTTAAGAGTTGGTCCTAGGTAAATGACGTAAGGACACGTTCTTAGCTGTTCTGTCGAACGTTCATCATCAGAGTTCTGATTAATCCTTAAAATGAACTGTGCCCGTACTTTTTTCTCGTTAACATATGAATTTCGTTTATATTCATAAATAGATATACGCTGAACCCCGCTAGTTTTACTGTTGCTTCACGTTGTTTTTCTAAATTATCAGCCAGGTCGGATCCATTACTATTGTAGTTTTAATTAACTACAATAACATACATATTAGGTACAGCAATTGAATAAAAGAAGTACATTAAATTTTTAATTTTAGAGCGACAAACATCATCTTTGATATAAAATCATTATTAAAGTGAATTTTTATTCGATTCAGCAATAAAATTAACTATTCTATACCCAAAATCCGAGCTCATAATTTAGTTTCCACAAAATTCCATCCTTGTAAAGGTATTTGATAATTATTAGAAGTACTAAAGTTCAGTTAAGTGAAAATTTGAGTCCAACAATTTTGTAGTTTTGAATAGTGCTGTCTGGTTCGCTTACAAGTGAAATAAATAATGTCTTGACAGTTTTAATTTTATGACTTATAAAATATTCTAATATTTGAAAATAGGACGAATGAGAGAGTAGCGTTGAGAAACACGAAATTCTAAAGTGTTCTACTAAATTTATTATTCAATTTTAAATACATTATTGGTTACAGTTACATTACATTTCAGTTTCAAAAAATACATAAAATGTACCGATTTTACTGAACTGCCAGCGTATATTCCCTTAAAAGACCTTATGAATAATATCCTCTATAATGTTACTATTTATCACTCCTCGCGTAATACATAAATATACTAGTTAAGTAAAGGTTACTCACTAGAGTCCCGGACCCAGTAGTTGATGGACTTCGGTGAAGACTCCACGTAGCATTCAAGTGTGACGTCAGTCCCCAACGGAGCACCAACCAGTTGATTTGGCACCTGAATCACCGGGTGAACTGCAACAAAATCAATTAAATAAATTGCTCACTTACCCGTAAAAAATAATAACACATTTCCACAAGAAAATGCAAAATTCTTAAAACGGTTATTCGTTAAAGTAGACTAATAATATTAAAGTTAAATCTTGCATAAAAGCAAAATGTCCGCTCGAGTTGACGCGAAGACACAAACAGTCTCTTACAGCCAGAAAATAATTAAAAGCTACTACTCGCTGACATTAAATAACACCATTAATAACACGAAACCTCTGAAAGTTGCCGAGATAAACAACAATTACCACGAATTTGCCGAGGACCAATTTCGGCCTCACTACGAGCTGCCTTCTAAACATTTTTGGGGTAAAATGTTTCGAAAAAAGGGTTACGCTGATAGGGCTAGACTTTTATATTTGCGACAAATACGTCATACTATTGAAGTTGTTTCAAGTTTTAAGCCAAAATATAATTTTACAATTTGCGACATGCGTACATAAGTCCTGTCGATCCTTTGTAAATGTGGTTAATACAAGGTGACATGATTCGACAGAAAATAAAATATGTTTTACGTAATAAAAAAATACATATTTAAAGAAACTAATTTTATGATGCATCACGTGTGAAACTTCGCTACATTTGTAGATCCGATGTTGATGGACGATGGATAAATTAACCTATACAAAGGATTCACTCCAAAGTAACTTTTAACAGCTATTAATTGTTCATACCAAATGAAGACAATCAGGACCAAACCATATTTTTTTCATTCTTTCAATGGAATCAATGCCTTTGCTGACGAGGCTCTAAATTTTTTTACAGAGGTTTTTCATAGCTAGTAAAGCTATAAAGCTTCAAAACAATATTTAAATTTTGTTCCTGGCTTTTATTATTTAATGGATACTTACAATGAACCTTAATGATAATTCTCTTGCTCACAGTAGGTGGTACTCCATTACTTGCAATGCAAAGATAAGCACCCATATCCGAACGAGAAATCTTCGTGAGCGTCAATACTTCGTCTTCATAGATGTCCACTGCGAATATTAACACTATGATAGTATTCATTTAATGATTTAAATAATAGATTTTGTTGACAAAAATAATTCAATAGATCTTAAGTAAACTTGTAAGTATCATTTGAAGTAGTAATAATATTTGAAGAACTGAAAATTATTTACCAGATGTTAGGATCTGTAAATGAGTAATGGAGATAATATATTCTTAAACCATTCTTGAATATGATCTACAGTCTAGCACAAGGTAAAGTTACCTTTAATTTTACTTCCATTCGGGTCCCTTAGAACTATATCAGCCCCGTCTTCTCTTCGCCACATTACACGAGGTTCTGGCACCCCTTTGGCCCTACATGATACTCGAGCTGTTCCACCTTCAGGCACCATAATGTCTCCTGACGTCTCTTCAGGTATGAAGTCAGGCGGAACCACCACTTCCAGGTATCCCATCTAACAAAATAGAAACAACAATATAAAAATACTCTTAGATATGGAGTAAATTGGCCCATAATAACTAATTGTTTTTTTTAAGGTAAAAATTTATCAAAATGTACACCTCTTCAACATAATTATTAAAAAGGCGTCCGTATAATTTGCCTTGGAAGTTGTAAACCACAGCACAACAACAGTACAAAATTCCCACTATCTCAATCATAAAACACGTTGATAAAGCAACATTTCACTGAATGCATGAACCATCAACACGAGTAAACAATAACCATGCGCTGTTGGAGTGAGTTGTCATAACAGAACTATTGGTTCAGTAAAACAATTATCGAAGTAAACGGTCCGTCAAGTGGCGCCATGCCGCGTCAACGTCGCGTGGAGGCCTACAGTGGCGCTGTCACCGCGGGCGATTTATGCTATTATCAGGCCCGGGTATAAATTACAGAGCGGCGCAATAATTTTGGTGCACCATGCACGAATCATTACCCGTTGCGTACTACGCCCGTTTTATCCCTCCAATGCTTGCCGTAATTTCAATTTATCGCCTGTTGATACCTCGAGCGAACACTGGCTAGCAATCGGGAATTTGTTTTTTTTTTCTTTTAAAAACGTAGCGAGAACTCCAGTTGGTCGGGTGGATTATGAATGCAAAGTAAAATAACATGAGTGATGATCGAAATGCCGCCGCTGAAAATTTTTGTCCGAAAATCAATTCCAGATGGGCGGATTACGGCAGCTACAAACTCATGCTATGGGTATGGATGATGAACGAAATCACACTAGCATTTTCTCCCACCGAAATATCACACAACGGCTTCTACGTTCATGGAACGATACATGCATTGGGAATAATCTTTGTTGGCTTGCCATTAGTGTATTCAGAGATATGTTTGGGACAATACACGAATTGCAACATAATATCTATGTGGCATTTCTTTCCATTATTTTGCAACTTTGGATATGGAATATTTTTCCTCATAATTTTAAGAACGATTTATTTAATGGTATTGACTACTTGGTATCTGGAGTACGCATTTTATGCAGCTTTGGATCCTCCACCGTGGTTCACCTGTGATGACTACAACAACACAAAGTGTATGGTGAAAAGGACCAATATATCGGTGTTTCAACATTGCTTAGAAGCTCAAGTGTTATTTGAAGACGACTGCGGCATGAAAACAGCAAGTAATTGTTTTTTCGAGCGTGAAATTGGTGACAACACAACAAACGTTTCACTGCATTGTGTCCACCCAATGAAAGCAATTATAACGTGTGGTACTATCGGATTGATGTTATTCGTGTTGACGCTCAGGAAAGAGAAGTTTATACAAGTGTACAACAAACTGTTATTAGCCTATGTTTGTATAGTTATGTTTGTGTTATTCTGCGTGGCGACGTCCACTAGCGGCACGTGGTATGCGACGAAAATTAATCTGAATTGGTATAACTACACCTTCACCAACTGTTTCAATTCATTCATTCGCGGTTTTTTGTCTGTGTGCACGGGCCACGGTATAATTGTGTTTTTGTCTCGTGACGTGCCATTTCGAAGTCCTGCTACAATGACTTCTGTGTCCATCCCTTTATTTTCTTTATTTGTGACGGTGATGTTTTCGCTTATAGGTTTTGGTGGTGTTAAAACCATGTCGTATTACCACGGGGAAGAAGAAAACGTCATAGAAATAGGTTCAAACGCATTTTTTTCGATGTTCGCCTCTATGTCCGAAATTCTTATTTACTTCGATGCATTGCCGGTATGGGCGTTTATGTGGTTTTCATCAATATTCGCGTCTTTATTTGCAAATTTATGGATACATTATCTTTATTTAAGAGAAATAATGCTTGAACTCGAACTGCCGCAACAATATAAAAAATTGTCTTGTTTGTTGCTAACTTTATTTATTTGCATTTTGTCGCTTCCGTTTTTTTGTTCTGATCTGACCAGCATGCTCACAGATGCAACTGAAGTCATTCAAATAATGAATAGCCTGTTATTTTCTGTCGCTCTTTATTGGATTTATGGTTACAACAATCACAACGTTGACATAATATTTATGATAGGCATAAAAGCGAGTTATTTTTGGAAAATAACTTGGCTTTTAAATCCCATTCTATTGGTTCTCATTCTATATTTCAAATGGGAGTATTTAAGCATCGACGAGCATGAAGATTCGTATTTCATAGAATCTATATCAACGCGTTTGGATTTATTCATGTTTTACTTCGTCATCGGCATTTACTTTTTTATTTTAGTAGCTGGTATACTGGCTCAATTGATAACGTACTATCGCAGGGATGAAATTCGGAATATACTTTTTCCGACCGAGATCTGGGGCCCGAGGGATAAGATTTTATTTAAGAGCAGAAAAATGTTCGTGCCCGAAATAATGACGAGAGAGTTTCTGTACAGACAAGTACGTATACACGGTTATTGCAAAAAGAAGAAAACAACGAACACTGTGAAGATAAACAGGTCTCGAGAATCGTCGGCCGAGGACAAGGAATGGAGTGCTTTAACATCAAACTAATTGGTCTACCTGCAGCGTCCGACGGCAATTGTCATACCTGGCTTTTCATTGGATCTGTATTGATTTGACACATGTATTGGCCCCGATCCTCCTCTTGAACATTTCGGATGTGCAAATTCCAAATGGTCTGACCGTTGTGTGATACAGACACCCTGTGATTATTTGTTATTACGTGAACATGTATCGCTTGTATCGCTTTGGTGTCGGCCTTCACCCACCCTACCTGGAATGTTATCAATTTCTTAATTAAAATTCATAAGCTTCTATTGAACAACTGTTTATTTGGAACTTACCCTATAGCCTCCTAAGTTGTGTACAAGACATCTGAAGGTGGCATCTCGGCCCATTGGTACAGTCAAATTCATCAGGGGCTCTGCGAATTCCGGTTGAAATGCTTGGCCTGAAAATTGTCCTTGTTAAATTCGTCAGGAAACATTCAAAATAATTGTCAATAAATGTCATAGTGTGCCATGTAATGTTATAGTGCGTGGTGATTGACTTTTAATACACACATGTCTCCGAAAAGTCAGAAGTGTGCCCTGGGAACTAATAATAATACTGACTAACCCACAAGTTTGGAGTCTAGTCCTAGCATGAAAATGGCCAGTAAGTATATGGACCAGCAAGGTTGCTGCATATTTCCAGTCACGCCGCTCCCGCGCTGGCGTTAGCTACCAAATCCCGGGGTATCCATGTGACACTGTAAACAAACACTAAAAATATTTACATAAAATATTCCGAACAGCCTTTCAACGTTTCATCATCGACCTTACAAAATAACATGCAATAATAAATAATAGAAAGGATGGCGTGCTCGCCTAAGTTTTTGTTCCCGTTTTCCTTGTTTTGTGGAAACATATTAAAGACATTTATATTAAAAGCATGATACAATACATGTGTTCCTATTATGTACATTATCTGTATAATTTTGTCTATGTTTATGGAATAATTATTACGTCCGATGAGTGAGATTGCCGGAGGCTCAAATATCCTTTCGTTCTCTCGTCCTTTTTTCTTCACTTTTCTCCCATTATAAGACGCAGGTAATTAAAAGTTAGATAAAGGTCTGGATATTAAATTAGTAAGACATATTACATCAAGTACACTAGATAAATATTTTGTCAAAAAGGTAAAGCACATCCTTTGTAAAATCTTTTCTATTTGTATGCATCAAAATATTATTTACCCATCCCTATTTAAAAATGGAATAGCAATATTAAAAAAAACTATAATACAAGTACTATAACGTTATCTATCTATTAAAATATACTGGTAGTTTCTAAAACTTTTCCATTGAAAATAACCACCTATGTAGCATAACCCGATACCTGAACTATTGAATGGTACCTTCATCGATATTACCCGCGTGTTATAGTATCACTGCACACGCGCGGTATCGGTCCCTTCCGATACACTTTTGATCACTCAATAATGATTCAAAGTAACGAGTATTCGCATATGTAGCGCGTTATGAAGCATTGAACGCTCCGAATGAGTACGGATGTGGCAACAACTCCATAACTACATTATGTACGAAAACGTTGATCGTAAGATTTGAGACTTTTTGTGGCTATAATGATATAGCGGGCCGGGCCAGCTTCGCCCGGGTGAAGATACTTTTTAACTCCAGTCCATATCATAATCATATTATTGTTTCGCGTACTAACTGCTTTATATTCAAACTAAACTTGACTACCGACCTCAATACTGCTTTTCATATACCGTCCAGTTACATCCCGTCCCGTTACAGTCTGTCCCGCTTCAATCCGTCCAGTTACTTCCCGCCCCGTTACTATAACTTACACAATTTCATAAAAAATGTTTCAATAATATTTAAAATTGGATTTTAAAGAATTCGAAAGAATTTGTAAGCAGAAAAATCCGTACTGTTCCCAAATAACATTGTTTTAAATATTAGTTTATTCCTGAACTTATTAATTATAAGCATGAAATATTTCAAAAATGTTTATATTGACTATAATCATGCACGGTACCGAAGACGCGAGCTTTTAATTCTTTGGGATTCAGATGTAAGGTTAACAATATTATATGTTAAATATAAACTATAAAATATATTGTATAAAAGATACATCAATTCAAAAACAAATAAAAACAATCCCACGTATTAGAAAAAGGCGAGTCTTATCTTCTCAACAACACCTGACTGGCAACAAATATTTATGGATTATACAAACATTTGACTCGGTACTGTGTGAACCGAACCCAATGTTTTTTTACAGTCGGAATCTCATGTGATACACGACGGAGTCATAATAAAAACTAGTAAAATAGTAGATTATTATCTTCTTCTTCTTCTATTCATCCATAGGAAGTCCATTCCTGAACATACGCTACTCCCATAGATCGCCACTTAGAACTGTTGGAAGCGGCCTGCATCCAGCCACTCCCTGCGACGACTTCCTGGTTAATGTCGCAGGAAGATTATTATCACCAGCTCATAAGTATAGTCCATTACTGGACGTAGTATAGTAGACTCTCCAATTGTATATCTGATATCATCGAACACAATCTTAGGGGGGCATATGCAATGCACTTTCTGTGGCTGAAGAGAGAGAGAGAGAGAACTCAATATCTTCCTCTTTCTTCCATTCCCGACCATCCTTTCTGTGAAGCCCGCCATAATAGACATAAGAACTGATTTTTCAATAATCGGATAAAAGTTATCATAACTGTTATCCGATTATTGAATAAATGTTATTTATGTTTCATTTTTAAAACTACTCCTGTTGTATTTTACCCGACTAATGTGACGAATAAGAAATCGGACATCGAAGGCGTTTAGGTTTCAGACAAATAACACGACGATTCTACCCGTCTCCTCATTACAACAATAACTTTCAAATAAAATCAGGTCTATTGAACCAGTAAATATTGCAAATTTATACAACTATTTGACAGTATTAAATTATATTATTGAATTTAAATAATAATGTTGAATATATTTCTCTTGTCATGCCCACCTTTTTTGAAACGTATTAATTAATGTTTACATACATCGGCGTAAAGATAAACTGGAATATTTAAATTATTATTATTATAAAAATACATTTAAAAAATCCGTAATATTTTATTATCAGATTATCTTTGGGTTGATTTGTTGTTTGGGTCCCCAATTATTATTCTTTCTTCTGTTACCCAATGCGTACTTAGGATACCAGATTAAATAAAGGATACTGTAAATAATAAATGTAAACGATTGTTGAGCCTTTCATATTGTACCGAAAATGCCAAAATGAAATTCAGCACACTGGAGCTAGGAGAATATTTTAAACAATTAATCACAAATTTCCTATACGATTAAGTTTGATACTAAGTTTAAAGCTTTACTGTTCAGTTTTATTGTGATATAGTTTCTTTATAAATATTTTATGACCAGCTATCTTCCTAATAATTATACAGTCTACATACGTAGAAGCCAGAAAATAATTCTGTAGGTCATGGTGATATTCAATTATGAATATCCAAATATCATTTATGACACAGTAAAAATGTATGACAAAAAGGACATGGCGACCTTTGAAAAGGTTGAATTTATCGTTAAAATAAAGAAATACTGAGTACATATCACGGGGCCGGGTTGGATATACGTGTGATGAAATAATCCCCGGGGTCGATTGTTATTAACACCGCATGTTTTGCAAATCGTTATGTTTATCCGACGCAGATTATGAATGTAGCTTGTACGTGGTGATTTTTAGGAAATTGATTTGTTAATATGAAATAATAACACGGCCATTTAGAAAAAGTAAGTGACTAATGTCGAAAATGTAGGTGAAAGTGCATGGTGGCCTAACCCCGTTCAATCGGACTGTCGGTTGTAGAGAAGGCCCGTGCCCTACTGTGGGACATATATGGGCTGATGTAGATGTGACTATTGGCGGGTTGACCATTAAAGAATACGTGATGGAATACATTATGGCCACCTATTTGGATCTACCACGATAAGATACATAAAATGGTATGTCTGGTGTTTGATATCAAAGTTTATGTCTGCTAACTCATCTTTAACAGTTTTTCATTCGGAGTTAACGAAATTTTTATCGCATTTTGTACCATCCTTACAGAAACCATCTCAATTTTCATTACCCAGTTATATTGCGCGTACAAACTACTAACTTATTTAATAGACTTTGTGAGTGGAAATAACACACCGGAAGTAGGATTAGTAAGTTTAATTCTCCAACAAGCTATGGACAGGAATGGAATGGAGTTGACTTTTGCGGATAAAATTCTGAAATTTCTGCATTTGTTGCTATCGTGCCAGCTAGGAATATATTAGTCTTGATAATTGCGGAATCATTAATCTTATGTAATAAACATATCGTAATTAAAATATTAAAGTTGAAGTCTAAACAAAAATAGGGGTAACAAAGAATCTCTACCTTACTAATCAACTATACAAGCCTAAAGACCAATAGCAAAATTCTTTTCAATAACGTAGGAAACAATGAAAAAATAAATAACAATATGGAATTTGATCTCATAACAATACCTTCTCTGTTAAATGACCGAGCGTCAAACTGGGTACAGAGAACGACCGCTAATCCAATGACATTAGCTGGTATATAATAAGTTTTCGCAAATTAATTGCTATTTTGTACGCGTTAGTCAAGCCGCTTACCAAGCAATCTATTAAGTGGAGCGTATGATGCTAATCAAGATTTGGCAATAAGTTAATTAATCGGTAGGACTGCATTAATATATCGAAGAGCACACATATGTCTATGAATTATTAAACTATATAGTAAACAATTTTAATACTCCTGATGACAAGCGGACTATAGTTGACAAGACAAGATGAGCAACTATAGTAACGAAGATTGTTGCTCTTAATACTTCACTAAGATACTTTAGCCACAATACTTAAATACTTTTACCAACATACTTTTGCGCTTTTTATGTATTGACACATTAAAGTGACTTTAATGCTCCTGATGTTAAATTCAGAGTCAACCAAAAAGTGTTTTGTGAGACTGGCAAGAAATGAATTTCTGGTTTCTGTTTCAAGTCAAATAAACACTGACGGAACGTGAAACGCGACAAACTTGCCTAGATGACTTTTTAGTCGTATACCAAACATACCACACTAGCTAAATTATAATAAGAAGACACTCCTAATTGTAAATGAAACATATATGTGCATAATAATTGTCACCATATTAACACTTGCTGCTAGAAAACTGCGTAAACGTCCATACGGAGCAGGAAAGGCAGCTAATAAAATTGAGTTAGACTCAAAGGCAAGGCGTGAGTGGCAACTAGTACAATAGCGGACTCAAACGATCAACTGCACTGGAAATGAGTGTATTACTTCCCGTTTAGGTGTATTGACGCGCTTTGAAAGACTACGTAGGTACTAGCTACAAGTGGACACGCTTAAGCCAATTTTGACACAATTATGTAACAAAGATTGCTTGGTGCAGGCCGTTTTTAAAAAGAGAGAGATTGATTTACAAGTAGATTACGTTTAGTTATAGACAATTTGTAGCTGTTGTTTTTGATTGTGGTGATTATTATGAGAGCTCTAATAAATGGGTGTGGTTTTTTGAGTGTAAAAAACAGTTTTAGAGAAATCAATCTTAAATACCAGCTTTGGATTACACTAGCCCTCTTATTTTGTCCGTAGAGTGAAATCAAAGGAAACTCCTCTTTCAAGAATATTAGTGAAAAATAATCACAAGGCAGATTTCTTGAAATCAAACCATTGCAAATTCAATCCATGAAGTAATTTCATAAGGATTGATCCCTTATTTAATCGAGGGCATCACGCTGAATTTATAATCTGAGGTCAGATTTTAAATTGGCATCGGCCATTCTAAACTAAAGTTTGATGTGCATTGTCTTGAGCGACCTGTCTCAGCGAGCCGCTCAACTTGCCCATGGAAACAAAGTTTACAAACGTTGTCGGAAATTTCATACCGGACGATCAACTCGACGTACCTAAACATTAATACTAACTTCATTTACAATAAACTTACTTTAGATATGATAGCAGTATTTACTTTCAGTTTTGTCTTCGTTGTTTTTGAGGCTTAGGTTACTGTTATCTGCATCAACTTGTGAAGTGAATTGGATATGAAAGAATTGATGTGAGTGTAACAGACAAATTCTAGTGGTTGTTTGAAGACGATTTATTTGTTGGCGGTGTAAACATAATTAATATAGTGACTTATTTTTATATACGCGGGAATTTCAATAGATCAGTGATCACGACGGGATTTATGAATGAAAAACAAGCATTACGAACCTAGGTATGCTGTACACTCTTTGGCGTACCTAATCTATACTTAACTTCAACATTTAAAACATCGATGATTTGAAAATAAGCTAAGTCAAAACTATTTAATTCCTCCCATTTCAACTGGGACCAATTAGCAAGAAATATTTCTAAAATACATTATACCATTACTAGGAAACCGGAGTGAAACAGATTAAAATAATAACTCCAACAAGTTAGAACGTGACCAATTATTTTTAAGTGACAAAATGGTTTATTCTAGTTTCAATCACAGCGATATTGTTTTATAAATATTAGTCAAGTTGAAATAAAACATCACTATGGTTTAATTATGAAGTGAATATCCATTCTCCTTCTTGGTCTAGCGAGTATGGGCTGTGATTCATGACGTCTTGGGCTCGATTTCCAAATCGAGTACCTTATTTTGTGTGAATTTCTTTTTATTTCAAAAATGTCTAATAAGTTTCTCAACACTGCGATTTTAGCCCGGCATAGCGATACGCTTATTTCATTTACCTTGTTCTATGATATTAAAATTAATATTACATGTTTTTAAAAATGAAATGATTGGAAAGTTTAATTACGTATTCACGATAAATAATAAAATAATCGCCACACACGTTCCAAGTGTATTTGCGCAAACGCGAGTTGCACCAGTCTCGAATCAAAAATTGCAACGAAGTTTGCCTACACCCGTTCAAGTACGTTGGTGCAAACTCGGACTTGCACAGTTATATCGTTACGTATGTGGCGGCCATCAGGTACGGTAACAAGAAGCTGGGTTTTCCATCGTTGTGTATGGTGTTCGCTATCCTGCAACTAGCTTTTAGTTCTGTCCAGCATGTCGATATTGTTGTCATTCGACCAATGTCACTTTGAAACAGATTATCATATTTTTATTTCTTTATGAAATATAGTTAATCGCAACTTCGAGGTATTAAAGTTGTCAAATGTGATTGATAAATGATTAAAGTTTAGTTTTAAAATTACAAGTATGGAATTTTATTAAATTATATAAAAAAACACATTTAAATTGAATCTTTGGAATGTTTGCTTTGAAAATTATGTTCGCGGTCTATAGAATAACATAATACAAAAATCCAATAGTAGTTTATTGAAATTTATACAATTTCGTCTTAGTTCAATTATGTTCCATGTGTTTTGAAATAACATACTTGAATAAGATTGTAAAATATAAATTAAATGATTCAACTTCAAATTCATATAATAAATGTAATGTTTTTAATATTTTTAATACACTTACTATTAATTTATTTTCGTTTTTCTGTATTTTATAGTTATACATTGAAAATGTAAATGAAAATGAAAATAATTTATTGAATCCATTAAAATGTTCAACATTGTTTAGATTCAGTCATTTTTTGAACTACCACCCGGTTCGGAAAGCGGTAATGTATAATGTATTAAAAATATTAAAAACATTAATAGCATAACACATAATATGCACTATATATCGATATTAATTGGAAATGCGATACTTATTCATTCGAGCCACGTGGATTACAATTACATTGTTATTAATGTGATTTCATGTTAATATCCATAATATGCGTTATCCGCATATTATGCCATAATAATTTAACACAGGATTAGATGACAATAATAATATAAGGGTTCTCTATCTAAGTATATCTGTATCAACTCACATACGTTTCACTACAATCGAGAGTAGGATTGGGAGGGGTTAGGCCATATACTCTAACACACTGGCTTAACGCGGGTTGGTGGACATTTCAATTTTCATACCATAGAAATTCACACAAATCGCCATGGTATGCAATTTTCCTCACGATGTTTTCTTTCACCGTTATTGTGCGTGGTGGTTTATCAACACACACATGACTTCGAAAATTCAGAGGTGTGCTCTAGGATTAGAACCCGCGACATTTTGGCAGACGCGTCTGATCTGTCACCAACAGGCCATAGCCAAGGCTCAGATGATAAATAACAGGGCGAGAGATTAATATGGGTTTAGCTAGATTTTACTCCCGTATGAGATAGTACTGATCTATATTATGTAGATGAAAAATACTTTTAATATTATTGAACGATTTGTTGATTTGAAAAACAATCATGAGAGGTAAAAATTGTATCTTATCCCCTTATGTAAATCGGCACATCACCTAAACAAAAAACAGCGGTTAGAATCTATTATTAAGCACTGCATGGCACTGCAGTCTGCACTGCGCTCGCATCCCATCCCGTTTGATATTAAATCTTTGCCCAGTTATGACTGACTACAACTGCCTTCAGTATGGAACCAGACAATGATTTAACAATGAAAAAGGCAGAAATAAGGTTATATCAATAGTTTGCAAACAATATTTGTCATCATTATAATCTTAATAGCAGTAAATCCATTGCTAACCATAGGCAAGTTATTTAAATTAGTTTCTGATATTAAGATTCACGGGGGAGGCCTATGATCAGCAGTGTACTTCCTGTGGCTGAAGAGAGAGAGAGAGAGAGAGAGAGAGAGAGAGAGAGAGAGATTTATGATTCGAGTAACTATTTTCACTTCAAATGCCATTGTAAAATGTTTTATGCTCTCTCCTCATGGCAAGTGCAATCCGAGTGTACAAAGAAATAGTTAACTCACGCCGCCGATTGCCACAATTATACTAGACAGGGCCAAATGTGATCCATACAGACTAAATCCTTAACTCGATACACTTGGGTAGGCCACCATGCTAGGTTTGCCATGGGTGTTGCGCGGAAATTAATAATATACCTTTTTTTTTTCAAGAGGAAAAGCTATTAAGCTCCCCTCTCGGTACCGCGGGGGAGGCCGAATTAATAATATACCTACTATTAGCTTCAGTGCCCTCGGCTATTTCACTCATCATACGAATAACAACAACGTAGCTGTTTCTATATATCATCGGTTTTCCACGAGTTTTCATTCATCCTTGCTCACCTCTCCTACTTAATTTACAATACCACGCAATTTCATTCATAATTCGCGGACCCGGAACCCCACTTTACAGCCAATGTAATTTACTACAAGACCATCGAGGCATTCATTAGACAACTGATAATACTAATAGAAGTTAATCAGTTTATTGATTCACGCCATGCAGGACGCACTCCAATTAACGACTGACGTGTTGGAATTCCATTAACTGTACCGGATACTAATATTTATCAAAGTTTTTGTAAAGTGGTGAGTATCAAGGAAGTATCAAACATTTAACGTTACCAATTTGAAACCATTTGTGTTTTACTATGCATGCTGTAGGTACGTTAATTTTTAAGTTAAACGGAAAACACGGTACAAAAACATGCTTTGTAAATAATAAAATGTAAATAGCAAATAGTATTTTGTAACACAGAATATCATTTATTTCATATTTCACATTATGAATTAAATTAACAAAATAACCTCACATAAAATAAAAAAGCAACACACAAAGTAATAAACATTAATTCTACAAATGAAATAAAAGCTCGAAGCCGCAATTTATAAACGTAAACACAATTAAAACTGTGCAACTAGAAAATTCACTAAAAACGTATAAAACGCACTCACCTCAACGTTGCACCGCATCAAAAGTTCATAGAATGAGTAAGTTTAGTGTTATATTATTTTTGTGCAGGGACCGTAGTGTGTCATTATTTTTGTAGTGTTATTGTGGAAAGTTTCCGAGTGCGCGGCAAGTTAGGCGGGCCCGGGGGAGCGTCGCGTGGCGGCCCGCCGAGCGAACGGCGGAGTCGAGGGCGCGTCGCACACTGAGCGCCCGATTGTTCATTCAGACCTCCACTCTGTCGTTATTCTTACGCAGATGTCCGTGTGATGGAGCCAGATACCAGCCAATGGATAGAAAATATTAGAAAATATCCACCACGCTTATTCGCATTGATTTACAGCGCGACGTGTTCTACTCGATAAACAATTGTGTAAAATATTTTTAACACCTTCAAAAATGGTTTTGTTTTATGTTTCGCTCTAAAAACCATTAACGGATTTGTTATCCCTTAATAGAGGATAAGAAGTTAAAATAAGCACAATAATTTAAAAATCCGTTAAAGAATATTACGAAATAATTTATGATAAGACAAGGCTAAGCCCCGTGCTTGAGGGAAAGAAAAAAGCTAATAGTAAGAAATGTATTTCTGCTTCCCGCATAATTAAGCATCTTATTAGATTTATTCTCGTCAAGGTTGAATTACTTATGAATCAAGTAATTTAATGAAATTGTAAGAGAATAATTAGTCAGTTCCCTAAATTTTCAAAGTTATTATTAAGTGAAGAGCTAGAGTGGGCCGTCATCTGGCGGACTAAGGGGTGTCGCACAGCTATACCCAGCGTGTATGTATAACGCGCCACTAAATGACTTCGTTCTATTGTATCAAAAACAAAAGGTCATTAGAGAAAGGAACTCATTTAAGATAATCTAATCGCCTTCTTCCAAGTCCTCAGTTTATAGTAATTATGAAATGTAAAATTATTTTTAAGTAGTCACATTGAATATATTCGAGCAAAGTAAAATCAATAAGAATATTGATTGTATGAAACTAAATTGTTCGAAGCTGTTCATCACTTTTGAGGTTGTGCTGGTGGCACAGGATTATTGTAACCTTCGTGGAAGTTCCTGTAATAATTCCAAGGTGACTCCAGTTGGAACGAACGCATCTCTTGCGCATATTCAAGAGGTTCGTATACAATTTTTTTCAACTCATCGTCGTAACGCACCTCAGTATAGCCGACCAGCGGGAAATCCTTCCGCAGCGGGTGTCCAGTGAAGCCATAATCAGTAAGAATCCGCCTCAAGTCTGGATGATGCGTGAACACTACACCGAACATATCATAAACTTCCCTTTCCCACCATTTGCAAACCTTCCACACATCATAGGCGGAATGAAGCGGCGTCAATTCATCCGTGTAGGTTTTCACCCTCGCTCGCTCGCCGAAACGTAGGCTCAACAAGCAGTACACGACTTCAAACCGATATTCTCTGCTGGGCACGTCTATCGCAGTTATACACGAGCACACGCCAAAGCACGCATGTTGATGATGTTTCATGAAACTTAACACTTGGAATATACCGTCAGGGACGACTAGAATTTCTAACTGGTCTGTGTGTTGCAATTGCACCTTTTGCACATATTTTGGTAGACAGGCGGCCACGTACAAGCCGAATTCGTATAGCCGTTGGCGTCTGAAGTTGTCATGTTTCTTTAACGTATGGCTTTCATACTGTATCGGTTCTAGACAGAACGGATTACCGAGTTTTACAGGCTGCGAGCCGTTCGTACCAAGTCTAGTATTAAGATGAATAGTACGTTTTAATAATTGAGAAAATGTATTTCTGCCCAACGAAGATATCAAACGATACATGTCGACGAATATTTTTATTTTGTCTGCCTTTGTGACAGTTGATGTCAAAGCGAAAAATTGTATTGTACGAAAAAGTTAATACATATCTGCAAACAGTTCTTAGTTTCTCCTTTATATTGCTTTCTTGTAGAAAAGCTATAATCGCTGCTCATGAATCTGTGGATATTGTAAATATATTATGCAAGGAAATATGAGTGTAACGTTACAACTTCACTAATATGTTTTCTGGTAATATAAATCGGTCATATAAAAGGCTTGTAATAAAACAATTTTAATATTGAAATTCCTTTTTGTGAATTATCCCAATCCCCAGTAATATTGGGAGATGTTGAGCAACTTATTAATGAAATCGTTGAAGGTCAATGTTAGAGACAAAATTAAAACCTCATATGGTCCTATTGAAATATGAGTTACAAAGGCGGCTTAGTGCTGAGGCGGCTTCAGCAATAATCTAGATAGTAACATGAAATTGGGTATTAATAGGAGACTTTTGTGTCCACAGCTCCTCAAGTCTGCCAAGAATTGTAATGAGAAATGCCTGAATGCTACTCAGACAATCGATTATTCGTAAACCACAAAGGGTAGAAATAGTAATCAATGTCGATCTAAACATCATACGAGTAATTTTTACATTCGCTCTTTGGCAAACTGCAAGCTCACATACGAAGTTGATATCTTGGGCTTTTAACTTCAATCCACAGATGGTACGATTTATTTAATCCTATATTTTTGTTCGATGCGAACAGATTGATTTGATTGACTTTGGATTTTTACTGAAATGGCGATTAGGTGGTGTTACCTTTTCCTCTTTTGATAGTAAAGATCAGGCTAGGTATCAAAGGTATCCAGGTGCTTTACCGCTAAAGTTTAAAAAGTATGAGATCCGCTTGCCTAGGCTCAAAAAAATTTTTCATGAACTTTCCTTTACTTCCAAAACATACATACATACATAAACTCACGCTTTTATCCCCGAAAGGGTAGGCAGAGGTGCCAACCAGGACACTCACATTTCGCCTTGTATGTTCCGTCCCACGATGTGATAGGAGGCGAACCTATCGCCATATTGGGCACAAATTCCTGACTCCGGACTGATAATAATCAATAGAAAAAGCCAATATCACTTTGCCCGACCCGGGACTCGAACCTGAGGCCTCAGCTTTGAAACGTACCGTAATACAACTACGCCACCGAGGCAGTCGAATACTTCCAAAACAAATCCGAAGTAAACCCAACCAGATGGTTGGAAGTCACTCGATGCAGGCGGCTTCCAACAAGTCGCTGTGGAAATCCTTATGGAAGGCATATGTACATCAGTGGAGTTCTCGTGACTGAAAATGATGATAAAGAATTCCTGTTGTTGCGTTATTTAATATTTACTGGATACATTATATTAAAAAATTGCTGGTTGAAAATTAAAAATAGCTATAACGTACGTTTTTGGAAAACGAAATTACTCGTAGGAAGTGTGAATATCAATTTCTTGCTATTAGTTATATTGGCTGGCTTTAAATTGACATTAAACCAGTGCATATAGCGAACTTGCATTTATCTCTATTACAAACTAGGTTTCAACCTATGTTTATGCTTTTTTGTAAGTATGCAAGAAAAAGAGACTGTGTTAAATCAGTTGCGACAGAGAAATAGCGCAGCGTGGTAGATAGCGGCGGAAACTAAAACAAAAATACCAACGCTTTTAATTTTGTCCAGGATAATTTCATCTCATATTTCCCAGTTTAGAGCTTAATAACAGTTCAGTTTTCTGGCAAAATATTTTTTTAAATTATATTATTTTATAAAATGGTCTTTGCGTAATCCTCTATGCTTTGCACAGCCCATTAAGTTTTCTTACTGTCCATAGTTTAAATCGACATATGTACATACATATATTTGATATCAATGTGGGGAGTTAATAGTATTAAACAGAGATTTGTAATAATTCAATAGACAAATAATTAAGTCAATGATTACTGTGAAGACTTCAGATCAGGCTTGTGGAGACTTGATGACCATCGTTAATATTTTAGGTTACTCTAACAGCCAAATGTGTATGTAATGAAATGAAATGAAAATAATTTATTGAATCCATTAAAATGTTCAACATTGTTTAGATTCAGTTATTTTTTGAACTACCACCCGGTTCGGAAAGCGGTTTTCACTAGAGAAGAACGGGCAAGAAACTCTAGTATTGCTCTTTTCAAAACCAGTTTACAATGTATGATTATTACAAAAATTACAAGTTGGTTTAAATCAGAGCAGTTCATTAATAACTTGTTATGATTTGCAAGTAGGATATATTTGAATACGAATAAGTTTACTTTATATTTAATATGGCTGAGAGAAACGAAACGAAGTAACCCATAACGAAGAATCGGTATACTCTGTTTTGCCAACGCAATAAATAGTTATAAAAGCGTTAAGTAATCTATTTATCAATTACATATATTACTTAACGCATATTGACAGATATTGACATGTGAACACTCCATAGAAATAGTTTTAAACAATATACATAGATGAAGTGATAAATATATGCAATATTGGTTAAGGTTGCAGTAAGTCGGTGGATGGAGGCCGCTTTCAAAAGGCCAATGTGGAGATCAATGGCGGATGCTTATGTTCAGCTGTGACTGAAGTGAGACAGCGATTTCGTATTCATCAGGAAAAACCTGCTGGATGTAATTGAAATACATATTATTCAGTCCGTACTGGTTTGCACTGGTTTGTTTCTTAGTAGTACTTGCATATTGAAATAAAACTAATTTGAACGGAATTTATCGCGGATTTGGTTAATTTTTTCATTTTTTAACTTCCCCCACCCCGCCGAGTCCATTGACCACGACAGCTGTAAAATAATCGAAATGTCGGGAAGTTAAAGAATCTAAAAACTAAATCCGCGATATAATCCGTCAAAAATAGTTTTATTTTAAGGAAATAAATTTGAGACAAAATCTCTATATAATATAATATAAATGTGAAAATTTGTGAGGACATACGGATGTTTGGATGTTTATTGCTCTTTCAAACAAAAACTACTGAACGAATCTTGATAAAGCTTACTTAGATCGGATTAACATAAAGGTAATTTTTTATCAACGATTTCGGCAGTATCACATAAGTGAAGATGCAAGATAAAGTTAATTTAATTTAAAAATTTGCACTGAATATTTGCTTTATGGATAGGTACTTATATTACAGCGATGACTTCCATAAGCACTATTCTGTAAGACTTTTTGTCTTGCAGAT
Organism: Deilephila elpenor; assembly: GCA_949752805.1. Classification (NCBI taxonomy): domain Eukaryota; kingdom Metazoa; phylum Arthropoda; class Insecta; order Lepidoptera; family Sphingidae; genus Deilephila; species Deilephila elpenor. Next base: position 7,490,797 of record OX457096.1, on the reverse strand, counting down.
CAAATATGGGTATACTACATACATACATATATAAACTCACGCCTTTATCCCCGAAGGGGTAGGCAGAGGCTCCACCAGGGCACCCACATTTCGCCTTGTATGTTCCTTCCCACGATGTGATAGGGGGCGAGCCTATCGCCATATCGGGCACAAATTCCTGACTCCGGGCTGATAAAGAATAGAAAAATCCAACATCACTTTGCCCGACCCGGGACTCGAACCCGAGACCTCAGCTTTGTAACCGTATCGTAATACAACTACGCCACCGAGGCAGTCGATGGGTATACTAAAGTATCTAAAAATGAAAACAAAGTCGCAGTATAATCTAGTAATGATAATAAAATGGCGAAAATTGTCCACCATATTAAATAATAAAGATATAAGAGTAGGCCCGAGAGAGCGGTACATGAAGAACAAGGCTTTACTCTTCGTTCAGATGAAGTTTTCGAGTGGAAGTTCCGACATGTGTCCCGCAAGACTAGCGCTCCACCTACATACAAATACAATTTCAAACTCCCAACTTGAAATCCGTAATACGGAATCAACCTTAGCGCATGGATGTACAATAAATACGCGGATTACTCACCTATTTCGTATTAATTTTCAGATACACAACGCTATTTTCATTCAGGTTTGGATAGTGTAGTTTAGGATTTGGTAAATCTAAATTGTGGTATTTTATTTTTTTATTTCCATGAAAGTCGCGACGAGCGTGTCATTCGCCTGATGGTAAGAGATACGTCCGCTCATGGACAGTAGCAAAACCAAACAACACCGTGAATTCCAATGCAGTGTTTGGCATTCCACTGAGCTCGCGAACCTGAGACATAAGATGTTAAGTCTCATTAAGTCCAGTACTTCCTTTGGCTACAATCTCTTCAAACCGAAACACAACAGTGCATTTACGCTGCTGTTTGGCGGGAGAAGTAGACATTGAGGTGGTACCTACCCAGGCGGCCTCTAACATACGATAGACCTACCACCAATGGAACCAATAATGCGATGGTCTTTTGTACTGCCAGGAAAGTGATTAAAATGTAGCTGCATGTAATTGCATGAAATCTGAATAGAGTGCCATGGGTGATGGATAACGATCTCTCGCCCGTCGACGTCATTATGCTGGTAACCGTAAATATGCATAGCCTGAACCCGAATCTCGACATACTTATATTATGTAAGTAGGAGTACTTTCCACCATTGAGTATTGTAGTCGCAAAGTGGGCACATTAGATTTTTTTTTATATTTTATTGTAATAAAACAATTATATTCATTGCTATCTTCTCAAATTTCTTGGTTTAATTTGTACAATTATTGACGTTAATCTTTCTGCCGTCATTGTATAAGAGAAGGATTGGAGGAATTCTTAATTTTGCTTTCTATAATTCAGCAGCCCCTACCTTCATATTTAGAGTCTAATTACATCCCACTGCTGGACAACAAGTAAATATGCTGTGAAGTCGATTTTAATAACATACCGTACACACATTACATAGTCACCTGTCGAAGCCCTGGCGACTGACGTAGACTGAACAAGAATCACCAGGATAGCTTTTCAAATAGCAGGTCAAATAGCTGATGATGTGCAAAAGCAGAGTTCTTATTTACATTTTCTATCTATCTATCTATTCAGCCACAGGAAGTCCACTGCTGAACATAGTCCTTCCCAAGGATTTCCAAAATTACGTGTTGGAAGTAGCCTGCATCCAGCGACTTCCTATCCTTATAGTTTATTTTATTTAATATCCTATTTTTACGTCTTGGAGTTGAGGTTGAATAATAATATTTTTTTTCGATAATAGCTCGTAAAAATATTATGAAGTGCATAGGTACTGCAAACTTGAGCATATTAGGTCACGTATATTTAGTTGTTTGGTCAAGGTGTTGATCGAGTGTCTGGTTTTAATCAAATCAACAGACTCAAACTTGAATATTCAGTGTCAGCCCATATACGTCTCACTGCAGGGCACGGGCCTACTCTACAATTGAGGGTACGATTGGGAGTTGTAAGGCATATAGTCCACCATGCTGGCACAATTATATCGGCCTACTCCAAACTGGACACTTCTGTCTCGGTTTTATTAGTATATTTGTCTCGGCGTGAGAATCAAACTCAGTATATCTGTTTTTACAGCCGGGTTTTTAACACATTGTATAAAGGGGGCTATTAAATTCTCGGATGCCACATTTTGCTCTTGAAGTCAATTTTATTGGTCCCATTAAACGTTTCAGAAAAGAGAGTGATTTTATTTTGAAAAAATTAATACCTCCATCTCGCTGGCTCAGTGCAGATTGGTGGATTTCAAATACCATAGATATTTTTTTTAAGTTTAATAATATTCAAATATAGTAATTCCGTGGTGGTCTGTTGGTAACGGACCAGAAGCGGCTGCCTACATGTTTACGTCGGTCGCGGGTTCAAATCCTAGAGCATACCTCTGACTTTTTAGAGTCATGTGTGTATTGATTATAGTCAATCACCATACACAATAACTATGAAAGAGAACATCTTGAGGAAAACTGCATATTATAGCAATTTTTAAAAATTTCTTTGCTACGTAAAGTCTGCCAAAGCGCACTAGGCCAGCGTTGTGGACTATACGGGCGAACCCCTCTCTATCGTACTCTCGAATGTGGAGGAGGCCCGTGCCCTGCAGTGGGACGTTTATGGGCTGATACATACATACATATATCTAAGTATATTTAATTAAATGATAAATATTTGTGGCTTATACAAGTTTCACTTGTACTTGCTAGTTAGACTAGGTAGATGGTTAAACCGGACTAATAACAAAATCACATCAAATACAAGGAGACATATACGCATAAATTGTATTATTTACGACCCACCGAGCGAACAATTAACCGAGCCAGCTAAAATTACTTGGCCCACGTATGATATCAAACGAAAATGTATCCATTTATCTTTTACAGTCTCATACATAAAGCAAAGCTCAGGCTGCACTTGATTCAGTGTTTCCCGCCGTCCAACTCCAGATTGTGCGCCGCAACACCACAACTTCCGGCTTCCGGTGGCAGCGTTGCGCCTGCGCGGTGCGTAACACCGACCGGATGTGACGTCACGCCCATGTCACTTCCGCATGCTATTGCTACACTATATTTTAAATTACTGAATGTTATCTATTTTATGTAGGATTAATTTGCTATATAAATAATCGTGACTAACTACTGTATAACTGCCTCGGTGGCGTAATTGTACTACGGTACGACTACAAAGCTGAAGTCTCGTGTTCGAATCCCGGGTCGGGCAAAGTGATATTGGGTTTTTCTTTTTATTATCAGCCCGGAGTCAAGAATTTGTGCCCGATATGGCGATAGGCTCGCCCCCTATCACATAATAGGACGAAAACATACAAGACGAAATGCGGATGTCCTCGTGGCGCCTCTGCCTATCCTTTCTGGGATAAAGGCGTGAGTTTATGTATGTATGTATGTATGTATAAATAATCGTGAATGGTAGGGTCGACAGACAGTATCCATTGTTTTACCTATTATTTTATCTGTTGCCTAGTTTTGAAATAACATATTTTTTAAATGTTATATTTATTAATTGATTACCTGTATGTAATTAGTATTTCAGGCCACTTAAACGTCTTAGGAGTAAGCCTAGGTTCAGCAGTGTCCACCTGTGACCGATGAAACGTGTGAACTACACATTGTTTGTTAGTGCTAGTTGAATTAAGATAAATACTTACCCTACAGTCTCATGCATAGTGCTGAGGCCATCCTAAGTTCGAATCTTGTGTCGTGAGTATCAGAAACTGCGAGAGACTTTTCAGTCACAGAAATATCCGGACCCGAAACAAATACCTGTGGTTCAAACAAATATTTGTCACGGTGCGGGGATCGAAAACGCGGCCTCCCGTTTCACAACGTCTAACCAACTGCGCCACGTATGCTGTCATACCCGCCATAAGGAACACCAGTTTGAAGATAGCGTACTTGTAATAAGTGCATACTAAATGCACAATGTTACTACACCTCTCTCTTCAGCCACAAACTCCACTGCCGAACATAGGCCTACCCCATGAATCTCTACATAGACCTGTTGGAAGCGGCCTACATAGGAAAAGAAAAAAAAGAAAGAATAGGGTGCTATTCTTTCTTTTTTTTTCTTTTTTCTATTGGAATCATACACACATCATCGAATTTGTCTTCGATCCGAGGTACGATAGGGGGCGAGCTCACCCTGTCGGACACAATGTCCAGGCTAAGCCATTTTAAGTAGATTTTTTTTTAAATAACCTTTGCACTAATCAAAAATCTTACCGCGGTAATTTTAAAAAAAAGGACAACAAGACACACCTAATTTTGAGTGGAACAAAAGCCTTCTCAAAATGGTTATAAAAATACAAGCCCAAATATAGGGTGAAATATTGCATAGTTTATGCAGACGCAAGATCTCTGGTAAGGCTAGCCACGGTTGCTTTGTGTTCGTAGGTATGCATTTGAATATTTAAAAATGAAACAGTGGTTTACGTAGCAAAATTTGGATACATCTTCCTTTCCGGCTGCGGCGAACGACCGCGCCGACCCTACCACTCTAATCTAAACGGACGTGTTCTTTAAAAACATTAATATTGCACAGCCCTAGCTTTTAAACTAAGTGTAGTGTTATTATATTGTTTGTTTATAAATTAAAATATCCTTTTACTGATGAGTGTAAGCTAGTGGTATTTATTCGGTTTCCCCTTGATAGCTATCACAGTATGCAATGGTGAAAAACTTGTCACGCTTTACTTAAGAAAGTGATTATATTCATGATATGTGAAGTAATGTTTAATTCGACTATCTAATATCGAAAAATGTTTAAAAAAACCTACATGAAATTAGTTTTAGAATAGATGATCCCAAAAAGCGACAAAATGACATTGGTCATTATGAAACACTGTTCAAATGCAGAGCTGTCCCTGTATTTTAATCTTTTGCTGTGGATAGTTATGACGTTGTTCTTTATACCGTGAATGACGAAACAAGCCTAATGTTATGCCTGTTACACATCATGGTACTGCACAGCTCTCGACACCTACCTACCTAGTTATCACTACCTACAATGTACTACAAACCGAAATGTAACTATGTTTACTAAACACTGTTGTTTTACGGCATAAATAGACCGATAAGTAGGTATCGAAGGTAAATAAATAAATAAGTATTGTAATATTATTTTGATAAATAAATAAAAATTAAATAAATAATAATAAATCTACCTAAAATAGTTTTTGCATACAAGCGAGTTTGCACACAAGAATGTGTGTCATTCTACACACTATTATGTGTATTTGAATATAATCCATTTTTTTACGAGAAGCGAAAAGCGTAGGTCATAAAGGGATATAAATTATTCGGAACATTCACCTCAAGTGATACATAATATGCCGGAACGTGAATTAACGACTGCTCGCTCCGGACAAAGCGCTATTTATTATGGATTTAAATGCAATGACTCCCAGTACGTTTCAAGATTACACGAATTAATTTAGAACACCATATTTTAAGTGAAGATGCATAGATGAATATATTAAATCCGCATGTTATACTCTCCTGCATTATAAAAAATGTTGAAAAAATCTCCTTAAAATGTACTTTTTTGTTATCGTACGACAAAATAACTACAATGCCCCTGTTGTAAGTGCAGCGCAGTTCACATAATAATAATAAGTACACCCAACAGTCACACACACAGTCCCGACCCCACACTAAGATCGCTTCTTGTGACGTGGGTATCAGAAAATATGAGAACAGAACAAAATATTTTATTTTTATTTTATTTTATTTTCACTTATATACACCATCGACAGTTACACATATACAATAAAATACAGTTGAGAAAATATAACACAGGACATTGTGTACTATCATTACAGGTGAATACAACATTCTTGAAATTATTGTTAAAACAGATTATTTATATTAATTACAATAGATCAGCATGCAGAATAAATTTATTAAATACAATGAGAAATTAGAACAAACATTGAAATATCTGTGGATCACAGAAATATTCGTTCCGGTGCGGGGATCGAACCCGCGGCCTCACTTTTTACAGACGCCGTCTAACCAACTGCGCCACGGAGACTATCAATAAAGTAAGATAGAGTCACCGTCGATGCAAGATGGTTATCTCTTGCTTGATAGTAACCGAATATATAAAGAAGGAACTCGAAATACGACCAATTTCCGCGTGTGACTTTGATGATTCCTAACTCTTCATTTGATGGTCGGAATCCGGGTAAACAAATATTTTACGACCAGAAATTACATTTACACTTTCGCTGCACAAGGACGTTAATATGTTTTAAAGCGGAACAGTAAATAATAATATACAGTAAATAATCCGTCCTGTGACCACTGCGTGTAAGCTGCAAAGTAATCGAAACGTTGGGAAGTAAAAAAAATAAACCACACCAGAAATTAAATCCGTAAAAATCAGTGTAATTTCTATAAGTAAATAATACATTTTACACAGCAGTCCCACAGATATTTCTGACTCACAGTAGGATACCGACAGTCTTATGCCGTAGATATCAGAAATAACTAAAGATTTTTGATCCCCCAACACCTAGCCTCGAAACCGACATTTGTGGTTTTGATAAACATTGGTCTTGGTGCGAGGATCGAACCCACCGATTTTGGTTTCACAACCGGATTTTTAACCAAAAACTCTTAAACTCTTTACATATTATACATTTATTTCATTTAACCAAAACTCTTTACATAGGGAAGGTAAATAAAAGACCAAACGCCTTAATTAAAAGCAATTTCAGTCTTTACATGTACCGCTATGTTTGATAATCTAGAATCTGTTACTTTGAACAGATTTTCCATAAGAAACTGTAGTAGTTCTTGATCAGGCCATCAATACCAAATCATAAAACGCGAAATACCTCATATTTTCTAAGTCGCCATTATTAGATAAAACAATAAGTTTATATGAATTTTACTGGTGGTAGGTCTCTCATATGTGAGAGGCCGCCTGGGTAGGTACCACCGCAATGTCTATTTCTCACCAAACAGCAGTGTAAATGCGCTGTTGTGTTCCGGTTTGAAGGACATTGTAGCCAGAGTAACTACTGGACATATTGAGATTTGAGACTTAACATCTTATGTCTCAGGATGGCGAGCGCAGTGGAATGCCAAGCATTGCCTTGTAATTCATGGTGTTGTTTGGTTTTGCTACTGCCCATGAGCGATCGTATCGCTTACCATCAGGCAAATGGTAAGCTCGTCTCGCCAAACATTGCAAAAAAAAAAAGATTCGTGTGAAAGTCCACTAAAATATATCTAAGTTCTTTCCGCACATACATGAGATTTAGCAACGAAATTAGTACTTTTCTTGAAGGAAATAAAGTGAGCCGCTGCACGAGATTGTAAATTATTTGAAATCTTTTTACTTTCCTCTATCGCCCGTTTGATTTATTGTTGAATAATTTGCCGTGGATTAAATTGCAAGATTGAAATTTACTTAGCCGGTTTTCATAACTCGTATAATATTAAGAAATAATACCATATACCCACCAACGGCGTACTGATAAATTATGCGTTTTATGCCCGTTTTAGAAGGAACTAATTTATTATTTAAATAACTATTGCTTTAATAAGATGTTAAATGATACTCTTATAACAATTATAAACTCTCTTAAAAACTCTTATAACATACATCAATTTTTTTTTAAATTTGTCTTGTACCACAGGTGGGTATAATAATACAAACGCCCAGACCCGGAAAAATATTTGAAAGCCATTCATTAATTCGTATAGAATCGAACCCGTAATCTCCCATGCAAGCCAACTTATTAGTCACTGCGCCAAGCGGTCGCCAATATAGACTGCGATATGCAGCTATATTTGCAGTTTCAATTTTATTAATAACAAAATACCCAAATAACTTTCTACTCAATCTTAATACACTTTGCGATTAATATTAAAAACTGAATATGCAAAAGAATGCCCGGACGTGATCGTAATTAATGACCAAGTAAAAAGCGCTAATCTAGTATATTAAGCTGGGAAAATTGGAAGCAGCTCCTTTCAATATTACACAATACACACATAATGTTTTATTAATTTGATAGATGTCGCTAATAAATGTTATAGTTAGATTTAAAAAAATATATCACTTAAATATACACTCTCTGCCATGAATAAATGGTATCCTACATACATACATAAACTGACGCCTTTTTCCCAGAAGGGGTAAGCTGAAGCGCTACCAGGACACCAACATTTCGCATAGTGTGCTCCGACCCATGATATCCGCACCGGAGTACAACTGCGCCACCGAGGCAGTCCATCAAAATCGCCGCTTAAAAAAAGACACAGCACCTACTTGGATATCATAGCTGCATTTTAGGGCTATGAAAACGGATAGAAAAAGGCGGAATAAACGAGGGGAGCAAATATGTTTTGTGGGCTCATGCCACTCTTATTTAACGCAAGAAACATCAAACTAGAACTAATATTTCCCGGAGGTTTTTTATATGATATACAACTCCTATTGTTCATAGTCTACAGTGGCTATTGCGAGACACTCATACTTAAAAAAAAAAAAAAAATCCTGCCCCAAATAAATGCCATAAATTTGGAACATTATGAAATTATAATAAAAACAAAACGCCGCAGACCATAAATACGGGCAGCAGGAGGCAGTAACGTCATTTGAAATTCATCCATTCATTTGTAAAATCTTTTTTACTCCACAACGAAATTTGTGAAAGTTCAAAATATATGAAGCAGAACTTAAAATATCACAGATAACCCAACTCTACTTGGCTTATTTATTGCTGACTAAATGTATAAAATGTCCGTCTTCATTTTGATATTACCGCTGCGGTGCACGCGACCACGTACGCGAAAATAAAACTCCGTTTATTATCTTGTTTAAATAAAGAAGCCTACATATTACTTTAAGGAGCGCTTTAAAGGGGTAATTTGTTAATGGAGCGGCCGCAAATCTGGCGTTATCTGATGCCGCAACGACCTGCCTTTTCGAAACAAGTAAACTCCCAGTGGTATCCGTTTTTTTTTTTCTAAATAATGTTCGCGACGCGGCTTGTTTAGTACCCCTTTCGCGATAAGAACTCTTAAAGAGATATTAAGGGCTTTTAAAGAAATTGCCTTCAGTTTTGTTAAAGAGCGTAATCGTAATAAGTAATTTACAGCCGCCTAATGGTTTCACACGTTTTTATCGTTTTAGCGTTACTGTAGTGTTTGTTTCAGTGAGGTCGTAACGTGTTGAATTGATGAGAGGGTTAAATTTGTAGGAAAAGTATGATATGGCGATGGTGTAAGAATAACAATCACACGCTCGTCGTGGTGGCTGTCATCGGCTCATAATCAGAGTACAATGTTTTACAAGTTTTGTTTACACCGTCTCGGCAGCCAGTGATTAATCCAAACATACTTAGTCGACGGGGCGGCTCTGTTTATTTTGAGCCACTTGTTGGATGGCAACGAAACAGTTGAAGGAAAACAAACAACTTTACATATTTGATTGTTAGTTTAATATTTTGAATTCTCTAATTTAGGACTGTGTATTTCTAGCGGATTCACTAATAAGATCAAGACTTTGAAACACCGTGAAAAGGTTATATTTACTGTTGTTTTGTATTTAGGTTAATTTATAAAGGGCTGTAAGAATTTTTAAGCAATTTTACATTTATTTATTTCATTTGAGCATAAGAAAAAAAAATGTTGCGCATTACATTAAAACAAAAATGTTCAAATTGTTCGGAGCTAAACCCACGACCTCACAGTTCGTCGCCTATACACTTTGCCACTATAACAATTAGGCGATATTTCTGTAAATAAGAATCATGTTCAGTTTTTATTAACATTGGTTTGGTAACTAACTGAACACTTCAGACAGGGACTTTAAACTTTTATGTCGCCAGCTGACACAAAACTTTAGTTACTGAAACATAAATTGACTGCTCTCCTCCCTATTAAAAGGTAAGAATTTATTAGTTGAAGTTGTCGAGCTTCATTGCACTTTACTCAATCAAAAAACAGTTCACTGCAGCGCAAATTAACGTAATTGCAATATTAGTTATAAACATGTTGTTTGTGTTTTATATGTTTATTTCTTGTCAGAACAACAAATTCAGAAATTTGCATATTATTTTATACCATGCATTTAACGGTAGGTGCCGTAACATAATATCGACAGCGTATATCGTGAGGCCGCGAGTTCGATCCCCGCACCGAAACAAATATATGTATGATCCACAGATATTTGTTCTGGGTCTGCGAAACCGAAAATTATCTCGTAGTTTCTGATTTCCACGACACAAGACTTGATCTTAGTGTGGGTTCAGGACGATGTACTTATGTGACTGTTGGGTGTATTATTTATTTATACACATATATCCAAACCGCAAACTTTCAAAATAGGGGATAGTGATATTTCGTTAGTTAACACAATTTTATATAAATATCTAAAATCGGATATTATGTACGTTGCATCTGAAACGCGATGCCCTTATGTAGGTCCTTGTCCGGTCCACGTTTTACTAGGTTCTGCCCGCCAACTTCGTCTGCTTGATGCTATATGCGTTAACTTTATTTGAAATTAACTAATTTGGAATTTCCCATCCCCTTATATCGCACCCGTCCCGTCTCATTCTCACTCAAGACATGTAATCCAGTCCCATCCCATCCCTTTGAGTGCAGAAAGTACAAATTTTTCGGAATTCCTTTCTCATCCCACGAGAACACACAATTTTTCAGGACAAAAAGTAGCCCAAGCGTTAATCCAGGGTGTCAGCTACCTCCATATCATTTCATAGAAATCCGATAAGCCGTTTCTATGTTCATCGCACACAACCGCACAGACAAACAGATAAACAAACAGACAAAAATTCAAAAAATCATTGTTTTGGGTTCTAGTACGTTAATACAGACCCCCATATTAGTTTTTCTCATTTATCTCCCATGTACAGACATTGATCGTTTACATACATCGCTATCATATTCATCATTAAAAATACCGTGTGGGATTTGTACTGAAATTAATAGCATAAAGAGCAAACTCCTTAGCCACTACCTCAATCGTTAATCAATTACTTTCATGGCGACAGATTTATCAATAATACCAATACAATATCTTTTGTGAAAGCTAGACATATTTCAATAGCCTGTCGTATAGGAAACCGCAAAAATGAGCCTCTTTCCAGCGTATAGGTTCCTCTACCTTTGTACCACAAAGGAGCCATTTATATATTCGCATATCCGAAGCGTTCGGATCTACATACCTTCGTAATGGCAACAAATTGACAAGAAATTTTAGATAAGTGGCTTTTCTTGAATCGGGTAAAACGCTTCCGTTGTTCCTTTCAAGATTTTTGGGGTGAAATAAGTACTGCCTTAAAGGACGCTCTTATCATATAGAAATGTTGTTGAATAAACTTGGATCTCTATTTACATCTATTTTTTAATGTTTGATCCAAGCAAAACCGACATGTCAAGGGACTTTGCGGCTCTTATTAAGGATCTTTCCTTAACGCATGAAAATTATTATGATACGATGATTCTACTACAGCGACAGGGCCTACGGTAACTTCCGGTATTTTTACTATTTATCGCCAATTCACTTAAATATTTTTGGTGTTTCCTAGTCATAAGGTCCTTAGAAGGATATAGGAATATTTTTTATTATCTCAGATCATCGTATTAAGTCACCAGCAACATTCAATATACATACATATATATTCAGTAATTAATATTGTAAAGAAGTCACTTAAAATACCCAACATGAACATTTGTTCACTGTTATATTGCTCATTTTGTTGAACCAATCTGTGTACCTTTCAGTTTTCGTGGGTAATTAAATCCATAATCAATTGGTTGTTCAAGAAGAACCCGTAACACATTTTTCAACCCACATAGTAGTAAATGAAGAAGTTTATAATAGCTCAATATGTCTTAAATACCCGCGTTAATTTACCCAATTGTCACTTTGAACGTAACAAGGAGTGTATAATGTACAAGCAGTATTTACTAGTAAAAAATGATTTAAAAATATAGAGCTGCAAGTCAAACGCATGTTTCTGGCCTTGGGAAGTAATCCCCACACTACCAGAAACAAAAACAATACGAAGTGATCATCATCATACCGGCCGTCGTTCTTGTATTTAATTTCAATTCTCCATTATGAGGGCGAGAAGTGCATATTTCATAGCCGGCAGGCATAGCAGGGCGTTAAGTGGGGTATTTTATTGGCTTATTATACAATATTCTAAGCTAAAAATCGTGGAAAGAGTACGTTTTTAATTGGGCAGCGAGCTCGCGTGGTGCTGACGCAAGGATTATTCATTGCCGCTTCAGAGCCAACGCTTCGTCGCCCCGTTATTTCTGTTCCACTTTTTTTATGATCGCTGCCCCGGCCAGCGCAGAAGTTTTCTGTAATATAATATACACACTCCTTTGTAGCTGCAAACTTTGGAAATCTTATCGTTATTGACTTTTTAGCATACGGCTTTAGCAAATATGTGTATATATCTTGTTCAAAAAATATCTTATACAAATACTAGTTTTTGTATACTGATAGGTCCAAGTATTACGTAGCACTTTATGGTCAGTGTAGAGGAGTTAAGATAAAGTATCTACCGGCGTGGGATAGGTATCACTTCGGCTTCATTGTATCCGGAAATACACAGAATATACACGAAACGCGACTCACTTACGTGGGCTTCTGTGACGAGTTGTTAATTATCATATAAGTGATCGCTAGCTGCCGGGTTTGATTGGATAAGGTATGAAAATTGGTAGAGGTATTACCATCAGCAAAATAAATTAGCAAAAATGTAAACCAAGTCATCATTTACAAGCATACAGCTAATCCAAAAAGTAGCGTGCTTTATCCAATTAATATTGCATTTTATTGGGTTCGATTTATCGCAGTTTGATGCGGTTGTCACACCACCACAAAACGTTTTCACGTGATAAATTTAACATTACGTTTACATTCGAACGTTTCGTTTTGATTAAATTAGTAATTCCGTTTGGTCAACATACATGTAAAATTTCGTTTGCCACATTAACTTGTCATTTATCTGGACACCGCCGAACTCATTATCAGGTGCATGGCACTACCGTGACTGAATTTTAAATAAATATTAGTTTCCGTAATGTCACTAAATATTCTTACCTTCCATAACGCCAAACACCTTCCAACATCATGAAAGGTGGCATAAATGTGAAAAATCAGGTTTAAGTCTAAAACCTCTATGAAATTTATACAGAAAAAAACACCAAGGAATAAAATCCCTAATAATACTACACTTTTATGCTTAAAACAAGCTTTATGTAAACTATTACCAAATACTTATCAACACCGAAGCATAATTTATGCACCATCGCGCATCCCAAGACAGTGAAACAAAATACACAGCGTAACTGATATTCATATTATTTCACATAATATTTCAAACAACGCGATCCGCCTCGTGGCAGTCTAATTTAGCGTTCCGAACCAGCGGGCTGCGGCAGCCTGAATTTAAACATTTCTTATAGAAGTGAGGGGGCGCACCGAATCTATTTCACGCACATTACGCGCCTGACTTATGAGTTATTACTGCTGTAAAACTCAGCACACATCAGTCCATTTACTCACATTTTTAATAATTTGAATACATTTTATGTTCCCGTGTCTGGTGTCGTGAGGATCGTAAAAGATTCGCGTGCTCTTTGTGTGCAAACTTACTGTATTTCCGTTGTGAATATTATATTTTAGGATGTACCTACAAGTTATAGTTATTTGTATGTTATACTAGCTACCTTCGACTGGATGCAGGTATGTTGAGACTCCACTCCATACCAGAAACATTTTATTCCTGTTCAAACTTCTGTATTCCCGAACTAAACCTGAGTACCTTACGGTTTCCTGTCTTTCCTTCCTCGTTCCGCCCCATATCTTCCATCCCCATCGCGTACTATCATATGACCTCCCGTCTCATCCGTCTCCTTTCCTTCTGTTACATCCATTCTCATTTTTTCTCAGCGCATGCAATCCTATTCTTATCACATTCTATCTTTCAACGTCTAAATTGGGCATCGTTGGTAGATGAAAACTATTTTCCGATAGCGCTGCAATCAAACGCGTTCTTAGTAGAGATGTACAATTTTTTTTTTTCATATTCCACTTTTAAATATTTATAAAGATGTCGCATATTTAAAATTTTAAATGAATTCTATGTTATCTTAATTCCACCAACGTAACAAGCGTGGTGGACTTTAGTTTAAGTTCACTTAATCGAATTTTCTATTCCAGAATTATCCTTGAGGTCAGTAGGGGGGATATATTATGGGCCAATATATATAATAAATATATTTTTTTTTTTGGTGAAGGAAAACATCGTGAGGAAACCTGCATACCGTAGCGATTTTAAAGAATATCTACGGTATGTAAGTCCGCCAACCCGCACTAGGCCAGCGTGGTGGACTATATGGCCTAACCACTCTTAATCGATTCTCTCGATTGTAGAGTAGGCCCGTGCCCTGCAGTGGGACGTATATGGGCTGGTATAGATAGAGAGAGAATAAATAAATTTATTATCATTACAAACACAATCTAATACCAACATCATATTTATAAGAATAATGTTATCCGTATCAAAAACAAACAAATTAATAAAACCCATGTGTTGTGTCGATATTCGAAGAAAATTGTACAGTGTAGTACAATTTAATATAAAATTCAGTAATGAGATAGCTCCCAGCATCCTTATTACTGACGCAGCTCCGGTTAATGGCATAATTGAATGGTCAACTTGGAATCCGAAAGGCATTTGAAACCACTGGTACATGAAAGCCGCTTCCCGCATCTAATTCGAACTCTCAAATAAGCTATTTAACTATGTTATAAATAAGGACGATTATATCTAAGTTTAAATACAGCTTAAGCTTTTAATATTTACAGAATTATAAGCAAAATGAGTGGTTGATTTATCACCTATCCTAATTCATACAGAATTTAAGAAATAAATTGGTCAAACATCGGCATAATTGGTTAGATATTGCGATTTTTTTATTAATATAGTTTTTGTATTATGTAAGCGGAGTTGGTAAAAGTGGCATAATGTTCATTACAAGGCCTACCCCAAGAAGTAAATATACCTGGGGTACATACCGGGCATATCAAAACTGCGACCGAAAATGAAGCCAGGTTTTAGTGGTTACAAACACGATGCAAATAATAATTTCGCCAAAACCGTGACTGATATTTTTTTTATTTTTTAAAAATCATTGTTTTTGGGTGGTGAATACCTAGTTTTTGCGAAAATACTAATTTAAACCCTTAGTACCATTGCGTGTTTAAAAATAAAGAGGTGTACATCTTTTTTTTAGGAAAACTATGTAAATATCACCCAGATACGACGATAAATAAAAAAAAATTTAAAAAAGTTGTCGATTTAATTTGGAATTTTTTTTACTTGCGTTGTGTCTGAAGTCACTAATACTACCACCTGGCTTCGTTTTCGGTCGCGGTCTTGATATACCCTGTATAAAATTGCCTGACGTACATGGTACATGAGTACATAGTACTATGCCTTACAGTGTCGTGTGCTCATAATTATTATCAAATCCAACCCTGTTCTCAAACAACAATTCACAAATCCACCCCAAGTGACTCCGAGTCATGTTAATTAAAACTATTTATGAATATTTATGTTTAATGCGGGTTCTAAATTTAGATCCTTTGAGGTCGCATACTAAAATTTCACAAAAGACTGGAAATAACTTTCGTCCACTTAAGCAAATTCGTACAGTACTGGGATCTAACCACTGCTAATCTTTACTCGTTAAATGGAGCGTAAGGACATAGAAATGATCAGGCAATGGTATTTGAGCAGGTATCTGGTGTATATTAAGACAATTACTCATATGATTGAAATGAAATGAAATGAAATGAAATGAAAATATTTATTGAACCCATGAAATGTCATACATTATTTAGATTCAGTCACTTTTTTCCACTACCACCCGGTTCACAAGTTCACAGTAATCGCTGGCTGCAATGTCCCTATAATCGGAACACAACAATGCTTACTCGTTGAAATCAGCGTTGTGTTGTGGTTTGCACCACATCATAACATTTAGCTGAGTAGACACCTATCGGTCACAGCCGTGACCAGGCATTTTTGTTTTTTATACTATATTAACTGTAATTGTATGAATTTTTATATAAGCCATGTGGTGTATGTTGCGACTCTGACTAAGAAATCGTTTACTTTTCTTTGTTTATTACACCCTACAGTTTGGCTACATAAATAGACAATACGATGACACGTTTCTAAATGGCCTCTTATTAAACTATTACTAAATAATAGAAATAATATTAATAAGCACAAACAATAGTGTGAATTTAAGATAAGTACCAACAATAAAATAAGAAATAAATAACACTAAAGTAATACTAATTCATGATTTTATTCAGTAGTTTTCATGTGAAGTGCGAACACAACGTACATAGCTTTATTGATATAGCCTGGTTTCTATCGTATATTAAAGAATCTTTATAGGTCGGCGTAGGCATTCTGGAGTCTCGGTTAGACGCCGCGCCATAAGATTTATCTCTCTAGTTCCTAAGTCAGTGGCTAGCATTAGTTTATTTTGTGACCCGAAAGTAAAGCAAATATTTATCTACAAAATATATGAATTGATTTTCTGATAATGAATATTCATTAAACATTATTGTAAATATTTCCGAAGTTTTGTGACGTTTAAAACAAATCCGCATTGGTTTAAGTCTTAAGGCGCTATGTATAGGACTACTTCTAAACTAATCTAAATGCGGTATTTACATATTTAATAAGTCGGAAACAATGAGTGAAGTTGTTTTTGCTGTTGGTAAAATGTTCGTATCTCATATCTGCCCTGATACCAACCATTATACACAATGGTGGAATACGTGTGATTGTAAACCAATGTTTCGCGTTTCATCATATAAGAGTGTGATATAGACCGGATTCTGTATCTAGACTGGACTGCACTTATCTTCAACTGTATTGTAGCCACTATAAAAAAAACTTGCTTAAGTTTGGATCGAATAGACCGATTACTAACCAACAATAAATTACATAGAACTGCGTTCCTACCTCATCAAACAAGAACAAAGGACATTAGTCATCGTGTAATCTGGTTATAGAGCACAACATTGCTTGTACTCGAGGAAAGCGGTGTGTCATATGATTACCTTTGCAATGGCACAGCGGGTGTGATAGTGGGTATATCGTGTGAGACTGAGCGGCGCCGGCGGAGGAACGACTACTCAATACTGCCAGCGAGTAGCATCGCTCCTGAACTCACTCTTAATGCACTATAGTTGATTATTTCGTACTATTAGTAACCAACAAAAAACCAGCTTTACCTCTTACCCCACCGAAGAGGAACAAAGGACATTAGTCATAATGTAATTTAGTTATACGGCGCAACATTGCTTGTACTCGAGGCAAGCGGTGTGATATGATTACCTTTGCGATGGCACAGCGGGTGTGATAGCATATCATGTGGGCGAGACCGAGCGGCGCCGGCGGAGGATCGACCACTCAATGCTGCCAGCGAGTAGCATCGCTCCTGAACTAACTCTGACTGCACACGGGTTGATTATTTCGTGATTATTTGAATATTTGACAGTCTCCGTGGCGCAGTTGGTTGAACGCCAGCTGTAAAACGTGAGGTAGCGGGTTCGATCCCCGCTCCACCACCGCAACCACAAGTATTTGTTTCAGGTCTGGGTGTTTGTGAGACTAAAAAGTCTCTCGTAGTTCCTGATACCCACGACACAAGACTCAATCTTGGTGTGGTGTCAGGACTGTTTACATCACTGTTGCGTGTATTTATTTATTTTCAAGGTTTTTTTGCTGATTATATGCTAATATTTTTTTTTTGTAAATTGTCCTACTTTCTCAATCACTCTGGAATATACATGTAAATACAATAATATGTGGTATAGTAATAGTTCATGGAGTCTCTAAGCTCTTTTTAATCTACAAATATACTGGAGTTATTTATAGAACACACAGAAGAAAAAGTGCAAGTTTCACAAAGTCACAGAACAGGAAAATCTAGTATTTTTCCATTTCTAATAAATTGCAGGTTGCAATCTGTGTGAATATGTCTATTCGTTTCGATGATGGAATATTTAATTAATGTAAAATTATGTATTTGAAATAAATGATGATTTCTTAAAACAAACTAACATCAATCCCTTCAGTTATGGCCCAACGGATTTAATTCATATATTCAATATCACGTTTCTAAAGTTCTATAAAATCGCGTAGTGAGTACAGACCAAATGTATTGAACCTTAACTGATAGGTCAAAGTGAAGGAAGTGCGCTCTGCTCGATGGAAAACGTCGGTTGCTCCACGAAAACTACCTTATGACAGTGATTAATATAGTTTACATCTTTAGTATCCGCTTTTCTTATTTCAGTTAGTTTTTTTATTCCAATCATATTTTTTTCTATATAGTGTGCTTTTATTTAAGCGCGATTTACTATATTCTCTCAGTAGTGGGACACACTCTTTCGGAAAGCAAAATAAAAACAAAGCTTTCTGAATGAATTTGCAACTTCCTCCTGCGTAGTAAGTTTAAATTCTTAACTACCAAACCAATCTGTGACCATTGGCAAATATTACATTTCGAAGCAAACCATCGCAACCTTCCAAATATTAAATTTCGAAGCAAAAATAATTTGGACAAATAGTACTATGCACGCGATTCGAATAAAGAATATAAATTTTATGATCCGAGCACTTATGCGAACCTCGTCGCTAAAGCAAATGTTATTGACCTTTTTATACACATAAAATATTACTCTTAGTTTTGTAAAAGGAAATAGTAAATAATATCGACAACAGAGAGCCCATTTACTTGAATAAATCACGCATCTTTGTATAGGGGCTCGCCGTCAGACTCTATCGAATAATGTCACTCCATTATAACTAGTGTCTCATATCTGCCTGAGTGTTCATACTCGATGTTCCAATAAAGTTTTGTCAGGGGATCTTTGCCGGCACATAATAAAGTATTACAAAAGCCAAAGACCGTCATTGTTGCTGGTACTTCAATCCCGGGTGCTCTGGACCGTTTGAACCGACGGCGCTACTTGAACGCTATGAATGTTTAAATCTTGCTACTTGCCAGTGAGTAAATGTAATAGTAAAAATAATTAAATATGTATGAGTGTTTGTTTTATAGCATGGAATTAGTAAAAATGAGCGTAATATGGGTAAACAGATATATTATTATTACTAATGAAAACACTCACTACAGGCGCCACCGGAGATCCCAGAGCGAGAAGCGCCCTGATTTACATATTTGTAACCGCCAGGCACATACCAATACTGGTCCTGCTATTTGAGGCGACACGGATGCACCCCACTTACCATTTTTGGATACCCGCTTAAGGTGTTATGGCCGACGACATATACAAGGCTACGCGCTCTATCACTGAATTGCTACCATCCCGCATTTTTCCCAGCCCGAAGGCACTTTTAGTTCACCTCTGATTATGGACAGATACAGTGACAAAATTCTCTCACCTACTATAGATTTCTATGGCAAGTAAAATTATTTATTCAATTTATAAAGTTAAATTTAAATATCAATATACCATTAAATCTGTCGGAGATCACACAAGATACTCAAAATATTCATAGAAGTAACTGGAACTTCGATGATTACGCTACAAACACAATTTTAATGTGACAGAATATTGGTACAACAACATTCATAATTATTTTCTGGTCGACCAATGAATGGCATTTAAGTTTATTTATGTAATAAAAACATAGAAAGATACTCACTACCAGCATCCACTTATTCCTTTTTAATGTTTAACAAACAATTTTAAGGTCTAAAGTATCTCAAGTGATAAGTGATTTGTATGAATAGTTTTACCCAATAAATCTTAAAAGGAAAATATTACATTTAATAAAGCCTTTTATTAATAATTTATCGAATGTTTTATAAAAACTTTTAATGTTACTGAAACACCGTTCTAAATTATTACATAATAATATTTCTGTAGTCAATTAAGTGTATATGTAACATTATAGCCATAGTCATAAAAAAAGGTACTAATTGAAATTGCAAGGGACCCCCCTTACTCCTCTTTTTATCCTCATTTATTTTAATGAACTCCTTTGCAATCCTCAATAGTAACGTGTTAAATTGTCATTAATTTCATCAATTAAATAGGTACTGATAAGCGCTTGGTTTAACAGACCATTTCTAAGACAATCTCTCAACTAAACCACGCCACTTGCCCACGTCAAAAGGCAAACGGCAAGTAGTAGAATCGTTCCAAACGCTCACTGAAGGGAACAGATAAGGTTTTATGAGCTCGCCACGTCGTTTCTACGCGGGAACAGCGAATGTGCACTGCATAGGTTTGTACAGAAAACCAATTACGTCTCCTTTTGTTTAGTATTTTATTGTTCCCTGGCTACTCTATAAACTAAACTATCCGCGCAAGTATTATTGTGACGTTCCAACTTCTGTAATGGTGTTTCGTGTGACACGTTATGCCATACTTTGGTTGAGATGTGCGTTTGTTGCTTTTAAAACATTGGGTGATTTATGGGTCGATTGTTTATGAAGTTGTTGAAGCGGTAGTATTCATAGAGTTTCGTTAAGGCACTATAAAATTATAACTGCAATGCAACTGATGGTAAGTAACATATTTCAAAGTATAAAATTTAAGATTTATTGGCGCAGGATGGCCTCCTCTTTCGAATATCCAGCCAGGAAGCATGATTCTTAAGCTGAAAACGAAATTAGAAGATACCAACGAAATCTGATCCATCGAGCCGGATGGATGCACTCGTGGCTTGGTACAAGTGTTGTCTATCCCTTGTATTCCACTATCATGTGCAAATCTTGGAATATACACATAGAAGTAGTATTTAAAAAGCAAATATTGTTAACCGTTTATTAGTATCCTTTTGCGTAATATCTAGCCAGGAAGCATGATTCTTAAGCTGAAAACCCAATTAGAAGATACCAACGAAATCTGGTCTATCGAGCCGAATGAATGCACTCGGCTCGGTACAAGTGTTGTCTATCCCACGTATTCCACAAACATGTGTGCGAATTACGGGTCGTGACGCGCCGGTGTCGGGCAAACTCGCTTACCTGTCCTACATTGCAACTACACGTCATATCAGACGATGTGAATTCATTAACGAATGTTCTTGTACTTTTACTGCGGACCATATTTAGGGTGCGAATATGTACTGTATGTCTTTACAGTTAAGATCAGGGAATTGGTATGTTAATTAGCAAGATCTAGGAAGTTAAAAAACATATTGCGTAAACTATAGTAATGTTTAAATAGATGAGAACATAGTAAGTTTAACAGACAAACATCATTCGGAAGATCCGTCTTGTGTGAATCTGTCTAAAACCTTAAGCGACTTATCGGTGCTTGAAAGACGGGAGTATTTTTCGCTATTCACATAAATATTTTTTCTCAGTCTGGAAATTGAACTTACGAGCTCTCGTTTCATTGTCGATTTCTCGCTCTTCTCGCTGTCAATTAAGTATAAAATAAATTTGTAGGTATTCTTACAATCTTTTCCTCTTTGAATCCCGTCTCAAGATTGTAGGAAATTAGTTTGAACTATAAAGCCGTCATCTATAAATATTTTTATTTACATTATACGTACACTATTCTTTAATTTGTAAACTCTACAAATAAATAAATGATTATGTAATAAAAGATATTCCGGAAAATGTAAAAGATACAAAATAATGAAATGATATTTAAAACAAGACGGTCATAACAGCTGCGACTCGGATCCGTTTTAAATAAATCCGCTAGTTATCCATTGAGCATAAGCCTACGCGGTTATTACGCTACACGCGGGAGCAATTGATTGCTAACATTTTAAGACATTTTCAGATAAGTTATGCTCGATTGGACTGCAAAGATTTAATGTGCAAATCAGCGTACTGGTAGAAGTAGCCCTGGGCTTCTTATAATGGAAAACAGTTTAAAAAAAATCCCACAGATTTTTTACGATTATCATTATGGCTTTATGACGACGTTCTTGTCATTTCGTATAAACTGTATTCAAGACTTTCTAACACATGGCTCTACCGCCTAAAAATTACCTACGAGGGAATAATGTTCATCCTTAATAAAATTAATGGAACGTGATTGAATTTTGCCGAAAATTTGATACAGGTATTGTATATCTGCTTTTGATTGCCCGTTGCAGGCAGACGAGCATACGGCCCGCCTGGTGGTAAGCCGTCAGCGCTGCGCAGCTCATGGAGCCACGCATTGCCAAGGTTCTAGCATAACCAGATCGCTGCCTACCATAATCTGCTCAATCCTTTAATACCACTACCGTGGTAAGATACATTCGGAGTTAGTGCATAAAATATAAAAAAATAAACAGCGTTCCTTATTGAAAAAAATAAATATAATCATGTTTTCGTTATTTTTGAAATAATAAAACAGATTTTCAATTAGAAATAAATATCTTAATTTAAATATGGAACGCATTACAACAAAACAAATAAGCATTAAAAACAATAACATTTTTTTTTATATACGTGCATTGACTTGCAGTCGCAGATGCGAGTAAGCTAGTAAGGGGTGTAAGGCTTGCGGAGTGACGGCACGGGGTTACGCTGCGAACGTGTCACTTCAATAGCAGTAATGGAATTCTCATGCTCGCCCCGTTCACGGTTTTGTGGTGCTAGTAATACATACTTTAAATTTGCACCGGTAACGCCCGCCAGCGATCCGACAAGAAACTTTTCACAACTTTAAAGGGATCTAAATGGGCCTTATTTTAAACTTCATCTGTCCATCTATATGACGGACGAAAAGAGGCCCATTATATCAGTCTTGTTAGCGTTGAAATGCATTACCATCTGAACGCAGAACTGGGTCACTGAATTAACCTCCACGAGTAAGGTTTATTTTTGAGCTCAACCACTTTGTTTCGACATAATATGTGTATAGTTTGGATAATTAATTACAGAAATGTATCCAAGGAAATTATTTTAATTTGTTTTCGCAACAATTACAAACGATCAAAATTGATTGAAATTTATCGTATGTAAATAAAACGACCTTTTATAATGCTAATTACAAGAATAGTAGTTAATTTGATTAATCAGAATACTTTTCAGCATTAAAGGCTCTATAAGAATCCTAGTTGCAGCAAAAAATAACTAGAAATTTATAAAAAGTAACAACATTTCCGTTCGTAGAAGTGGAATGTTTGCGATTGATTGGATTTGTTTCGTTCTCCATTCAAAAGCTCCTGAGTTCCAATGGCGGATACTCGTTTTCAGTAAAACACTACGGTTAACCATTGACTGCGAACGTTCCACAATATGCAGCTCTTTTTATTTTCTTCCTTTTATTTGTTTCTCAGTTTAAGCACTCATTTATTGAGCGAAATGAAATTCAACCTTCTTTTTAACGTAGTAATTAATTTTTATTACACTTTGTGCATTTGTTTACAGTCTATACAATGGTCTCTAATAATTAAATAATTATTAACGATGGATTTAGAATCTAGCCTGTGTATTGTTAAAATGTCGAAATTCTACATTTATTCATTGATTATCTAATACTGTACTGTGTATTTTGCGTCTATAGGATTATGAATGATATATCTAACAGCTAAAGTAGAGATAATAAAAAACTTACTTCGATTGATCAGGTAAAAGCAACTGAACTTGTTTGTTATGCAATAGCAATCACCGTATACGATGGCGGAGATCCCGTTACAATGACCCAACCCTGTATCGCGTTGAGGGTTCAGCTTAGGCATGGCCGGTTTAGTGTTGGCCGGAATACTGATTCGTGAGGCACGGTTGATCAGGAGAGACATTCTACTATTATAATATTTGGATTGGAATGTACGGTACATTCACAGGTTCACAGTAGTCAATAAGTAACTGCTAGTACATTAAAATGAAATAGCACATAAACCTTAAATAAAAGCCATAAAACTAGGGTATTGACATTAGGTGTTGGAAGGTCCTCTTTTTTTAGAATATCTACTTTATTCGTAGCATTGCATTGACAAATTAATAAGTGGCCTTTTTATTGTATAGGTCTGACAAACCAGCAAACAGGTCACCTGATGGTAAGTGACTGTGAAGTAAGTTTACTGGTGGTGGTCTCTCATATGTGAGAGGCCGCCTGGGTAGGTACCACCGCAATGTCTATTTCTCCCGCCAAACAGCAGTGTAAATGCGCTGTTGTATTCCGGTTTGAAGGACATTGTAGCCAGAGTAACTACTGGACATATTGAGACTTAACATCTTATATCTCAGGATGGCGAGCGTAGTGGAATTCCAAGCATTGCCTTGTAGTTCATGGTGTTGTTTGGTTTTGCTACTGTTTATGAGCGGTCGTATCGCTTACAATCAAGCGAACCGCATGCTCGTCTAGCCTATTATTGCAACAAAAAAAATAAAAAATTAAATCGCTGGCCCCATGAACATCCATAACGCGCGATCATGGATGTATGGCCGGCTCTTTAAATAGGGAGGAGAGCGAGAGGGAAAAATGATGAGAAGAATAAATGGGTATTGGGTATCCGGAAATCTCACTCAACGAACAAAACGCGACAACGTAGCTGTCTCTTCACGTTGTTTTTCCGTTAGACAGTGGTAACGCCCTGGACGAGCCTGCCCATTTATACTGAGTTGACTGACAACAGCGTGGCTCTACCACTTCCAAAATCAGTCACTATGGCAGGGAGATCGTAAATATTTTACTAAATATTTAATGGATGGGGAATGTTTAGAGAATATGAAAAAACGTCCATAAGGCACTATGGGGCAAAACGTATAAAAAAATCAAACTACTGCTTAGACATAAACTAATTTCTTACTTTATAAAATAAAATTCATAAACCAGATTAATCAGATGTTTGAAATACACGCTCAAGATACACACTGACTTTTCGAAGTTGTGTGTGTATTAGAAATTAGCTATCGCTCAATTTAACGGTGAAGGAAATTTCAAGAGCCTATTACATACTGGGGAGTTTAGCGTGGTGGACTAAGTACAGACTCCCTCTCAATCCTGAAGGAGATCTGTTACCAGCAGTGGGATACATAAAAGCTAGCGTTACTTATTTGTACCCCACCCACTAGAATGCTAACGTTAGTAAGATCCAGACTCTCAGACTCCACTTTATTCATACGTTAGAAAAATATCCACTCGATAAAAGAAATTGCTTTTCCTTTCTTATCTGAGTGTATCAAATCTTTTGTTTGCCAATATCCAACCAAAGCAAACAGACCGATGTCAGACCGCAAAATTTTTATCTGAACATTTCAATTAAATGTTGAAAGGTTGGTACAGGAATGTTTCCCGAATAGACAAAGAAGTTGCAAAGCTGCTTCAGGTAATTAATCCGCAAGGAATTCTTTTACACTCGAGGAAAATAATCACAAGTCCACTTGACAAAGAACCAAACATTTCTCACTGGTAAAGCATTTCAATGTTTCTATGGAGGCAATTAATAAAGAAATACAATGTTGATATTTACTTGAAGCGTTTTAAAGTAGTATCGAGTTATCGTATCGTCGGATTTTCAAGTGCTTGGGACAGACTTCGAAGTTCTTGCTTACGTGATTTATATTTTTTTGATAAATAAACAAAATGATATGGCATGGTATAAATATTGTTTTCTATAAGCTAGAATCAGCAGTTAGAAGGTGTTGCATGACTCTGTTAGGTTAAATAAATGTGTTATTTTATGATTGTAAAGCCCGGTAAACGAGAAACGACGGTAAGTGGCTGCCGCCGCCCATGAACATTTAGAATACTTGGATAGTAGATTTCATATTCTTGTTTCAGTTTTTTTTTAGATATTCATATCATTGTTATAAAATACAATTATAAGGCTTGGCGAAGTTAAAATTGTATTAATCGCTGGATGTCTCTCTTTTGGATTGGATATTTATAAAAAAAACTAAATATACTTTTGGATTATAAAATAGAATATTTTGACAGATACTTGTTCAACTCCGAGCTCTATTTCATGTTTATGTAAAATATTAAATTAATACTTTATCTATAACCTAATTTGGTACGATAACGAGCGCTGTTATTATGAAAACATTGTCTGAGTACGTTTAATACTAAGAATTTCATCCATCGTTGTTAATAATGGTTACATAGATGTACTTTGGTTTAAAATTTACATTTTTAACTTCCCGAAAACAGCAAAGAAGTTAAAAAATGTAAAAATTAAACCAAATTCGCGATAAAATCCATAAAATTAGTTTTATAACAGTCTTTGTTATTTTAAGTTTTGCATCCTTTACAAAATTTTGTTCTGCGTAAAACTAAAAGGCGAGGAGAAACGAAGAATAAAAACCGGTAACCATTGTCACAAAATAGTGCATGCGAGAACAAAGAGATTCGTAAAAATAATATGCACTCACGTGTACCTGCATTGTAAAGCATAAGTACAACATAAGTTTATACGCAAACCAAACACTGTTAGCTTTATTCGGGGCCATTTGGAAAATGGCTAGTCGCGGCGATATTAACGATATCTATAAAGGGTCCACGAGGACAAATATAATAATCGTAGTGGCTTGAATTGACTGGAGTGAAGATTATAATCTTTGTGGAATCCGGGAATAAAAATTACTGCGAGCGATGGTGGAAAACTCAAAATACTCACGCGAATATGTAGCCGTTATTCAGCCCGTGTACGACTTTTATCCCCAAGGAGATAAGCAGTTTTCGATACTGCTTTCACTACATCGACATTTAGTCAGGATGTGATTGGGTCAAATTGTTGGCTATGTTGGGCATAAGGTCCAACCCTGGGCAACTCATATGAGATTTCATTATTATCAAAAATTCATACTAAGTGGAACGCCTAGGCTTGGTATCTAACACAGAATCTCACGGATGACTGGTTATCTACGCTGTCAATGGACAAACAAGGTGACATTCTAAGGTCTACGTAATAACGTAGTAAGCACTGAAAAGTTTAGTATAAAACGAGTTGTACGTGCCAGTTGCAAGCAAAGCGTTCGCGCAAATTAAAACAGACAGACCCTGCACGCGACCAAACGAGTACAAGAAAATTCCATTTACTTGACCAAAAACATTCAGGTCTTTAGAAGTACACATATTTACCTTCATAACACGTAAACACACGTAATTTTAAATATATCAAAACGAATAAATGATTTTTTCCAAATTGTCCCGTAACAAAAGGATGACTCAAAAATACACGTGTAGAACAATAAAATGTACTCCGTGATGTAGATTTCGTAACTTTTTGTACGTATTTGTAAATTCCAGCGTCTTACAGACATCGACACACTGAGAATATCAATGACCCCACCTGTCTTCTTGTCTCGACTGATTCCGAGAGACACGACACAATTTTCTTAGTTTCGTGGTACCTAACTTGTACATTTCCTTGGCAGCCATGCACAGGCTGAAATCTCATTTGAAACATTTGTGCGATTCAATTTTGCTATGAAAGATGATATAAAAGTCTTACTTATTATTTTATCTGCCATTTCTTCACATTTTCATTTTTACACATTCATACTCACTTGAACATTATCCCATATTTATATTTTATGTCCAAATAAAGGCGTTGTATGAATTTATCGCCAGCCCGCAAGTGAAAAATGCCACTTTTCACGAAAGTAAAACTACGTTGGAAATCTATTTACGTAGATTTTCTTCCGAGCAGATAAAATTAATGCACTTAATTTTACATTGTGAATAAAATAATTATTAATTAAAGAGCTACTTGTCAATTTGAATTTTATTAAAAAAATAATTCAATGCTAGGCTACTAATAACTATTCAAAGTATTATTAAAATTCGTATCAGTTTAGAAGATTACATTATGGATATAATTATGGTATTTTGTATATTCACTGTTTTGTATTTTAATTTTTATGCCTTCATACCTTTGCTGCTAACACCTCATATTTTGCTAGTTATCTCCAACTCATATTTTTTCAGCTGATTAAACTATCCTCTACAATCACAGATTATCGCCACATCTGGTGACGTTTGTTATTAAAGTTTCTAACACCTTTTCACAGCGTTCTACTCGGCATTTTATAGTAAGCTCGTTCACTCTTTGAATAACAGAATTTACTTCAAAGGATTGCCTTTAAAGCAATGCCTTTAGAATTGACAATCAGCTCTTAATTAATCTTCCCCTACTAAAACACTGCGCGCGAATACAGAACTGCGAACAGGATATTGAATTCCCAAAAGAATCGTAAATAAACGCTTTCCAGAATATGTTCATGCCATTTCGCGATATGCCCGGGGCATATTATAATTAATTTCCGGAAAAATCTGATCGGGTGTCACCGCCAATTAATAGCGTGGGTCAATAAGACAGGGTTACTATGTGAGGCCACTACATTGAGGCAGCATTCTGTTTAGATTTTTAAATATCCTTTTTATATTTCTCACTTTAGGAAGTATTTCAATTAATTACTTCGATTCTGATCAACGCTGCTTTTTGTTTGAAGAATCGCCTGTCTTCATAGAAAGGTTTGCAAATTTAGTTTAAGATGTATGTACGTCTTTTGTACGAAATAAAAAATAGTCTGGATAACGACCACCGTAAGCGATGGTGGTAAACCCGTGACAGTGGCCCGCGCAAGTGCTTTAAGTTTGGGACTTAATCTCTGTAAATTGATTTCGACTAATCCGTCATAATCGTGTAAGTAAGTAAAATAAAAACCTACTATTTAAGTATCTCTTTCCGTGCCACTGAACTGTCTCATAAGAAACATAAGTCACTATTTTCCAGGTTATTTTTCCCAGGTTTCTTCCATTTGTGCAAACTTCGATCAAATAAATGACAAGTATCTTTTATGATAGCAAATTAGGAGCTAATATCTCGAATATTTTTATTCTTTGAATAATGACATATGCAAACGTGCCGGGTTTTGGTTCAGTCTGTGTTATGCGTTTTCAATCAGAACAGCACAATTGTGTCGACCAGCGATGCGGGTACTCTATTTTTATTGATTTGTGGTAACCATCAGATGAAATGCATTGATTGACGTTAAAGAAAAGTATCGTCACGTCATTTTCCAGATGGGGTAGGCAGAGGTGCAACTAGAACACCTACGTTTCGCCTTGTATTTTTCATCCCACGATGTGATAGGGGGCGAGCATATCGCCTTATCGGGCACAAATACCTGACTCCGGACTGATAATGAATAGAAAAATCCAATATCACTTTGCCCGATCTGAGATTCGAGCCCGAGACCACAGCTTTGCAATCATACCGTAGTACAACTGCGCCACCGAGGCAGTAAAAAATACAATATAAATTTTAGACCTCGTGAATATATCGTCAGATCTTGCCAAACGCATAGCCCAGTTAGACACGTTACAGGTAACCTAGCTCTAAAACTTAGCAGCAAGTAATGTTATGCATAACACATATTCCTTCGAGCGAGTATAACAATAAACTTAGTTTGTTATATTACATTACATTAGCTCGTGCTTCGTAAATGGAAACTTGGTGAAGCTTGGAACCGAATGATGATGAGTAATTTATTTATAGATAAAAATGTATTTAGAAATCATGATTCTACTTAAAATTATATATAAGGGATAGTTTAGTTAAGTCTAACGGTTATGTAATTTACATGTAATTGTGTAAAATAGAAATATTATTAAAATTAAAATAGTTAATTCGTGTTGTAATATACTAATCAGTACTAATCATTTATATAATATATATATATATATATATATATATATATATATATATATATATATATATATATGATCATTACCAATCCGAAATAACCATCATACAGAAATATCCAACGTATGCAGAAATATCTGCAAAATGTAGCATTGAAACTATAAGTTCACTGTGTAGAAAGGTTATTTGCTCACATAAATAGATTCCACAGAAATCATGCGGTTTCATTAGGATTTTATGTCTGCCAAAGATATTTCTGAAATGAAGATTTTCACGTGTCCTATTTTAAGCTATCTCAAAATATTTGCTTATATTTGAGAATACTAATATGCTTCCTTATATGAAATGGAACATATTATAATCTGTTTATCATGATATTTTAAATATTAATGATAATATTATTTTTTAAGTTAAGTTACTTATCTTTTGCCTGACACTTCTAAAGCGCGATAGAGGCCACGGGGTTACGGAATGTCAAACCTGGCCCCGAAAGTATTTGTTAATTAAAAATAATATAGATTATAGGAGATGAGGGGTATTTATTGCCACAATTGTTTTATTACGCTCCTGTATTTCATGATAACACTTAAAAGATCCCTATTCTAAATTTATCAAATTAATAATCATTACATGGTGTTTTTTTTTCATAAATAAAATACTCTTTAATAATATATTCAAGAGCTTTTTCAAGGTTGGGCAATGGGCATATTCCTACCTTTGAAATTGCAAAAAGTTGTGCGTGATTTCCTCTAAAATAATAAAAATCAACTTTGGCGCATCTAAAGGATACACCTAAGGATTTTAATTCTTAAATGTTACGGCAACGTGCAGGGCCGCTGATCCTACCTAATATGTGTGACCTAATATGTGAAAAATATCAAATCTTTGAATACTACAAAGCGTAGAACATTTTGTTCCTACTGCATAGTAGCAGATACACATAACCAATGAACTCCTTTACGCCCGCTGGGTTGAATAGTTAATTACCATGCAAATGAAAGCAATACAGTACATAAGATACATCTTCAAGTGTTTGTATGTTTTTGTAATCCATTCTGTAGCATAGTGTATGCTTTGGGGATCAATCCAAAACGTAAGGCTTACCGAGTAGATATTCTGGGATTTAGATATTGTAGGTACTGATCACTTCAAATTTATTGGAGCTGTTTGAATTTTTGATCGAGAGAGATACGCAGTGGCAATGTTCCCCAAAAAAAATTTTTTTTTCTTAAATGTCTGTAAATATTAATGACGTATGAAGGACATATACGACGAAATACTAAGTCATGTGCGACAAAATAGGTGCACGTAATTGAAAATATATAAAATTGATGTGCAGTTTCAGTAACCTAAAATTATTCACCCGTCAGTACCAAGTTTGTACCTTTCAAACCACAAAATGGATGGCGCAGTGAAGTTATAAAAAGAAATACGACATTCCACATCTCTGTTTATTGCCGTACATTAGTTATACAGCTTCCGTAGTGTCGTCTCCGCATGAAATGGGAACTAATGAGAATTTGATGTTTTTTTGACTGTGCTTTTATTTTCCTTGGTAGCGTAAAGATGTTGTTCGAGGCTCGAGTGTGCAATGTCACTGGAGACAATATCATTTTAACACGTTGTAAATGGAAAAAACATGTGGTTAACTAGCTCTTGTGGATGTATTGTATGAGACTTTGAACGTAATAACATATCTTAATAACGGACGTGAAATATTACATTAGGGAATGTTGGGTTGTAAACTGCTTTGGTTTTTACACTAAGTACTGTCCGAAATATTAAGTTTTCGATGGTATTTAGTAAATATAATTATTTATTGGTAATTATACTTGCTAAATGGTATGCCATTTTTCAACATCGAAACATCACATCAACATAACGAAATATCAATCGGATCCGCATTCAACTAGGCTTTTGCGTCTTAATCTACATACATAAACTAATAAACTCACGCCTTTTTCCCCGAAGGGGTAGGCAGAGGCGCCACTAGGACGCCCACATTTCGCCTTGCATGTTCCGTCCCACGATGTGATAGGGGGCGAGCCTATCGCCATATCGGGCACAAATTTCTGACCCCGGGCTGGTAATTAATTGAAAAATCCAATAGTCGTAATCTACAACACTCTTATTACTGGTATTACAACCACACATATCAAATTTCGTGTCGATATAGCTATCGAATGTAATCCTCTAGTTTTCCAACCAGATTATTGTGTACTGAGGGCACGATAGAAGCTATCAACGTTGGCAACATCTGCGAATGACAGCTAAATATGTCTTCGAAACACAGATGGACTGGCAAATTTATTTACAAAATGCGTGTCTGAATAAAATAGGAATAAATTGTTACGTTGAAATTAAAACTAAAGTTTAGCTCATCTGTCTTACGATTGGTCTATACCTCGAACGCGTAAAGATTAAGCTACAAGAGCAGCCATTCGATTTTGTATCTATCATCTGTACGCTTCGTCAGCTTGTAGAAACTCTAGTTTGAGCGCTGGACTCCTTCATAATTAAGGGATCCTTCGTTGGATACTATTAAGTCGTAGAGCATGGTGGATGTGGGGTAGACATCCCATAAAAATTCTGGTACTTATCTCCATGAAATGCAGATTTTTTCACGATATTATACTTCAATGTTAATTTGCCTGGAAATTGACTATCAAAACATCTATCATAACTACATCATAACAGTAGAATAATTATTAATATTTTCAGTGAAATATCACATTTGTAAAGCTCAGAAGAGATTCATAATGCGCTCGCATTAGGAAGTGCACGTTACAAAATCATAATTGAAATTTACGTGGAAATGGTCTGTACTGAGTGCATCCCATTCACATTGTTACTAATATAATGTTATATTTCTGGCTACTGCACTTTCAAAATGTAATTAACAATTGTACAATGGAAAACTAATAATCTGATTATTATTCAGAGTATTGTTATTATTTAAAAAAGAATATTTCAAATTCTTATTTCATGGTACCGATTCGCCGCACTTAGGTGCTATTTAGAAAGTTCAATAGCCACAATAGCGACACTCGTAAGAGGTGAACGTCTTAACCTGTGGTGTTTCCCAATTGTATTATTGCCCTTCATCGGTCTTTGTTGTTAGGCTACGCAGTATCGTCAAAAAACTGTTCTTCGATGCTATTTTTCCAATATGGCGACGCGAGCGGCATGGATACGAAGTCGAAAAAAGCACATCAGAATCTACAAAATCACCCATATTCAGAACTCCCGAAAAACTTTGCAGGTAATCCCTTTTTTAACCAAATGACTGGACTATTGAAAATTAACAAAATGTGAACACTTTTTCATTTAATACACTCTCTTAGAAAGTATCTGTTTTTTATATGACTCATTTTATTTTGCACCCATCGATTTCTAACATTTTACTTTTATAGGTTCTACTGATATTAACCCCTATATGCCTAAAGATTGAACGATGTTTAAAGACATATTTAACACTTAATTTCATATGATCTTTAACGTCTGAACGCTATCTTTTTACTATGAATTTGCAGATTTGCGCACGGAATCCCAACGCTTCGCGTTCAGCAAATAATTTGAGTGTTCACTATCCGTGCACAGTCTTCAACTAACGACTGTAATATTGACAACACACGACACGTCCCAAACATCAACTTGAGAATGCAATCGTCACACAATCCGAACGTAGTTACAAAGACAATACCGCTTTCAACCTGACTGCATTATAAAGTTCATCAGCACGAGATTAGCCTTTTGTTCAAATAACTCCAACCTTTTTACAGTTATTTTTATTTGATTTATTAAATCAGAGTTTGAGGCACTTCCATCGATAGATTTAGTAATGTTAACTAAAAAAATATTTTAAAAATGAAATAACAAAGAAGGTGGCAATAATAGTTAAAATCCTGTGTTTCTATTTCCAACGTGGTATTATTCGTATCGAAGTTGCAATTCAGGTAGACGACCTTTGTCACCGCGCAATAGAAACAAATGCTGTTTATTAATTTGTTTACAGAGATTCTTGTATATAGCAATTTATATTCCATTGCATACGGGTTTCTGATTTGCCGGTTTGTTTTACGTGCGTTGGCCCGACATTATCCTCTGTCTGCTAGCTTTAAAATTAATTTACAACTCTCAATTAAATTATTAAAACGCTACTCTCTGTTCACAGCCAGAATTTGTTATTAGTTTAGCAAAACCTACGGCTTTTGACCTGGAGTTATTAATTTTTATTTGACATTCCCAGGATAAAAAGTCTATGTAAAATAGGGCTTTATACTGAAGGAAAGCATTAACTAATTTATGAGAGTAATGACTTTGAAACCAAAATTCAATTTATCTGTGAAATAGAAACATGAAGAAACAAACTGTTAATTATTTATATTTTGTTTGTTGAGGTAGACTTTCGTTATAAATTAACCAATTTTGCCCAGAGATTTACATACCGAGTTGGTACCACAATTTCAAAGAAAACTGTCTTATGTTTAGTTGATGCGTTTTCCGAGAAAGATGAGAAGTAATCTTGCCCTTAATTTTCAAAGGCTGCTAATTTTGTTGCATTTCCCCACGTAGTGAGTAATTAAAAAAGGTAATTACTATTTAGTATTTACCATACATAGTCTCTTGGTAGTTTGCCAAACCCATTTTTGAAAAAGCAATATATTATCTAAGATATAAAGCTATATTAATAAAGCCCAAAAAAAAATCAAATGTACAAGTAAAACTTTCAAAAAGTGGTGCATATTTATTATTATTATCTTATTCAAACTGCAAGCCGCGATATGACATGTCTTGATCTGAAACACTTACATAACATATTGCTGTAAGACAAATACACATTCTCGTGCTGAATTCCGTGAATCCGGCGGATTCAATCATTGTGTACTCAGTTGTCGCTCACCTGGCCATGCCTTTTATAATAATCTAAAATCTACAGAAATTTTACATTTGTTCGTTTTTGTTGATGCATGGGTTAGTTACAACGCCGCATGTGAATTGTAGATGGTTTGTAAATCTAGATTATTATCATTATCATCGTCTCCATGTGTCCATTGCTGAATATAGTCCAACCCCAAGGATGTTCACAAATAATAATAAATATAATGAATAATAATAATGATATCATAAAATACACACAATAATGAACATAAAAAACATATTATATGATGTGTAGGTAAATTTAGATCTTGCTTTATTTGAAAAATATCAAATTAAGGGTTACGTCTTTTAACAAATTATTTTCCTGGAACTCATTTATAATTTCTTTAAAAATATTCTTTGTTAAACACAATAATAATATATTTCCTGGAATCGCTCTGAACGCGAGAAAACGTAGAATAAAGACTGGTAAAATATTCTGTTAAGTAAACATACAGCAAAGAAATATTGCTACTCTTATGTAATTATTTACTTCAGGTATGTTCTTTAATAAATAATGTAGTTAAATACTCGCAACCCACGAGCTTGCATAGAAAGATTTATAAGAGTAAAAAATAGCAAAAGTAATTTGTTTAGACGCATTTATCTTTTCATAGATGAAGTAAACAAGGTGAATAACAGTTTCTAAAATGAAAATTTGTACATTTTATTATTATTAGCTTTCTTTCGCCACATATTGCTCTCTCAGAGCTGGCTAAACAAGCTGAAAAATATGCATAATATGCTTCGATCAACATATTTAGACTTACTTCTGGACATATCGAAACTTAACACCTTATGTCTCAGGATGGCGAGCGAAGTGGAATGCCTAGAAATGCTTTGCAATACAAGGTGTTGTTTGGTTTTCTACTGTTCATGAGCGGTCGTATCGCTTACCATTAGACCAATCGCATTCTCGTCTCGCCATTAACCGAAATCAAATTCTTATACTATCATGACAAAGTGATTTCTCTACACCTAATGATAAATACATAGCAATCCAGATATTCACCGGTGAGAGATAATCACATCATGGGTGCGTCATGTTTAAGCCTTTTCAAAACTGATACACTTATACAAAACTCAAAACGCATTGCGTTTACATGGCTCGCTATGCCGCGTTTTCCAACAACGCAAATAATGGTCACCATCCAAGTGTCCTTCCCATAGCACTGACTTCCTACATTCTTCCTTCGTTATCCAATAAATTCATCTTTGGAATGCGGTCTCTGTTGAAATTAGGACGTGCAAAAATTGTTTCGCGATAGCCTCCGTGGGGCAGTTGGTTAGACGCCGCCCGTGGAACGAAAGGCCGCGGGTTCTACCCCGCACGGAAACAAATGTTTGTGTGATCCACAGGTATTTGTTTCGGGTCTGAGTGTTTGTGAGACTGAAAATTCTTTCGTAGTTTCTGATACCCAAGACACTAGAATCGATCTTAGTGTTCGGTCAGGACTATGTATGTGACTGTTGGGTGTATTTATTAAAGTTGAAGGTTCGAGAGCTTTTTATTAGTTTATCTCAACAAACACCCACGTTAAATCAGCCCTGCACTTTTTAAAGGTTGACTGGCAGAGAATGCTTATGGCATAAAGTCCGCCTGTATACAATTGTGTATAAAGTTTAAAAATAAAATAAAATAAATGGGATACCACTTAAAAATTCCAATTTTATTCCTTTTTTAAATCAATAAGTGTCAAGATTAACTTTAACACTTTGTAGAACATTGTCGCGTGCATTCATATGTCTGGCACGAAGCGCTCCATTGTAGACGAAGAAACAATATTGTGTTTACCAACGGCTCGGCTATTTCGTGTTATCCGCCTACTGTCTAACACAATACTTTTGCATTAAATAAGCAATGTCTCAGCTGTATATTACAATATTTAAAAGAATTCCTTGCTTGATTTTGTACCAAAATGTTACCAAGATTAGTAGGAAAAATGACTTTGGTCGTAGCATTATTAAACGCGTTATCCGTTTTGTAACAGTGCATGGGAATTGGAAACGGTGTTTTTATTGCGGTGTTTTTTATCATATTTCTATTTCCAAAGAAATCTTGATGTGGTATGCAGTATATTGTAAAACCAGGAAATAAAAATATCTGTAGCGTGCATGTTAAAAGGTATATCTACAACATGTAATTTTAAAAACGGAAAGGAAAAATATGTAATAATAATCTATTGTAATTAAAGCGCAATTTTAATTAAATTGCATAACACTGTATTCATTCACACTTATATTATCTTTACAGAGCCAGTACATTTTATTTCTTTAAATAAGTATAAATATCAAAGATGAAAAAAATCCTTTGATCTTAATGGCTGCATTATTCCCGTTCATTTACTGTGGCCAGCATTATCCAACGGCTTCCTAGGTCGGTATTAATCAACATTGGAGCAACCTTAGCGACAATCTCCAATACTCGTCCCATTGATTCCATCCTAATAAGCGATCGGTATCACTGGCTCTTCCGCTTCACTGGTCATGGACCGGAAATGACGTAATTTCTAGTCACATGGATAAATACGTGGAAGGAGGACGCAGGACAGTTGTAGTTGTATGGCTTTGGAAATGCTATGGTTGTTAACAAAACTCACTGTATATTTTGACATTATATTGACTATACAAAATAAAATAACGTGATGCGTTAACATGTATTGTTTATTCGTAAATCACAAAGGTATTTCATTATATACAGGCATTATTGAATTTCCATTGTTTATGATAGTTTTATCAATAACAAAAAATCATATCAGCAGTCAGTGAGTCACGTTTTAAATGTCCTTTTTTATTTGATAATACGTTTGAAATTTCCTACAATTAAGTATAATTATTAATCACAACAATCACCATGTAAATTTTACGTTAAAAACACAAACTGAAATCCTAAAACATATTATGTTATATTATGAAAACGAATAGAAAACAACATCAAATTAAAGCAGACAAAATAATTTGTTAGTTAGAAACATAAAAAGGATTTCACGAAACACATATCGTAGAGTAGAAATAAATAATTCAACTTCAAGTGAATAAAATTCAAATATAATTCAGTTTATTTTTAATTCATAGTTGACGTTGGACGTGAATAAATAAAATGTTTCACGTTTTCATCAAGTGTGATATTTGATTGGTGTGCCTTGAAAAGGATTACGGGAACAACTCGAACAATTTCCTGACAGGTTTTTACTAACACATAAAGAATTCAAGGACGTAGAAACTTCTTCCTATTAGAGAGTAAGAGTCGTAAGAGTTCCAAATCAACAAAAATATTGAGGATTTTATCATCATCTTCAGCCACTTCTAAATTTAGGCCTCCTATAAGATATTCTAGGAAGAAAAAAGCAATTATTGTAGGCTTCCATCACGTCATTACCTAATGGAAGCCTACAATAGCTTCCTGCATAGAAACTATTGTGAACTAATTGAGATTAAATTTTCACGTTGAACCTGGTTTAAATGTTAGTCAATTGCGATGGTGTTTATTGCTCCCAATCCTCCTTTGTAAAACCCGTACTTAACATTACAGTACCCTGGATTAAAGGCGGGAGATACATTAACAAAGGATTCATGTTTCAGGAACCGCTTTGAGGTACAAGATTAACTCAACACATAATCGCGCTTGTCCCACCACACACTAGCTTGCTTGCATAATTAAAGATTTGTGCCTTACTCGCCTTTGTATAGAGTATTGGATACTTAAATTTCAGGATTATAGATAATACCATTGTATTAGCATCGATGATTGAAATAAGAAACATAAATTGTCGAGAAGTGGATTGTAATGTGGTAGATACACTTTAGGGAATCTTTGTTTATTAATAATAGTGTAATAAGATTTTAATTAATAAGATTTCTCGTGTAAAGTCTCGTAATTTATGTTTTGAGAATTCCCTTGAAACTTTATCAAATTAGTTGACCTAGTTGAGGCTATCACAGGTCTATAGATAATGGCCGATGCCCGATATATACAAATACTGAATACGATTAAATAACTTACATCATACACATAACACAACCATATTGCAGGTCATCATTACATCCCTACTTTCATTTTTATTTCATTCCTGGCTTTCTAGTCTCCTCTTGCGCTGTAGCTTACTTGAAATTATTACTTTTCGTGTAAAATTTTATTAGTTGCGTTTTTCCCCTCAATATAGGAAATTAGAAAATAAGAGACCCTCTAATAACTATAAGTACTTTATCCTGATCTGTATCCAACTTTCTATTGAAGCGTGAGTAAAGATCATTATTTTGTTAAATGATTACTAATTTTCATACGTTACCAGTTGCTTTATGTGACTGTACATTTTGACGCAGTGTAATGAGATCGTCAAAAAATAAAATCAGTAGGTATTTGTTAAGATATATGAAACGCTTGATGTTATCTTCCATATTTCAACGGTCGAATATATTAAGTTGTCGCCTGTCGGACAGTGTGCCAGTGCCCGGTGCGTGCGTCTCCGTAGTTACATTATACATGAACCGGCTAGCTCGTTTAACGTCTTTTTAGCTAAATTTCATATCACACTATGCCTTATATCATGGCGTCATATGTTTTTATTACTTTCTTATTGTTATATGTATGTATTATACATCAGTATGCTGGCGTAGGTTTTGTTAGGGTCCCAGCCCGTCCACAATCCGCAATGTGACGAGTTGGAAGGCTAGAGACACTGACATACCCCCTTCGGCCTCCCCCGGGGTACCCAAAGGGGAGCTTAATAGCTTTTCCTCTTGGACATAAAAAAAATTTGTTATATATTAGAATCAGTTATTGGGTATTTTTTTAAATAAAGCTGCTATATTCAGTCCATCTCTTTCAGTTGCTGAAAGATGGCCTCCCAGGTAAAGGCCAACCATCTATATAGGTTTTGAGGCATCATAGGCTAGTCGCCACCTTTTACATGATTTTTTCTCATGGAGTGTTGATTTTTGACAGCTTCCTCAATGACAATATACATACAAATGTTGGCTAAAAATCTTTATTATAAGTTGTAAATACCTGTTTTTAAAGTAATTAAAAGATAACATATTATAGACGTAATAAATTTATTTAAGTTATTAGACTAGAAACATCAAAAATGCTTTGTAAAAATAAATATAATTGTAGATATAACCAGTCTATTATTTTCTACGCTTAACTCTAAGAATTTGAGTACTAATTACTTACTATCATAGCATATGATATTTACAATGTTTCATCACAATTGGAATAAGTATACTAATGTTAACACAGCCACAAAACTCATTTCGCTAACTTATCAATAAATCACAGCTAAATCCTGTGTTTAAAATACCCTAACTTCAATTCTAATCATTGTTTATTTCTGTTCTTTTCTTTGCGATCTTCCATCCATATATACAGCATGTCGGGTATCCACGTTACTAAAAGTATTACTAATAAGGCGTTTTGCGCTGTTATACAAATAACGTAGCTGCCTGTATAGTCTCTGATCCAGCCGAGGAAGTACCCAGCTGGTGGGACAATGATGCCCATAGTCAACATTCCCAAGCCAACTGCGGCTGGCACTTGCTCTATCTTGCAGTTCTCTGAAATGGCGATATTTCTTGCGACGATGATCATGCTTCTTCCGAGTCCGTAAAGGCATGACATTATTATGAGCGCCACCAAGTCGGACTGGTACGCTAGAACTAAAAAAGAATATGAATTTTAGTAATTTGCGCTCAATATGGCATCTGCGAAAAAACGAACTGTAGGTGTTACTTGCGATATTTTACACCTATGCAATGCAGTCGTAAAATAATATTATATTATAGTGAAGATTTTCAAAATTGAAAATTTGAAATTTAAACATTTTTAAATAACAAATGCTTTTGTTTCATCACGCTGCAAATTGACTATATTGTTAATTAAATGAGGTTCATTACTATGTAATCGTAAATCAAACTTACTTTGTCTTACAACGATGAGCCATATGCATGTCATGATCAGCATCCATCTGGCGTTGATCCTGTACTTGTCTTGGAACACGGGCAGGACCAGACGTCCGACGATGTCAGCGGCGGCTACAGCTGACATACATATAGCTGTCTGCTGCTTATCCATTAATGCTACTTTCTGCAAACAAATATGAATAGGTTATAATATTTTATAATTATTTTAATTTTGTTTATAGTGTTGCACGTTGGTATAAATAAATAAATACACCCAACTTCTTTCGTCTGCTAAATCTAGCATAAGCACTACTAAATCAAAAAGTATAAGGAATAAAAATCATTGATGTAATTATTAGGTAATATCACTTCCAATAACGTTAATCATCATTTATTAGGCGTTAATCTTAGTTTATTAATTTTTCCATAAGAAATTATAAATTGAAACGCATAATTTTGAAACTGTGTACCATATCGCGTTTCATAATACACTATTGTTGCGATAATTTCGAAACTTGCTTAAAATGTATTCATGTTTTGAGGTAAATTTTTAGTTAATGACACATTTGTAGTTCATTAATCAAGATAACGTTTGTTAAGCCAGCGCAATCTGGTAAGAACGCACGTATAGCGATAATCCGTGTCGAATTTGCGTAGTTTTGGACTAATCGGAAACATATTATGTGGTTTTTTAATGAAAAGGATATGATAACGATAGTGGTCAGAAAAGGACGATAAGTTTTAGGAGGATTATGGAAAAAAATACTTAAAGAATGCTTAATTAAATTCACTTTCAATCCGTGGCGAATATTTACGTATTTTTTTTACTAAAACCTATGAAGTCTGTTAGAGAAGAGGATATTGTAAAGAAGTCTTAAAACAATGATAAAGTCAGAATGATTATCGAAAATGTACTTTAAAATCGCGATTTAATACTATCACGTGTGAGACGGCATGCTATTAAAAACAATATGTTATAAAAAGTTATATGAAAGAAAGTGCATTTAACTTTGCTGACGTTATTTTTGATGACCGGTTGTCACAGCGGCTTAGCAGTTTGCTTCTTATGACAAGAAGTTTCGGTCTCTACACGTATTCATATCTTTCTAGTTTTACTAATAATAATAAGTAACAAAAGCAACCAATAATAATAGTTGTAGCCCTGATCACACAGTGATATATCAAAAGCCTTGTATTTAATCTCGGTGAAGGGTTTCGGACCCACAGCGACTCACTTTAGAGCCAGGTAATTATTCAACCGAACCACTGCATATACCATCAATAATACTTTTATAATCTATGACATTACGTAAATATCAAAGAATTTAAAAATAAGAATGATTAATTAACTTAAACAAAATACCTGTAAGAAGAATGGATACAGCATACTGAAGTTTTGTATCGACGTGACTGATAATGCGGTTCCAATAATGATGTTCAAGAACCTTGGGCTCGACAGCAAGGAGATGTCGAAGAGATCGTATATTTTCCTGAGCATGCTCTTTTTTGGTGGAGAAACCACGTGGACCGCATTACCTGTAAGGAGCAATAGATTTTAACAAGGTGAACGGTAGGATGGTTGAGGACCGGATTACTAAACCTATGGTTGGAAGTTTAAAGCCTGGGACTATTTATGGTTACGTGTCAAATATAAAATAATTATAACTCTGCTCAACAATAAAAAAAATGTAGTAAGGAATTTGACGAAAGAATTTTGAAGATTTGTGAAGTTTACAAAGCGTACAGAGTGGTAGACTAAAATGACTTCTCTCAAAAGGGGAAATATTAGGAAAGCCGTAATATTAGATGCTAAATCATTCTGCATGTCCGGAAAGTCATCTTGCGCCAGACTGGAGTAGAATAAAGACAGGCAGAAGGCGTCATAAATACCAACTTTCATAAATAAATAATGTCATCGACAGTACATTAACACGTGGATAATACGTTTCGTCCATTCCATTCGCAACTAAGTTTCAGCTAATTAAAAACAGTAAACAACAAACTAATTAAATAATTTATGTAAGCTGTGATAACTATTGGATAACAGATTTAACACTGTTTTGAACTTCTATGAAATGAGAACACGTTTAACAATTGCGGTTAGCGTTATTAACAAAGTTGACATTTTATTGTTGCTTCGTCAAATTAATTATTTGGATACTGGCATAGGTCCCGGTAGTGAAGAACCTATCATAGTATTAGGTTGTGTCTATTTAGTTTCGATAAAGCCTGGAAAATTGTGTCAATCGACGAGAGTTACAGCAAGTTTCACCATGTGCATTGTAATCACGTTATCAGCCAGTATTTAGGATAATCTAAATGTAATAGCCCATAATAAAATCAGAGTTTCATTAATTACATGAACAACACTTAACAGACCACAGTTTGGAAAAAATCTTAGAAAAATTAAATAATATTAATTCTTATTTACCATTAAAACCATTCGAGTTCGGTGCTATCAACGGTAATTCTTTTTCTCCGTAATTTGCCTTTCCATTTCCATTCATATCAAACGTTTTGCCTTCCTTTTTTAGTTCAGTCTCTACAGAAACTCCGTTTTCTTTCAGTCCAGCTTCCTTTAGTACCAAAGAATTCTTTCTGATCACAATATCTTTATGTTTCTCTTGCAATAAATACAAATTCTCGTCTACAATTACTTCCTCTTCAACTTTTTTCATATGCCATTCCACAGGTTGTATCAACATTGTACCACAAATCTGCAAAAACATACCGTAATTAGGAACATAGTCAACAATAAATATTTAGAGACCGGATTATTTTTTCCATAATTATTATACTGATTTTCACCGTGTATATTTACCCAAAATTTAATGATAATGCATTTTTTTTAATACAATTTAGATTTATAAAGGGAATAATAATTATAAATTGTACTTCATCTATGGCTATTGTAAAAGATTCAAATAAATGCTGATTTCAACACAAAATTTAATGCATATTTTGATGTTTATATAATCCTGTCCCTAGTATTAGTACTTGGTTCATTTCCTGATATTGTATAAACAACATATTTTAATAATTAATTACCCCATGTAAGCTGAGAGCGGACAGTATCAAGCATGCCCCTTGGAAATCGTAATTTTCTAAGAGATATCTCACTAAGTGAGGCATTAAGGTTTGTCCCACACCTGTGCCTACGTTAGCAAGACCGACCGCACGGCTCTTCTTCAGTTGGAAGTAACTATTTATA
Organism: Deilephila elpenor; assembly: GCA_949752805.1. Classification (NCBI taxonomy): domain Eukaryota; kingdom Metazoa; phylum Arthropoda; class Insecta; order Lepidoptera; family Sphingidae; genus Deilephila; species Deilephila elpenor. The sequence goes on along the minus strand of OX457096.1, from coordinate 7,447,029 downwards.
GCCACGAATGACGAGTTCTGAATGAATCCCAAGCCTAGACCTGCAATGGAAATCATTATTAAATATTTGTAATGCGTTAGTAAAAACTATGTATTTCAAATCCAGCTTGCGTAGATCTTGTTTCGAGCAGACAAACAAGTATTTCGAAATTATCTTTAACCGCTGCAAATTCTGTGTGGAATGCACTAAACTTACCATCAAGTGCATTCTAGAAATATTGTGCACGATAATTGCAGTAAGAACAAAACTTATCCACAGAACAAGTGGGTCTCTGAGGAGGAATAAGGCCTAGAATTGGGATGGGCTCAGATATAAATATAAACAGGATTATGAAATTTAGAAGTCTTACCTAACAGTATTCCGTAAGTTAGGACCAAGTGAGTGATATTTGTCGAGAACCCGCTGAAGAATATTCCTAGGGTACAAAAACATGCTCCCGATACTGCTACAACTCTTGTTGACGTCAATTTTACTATGGCACCAGCTATGGGACCACCAAAATTGGTGACGAACAACATTGTGCTCAATACGACGGCGGCACCTTGAGTTTTGTGCCCCATTGCTTCTAATGCATCTCCATAGAGCAAACTGAACAATGACAGCATTGATTGATTGAAAATCTATAAAGAAATTGATGGGTTTGATTTTACGAGAACGTACTTTATACTTACAACTAAGTTGTGTCTATACTGCCTTCATATATCATATCATAAGCTTAATGTCCTAAGTTCTAATAGTGTGTAATTTCAGAGATACCTCGGTCAATAAATCATATAATTTTAGGGGGATATCAGCAAATCTAATATCGTCTGTCTGATTTGTTATCTGCTAAATTAGGTAATATTAAAAAATATACAGATTGATCTAATCAAAAACATGGACGAAGCCATATATTAATTGATGAATAGTACCTCAACCTAATTACCCATCATTTTATAGGCAACATATGTAGCTTCTATCTTGTAAACCATACGTTGCAGGGTTTGACCCTCAATTAATCCTCTCTACGAGATTATTTCGTATATTTAAGTTTGCAAATCTTTGCACTATCATACATTGATATAATCCAGCATACAATTACTTTAGGTAAATATAATTTTAATTATTGCTTCTACATCAGTCTCATAATATTTCTCTGTTGTATCAACAATTATACTTTGTGTACATAATATAATAATTATTTCTAAGCATTGACTTACATTAGAGAGTGCTGTTCCTATCAATACCATCCAACCCCACCCTCCATCTGGTGGTACTAATTTGGTCACTTTCTGTGTCTTTGTCGCCGGCATCATCGCACTTTTTTCTAGTGACATTTTGGCGGTTTCCTTGTCTTTCTTGTTATAAATAATTTGTCATAATATGTCCTGCAACAAAATACACAATGTTGAGTATACGTAAATTTTCGTAAAATTATTTCTTACTCATAATTTCTAAAAAGAAAGAAAAATAATAATAGTGTCCAGCATGTAAAATTATTGTTGCATCCATTTATAAAAAGTAATAACGATATCAGCAATAATATTGATTGAGCACAAATGAGAAATCTGTTTTTAAATTAACCTCAGCGTATTGTAAACAGCACACATGTTGTTTTCACATCAAGAAAAAACGAGGACCAATGATTAGATATTATGTAATTTAAATGCATGCCGTTGGCATGGAACATTTTGTATATTAATACAGTGACGTATGGTGGTATTGTTTACTGAAGGACGTATGAGATAAAAATAATCATAATGAAATCAGGGCACTAATTGCCAAGATATGATGTAAGTTACGTAGTTTTACGAGCGGGGTGTGTCTACTTGTTATTAATACATAAGTTCATCGAATTGACCCGTCTATCTCGCTGGCAGTGTCAACGGAATCCACCACATTTTTTACTGAGACGTAAACAAAAAAGTTCCACATTGAATCTCGAATACGCAAACTTTATCTGTTATACTTTGTTATCAACTTGTTCGATGGCAACAAATAATGTAAATGTGTGGTGAAATACATTTTTACGTGTTGTTTGTGATTTGTGAAACAAATATGATGTCGGACAAAGTATAATTATCTAATACATAGCAAAACAAGAGATAAAATTAAATAACTAATATAAACAAATATAATAATATGCTCTCGGGACTAGCCATTAGGAGTATAGCAGCAGGGTCCCTATTTCTTTGTCTTTAGTACACAAAACAGAGAACTAAAGTAATAGACTTTTATTTTTATCGTTTAAATTTGGGTTTACTTTTGTTCCATAATATTAGTTAACTTTATGTGAAAATATGTTAGAAGGCACGAAAAAACTTTTTTTCCAAAATCAATTAGAAAAATAATTGGTTAAATCAAATTCCATTTGTAATTATATAATATTTTATTTGTCTTTGCTATTTTGTCCACCGTTTAAGCTATATTCGTTGCTATGTTTAAGCACTATAGTCGTTGGATAAGATAAGACCTATATTTTTAGGCTAAGAAATGGCGCAATAACTACTAGATATTGACTCACTGCGCCGCAGGATAGATTTCGATCTCCGCGTAGATTAATATACACAAAAAAATATTTTGCACTGATTATACATGAAAAATATGTTTGTGAACGCGCTAACAACACAGCATCAATAACAAGCAGAAGCATTCTTGTATAGGTCAAAGCTAAAAAACAATTTAAAGGCACATTGCTAATCAGAATTATTATGTTATCAATTATGTTTCTGTCGCTTCTTAACTACTATTACATCTGCTTTGAATAAATAAAACTGAATAATCATTATCAATTACACCACATTAATTAAGCAACATTTAGGCATATTATAGACAACCTCCGTGGCGCAATTGGTGGACGCCGCCTGTAAAACGAGAGGCCGCGGGTTCGATCTCCGCACCGAAACAAATATTTGTGTGATCCACAGGTATTTTTTTCGGGTCTGGGTGTTTGTGAGACCGAAAAGTCTCTCGTAGCTTCTGATACCCACGACACAAGACTCGATCTTAGTGTGGGGTCAGGACTATGTATGTGACTGTTGAGTGTATTTATTTATTTATTTGTATTTTTGTTCAATTATAATCAGTGACATGTTGTACTCCATAACATTTCAAAAACAATAATACTAACAAGGAAACCGAGGGTAGCAACCTTAATAATAATATGGTGGCAGCGTGTGTATGGGCTGTGAACCGTGAAGTTCTTAGTTCGATTTCTCGGCCCCGCATTAGACATTGTGTGATTTTTTCGATTTGAAAATCTTGTGTAAATTATCTGGGATTGGCATAGTATTTTAGGCTCGCCTAACACAGCCAGGAAAGGAAATAAACTAGTCGAAATTTAAATGCCTATGGCACCTCTGCCTACCCCATTAGGGTATGCGGTTTGCAAGTAATACACAGTTACCTAGTTTAATAGATCATTGTGAATACACATCTTGTTCGAAAAGTAAATCCATAAGATTTGTAGTCAGAACTTGGATCTTTGTCTAAGTTGTGAGTAATTTGTAATCTATTCTCGGAATCAGTTCTTTGACCTAAATGTACTATGGATCATGAATACGTTGATTCATTTATGATTCATGTTTTAATTCTTAGGTAAAGAAAGTTTTTAATAAGGAATATATGTAGTATGGTAGTCAGTTTTAATAATATAGGGTTTAAATTTAGTTGTAATAAGTACGTAGTTTCTAAAAAAATCTATCTAATCTGTTTTGACGATGAAATCTCTATCATAATACAGTAGAAATGTGGATAGAAATATGTCTATAAAAATCATGCTCTTCCCGAATGATAAATAATGCAATAAATTATTAAAATTCAAAGTATAAAATTATTATCATTGAAGCAATAAAATTTACTCCCGCTATATAACATTTATGTCACAACTATTAAATATGAAATGTCACGTTCTATTGAAAAGTAATATTAAATTATCGACTTTATTTTGATAGTCAGATATCTTGAGATATCGATATCGTCAAAGACACATGTGTTAGATATTATATTCATTGACGCAAAACAATCTATTGAAATAATATTGCCTTACAACGTTCCTTATCATCAGATTATTACTATCATTGAAATTAGTAATTGCGTAAACAGTTTCTTACAAATACAAATTTTTCGTAATATTAATCGAAGGCAAATAGTACAATAATATTTTTTTAATTATGGCTCTATCGCAAATGCGACAACTTCCAAAATGTCAAGTGTAGCAAAACACGGATCATATAACAAAACTTTTAAATGAAAATTTGAACAATTCAAAAAAGACTCGATTCATATTAAAAATTCAAAAATTATAATGTTGATGAAATTACGATAAATATAATTATACACATTAAATAATTGAGGCAAATAGTAAGGGACGTAGCCATGCATTGCTTTTAGCAATTTTATAGCGAATTTTTTTTTAGCAGTTGATCAATGCTTAATAAATCAGTACCTAAATGTCAGTTACTGCATCCGCGGTGGAGCTAAAAATGACAGCGCGTGAAATTTGTTAAAAAAATTGTGGTTAGAGTATATTCATACGGTACAAAAACTCACATGTTTTTCAGACATTTTTATCCGCTGATTTAATTATGGAATTAGTCAGTAGAATATAGGAACGTACTATTAGCTTTAATCTTCACACGGTGTCTATTTATTCACCGTTAGAGTAGTTGATGTTGACTATAAGTATTAAGGAAAAACTATTAATATATTTTTTGCGTCTGTATGAAATGTCTTAGTCAAATTCAAGGCTCGTCACGTACTACAATATATTGTAGCTAGAAAAAGTATAATTAGTTATTAGTACAATGTTCTAATAGTATTTCCTACAGTTATGCAATATTTTTAACAAATTCAATTAATATTTTAATTTCATAATTATATACATCAATAATTGTTTTAATAGATTTTTTTATGTAAACAACAACTGCCTTCTTGCGGAAAACTGTGTCACTAAGTCGATTAAGGCTGTCCGATATCAGGGCATTGGTACTGTTATGTTCTTTTTTAACAATTTGACCATTTTTAGTTCTAGGACATTGACTGTCAAACATAGGCCGCCCCTGTCTTATCTCATCTTCACGATCTATAGGAATTTTCCTGCATTCGTTGACTTCTTCTATTCACCTTATGGCTGAATCTCGGTCGCTGCGTTTGCTGATATATGAGCTCATTTCCAGAGCTATAATTTCATTTATTCATAACTAGGTTTTTATTGCATATCTATAAATAATTATTATGATTTTTTCCCAATTTAAATGTACTGCCAAAGAGATAGCAATTGCTTTTAAGCATACCTTAATCACGTATTAAATTAATTTAATTCGCTGTAACACTAACACAGATAGGTTCCATAAAATCCGTAATACTGCTATCTGATTTTTTGTTATTTTCCACAGTCAAAGACCTCGATTGATAAGATCATATCAATTTAATGCATATTGTTTGTTTTCGGATGTGATATTAAATAATCATATCACATCATTGGGGGCATCGTTGAAGTAAACATTGGCGTCCAAAGTCCAACAGTGAAGGACAATTCGAATTGTTCTAGATTATATTTACGGTCTAATAAATCACAGGGTTAAAGAACCGGTGAAATATGGATAATGGATATTTTTCAACTAATATTTGAAGATAAAGTGTTTGTTATTATAAAAAAATATCCCGCCAACACACCTACCACTGCAATCATTTGAGCCAGGATCATGAAAGCAATCGATTGATACCGAAGACTCGATGAATCTCTTAGGGACTTTAACTCATCATAATCCGCAGAAAGATGAATCAGAATGAAAATAAATAAGAGGAGTTACAAAGCATTAATAGAATTATTTTTTACATACATACATAAACTCACGCCTTTATCCCCGAAGGGGTATGCAGAGGCGCCACCAGGACACCCACATTTCGCCTTGTATGTTCCGTCCCATGATGTGATAGGGGGCGAGCCTATCGCCATATCAGGCACAAATTCCTGACTCCGGGCTGATAATGAATAGAAAAATCCAATACCACTTTGCCCGACCCGGGACTCGAACCCGAGACCTCAGCTTTGTAGCCGTACCGTAATACAACTACGCCACCGAGGCAGTCAATTATTTTTTAATTAAAAAAAAATCAATACTCAAAAGCCCATAATATCGACCTTTTTGAAACGGTTCCGTGTAACTATGCAACAGTTGCAGGACGTGGAATTCAATATTTTAAATGCACCGTAGAACGCTTTATAATATTCCAAATAAAATAAATGTACTGAGAACGTCAAATAACTGCGGAAATAGAAACAGTGTGGCCAATAGCTAACAATCTCATGGTTTTCTTTTATACCAACGTTTAAAATTACCGGCGACTATTATTTTCCGACGTTTCTGTTAGTTCGTCTGGTGCAAGACTTTTTTAATTAAGGTTAATAATTGTCTCAAAATTTTCTCGTTTTCAACTATTCGACATATTACATTTACATTTTCTAATCTAAACTATAATTCGGTTAAATTGTGAATATTTAACACAATCATACATACTTTTAAAGTTTTATTATATACGTCTATTATAATATATCTATAAAAGCTTACTAGCCTATGCTAAAATTATTAGTTTTGTAGTTTCAAGTAGATAGACTCATAGATACCCATTCTAGCGTTAGGTCGGCTTTATTCACAATATAGGCACATATATTTTTCAATTCAGCAAAGTAAATGTAAATGAACTTGACTTATTGTTGATTTCATGATAATTTTTGAAGGCAATGAGGCATGAGATCCTGTTATTTTGATAAAAGAATAACATTACCTGAATTAAAATTGATTTATCAGTAGAATTAACATAAGAATAAATCATGCCTGTGCATCAATAAGTGCGTGGTGGCCTGTTGGTAAACGGACCAGACGCGGCTGCCTACATGTTCACGGTGGTCGCGGGTTCAAATCCCAGGGCACACCTCTGACTTTTCGGAGTTATGTGTGTATTGATAGTCAATCACCACGCACTTTAACGGTGAAGGAAAACATCGTGAGGAAACCTGCATACCGTAGCGATTTTAAAGAATTTCTACGGTATGTAAGTCCGCCAACCCGCACTAGGCCAGCGTGGTGGACTATATGGCCTAACCACTCTCAATCGATTCTCTCGATTGTAGAGTAGGCCCGTGCCCTGCAGTGGGACGTATATGGGCTGATATAGATATAGATAGAGAAATCATGCCTGCATTTTGTATCGACCCCCAACTGAGTAAGATAATGGTAATCATAAGATTGTAAATACTTTATCTTGTAGGTACACAAATCTTTGGTCTTGTTATTATTCGTATTATTCAGAAAATATTCCGCCCACAACAAAATATTTCATTAAAAAATATTTTAAAATATCTGTACTTTTAATATTTCACTCAAAATCAATTGCAACACGTCGAAGCATTTCATTAAAGTAAAGTTATCCAATTAGCTTCATATAATGGCAAATAAAATACTGTCATGAATAAGTTTAATATTTACAATTTTGTACATTTGTTAAGCGAATGTTGCGCTTCACAACTGAATAAAAATTAATTAATCTTTTCTGTTGAACACTTTTATTAATAAACATAGCCATTTACGTGTATCCATAAAAACCAAATTAGTTGCTCTAGCTACCAATTTGTTTTAATTCATTTTGGAAATCAGAATGTCCTCGGCTCAATTATTAATTTTAATATCACGTATTTCACGTTATTTTAGTATTTATTAAATTAAGCGTAACATTTATATGTCTTATTTAAAACAGTAAATATAGAAATTAGTCTCATAAAAAATAATAGATCCAACCAAGGATTCAACGTACAAATTGCAATTAATCAAAAATACACAAAGAAAAAATAAGAGTAAAAACTCAAATAAATAAAAACCGCTCCTTTTCTTTTTTTTGCATGTGTTGTTGTATATTTTAATAACTATTAAATTCCTGCCACAACATTAAAATAACTAAAGACGGAAAATAGTACCGTCGTTTTATTTATCTTCAATATTTATAGTACTCAACTATTTTTTTTTTAATAGTTTTTATATAAAAAATAGTTTTTAAATGTACATTTTTAAATGTACTTATCGTTTTATTTCCCTGTCTAAATTAATAAGTCAATGCTAAAACATATTTCACTAGCACGGAATTTGTAATTTACCTTCAACTGAAACGCTAATACATATAGGCAATATTGGTTTAGAGAAAATGTCAAATGAAGGATACATTGACAAATTGATAGCCTTCTTGTTTTTTTTATATGTACTGAAACTATTTTTAAGGTTCCGGATATAAATTAGTACGTAGTATATATCCAGTAAACAGGCCACCACTGTGATAGTCAATCACCACGCACTATAACGGTGAATTTAGCCATGATGCTGTCCTACTAATAACATATGAGCTACACTACATTGTAATATAGACGATATTACAATGACCTAATTCCCCACGCTATCTATTGAGGCCTGTCACAGGTAACATTACAAGCATAGATATCACGTAATTTAAAAGTTAATTCGGTTTTCTAATAGTTTCTATTGTTTTGTCATTTTTGTAATACACTTCCTGGTTTAAAAACTACGTTCCTACTAAAATATAATGTGGTACTATCATGATACTTAAAAAAAAATACGTATTTAAACAAAATAAACTCATAATGATCGCGGGAGATTTTATTTTGTTTTATTTAACAACAGTTTTTATTAAGTCCCGCCGGATTTAGTTCAAAAAACTAATCATCTTTCCTTTTTTCTGTTTCATTTTCGTGATTTTCACTGACGTTTTATACGAGTTTTCATTAAATAAGGCTCTTACGATTAAATTTAGCAACTATTTGCAAAAAGATATAATTGTATCACATTAGAGGGCTTTTGTATGTATTAATGCTGTACCTAAAGTTGTTGAAATAAATTATTATTATTATTTAACTACAAAAAAATAGACATTGTAATAATGGACTTGAATTTCACAATCAAATAATATGTAACGTTTCTTATACGTATACATTTAGCGCAAATTATCGTACAAGTAATTGAATGAACACGTTTCTTTCAGCAGTTTATCATGCGTAGGTGCCGGGTTTCCCTATAAAAGATATTGGTAAATTACCTTTACTCATAAAATTACAATTTATTATGCTTATAATATAAATCTGATAAAAAAATTGTATCTTTCTACTGCATTATCAAGTTTTTTTTTTCTGTCCCGCCCTCACACCCGCCACTGCAACTCCTGTAAGCCAGGATCAACAGTGGCACGCATATTAATGACACTGAGCATTGAAGCTCAGTGCGTCTCCGGGAATGTCTAACTTGTCTTTAACCCGCAACGAAATCAATCAAAAAGTTAAATTAATAGGAGGAGTTGGAAATATCAATAATATTATCAAGTTGTCAACGCACCTAATAAAATGATGACATCGGAGAACATATTATACAATTTGCTTACCATAAAAAAATAAATATTTAAATAATACACCCAACAGTCACATACATAGTCCTGACCCTACTAAGATCGTGTCTTGTGTCGTGGGTATCAGAAACTACGAGAGATTTTTCGGTCTCACAAACACCCAGACCCGAAACAAATACCTGTGCATACCGAACCTATACCTGAGCACACAAATATTCAGCTCGGTGCGGGAATCGAACCTGGGGCTTCTCGTTTCACAGCCGGCCTCTAACCAATTGCGCTACGGAGGCTGTCAATAAACAACTTATAAGATATTCGAATATCGATAAGGGCTAATGTATTAAATGAGAGGCACTAAACTATCATGGTTACCAACGCATCAAAATCGTATTGTTTAGCCTATGTATATCCGATCTTCAACACGCCGCGCCGGTATAAATATATTAAGACTATTGGGATTACCGTCAAATGTATTTAATTACGGACCATGCCAGTGTAAAGAAAAATAATCAATAGAGTAATAATGTTACAAAACTGGCAACCTCAATTTGGAGGAGGCCTATGTCCAGCAGTGGACAACAGTATCTGCTGATGATTACTGGCCACCTCACTGCCAGTAGGAACCATATCATAACCCAAGGGCAGCGAGGCTGTACCAGTCAATCGATTATGGAATATCAGCGCGTAATATAAATACGTTCGCTATCTCCATTGAATCAAATGAAATTACTCATGCCGCAACGTAATTTGCACTTTTTATGAAATGCAAAACCCCGACAATTGCTGTGTACCGGGAGAATTGAATGTTAAACGCATAAAATTATACAAAAGTTAAAAAAAGGTATTATTACAATTCATTATGACACTCGTTATTGTCGTTATTTATCCACGACAATTTACAAATATGAATACTTTTGATACGACAATGTGCGGTTTGGATTGATAGAATCAACAACATAATATACCGGCGGACAATACGAAAAATGTATGGTATGAAAATTATTTATTACGCAGGAAGTTATAAATATAAATATAACAATATGCGAGTATGTATTTATTATTATCAGATAACTAGACAAAGAACGGGAGGTCGCCGAGTGCAGATGCTTCCAACCGATTATTCTAGATTTAAATAGCTTTGGGCTTATTTCAATTTAAGCAATGCCTATATTCAGACTAGCTCCGAGCTTGTGCTATGTATGAAATTATATTAATAATATTGAAAATAGTCCTAACCATTCAAAGTATAACTGATATTGTGTGATTTGAAAATCAAATTATGAAGATATAAAACGCAATAGTTGTTCCTTCATGCTCAATCACTAATAGCCGGGAAAAATCAAATTAATTGACATTGCACTAATATAGAAATAGACCATAGAATTTTGTCATTCATGAGTATTTGAGTAATCAAGAACGTCAAAATTATTCTTTAGCCTTTGATAATTTTTTTCTTAGTGTTCACGGTCGATACAGTTGATTAATCTCATAATATTTGTGCAATGTTGATATGTGTACACGACCTTGACGCCTCAAGTAGACCTAATACGAGGAAAATAGTATCACAATTCACATGTAAATTAGTAAATAACATTAGGGTTGACAACAAAGTTTCAACTACTTGGTTTATTAGTCGTTCCTCACAGAATCCTTTTGTGACAATCGCATTCGTAGTCTTCGAAATGTCTATTGTTTGTATGAAACTATAAGGTCTTACTTTCGCGTGATGGGAAAATTGTCGCACTATAAATGTCTATATTATATAAATCTAACAAAAAAAGTGTATTTTACGTTTGAGAGCATACTTTCCAGGTATATATTTTAATAAGACTATGACAAATTGAGCAGATCACTCACTTAATTGCAAACGTTCTGGTTACCGACACACAGAAACTTGGTGCTGCATGGCACTGCATTACAATAAAACAATAGTATCATCTTTTAAAGTTTAACGACCTTATTCATAGAAAGTCTTAAAACCCATTTTAGCTATCGAATGTTTTGTCCCGTTCGACTTTTGAATTCAATTTAAGCGAAGAAGACAAAACATTCGATAACTAAATTAGGTTTTAAAACTGTCTATGAATAAGGCCATCTGCATGCCGTGTTTATTAAAAGCGTATTATAATAATCTTCGGTAGAATAATAAGGGCAAGCAAACGAAGGTAAAATATTTCTATAAAGTATAACTAATGCATACATTTACGAGAAATAATTTTGATGTCATTTGCAGGATATTGCTTCTTCCGTTTTGTAAGGAAATGCGTTTATGGCCATCGTAACCGCTGATATAATACTATTAATTAATTGCGTTTAAAGTACTAATCGATCGTAAAAACTTCCTGTTCTAGACAAGTACACCTATATTATGGAATATTCCTGCACTTAAATACGAGATTTTTTTATACGACATATAAATTCTATGTTAAATAAGTCTTTTAATTATAAGTATCTAAGTACTTACTCAATAATAAATTCAAGGCCGGGATTAAGCAAAAGTTTTGTAATTAAGCTTATCATAAAATTTCACAAAAATTAGAAGATAAAGGGTTACGAATGAGTTGCTCTAAAATAAGATTAACTTTGTTTCTATGCGTATAGCCGTCAGCTGTTTTTATATTCCTTATCAGAAACCCTTTTGTTTTTTTGTTTTTTGATGATTCTTTACAAGAAGGTCACTAAACCAGTGACTAATTAGTTTAAAGAAAATAAATTTATTGACCCACATAAAGAACAATAACAATAAATTCTCTAATTAGTCTAAATGCTACTTACGGTAAGCTTATATTTAATATGAAACTCCATTTATTTTGAATTCAAATATGAATTTTTCTATATAATACTAAAACTTAATTTAAAAGTAATAACTTTAATGCATCACCATCCAAGCTTTCTTTTAGTATTCGCGATTATCTTAAGATAGAGGGGCCGAGTCGGTCTTGGGACTTTGACTTTCGGAAGACTAAGGCGTATGTATTTATAGATGCATATTTCTATTGAAAGAGATAATAGCGATGAAATCTATGTACAACCTGATAGTTCTATACCAGAATTAGTCTAATAAAACTGTACTAGAGCAACTTGAACTAAATCCTAACACCTCTTGAAAAGCAGTAACGTAAATAATTTAAATGATAAGTTTTATTCAGTGACATTCATCTGTTTTTGAAATATCGAAATAAATCACGCATCATTTTATCGTTTATCTCATTAGAATATTTTTAGCGTTTATGCGTTTTAAATTATTATCAAAGATTTACTTGTGTCCTGTGGTAGCAACCATTACCATTTATCTGCTAATCCGATATTAGTGTGATTATTGATAAACCGGTATGAATCGGACCTTTCGTGGCGAATTTCTTCTTTCTTCTACTGTAAAATATTTTCATGTGATTTATGATAATTATATTCGTTTTATATCTATCATTACCCTGGACTCACTTAGGATGGGATGTGGTTTTTATAGAGCTTGTAGAATGATTTGGCTTATATTATAATTTGGCGCATTATGGACGTGAACCCTTTCGGGAATAGGGTTGGGGCCCTTAGTCCATAATGCGTGTCAAATCTATGTGGAGTACTAGTAGTACTCTTGTAAATTCTTGTGAGAAACTTACTCAAAACTCATCTCGATGTACTGGTTCCTTATATTTTTTATAAATATTGCGATTCATGTTACTAGTTAGATCGTGAAAAAAACCCGTACTAGAGGGCTCCACTCAATAAGATTAAGATAATTTGGAATTAAAGAAATTAATGTTTTATACTTGTTAATTGTAAAAGAGTTAAATAAATATATTTATATTATTGGTATCGATTTTGTTAATATTCGTATTAAGAAATACATAATTTATTAGTACCTAATTAATATGATTATTTATTATAATTGCTTCTCGAATCATAAGTTCCGGGATAGTAAAATTTAATAATCAAATTGTGCGAATCTATACTATTATCACCGTGACAGAGAATCGGACGAATATTAAAGTCATCAGTGAATGAAATCAAATATAAAAGTCACAATCAAAAAAGCCAGGAGGATAGATGACTCAAACATTTTCGTATCATATGTAAATAATGCATCATCGAGATTACAACATGTTATTTAATCAATTAATTGCCTGAAAAAATATACAATGCATAATTAATATCCGTACCGAAAAAATACCATACCTAAATAATTAAATGAAGCACGTGTTGAGCTCGAACCACTAGCCACTCTTACACTGACTCATAAGCAGTTAAGTTCCTATAAGCGACCGCTCTCTACGAGTACACAAACATCAATGACTATTGACATGATATCACCCATTGAGCCACGCGCGATAATGTATTGTTGCCATCTTTAGGGATTTTGCCAATCGTCGTGCGAACTTAAAACCAGAGCAAAGTGGACGGCTACCTTAACTCATAACTGTATCGCTCTGAGCCGAACCGGTTGTCATTACTAAAACCGATCAGTCTGAGAAAAACGGTTCCCAAGAACACCGGGACGATAAAAAAGTAAGAAAGATGATATTGACTGCCGTGGTGGCGCAGTTGTGCTACGTTATAATTGCAAAGCTGAGGTCACGGGTTCGAGTCCCGGATCGGGCAAAGTGATATTGGATTTTTCTATTCATTATCAGCCCGGAGTCAGAAATTTGTGCCCGATATGGCGATAGGCTCGCGCCCTATGGGACGAAACATACAAGCCGAAATGTGGGTGTCTTCTAGCTCCTCTGCCTACCCCATCTGGGAAAAAGACGTGTGTTTATGTATGTATGTAAGTTGATTTTAATGTTTCCGATGTGGATGTTTACAATTCCTTTCATGAATTATGCTATTTATTGATTATGATTGATAGAGGACTTTCACCTCATCGTGTTCATGCTGTAGATAATTTTGATACCATAGTGTTATCTCTTGATATTCGCTGTTACGTGCGTCACCCATACACGGGAGTTGATTTCCGAGGTCGTTGTTATCGAGGCCTAAAAACAACTGAATTATTTTTTCAGAGAAGATGTCAGGAGATGTACTCTACAGATCAAGATTAATGAAATATTAAACAGAAAAACACATCCAGACGTCAATATGATTTTTCATCTACATCAAATATGATTTTTGATAGGAAGTGCAACGTAATACGAATAGAGCGATAATCGACATATTTTGAACCAGACATACGTTGCCTGAACTTGTGCAATATATTTGCAATATCCTATGTTTGTCTGTGCCATTATTAAAGACTTTCACCATTGTACACGCTGGTCGCTAATAGATACAAATACGCTATTTGCATGTGCTAGGTTTACCTCATTGTTACATTATTCGCGCACTGTGAAAAATATTTGTGTGATCCACGGTATTTGTTTCGGTATTTATGAGACCGAAAGTCTCTCGTAGTCTCTGATACCCACGACATAAGACTCGATCTTAGTGTGGGGTTAGGATTGTGTATATGACTGTTGGGTGTATTTATTATTTATTATTCAAATATCATAAACATCCCGCATTAGTTTTAAAAGATGTTATGGCATTATATTTAAGGCGATATATAAATTAAAAAAAAAATGTCCTATATTCCTTGACTATAGTAAATAAATAATAACAATTAAAAAAACCAACAGTTACATACATAGTTCTGACCCCACAGATCAATTAACTTTTGTGTCGTGGGTATAAGAAACTACGAGAGACTTTCCGGTCTTACAAACACCTAGACCCGAAACGAATATTTCTGGGTCACAATTATTTTTGTTAGTGCGGGGAGGGAACCCGCGGCCTCTCGTTCCAAAAAAAAGGAAAGGACATGAGAAATTATGCTCACCACTACCCGCTCGCAATTACAATAGGTCGGTGCGTCACTTGAATAGTCCAGTTAGTGTACATTAGACTCGCATTACTCATTCTATGAATCGTGTTTTCTTATTACTACTCATTACTATGCATTTCGATTTCCTTCTTGTCCTTAAAATGAACAGATATTACTGAAATTGTAGCGCAAACTGTTTATTTATAAACAACCATAACTGCACGTTATTATGCGAAATTGGAGGCAGGCATGCGTGACGGATTACCAAAAATACCTGTTTCCTCTACCAAGCATACTTTCATCGAAACAGAGGGGTTACTCTACGTTCCATAACGACGTTCGAATGTTCGAACGTCGTACGTAAAACTGTACGAATGTGCCTAGGTACTCCAAAAAAATCATCCATCGTATTAGATGATCGTATCGAATGGTATGAGACTACCGTCCGACACCATTCGATGCTCTATCTGGACGGCATTAGCACTTACCACCAGGTGCAATGCAGTAAGTATGACGTGCCAGATTTAAAAAAATAAAATAAAAATCGTACGTCGTAACGATAGACTAAGTTCGGAGTGAATGATAAGTGTCATAAAGAATTGGATTGATTTTTGGTAAACTTATAACTTGCTTCGGATGTCGAAGATTCGATCTCCGTTTCGAATCATAGAGTTACCCCCAGGCATAAAAACATGATTTAAAAGTAATTTGGTCGTAAGGTACCGACGGATGCTGCAATATATTATTACGTTTTACTTTTGTTGTTTGGTGTCATCTCAATATTGCGTGCGTTTCTTGTTGGACAATAAGTTAGGTATTCTGGAAATTGTTGTTTATAAAGAAAGACTTATAATATAACTATAATTAAATTTTGACTATAGCTTACACCACATTTCACGATAAAATTTATAATTTAACTTTATGTTTATGTAGAACAAAATAAGTTTCATTTGTTACAACTTTAGAAATAGAATATTTCCCGAACAAAATGGTTCCTGCATGCGAGCTGTACAGCATGCGTTAACAGAAATCTCCTGCATGCTACATGCATTTTGGCACATCTAAACGATTTTTTAATGCCATAAAAGTGAAAGCAATGTAGAGTCGGAATAAATGATGACTAAAAATAGCATAACACAATAGTGCATACAAATGTAAGATATTAGATTTCGATTTAAACTTTCAAACTTCCATTACACATTGGAGTGACGCGCGCAGTTTTTATACACCTTACATAAGATACTTATCAAAGAGAATTTACTCGGATTATAAAACGTTTTATCACGAACGTATGAAATATAGAAGCCGGGGCATTTAACGGGAACGAATAGCACGAATATGAATACGGAGTCTTATTGTATACATACGAGTATACAGGGTATATCAAGACTGCGAAAAATGAAGTCAGGTGATAGATTAGTGGTTGCAGGCACAATTTAATTAAAAATGTAACCACTAAAACTACCACCTGACTTCATTTTCGGTCGCATTCTTTATATATCCGTTATACAGGGTATATCAAGACCGCGACCGAAACCGAAGCCAGGTGGTAGTTTTAGTGGTTACAAACACGACGCAAATAAAAATTTCGCTAAAACAGTGACAGATATTTTTTTTAGAATTTTTTAAAAATCATCGTTTTTAGGTGGTAAATACCTAGTTTTTGCGAAAATACTAATTTAAACCCTTACGTACCATTGCGTGTTTAAAGATAAAGAGGTGTACATGTTTATTTTAGGAAAACTATGTATGTATATATCACCCAAATACGACGATAAATAAAAAATTACAAAAAAAAAGTTGTCGTTTTTTTTTTGCGACATTTCTACTTACATTGTGTCTGAAGTCACTAATACCACAGAATACTAAACTAACTAATACTTCCACCTGGCTTCGTTTTCGGTTGCGGTCTTGATATACCCTGTATATTGTTTGTTTTTTCCATTGACATACTGTTTTCTCTTTTTTTTTGTTTTGCGATACTTATTTACTCTTGACCATAAGTGTGAAATTATCGATTTAAGAGATGATTAAAATCACTTATATTTTGTATTGACAGCCTTCGTGGCGCAGCTGATAAGACGCCGCGCCAGCTGTGAAATGAGAAGCCGCGGGTTCGATCCCGGCACCGAGACAAATGTTTGTGTTACCCACAAGTATTTATTTCGGGTCTGGGTGTTTATGAGACCGAAAAGTCTCTCGTAGTTTCTGATACCCACGACACAAGACATGATCTTAGCGTGGGGTGAGGACTATGTATGTTACTTTTGGGTGGGTTTATTATTTATTTATTTGTATACTGTTGTTGGTATGCGTTATGCGCGCGACTAAGAATGTAATTTCGAGCAGATGCGCATAACCTATCATTGGAAAATAACTGTTGCGCGTATTAACGTCTCTATGTTTAGAAGAAGCACAGATGAAACAACCTTGATAGTATGACAATGAATGTATAATTCCTGTATTGTGGATGGTCATGGGCTATTATGATAATTTGCAGTCAATGACTCACTGATGTTTGTACGTGTATGAATTTCATATCAACACTCATCAGTATACCCAGAACACTGTAAAATCAGCAAGGTGATATAAGTATGTATATAATATAGTATATGTCATAGGAATCAATGTAGGCAATTTCAAGATAAAATTTAAAAGAAACTGCCTCGGCGGCGCAATTGTGCTATAGTATGATTGCAAAGCTTAGGTCTCGGTATCGGTAGATTCGAATCCCGGGTTAGGCACAGCAATATTGGATTTTTCTAATCATTATTATCAACTCGGAGCCAGGAATGTGTGCCCGATATGGCAATAGGCTCGCCCCCTATTGCATCATCGGACGGAATACAAGGCGAATCGTATGTATAGGTATGTATGCCTAGAATAGGAATCAATGTAGGCGTTGTAAAGATTTGACATTAATTTACAAAATTAAAGTGCTAATGCAGTGTAAAGATAAATTAGGTACTCCTCACACCTATATATAAATTAATTATTTTTTCTGACCGTATCAAAAGAAAGCCGGATATTAGATATGATATGCAATATTAATGAATAATGTAAATTATGCGTAATATGAAGATAAAATACTAATTTACTGCACAATAGCATAATTTTATCATTTCATTAACAATTTTTACTTACTTTGAGCCTTTCAACACGGGTTAAAGTTTTAATAACGATGTATCGGGTCCAATTAATGACCTAAATGATTTCAAACCTCATACTTTGATCGCAAACAATATTTTCTTTGGATTGCGTCTCGGATGTCACGACCAACTGGATTAGGACGGAAATTGCACTATTGAAATCGATATATTTTATGCTGTTTCTGAGAAGGACTATTTGAGTTTATGAAAAATATTAGTTATCCTTTTCCTTACCTACATATGATTTTTCGACGTTATGTTTTTGTGTTATGTAAAAACTGTAGCGAAAACAAAATTATTTAAATTCGACTTATAAAATTTTTTCAATGGAACGGAAATATTTCAACAAATTATCTACATTGAAATACAATCAGAAAATTCGTCAGAAATCCAGTAAAAATATTGCATTTTTTCCTTTGATAGGCATTTCTAATTAATTATTCCAATAAGGTTAAAGTTTAAAGAACTTTACTCTCATAAGAAATAATTATTTCACTTAAAATGAGATACAAAGAGAGAAATAATCAAATGTTAAACTTAATTTAGTTTATAAAAACATAGTTATAAAAACATAGTTTCGTAAAACATCTATAACAAACAAAATAAAATTAAATATTATGTATAGAACGCAAAATATTTTACCACTACGCAATGTTTATAAAATACACAATTGTTTGTTTATTGACAAAATATTTATCGATTGTTGGTTGTTCATTCCATTGTACTCGTATTATCGACCCGAGTATGTCAGTAATAAAGGTTGAGCGATTTGAATAACAAATCCGCTGGAGATGTTCGCAAGATCCAATCGGTACTAAGAATACGGAACCGCGAAGCTGTAAGCCGAAAGCTAGAAACGCAGAGGTACTGGCTTACTTAGAAAGGGATGTACCCCGTGACAAGTCTCGAATTAACGAGGCCCGCTCGGCTCGAAATTTACATGGGTATGCATGTTGCGCCATAGTGGCACTATCTAAGGATAGTAATACTGGCAACAGGATTTAGTGCCACGAATAGTTTCGGAACTACGGATCTAAGCGAGCTACTTGCATAAGGTAGTGTAATTAAAGAAGACTCGAATGAACTGTGACCGAGACTTAATTGTATAAAAGGCTTTTGTTAATTTCAATGGCGCTGCTTCTGTTCGCTGGTGCATTTTGAACGCTTATTTGTTTCGTTTTAGTAATTATTTGAGTAGATTAACATTATTTGTAAGTAATTAAATTATTATTGTATATTTAGGCATTTTAAATACAGTGGATACTTATGTCTTTTATACGGTCTACATTTTCAATTATAATTAAAAAAATACTGGTGCAGGTTATTTGTACATATTTCAAACTAGAGCTACCCGGTTTAGTCTTCACACATGTGGGTTGCATTTCGGGCTTGCCCTGCGTAAGTAGATATGTTATTCAAGCCGGTGGGTGACAATAGTATTTCGTCAGTAGATTGTACTTGTATAGCAATGCCATTAGTTGCATTGAAGCGCATTGTGGTCCCTTAATCACGCTAGTACCTCAATTTAAATTAAACAAAAAGCGATAAACTTTATACTGCTTGAGAAGTCCGAAGATGTTAATTTGCGTGTGAAGTTAATTGTATTTCTTCGAAGCCAGTTGCTTTGTCTTTTTCTTACGTGACTTTAATCTCGGATGTTTAATAGCGGGTGTGCAGACAAATCCGACACAAAGAGGACTAACATAAAGGGAATAAATGGTTACGAGAATGCTAGAACTGCTACATTCTAAGCTTTATAGCTCTAGTAACAATCATTGTCGATCTTGAAATTGCCCTGATTGAAAAGGCCTATTTACGACTGACATCTTTAGACCAGAGGACGTGAAAAATATACAGAACTAGTATTCTTAAAAAGGACACCAAATTGCTCAGCGGAAATTATACGAGTATGGTCCTTAATCATAATTAAAAATTACCTGTTAAATATGAATATCACGCACGATAAAATATAAAAATCATGTATTACCGTGGAATTAATTAATATATTTGATATTAAAAATTGATATTATATTTTATCGATTGTTTCTATCTCTTTTAAAGCTAAATATGTTAATAAATTTTAAATGTCATGTTATTACATCTTACTCCCTCAATTTTAATTGATAATAAATATAGCATACATTTTGTGTGGAGTCCAATCGGAAATACAGGTCCCATTTATGATTTTTGCTCGACTTTAACGTTAAAGTAAAACGTTATATTCATAGACAGTTTTAAATCATATTAGTTACCGAATTTTTTGTCTTTTTCGTTCAAACTGAATTCAAAAGTCGTTCGAAAGGGACAAAACATTGAATAACTAAACTGAGTTTTAAAACTGTCTATGAATAAGGCGTGTAGTATATATAGTGCCATAAGTAATACAAAAGTTAACCGCGAAGTGTAATCACAAACTTGCATGATACAGAGTTGGCAAAAAGTAAAACAAATACTTTGTTAATAAATAAAAATATTACATAGATACCGATAAAAATAATCGCTAATACAATAACCTCACTCGACAGATAAATGATATCCAAATACCGTGGATTAAAGATCACTTTTAAACATCGTGGTATATAAAAATATCGCATTACTCACCACTACAATGAAGTTACAGCATGCCTACAGAGAACAGTCTCAAAAAATATATCCTTACCAATATTATTGTGAATGCGAATTTGTTTGTTCCGCTTATGCGCTTTAACTATGTAACCGATCATCATGAAATTTAGCATATACGTTGTCAAGGATATAAAAAATGACATAGAGTACTTCTTATCCCGTGAACAAGGACTATTTTGGAAAAAAAAAAAAAACAAAATCCGGCACAAAATAGCCTATCACCATCATAAACGTACTCTTTTTGCATTTAGGATAGAAATAGGGGGTTATTTCTCTTGGACAAAAATCTGATTTTTAAAAAAGCACCATTCCCGTTTTATCTTAAGAAGATGGCCAAAGCCAGGGCAAAACCTAGCAATATTTGCAACTTTCCGAACGATTTACGAATCAGCAGGAAGCGAAAATTGGCAAACTTTAATTAAAATCTCATCCCGATTCCGGTTGTTCTTGATAAGTCAATAATTTATACGTAGTGCTTTAGGTAGTCGGTTCGTACGGCGCGTGGTGTAACGCATTGCCCCGCAAAGCGTTTAGCACGGAATTCGATTCAACTAATACCACCTAATCCTAACCGGAGGCGCACAAATGGCACTGGCGCATTCCGGAAGGCCATGCGCAATTTGCACTTGGTGATAGATGGTAATCCACGGAGCGTCAGTATAAATGAACATGTGAAGGAACTGCAGCGCTGCTGCTCTGTAGTTTAGGAGTAATATTATAAGGTATGTTGTCTGAAAATTTGACATGTCTTCTTATCTTCATCCTTTTTTCACAAACATCGATTGAGGATCATCATCATCATCTTCAGTCATAAGAAGTCCAGTGCTGGACAAGGGGTTTCCCCAAGTATTTTACAGTGACGCGTATCCACAGAATTTCTGCTGCCTCGTTATTTTATCTTATTTAAATTAATAAAAGTATGACATAAAATTTATATAATTTTCTGAAGTGCGTTTGGATATATCATAAACAACAACATAAAATCTAACTGGAAAACCTAATTTAAACTTAGGAAATATAATCAAGATAACAAATAATTGTTCTATATCCAACCTCGCACACCGTATCCGCGTAAATAATAAAACAAATGAACTAAAAACGACACACCCAGTATTTTAATGCACAATAAAATGTACTGTGTTTTATTCTAAATAAATCCCCGTCAGATCCGGTGTGTTCGCGGCGGGGCGGAAGGTACGCTTCGGAACCAGGATGGTGTAAGATAAAGAGAACATTTCCTATAGCACGTCTTGGGAGATTTAGCAACATTCCGACGGCCTCGCTCTTTTAATGTTCCGTTCCAAGAAAATTCAGTTTTTGTGCGCGGTTCGTGCGGGTTGCCAAGTGTTCATTAGTGGATTATTGGTCATATTAAGAGAGGCTATATTTAACCCTTGAAAAACTTTGTGGACGATTATTATTATTTGTTAGTATTATTATTACTTTCAAGGATTTCAATTTACTTGCAATCCAAATGAAGGAATATAGATTTTTTTTATTTTTAATATCAACGTATCATTTTTGTCTTTTCCGTAAAAGACAATGCAAACTTCAGAACATAAAAAATATATATTCTAATTTTGAACATTATACCAAAAGGAGCAAGGAACTTTAAAAGTATAAATATCTATAACAGCTCCTGCTTTACGACAGTTAATACATACATCAAAATAAAATGAAAACCATATCCACGTTTATCGCCGCTTGTTATCGAAATTGGATTATGAGAGAGTTCTCACTGATAAAATGCGTGGGGAGATCCGCCAACGTGGAATTCATGATATCATTAAATACTTGAAAATTTATGAATATGACGAAGCATTGAGCTATGGATTTCTTAGTTGTTTTTAATATTTAATGACCGAAAAGTAATGATGTATTTAATAATGATTCCAAGTCAGAAGTCATACATAATTTGAATTCTAAAAACTGGATTAAGATTTTTCAAGTATTTTTTCATACTGCAGTGACAATATTCCAACTCACATTTAGATAAGTAATGGTTATATCTCGATTCACACTATTACGTGGGCTTACACAAATCCGGATAAACGCAGAAACACTTACGAGGTTAACTACGATGAGTTTTCCACCATCTATCGTCCATCCAACAGTGTCGCTAAGAAGTATCTTTGTGGCAAAAACAAATTATTCTTCATTTATCTTGGTAGGTTATGAGTCATATCATTAATACTCATCCATTCATACCAATTGTTTTGCCGTGTCGTGCTTTACACAGTCGTATGCTGTCAGTATTTCAAAAAATTCCATCCTGAATATTTATCTGCGGTCTGTTGTATGGTAAAATGTCTCATGCAATTTTTAAAGACACAACACGCAAAGTTAAGAAGATTTCGGCCTATCTTAATACGCCACAATGCGAGTTGCTGAATTAACTTAGACTCTAATATACAAAGTTTTAGGCAGATGTCTGGCTTTACTTATTTAAATGGCAGTAACAGCTCCACAACACTACTATAGCTAAGGTTGTGTTGAGGTAAAAACGTCTTGAGTTTTCCCATAATGTCACCTATTCAAAGTACCACACTGACGCTGGTTAACCGCAAATGACAATTTAGTCATCGAAATCCTGGTTTTCATCTACTTTCTATCCTTAAAGTTTGTTACACTCATCGTAAGTGCTCTGCCATTCATTCCAATGCTGAATCATATTTTATTACGGTTGTAATAAAATACATTGTTTGATTTATAAATTCACTATTGGCTTGTGGTTTCTGGACTTAGATTTACTCATGTTCATACATCGAGTAAAAATATACATCTAATTTAATGTCACATAATTAGATGCCGTGTTTTACTATACTTGTTAGGTATACAAATAAATACTTAGATCACAACCATAATATTAAGTTTGTTGCTAATTCAAAGTGTTTATTGAAATGAATCAATTATTTAATCAACCGCCGATTGTCACCTTCATTTAAATTAGTTTTAATTCTTTTTTATTTTATTTTTTGTATGTATGTGGTGTACAATAAAGAATTTATAAATAAATTAATAAATATAAATAATTGATTAAACAGGCCTACACCATTGTATTGAACGCAGATAATCATATATTGCCTTTTGATGCTCTATCTGTAGGGCATTGCACTTACCACATTATACAGGGTATATCAAGACCGCGACCGAAAACGAAGCCAGGTGGTAGTTTTAGCGGCTACAGACACAATGCAACAAAAAAATTTGCAAAATAAGCGAAGGATTTTTTTTTTCAATTTTTTAAAAATCATTGTTTTTGAGGTGTAAATACCTAGTTTTTGCAAAAGGAGTAATTTAAACCCTTACGTACCATTGCGTGTTTAAAAATTAAGCGATGTACGTCATTATTTAGAAAAACTATGTATTAATCACTCAAATACGACGATATGTAAAAAACAACAAAAAAAAATTGACGATTTTTTTTGTAAAATTTTTACTTGCATTGTGTTTGATATCACTAATACTACCTCCTGGCTTCGTTTTCGGTCGCGGTCTTGTTATACCCTGTATAATGGAATTACAGCACTTCTCATATCGTTAGGTGCAGTGTAGTCTATTCTATACTGTACTGTACTATACTGCATTAGCCCATAACCCACAGTCGAGCAGTGGAGTCCGCACAACCAACATTTATCTATACTAATATTATAAAGATGAAATATTTGTTTTTTTGTTTGCATTGTATAGGCTCTGATACTATTGAAGTGGTTTGAAAAATTTTTCACTGTTACACAAACTACACTATCTCCGGGTGACATAGGCTATTTTATATTTAAAGAAAAAAATAAAAAACCCTTACTAAATAATATAACCAAAGCTGTAAATAATTATCTAAAATATTCTTTACATCGCGTGCGCTGCGAATCATAATATATTGTCGATGTGGACTGGACTCAAAGACATAATTAAATAACATAATGAAACGACATAATTAACTATTATATTGATATAAAAGTATATTTTTCGTTTTATACTCGGTGAAAATAGTCAACTCACCAGACCAGTATAATGAAAAAGTCTCATACATAACTTGAATGTAGAAGCAACGGCTATATTATCACGAAATAACACAATAATAAAGGAACAAACATATTTTACCAGTTGCAGGTGGGAATGTCCGTGCATCCATTTGATTACGTTGGAATATTACCGGATACAAATCTAGTTGGTATCCCCTTAAGACCGTAAAGCGCTGGAGGTTTATTAACAGCACTGCCCCGATACCCGTGTATCATTGAACCGCGATATTGTATTACCTAACACTCTGGGGGTTATACAGGGTATATCAAGACCGCGACCGAAAACGAAGCCAGGAGGTCGTATTAGTGATATCAAACACAATGCAAGTAAAAATTTTACAAAAAAAATCGTCAAATTTTTTTCTGTTATTTTTTACAAATCGTCGTATTTGAGTGATTAAACATAGTTTTTCTAAAATAATGACGTTCATCGCTTAATTTTTAAACACGCAATGGTACGTAAGGGTTTAAATTACTATTTTTGCAAAAACTAGGTATTTACCCCTCAAAAACGACGATTTTTAAAAAATTGAAAAAAAAAATCCGTCGCTTATTTTGCAAAATTTTTAGTAGCATTGTGTCTGTAGCCGCTAAAACTACCACCTGGCTTCGTTTTCGGTCGCGGTCTTGATATACCCTGTATATTCCATCCTACATGAAAATATAATAACGATAGAAGCTTTGCTTAATTACTTAATTAAATAATTAGTAACGGCCTTATTCATAGACAACTTTAAAACCTATTTTAGTTATCAAATGTTTTGTCCCTTTCGAACGACTTTTGAATTCAGTGTGAGCGAAGAAGACAAAACATTCGATAACTAAAATAGGTTTTAAAACTATCTATGAATAAGGCCGTAAATATTTAATATTTTTTACATATTTTTGTATAAATTACATTGAAAATAAAAGTAGTCTTATCTCTCGTGAGTATCTTTGACATACAGATGTAAAAGATAAAAAAGAAGGTACAGTATATAGTACATACATATTATGTTAAGAAATAAAACAATGAATATAAAATAACTATATATTATGTTTGTGTTAAATATTTTATAATAAATTAAACCAAAACGACTACAATTTAATGATACCAAAGTGAAATGCTACTTAGCGTTCCTGTTTTATATTACAAAGAACAATTGCAGCATGGAATTAAATCTCCGTCGGTTTCGGAAAGCGTCTACGCTGAAAGATCGGCTCTTTGCACGCGGCGTTCTATCGGCGCGCAGACAGGTACGCCAACATTTTCAAAGACAAACTTTTCAGACGACTAAGTGTGCAGTGTTCGCGTTTCATTTATACATTGGCCGCTCATTTACGCCCGTCGTTTTTTACTGTTGTAATACGGTTTTTTTAGAACTGTAATGGACACGTTGGGTTCCGTGATTTTTAACGTGATTCGTTTTTGTGTTGTAAAAGATTTGGATGGTTAGGCTATAATTTTATACTTGTTAGTCTTTTTGTTAGTGGTATATTTATAGAAGTCCAATTTAAAATCGTTAGCTATACAAGGTTTACAACCTACCATTTTATTACCATAGTTATTGTGACCTTAATAATATTTTCCCTGTAGATAGCTCGCGGTCATAGTTGAATGAGTACATATTTCCAAACAAAAGTCCAGTGAGTAAATCTTCTAATTTGAACATTCAACAAAACGTCACGTCGTATGCTTATCGTCCGTCCTACATTACATTCATTTCCTGCCCCGATCGAGGCTTCGTTTTCTCAGCAACGTCCTTAGAAACAGCGGACAGGAATCGTTGCGTGTGGTCACTCAGTGAACTATTGTCAGGGCACGCAACGGTCAAGATGGGTCACGACACGCAAGCCTAGTGGTAAACAACACGTCGGATTCAAACAACAATGTCTTGAATCATTAGTCTGCAAGGGTTCTTCGTGGTGATGGAGCTAAATGCTCGCCCCTTGCAATTCAATTTCTGCCGGCTTTCTCGGATTGTTCTCGCATCTAACTGAGGCTTAACACGTTACACTCAGCTAGGACTGCAATCGGGATCTTTGGTAAATACTGTCGTTTGTTAAGTAACACTGGTAGAAGAAATTAGGAAGTAAGAAGTAAGGATTTTAGCAATCTATATGTAACTCTGCTGTATAATTTACTTGGAAAACTTTTCCTATTTCTAATATTTACTTGTAATTATTTTAGACAATATGTGCAAGTTCAGAGTCTAAAATTTATAATTTATTTTACAACAGTTAAAAGAGAAACAAAAACGAAAACAAGAAACTTTAAAGTTGTGTAGAACAATTGCTCGATACAATAGTGCGATGCTATCTCTATCGACGACTTCTTCCAGACAACCTACAGATGGACTGAACCGGCTAGCCATTCAGCCGCTCTTGGAAGAGCAAATCAAAAATGCCATTTAATGAAAAAAAGACAAAAGATGTGCATGAATTGAATGATTTTTATAGGTAATATTTTAAATCGATATCGCCTATACCTAATGTAATAATTTCCTTAGCTTTTGCAACATCATTTTGAATCCAACTTTACTTGAGATTAACTCAAGCAAAAGAGAATATGATACTTATGCATAACTTTAAAAAACAATACCTTCGAATCAAGCCATATCTACCTAGCAATATATTTATTTGCACCACATAAAATATGCGCTTCCCAAAACAGCAAAAAACGATTTTTAAACGAACCGATTGCTATTTCTTTTGTCCATCGCGTATAAGAGCACGGTCGGCGGTCGGAGTTATTTGAGCGGACGGCAACAAAGCAACGTGAATGTATGTTAGCGGAGGTGTTTTATAGGAAACCGTCCCTTACACCGAAGCTCCTTCGAGTTTCAGCACTGTCAGCTGCATAGCCCCACTTAAGTGATTAGTGCGAGTGTGCGCTGCAGTTAACTGCTTCCGCCACGCTCCCAAATCGACGAGCTTGCGTTTGCAAGCCGATACATTTGTTACAGCTATGTCTATATGTTTACAAGGACCTTGATTTATGCCGTGGTAAGTTGCGTTCAATATAGAATTTTGGATTGAATAAAACCTTGAGTGTCTTCAATATTTATAGTGCAAGCTTATCATATTTTGTAATGTTAGTTTAACGTTAGAATTTACGATTCTGATGATAAAACATACAAAGTCCATTTTAATAAATATGAAAACAAGGTGACAAAAAGTATGTTATCTTTAAATAACACCGAAGATACAATCTCATAATTTGATAAATCGATCTAATTTTTCATGTAGTATAAATTCTTTGTATCATGAGTTTCATTCATATTGAAATAAAATGCTTTATGATTTGTAAGCCACCAGCATTATCCAACCCCGCGAAAAGAAAATATCTAGGAATCGTAAAACTCACAACCTTATATTTAGAAGCCAGGCTTACAATAACATGTAAAGCACGTATTACTAAACTAATACCATAATTCTTTTAAAAACGATCTTTATGCCCCTTTCTCAGTTCTTTATCTTCATCGACCTCAAATCACAATTGGTTGTTTCGAGTTGTGCGATGTCCATTTCGGGGCGCTCTCTCCTTGAAGCCGGCTTGCACTATAATTGTAGATCAATGAATAGCTTGACTGCAGAATCGCTGACACTCATCCCGTAATCATCCATGGTTGTGGCTTTGGACAACGTTGATACTACTGCTTCCCGTCGCTTGGTTTCATTGGTTGCTTCCTCGTCTACAATAGAGTTTATACGGGTGCTTTTAGAACAGGAAACATACGTATCTAGAATTTAAAGTCTTTCTAAAACTTCAGTAATTAACTTTAGGCAAAAGATAAAACATTGATTTAGAGAGTAAAAAATCTAAACTGCAGAAATTTTTTGTCAAATAAATTGAAGTTTATAATTAATCAGAGGATGCACAAGTATGCTGATATTAAATGACCGTCGATATTACCTATAGCGTTTTTCAGTTTCTTAAAATCAATTCTGGTATTGAAGTTAACTATTCCAGAACTAGTTTTTTGTAGTTTGTATAAAATGAAATTGCTGTCAATGTAATAGAATATAATCCAGCGTCAGCAGCAAAGGATAACAATAAAAAACGAACACTAGAATAATCCACCATTACATATCAGCACTGTTAAAATACATACATACATAAACTCACGCCTTTATCCCCGAAGAGGTAGGCAGAGGCGCCACCAGGACACCCACATTTCGCCTTGTATGTTCCGTCCCACCATGTGATAGGGGGCGAGCCCATAAAATACGAAAAATAAAATACGAAGAACAAATACAAACAAAAACCTCTCATCTTTAATTACTATACAACTTGCATTGTGAAATTAATGAACAATAACTGCCACGCTAATAAACTTGCGACTCGATACAGCACGTTTTAATACATCTCTCGTTTCAGGGATGTATTGTAAAACTTGTGCTTTTACGGCACGCCGAACAAAAGAGGCGGTAATAATTCCCCTCCCACGGCGCCACTCCATACAACTAAGACAACGAAACAACTAGACTCCTTAGGAATGGGCAAGTCCATTGACGGCCGCGAGGGTGTGCCGTTTCGGCAGTCATTTTTTAAAACTTTGTTTTAGCTGCCTGCAGGGATCCTAGGACTTTCGAGTTTTTTATTTCAACAAAGAACGTTTTTAATTGACGAAAGTTTCAAATACGATGCTCATTTGTTAATAGAACGTGTATTTCGTTATAATGTGTCTATGATATTCGTCTTCGGAGTTTGAAAAACGCAGACGTCTTGTGCGTCAATGACCAAAAATGCGTTAATGATCTCTAAATTTAAAATGGAAAATGATAGGTTATTCAAGGCATTGGTTAAATAAAATCGATTTTAGTCCTAAAGAGAATTTGGTTCAGTAATTACTGTGAAGAATATCAACATATTTTTAATGAAATGACTACAATGCAACCAGTAGTGTGTACAGTACAATCAAAACAGATTATTCACCGGCCACATATGGTTATCTAATTGGAGTGGAATTATACAAATACATTTAATAACTACCTTTGTTGTCATAACTTCCTAAATGATAAAAATCGATAACACATATCGACCTATGATACCGCGCGGTCGTTTTATACAGGTAAACAGTTCCATCGAACACTGTGTATTTGTGTATAACGTGTTTTATTAACTTTTCAGTACATCATAAAGTACCAATGTAGAAGTTGCCGAGCCACCGGTAATATTGCAGTGTGTTGAAAGACGTAACGTTATTGCGTTATAAAACTATAAGAATTCCCGGACGGAGTGCACTTGGAATAGTTCAGTTTAACTTGTGAACGATCCGCAAATATGAACCGAGTCCGTTACTACCTTTTGTGAAGAGTCGGTCAGCATTCGACATGATACTTGAAAATTGTTACATATTTCATAGTTCGGAATGCGCTTTAAACCACTACAAAGTTCTACGGCAAATTGAAATTTACAACGTACTTTAATTTATTTTGAGATGAGATTCCTGCAGCTTAGTTGGACGAACTGATTTAAGTGATGTAATAGACTTCACGAAACGATTTTATAAATACGCGATAGATGGTAGCGCTACAGAAAACTTTGAAATAGGGCTGTCTTCTTCTAATTAGACAGCCATAAGGAGTCGACTGCTGGACATAAGTCTCCCTTCATTATTTCCATTGCAATACTTTCCTGCATCATTTCAACAGGCTTATATTAAAGCTATTTTAAAACTTAATGTCACGGGTTAACGAGCGCAATGCAGTGCTTTATATCAGCAGCCGCGAACACACGCCAGAAACCTAGGAGCCTAGACTAAGGGTATAACCAATTTCAAACATAGCCCCGTGTTTAGCAGCGGGTGTATAAATAAATAAATACACCCAACAGTCACATACATAGTCCTGACCCCACACTAACTAATCTTGTGTCGTGGGTATCAGGAACTTCGAGGGACTTTTCGGTCTCAAAAACACCTAGACCCGAAACAAATACCTGTGGATCGCACAAATATTTGTTTCGGTGCGGGGATCGAACCCGCGGTCTCACGTGTCCCAGCCGGCGTCTAACCAACTGCACCACGGAGGCTGTCATAAGACCTTATATATCATAAATAGCATGTCGTAATTGCGTTTACCCGATGAACTAGGAATGATATCACCTGTATAATTAATTTGACGCAACTCATTTTGTGCAGGAAAACAAGAAGTGAAATCTCTGACGACATCGGAATAATGAGTTTTAATGTGCAGAATCTATTCGCGGAACAAAGTATTTCCTCATAATACTAGGAAGCATTTCCGTGAGTTCACAATAAACCTGGTTCTTGTAGAAAAATGATACAATCGCTTTTTATATAATGTTAGTGTGTTGATTTGCATATTTGTTTCTTACGTCATTGGTTCCTTGTTTAACGAATGCGAAGGAACAACGATCAAAAATGACAAAAATGACATAAGATGTTAATGAGACTTAACATCTTGTGTCTCAGGATGGCGAGGGCAGTGGAATGCCAAGCATTGCTTTGTAATGCATGGTGTTGTTTGGTATTGCTTCTATCCATGAGCGGTCGTATCGCTTACCATCAGGCGAAAGCCATGCTCGTCTCACCATTCATTGCAATAAAAAAACATTTGCAGTTACGAGAACAATGAGCCGACCTCAATTCGATATATTTGATTCACATAATGCATTTTCCGTATAGAATAATAAACGAGTTGGTAGTATTAGTTATACAAATAATTTCTGCAATATTACTAATATAGATCACTGCACCAATCGCGAGGAGGCAACTAATGGTTTTTACTTATCGATTTTTGCTAACTAAAAATGAATACCTACACATTTATTTAATAGTTTCTTACGTTCCGAATGTTACACTTCGAAATGAATTTACAGATTTCGACGTTTGAGGAAGTTTAAATGAACTAAAAACCCCTATGAATTCATATACTTTTTTTATCAATGCTTTTATTTTTCGTCAATTATTATAAGTACTTAGAATATATTATAAAATAAATCAATAAATGTTACACTAAAACATACGTTTTGCTACAGTGCTGTTACATCGCATCGCACGAGCCAATTTAGGATTATAACGATAAGATTTTAAAAGAAGGTTGAAAAATAATTCCGGTAGCGAAATTGTTTCTCCTATCTACTAGGATTCGCTTTGTTTTCGAAACCGCAAGGATATTTTTGGAACATATTTTATTTTTATAAATATTTACAATAACAATGGCGTGCTATAGATAGTTATTTTATTTTTGAAAAGAGTATTAATAACAAAAATGGGTACGGACAATTTTAATCAAATGAACGTAGATTGAATTCTCAAGAAATAAAGGGGCCCTTATTTATTAGAATTACAAGAATATTATTTAGGGTTGTATTAATCTCGGCCTACAACTTAAAAAAGAAGCCGGTAAATTATGAACGCAATATTATATCGCTATTTATACTTCGATAATTAATGTAAGTGCATCTTAGCATCTTTTATTTAAAGCATGTGTCCAATTCGGCTGATAGTGGAGGATTTCCGATGCCTATAAACAACCACAATCCTTGGGGATCGGAAAGGCATTGCCGGTCTACCACAATGAATTCTTTCGGCCACATATTTTATTATTCTCGCACGACAAGTATCTACAATGCATATAGGTAGGTATATGTAAAATTAATAAATTTACTACATATTATTCATTAGACTGCCTCGGAGGCGTAGTTTTACTACGGTACGACTACAAAGCTGAGGTCTCGGGTTCGACTCCCGGGTCGGGCAAAGTGATATTGGGTTGTTCTATTCATTATCAGCCCGGAGTCAGAAATTTGTGCCCGATATGACGATATGCTCGCCCCCTATCACATCATGGGACAGAACATACAAGGCGAAATGCGGGTGTCTTGGTGGCGCCTCTGCCTACCCCTTCTAGGATAAAGGTAATGTATGTATGTATTCATTGACACCGCTGTATTCAATACTGGATATACACAGGTTGAATTCAGAACGCAACACTTTTGTGGGGTACTCTGACGGGTTTTCCACTTTTATGTAGTATGGTAGACGCTATCCTAGCGAACAGAAATATCAATAATCAGATTTAAAAATCCTCACGATGTTTTCCTTCACCGTTTTAGTGCGTGGTGATTGACTATCAATCCACACATGACTCTGAAAAGTCAGAGGTGTGAGGAAAAAAATATCAAAAAAACATCATGAGGAAACCACCAAAAGCGAATTGTAAGAATTTTTATGGTACGCAAAGTCCGCCATCCCGCACTAGGCCAGCGTGGCGAACTATATGGCCTAACCACTCTCAATCGAACCCTCGATTGTAGAGTAGGCCCGTGCCCTGCAATGGGACGTAAATGGGCTGATACAATACTATAGTTAAAAAAATATGCAATGAAATATCGCGGATTACTAGTAAGTAGCTAATTAACAGCCGTGTAGGACATCCTAAAGGGAATCTAACACAACATAACATCGTTGTTTACGCTCCAATCCTGATCCGTGAGATTAACATAGTCTATTAATTTAGGCACACACAGCGGGTCTCAGATGGCTTGTACTGGCCGTCCATTACCTAACAAAGCTCAGGATAATTCTATAATAATGCGACACGTTGTGCGATAATGTACTGCAAATGACTTGTCATTATACAAGCCAGGTAGCCGAGGCTATTAGTCTGGCCGATGCCGGTGTCAACTAATTGTACATTTATATTACTGGTATTAGTTGAATCAAAGAGCCAAATCGATTGTTCAACGCACAAATGTTGGAGCAATTATTGTTTGTTGGCTTTGAATCTGTTTTTAGTTTACACAATGAAATTTTATAACAAAAGTGATGTGTTCAAAAATTAATAGCTTTAATTTCATTTTTTATAATATATTTTGTTGAATAAATGTTACGCGATGATAGCTTGGTAGAAAAAAGAAGAGGGAAACAAACTGTAGAAGGAACTAGGGTTCTTTTGTATTTTATTTCATGCAACATTTTTCAGGTTTCGAATCCCGGGCTGTGCAAAGTGATATTGGATGTTTCTATTTATTATCAGCCTGGAGTCAGAAATTTGAGCCCGATATGGCGATAGGCTATAACATTGTGGGACGGAACATACAAGGCGAAATGTGATTGTCCTGGTGGCGCCTCTGCCTACCCCTTTTGGCATAAAGGTGTGAGTTTATGTAAGTATGTAAGATTTTTCAAATTGAATAACTCACACAAAGTGGTACGCTTGACCCAGGAATCGAACTCAAGACTCGCCATTTACCCTCCATACATACAATAACCAGAA
This sequence comes from Deilephila elpenor, assembly GCA_949752805.1. Classification (NCBI taxonomy): domain Eukaryota; kingdom Metazoa; phylum Arthropoda; class Insecta; order Lepidoptera; family Sphingidae; genus Deilephila; species Deilephila elpenor. The sequence goes on along the minus strand of OX457096.1, from coordinate 7,412,824 downwards.
ATATCATTACGCTACTTAAGAATCCCACCAAAGAATGGTTCAAACCGAACACGTCTTGCAAACATAGCAATGAGACAATTTCAACATACAATTTATATAAAATAAAAGTAAGCAGTATATACTTTCTTTGTAGCAAGTGTCCTGCCACTAAATAACAGCCATTTCCCGTTTTCGTCGGAGTTCAATGGTTCGTTTCATTGTCTCGTTGTAATACACTAAGTTATGTCTTCATTGGATCTGAATCAGACTTCGTATTTCTTTAATAAGCTAATTTATCCTGAATGATTAATAAATATTATGTATTAAGAGATGCGAAATGTGTTAAAAATACAATTATCTCCAAGAAAGTACAAAATACTGTTTGTCTTATGCTATTGTTTTATTTCTTCAATAGTATTGTATTTACAGATACAGTTAAAAAAAGAATACCTACAATATTATATATTATTATAAATTCTGTTACATACGGTTGCCTGGTAAATCAATCAACGTGTTTAAATGGAAATGGATATTAGACATAACACAACTTTTACGTCATTAGTTGAAATAATTATTTTTTGTGCTTTCAATAATGTCAATCTTTATGATTTCTTGTAAGATCCGTCATCTATTTCTACGTACGCTATTTTTACTTGGAACATATTAAATGACTTTTTATTACGTTTTACGTTTTTTAAGTATTTCCATGATGACTTCAAAAAAATGAATTAGGATAAAAACTATGACAAGTTTTGCAAATTTCTTTTTTAATAATTTATTTGGTAGTTAGTATTTGATTTAAATTAGTCATATTTATTTTGCATAAATCGTATTATCGTTGCATACTGAAGTGGCTGCTGCTTCTTTCCCTTCCTTTTAAAACTGAAAAGAGAGCGCAATACCTTTCTTGTTAATCATTTCTTTTGTGATATATGCTGAATTTAGATAGAAAACTTGGGATAAAAACAAAAAATCTACACTACTAATAAATACCGAAACTCTAAAATACAGAGCAAAAGACAAAATAAAGATACCTACCAAATGTCACTGAAAAAGTCATCGCCATGTATTTAACCCTATCGGCTACATACCATAAAAAGCACTTTACAAAATATAAACGCAAGCGATAAATAAATTAAAACAGTATCTCAGAGAGCTGCATTTAAATGTCAAGTGCAGTAAGGAGATACATATTTTATACTGGTAAAATAAAAAGTAGAAGTAGTTTCACAGTAAGTCTCTCGGAGTACATCAGTATTCCGCACACCATTCGACGGGAGGAAACAAATTCCCAAAATTGAATTTTAGGAAACGAGTTGAATACGACACGGCGTACACAAACTCGAGAAAGAGACGAGATTTTTATCATTTCAACAACAACTTTGTTCTTGGGGACGTGTTGATTTATTATGTCTTGCAATTCACCGATGTTTTTCTCGTGTAATAATGCGAAAGTTGTATAAATATGATTTTGAGGTAACATTTTACCCATGACATGAAAGAAATATCATGTTTAATGTTTATATTACTTTAGATTTATTGCGTTATAAATTAATCACGTTACTAATTAATTAGGATGATGGACAGAAATGGGCCGAACTAAAGAGGGCCACGTCACCCGGATGCACCCAAAAAGATGGGCGAAGATTGCCACGCAATGGATGCCTAAGGATGACGAGGTGGGCCTCTGAAAAGGTGGCATTTAGCAGCATTTGAAAGGTATCGGCAACTGATAGGGATAAGTGGAACGAGTGGAGGGAGACCTATGCCCAGCAGTGGGACAGTATAGGTTAAAAAAAATCACCGAGACAAGCAGTCTTTTGATGTAATATAAACCGGTAAGGTATTATTTTATTGTCACAAGTTTGGGAAAAGGGAAAATAACTTTCTTTATTTTATGGATGTCAACTTTCAGAAGGGCGATCTGTAAGACTCTTTCGAATTAGCCTATTAGCCCACTATAATATGCTATAGTTTAAGTCAGTCGTCGTAGTACGAAAATACCTGTAACATCCAAAATCTCAAATATCTTTAACATTTGGATGTATGCATCTAATCCTGACGCGTCATCCCGCCACAATGAACTAACTAACGTGTTAGCAAGTAAGTTAGCAAGCTCCGAACAATATCCAACATCAAATAATAGATTACAATCTTGTACGACGTTCCATATTGTTCGATACACAATATACCCACACTCCCTGTAGAAATAATTCTGTTCATATCATGTACCAAGAACAGGCTCATTTTCTTACAAGTTATGAGTTATTTATAGTCGGTTTTATGGTAGAGGTGACCGAAAATTCATATTTGTTAAAGAATGTTCTTCTGTCTACGTTCATGTTTTCAGTAGCTAGTAATAGATATAAAAGTAACGACAGTGAAAGAATTAATTAAGAAACGATAATTAAAGGATTTTTCTCGTGAGATTTCCATCAATGATTGAAACGTGACATTGAAGCTGCCAGCGTTGATATCGCGTAGTTATCAAATAAGAATAATTTATTCGTATTCAGAAGGTGAATTATATTGACTAATTTCTATTGGCCCCAAACTAGGCGTGCCTGTATCTTGGGAGCCAAGCAACATAATATTACCGTCAAGTGAGATGACTACGTATTTTGTCAACAGTGTCATGTAAGGTAACATAACATGGAAATCATTGGTAAATTACGCAAATACTAAATTGAAGTATTTATCAAAACAATTAAATAAAAGTAGCCGAAAAAACAAAATTAAAATTATAATATCGAATTAAGTACAGCACAAAGTCGGCAAGTAATGTGTAGAATCAATTAAGAATGCATTACATATTACTTGCAATCCAAAATAAATGATGAATTTTCTTTCTGACAACATTAATTAGCACATCTATTCCATAAATTATCCTTTAAGCCGTATAACCCCAAATGTTTTAAATAAAATTGAAAATTTGTCCGATCCAAATGAAGTGATTTAAGCCCGTCTAAGCATCAAGATAGTCTTAAAAAATATAAGGCTTTAAGTCTTACAAGTTTAAGCCTGGAATAAGTTGCTACAAGCATTAAATTCAAGTCTTTGTGCAATTTAACAACTGCAACTAGAGAGATAATTCTCTAAAAGTAATTTTGCCGTTAGCCTTATATAGCCGAAGACTGCGCTATCATTTTTAATCCGGATTCTATTTGCCAATTAGCTGGGATCACTGGCATTATTTTCTTGTAACACGTTTATTCTTCTTTATCTTCTTTTATGCTGGCAGGACAAAGTGACAATGCTAATGTTGGAATGCGTAGCCCAATACTAATATTATAGTAACTATCGACGCGAGATGGTGATCTCTCGCCGGTCGGTACAATTAAATCCTTATTTTAATTCATCAGTCATCATTTTTATTCCTTATTTCAATACTTGCCGCCTTCGTGATGTCAATTTTTGAAAGAAATGATCGAGACCCGATGATTCATATTTTTTAAAATTGGAAACGTGACAAATTGAACATTATTGTGACTGTAGACGATAGAAAACGCGTGATTCTGACCGGCGCAAGTGTTTCGCGTTTCTAGTTCTCCCTTTGTAATTGTAGGTTAGACTAGGCTGGGAATTGTGTCAATCAACGATAGATAGCCAACCTTTGCTGATGAATACTCTAGTTGAAATACTCTGCGATTACCACCAGCACTGTCACTTTGTCGCCGCAATATAAATGTCACTCTTGAACCCAGGACCTGACAGGTTCACAACCTCTACGTGTTATCACTAGATAAATGTGACGAAAGAATTTGTAATAAATCAATGATTACGTAGTTATCTAAAGGATATCTAGATAATGTCAAGTAAGTGTATACAACGAGCTGTCGGCATGCGCATGCAACGCCTCTGCCGGTCGTGACGAGAACTAATAATTTTCATTTTAATAAATGTCAAGGAATAGATGTAGATGGGAAAACTGGTATGGGCGTCTAAGGAGACCGTATCTCGAATATAGAATGTATTCCATGTATTCCATATGAAAAGTAATATGAGCCTAAGTACACTGCTTCTTAGAAAAGTGATCTCTCAGAAAAAATCGTAAGACCTTTTTATAAATCACTTAGGCATAATTTCCTTATTCATACGCTCTGACTCTATATAGTCGTGGGGTCGATGGTAATTGTTTTTATGAATTCTACTGAAAGATTAGATTTTTTAATTACGAAAGACTAATATACCTAATATCGACTCTGTATGGGTATGTTCCAGTTTCTTATATTATGTAGCTTTAAGCATCAATAATAACGATTAACCGACTGGTAAAAGGAACTCATGAGATCTTGTCGTGCCAGGCGTTGCGTCCAGACACGTTAAATTTAGACTACTTAAATCAATTTACACTATTTATCAGTACTTAGCGTACTTACGGTGTTTACTCTTCGTATATAAATGTAATAAAATGAACTAGCAAAAACCAGTTTCGTGTGACTTTTACTTTTAGGACTAACAAATGGAAATATTTCACAATTATTTCCGGCCGCAAAAAATCCACTGCTGAATTTAATCGAAGGAATTCGTCTGCGACCTTTTGAAACTGGCTTAGATACACCAAGTATCGTAATAATCGAAAAATAACAGAAATAATCATATTATACAGTGATATTGTGTTTTTTCATTCATTATTAGCCCGGAGTCAGGAATTTGTGCCCGATATGGCGATAGACTCGGCCCCTATCACATCTTGAGACGGATTATACATGGCGAATTGTGTCCTGGTGGCGCCTCTACCTACCCCTTCTGGGATAAAGGCGTGAGTTTATGTATGTACGTAAGTTAGGCTTGTGCAAATATCTACAATGTTGATCTAAGCAGCAAATAGCAGCAATTATATGGTTACATTGTCACTCCATCTTATGAACTGTGATCCCTATGTTCAGTAGTAAATATTCCGTAAATTTTGCTGACTATTTTAACTTTGAAGGTCTTGTAGTGACGAAGACGTCAAGTGATAACTCAAACGAAACGTCAATAACCTAAATCGTGGCAATAAAATTTGCATTAAGATTAACATGTGTATCGAAAATCGTCCGTCAGCGTAGTTGGTTAGATATACTTAACGCACGGTACATTCTCAATTGCTTCTTTTTCAGTTTAATAACGTACTTTTTAATAATTTAAAATCATCCAGTGATATTGGAGTAAAAATAATAGACAACGATGCTCGAATAATGAGAGAAAATAAACGAATGGATTTTCATTAACTTGGGTTTATCAGAATTAATCATTTTATATAAGTTTTCTGTTATAACTTTACTGTTTTGTCAACATACTAAATAATGGACTGCCTCGGTGACCTAATTGTACTACGGTACGACTACAAAGCTGAGGTCTCCGGTTCGAATTCCAGGTCGGGCATAATTATATTGGATTTTTCTATTCATTATCAGTCTGGAGTCAGGAATTTGAGCCCGATATGGCGATAGGCCCCTATCACATCATGGGACGGAACATACAATGCGAATTGTAGGTGTCCTGGTGGCACCTTTGCCTACCCCTTCTGGGAAAAAGGCAGGAGTTTATGTACTTATGTATGTACTAAATAATAAGAATGCCACGAAACTGAAGAAAGGTGTTGCAAGCTGTAGCCTACAGCCTGTAGGTAGTACCATTGCAATTCCCAATTACGGATATTCGCGTTAATGTAGATTAGATGAGGAAATGTATTCATTGCATTACACCAAAGACCGCATCGTATCATAATTATTCTTAAAAATATCTCCTCATTATACACCACTGTAAATACCAACACTTCTAAACAGTCATAAATACATTTTTTTACAAAACAATACTCCCATTAGCCGCAGCTTCGAGTTTACGTCATGAATTATAATTTATTATTCCACTAAGCACCTGGATAGTTTCCGCTTCCACTTTAACGGTAAGGGGTTGTTTATTTGTGTTTTTAACACATGGCCCATAAATTATCCGTGTTTACTAAGTCTCGTGGTAAAGTTAAGTTGTAAGGGTCACAATAAAAGGTTCACTTATTTTGTATAGCTTTTTATCGGGCATTGTCCAAAAGTCCATTCAGTAGATACAAATATTTCAAATCTGGTGGTGGGGTAAATGTGAAGTGACGAATAATGGATGCGTATTACAAACGGTGACGTCACAGACATTACAGTGTGACTGTATGGCAGAAAGAGGCAGAGAAATGTTTCGACTTCGTTCCTTTTACTTAGTATTTCAGACATTTTTTTTATCGGCATGTATGGCGAGACGAGTATGTTTTTCACTTGATGGTAAGAAACACGACTGCTTATGGACAGATGCAATACCAAACAACTCTATGAATTACAAAGTAATGCCTGGCATTCCACTGCCCAGGCGGCCTTTCACACACGAGAGACCTGTTAATTATATAAATATTTAATATTAAGGACATTTGCTATACTGTATCAATTATTTTATTTATTTTTATTTTATTTATTTTATGTCGTGACATGGAAGACTTACAGCTATATATACTTAAAATAAACTCTAGAATAAAAGACTGATAGCCAATAACAAGACTTCACTTATAGTAGTATTTTAGCAGGAGTTGAGCAAACAAGTACTGTAGCTAATAAGACAGACAATAATTATGATTAAATTATTAAAAGATTTAATTATGATTAATTATGATATATTAAGATTTAATTATGATATAATTATGATTTAATTATTGCATAAATCAAAAACAGGAAACTATCGTATTGCTTGAACCCTCACCCTGTAAACTCAAATGCCCTACCCTATTCCTGAAATTCAGGTGTATCATATCAACCCTGCCACTAGACCGACCAGTGCGCAGTAATACTTCACATTGTCAACAAATACGGTATAAGCCAAGAGGCATCGCGTTACTGTGTTCACAAATTGATATTCAGTCGGCAATGCGTGTTGGGCGTGCGTTGAAAATCTAAGCGCGACAAACAGGCTTCTATTCCAAATTGAGCTTTGGTTTTCGATTCATATTGACTGCCTTTTTTTGAGTACTTTCATTGCGTGGCCAATGAAGGTATCTTTTGTATTTTTAGATTTGGAATTGGGTTTCTGGATGGATGGTGTTGTGGGATTTGGTTTATGTAGTTCTCGTAGGATATTCAAATCTGAGTATGACATGTTACCACTTTTATTATTGCAAACTATATAATGGTACTATGATTCTAAGATGTCGGATAATACTTTAAAAAAGCACGATTTACATGGTTACTACTGCCATCTATAGTTATTAACGTAAACTATTTCTTTCTTTGCAGTAACCACGAACTAAGCGATGTGTATTAATTGCTCAATATTTATTTACTTTCAAGTATTAGAAAGCTTAACACGAAATACGTGTAAGTCTGTAAAATTCAAACACGCGTAGTAACAATATGTGTAAGCAGATACTAGACTATTTATCGCTAGTATCTAAATCTATATTTCTCTGAAAAAAATACAAACCTTTGTGCCTACATTTAGTACTGTATCAGCCCGCTGCAGAGCACGAGCCTCCTCGTCTGTCTGAGGCCTTATAGTCCACCACGTTGATCTAGTGCGGGTTGGCGGACTTTACATACGATAGAAATTCTTGCAAATCGCTATGGTATGCAGGTTTCCTAACTATGTTTTCCTCCACCGTTATAGTGCGTGGTGATTGACTATCAACATTAAGTATTCTCGAAAATTCTAACACCTATAAAATGGAAGCCTAGTGAAGTAGATGAAGAACATAAAATAATGGGAGGCGTATGTTTTAAAAGTAAGATAACTAGTAATAAACCCCACGAAGCAATCAAAGCTGCAAACAGCATGTAGTTTCATACAAAGCAACATCTATAATAATTATTCAATAAAAAACGAATTCGAAAAACTCCGTAATCCGCGGCCACGATCATGCTTGTAAAAGAAAAACATTTAATCCTCCGGTAAAATAAATTAATTTCAGTAGCAGGCGCCGCTGCTTACACGCTCTATTTACACTGACAAAATGATTTGTCGAAAATACTTCACACTCCAAGCTATGCTCAGAGTATGAACCTACCAAATTTTAATTACTCCACACTAAACGACGAAAGTAATTAGCGAAATTACAGCACGTAGGTGAGGTTATGGACTTAAAAGTTATAATAGAAAGAGCACTCCGTCATGTCAGGCTTTTAACAGGCCCCTTTAATTTCTCTTTGTGCAGCAAATTAAGACATTAAAACGTTTACGTCAAAGTGTAATGAGGGGGAAGTAGCTGAATCAGCCTTCATATGGGCACGCTCGATACAAATTTAATGAATTGTTACGGTATACTATTCCGCTCGTTTGCTCCGACTGTAGATTACAAATTACCGTGAATCATGATTTTATGTTAGATATGATTTGCTAGTGTATGCTATTACGTATTCTTGCAAATGTTTCGAGTTTTTGCAAACTGTGCCCATTAATTGATAAATTACGGATGTTCTGTAACGTGTGAGGGGAAATTATAAAATCGTTTTGAGAAACCTGTTTTTCATAATCGACTTTCCGTGATCATTATTACGAGTATAATGCTGTGAGGGTCTCCAACGACAATATTCCAAAGCTGAAACTATCATTGCCTGCTCGCGGTGCACCTAGCTAGCCAAGGGCATAAGCTCTGATGGTCGAGGTCGAAATAATCGTCACCGAGATAGCATTGTCTAATGATAGGCTGATGATGGGTTGTAGCGTCATCATCTTTTCGCTCGCAAGTAGCCAAGTGTGGTGAATATTAGCAAGATCTTGGATTGAAAGAGGCTTATATTCGGCAGGAGACTTACTAGCATTAAAAAATTAAAAATAAAAACAGACAATTATTTAAATACATAAAAAAATTATATACCTAAAGAAATATAATTAACAACATCGGTTAACACAACCTGTATTATCAAGATATTAACGTCTTTTACAGACACCGATTACCAATATTTTCGCCATTTGCGAACAATAACCTCTGATCCGAAAGCTTGTGTCAGTAATACGCTTACATATTGTATCTATATTGAAATTCGTGTCTTCTAATAAGGGTCTGGCTAGTTTTTCCTCGTAATGTCGATTATACCCAGTCTTGTGTATTTCATAGCACACAACATTAATCATTTTATTTATCTACAGGCTTAATCAAGTTAACTACATGTATTCAAGTTTTTCTTCGTCTAGATATCTAGAATTGTTGCCCACTGAGAGTCATATGAAATAATTTAAGGACTTATAAAAGCTTCATGACCAACTGTAGAAATTTCTTTCACGACAGCACTATGTTGAAGATATGGATCCCAATAAATATGGGGAATGCCCGTGTTCGGTCGCAACTATCTAGAGCCGGTCCATGTTTCAAAGAAGGTCGGGTGTTGATCCTTGCTATATTACTCGTTCGGAATACAGACAAGGAAAAAGAAAAAAAACCTTTTTGTAAAAATTAAGTTCCTCATTTCGGCACAAAGATGAGGCATTCAGTAAGCGTATTATCGCACCGTTCCTTAAATAAATTGAAAATGAATCTAGTAGAAACTGGGCTGACCGACTCGATAATCGAAACCATGTCCACTCAAACCACAATCACAGCGTAATTACAGCAATTAACATCTACAAACACAATCGCAATGAATTACTTTCCCAACAGACGTAAACTAGATCGCGCAGCCTTCCAATGCCATACAAGTCAAGCTTGATAAACAAAAAGTTCTCCGAAATGTGAATAATAAAAGAAGACAACATAAACTCGGAAGCTGTAGAAATGCATGATAAATTAAACACACAGTCCGCGAAACAGTATACGTACGAAACGGATCCAACATTTACAATACAGTTTATTATAATTGAAGGTTTTACTATAAACCACGCTCGGCTCTCGACTCAAGTACCAAAATACAAAAGTATTGTGTTCTCAGTCCTTGTATTACAGTCTGGCTCGTTCCCTAGATTCAATTTTAAAAATTTGTTCCACTTGCAACTCGCATGCTGAATATCAATGAAGTGGAGTTATGACTGGTGTTGTCTTAGTCCTCACCAATGCTTTGTTTAATTCACTGTTATAAACAACAATTCTTTTGGATAAACTTTGAATGTATTTTCAAATGCAAAAATTTAAATTTTATAGTTTTTTATTTTATAAAAATTTGGAAAAACGTTGCTAATTGTGGTAGAAAGTTATCCGCTACAACAAACTATCAAAACCATCATCACGTCTTTTTAGCAATTTAACTACGGCCTAATATAGGTAATTGAACTAATAGCTTATTAATTAATGAACATGTCTAAATTATATTTGTAGCTATCACCACACATGGTCGCCCGACTTAGGATACTAAGGTTATTCAGCCTATAGAAAATCTTACTTTATTTACTTATATTATGTACTAACGCAAAAACTCGTACGAACTGTGAACATCACACTAAAATACTTTAGTACTTAATAAACCGCACATTAAGTAAATGTAAAACACTAGTACTTTATGATAAATGTGTATTGGGATTTGTTTCTCAACGTCCTTAGACGAATGAAGGTGAATTTTGATTATCCCCAGGCTTATAACGGAGAAATTATGAATGATATACATTTTTAGTAATGAGGTTTAATTATAATATTTTTGTTATTTTGTCTTTTTAATTTCTTTTTTATTACTATTTAAAAATTAGACGACCACGTACCTAGTAGCTCTTCTTATCTTATCAATTTGTTCAAATGCTGGATAATGCAGGGCTTTTTCTATTAGCCATGTATGCCTTTAGTGAACATTTGCGTGTAGCAGTAAATGATGTTGACATTGGACAGTAACTGGTACATTTTTATGATATAATGCTGAAACTAAATTCCTATCATCTCTGAACATTCATCAAAAACATTCTCTATCAATGTGATTTAACAGCATAAATCCCCATTAAATAAAAAATAATAAGTGACGAAAAACTGCACATTTAGCTGTGTAAGTTTCAGTCAATAATACGCGGCAGCCGAGAACGATACTCGAACATAGCGTCAACGGAAATTGAATGCGAACTATTATCGGGAATGGAAAGCGCGCTGACATGACGGGATGGACGTGTACATTCGTCTGACATATCTGTCCATCAACCCCGGACACAAAGACAGTCATCTCGTGTCCGTAACATCAAAGACTAGTTGACATGTTTCAATTAGCCTCACAGGGTTTGGTTTGATTACATCGCCATCACGTTTTTTAGTGAGTTTGGACAACTCGCGTTCCATTTTCGAACGACTATTATTTTTATTACTCTGAATCTATCTATCTATCTATATCAGCCCATATACGTCCCACTGCAGGGCACGGGCCTACTCTACAATCGAGAGAATCGATTGAGAGTGGTTAGGCCATATAGTCCACCACGCTTAGAATGCGCGCTCGAAATGAACGTTTTATTAATGCTCAGGAATATTAGGCATACCTTTATTGAAGTTGCACGTGTAATCTATCAAATATATTGAAGGTCCAATTTGCTTGTTGTGTTAAACGAAATCTAATCACTGAAACGGCTTTGTGCTAAAATAGAGGGTATTAATGTTATGTTTGTGTTTAAGTCTATTACTGTTCACTTTAAGCGATCCGAGTGTAGGCAACTAACACAAAGACACCGGGTTTGAAATCGGAGGTGGGGATGTAGTTTGCTTTAAGCCCGGCTGTAAAGTCGCATCGGAACACGTTTGTTTACGTGTAGTGTAATGATCGGAAATTGTTTTTTCACTTTGCCGTGTGCAGGCAATTTTCCTGGAAATCTTAACGCTGGAATGGCATCATATTATTACGCTGTAGGTAAGGCACATACATAATTACAAAAGAATCTAGGATAATGGTGTTTTCTATGGGTGTTTTTCACTTCAATTACATTCGTTGAAACCATTACTCTTGCTTGCTGCGGTATTTAATATGTAGAAAGTTATTCTTATTATTCAAAATAATAAAATTATAAGTAGGGTACTCATTTTTAAATTATCCAATAGCTATGTACCTCTGCATTTTAAGGATTTCATCAAGTTTAAATGACAACTATAAATTTAAAAATACGACTGTAATGTATAAAAAAACGCATTATCTCCCGAAGCCTTAAAATCACAGCAATTACTTAAGGTTATGCAAATTAAACTCGTAATAAAATTTATATACCATCCAACAGACATTACGGACAAGCTTGTTCCACACGCAGAAAACTCGGTCGGCAACCACGTATCGAAGTAACGAAAGATTCCCAAACTATCGCAAACTTTCGATAATCCCGGATAAGTCCATTGTAAGTAAAGTTATTCGGCAGATACCCGATGGTAATCGTTTCAAGATATCCCCCGAGGGAGGTTTACTTTGTTTATATTTGTTTCCATAAATGAATCGTTTATTTGACTGTATTGCGAGAATTTAGAAGCATTTATTGCATTGGTTTATTTATTGGTTAAAAGTAATAGAATCCGCTCAGATAACGACCAATGTACAGTATACTGTAAAATCCCCTCATACTTTACACGCATGGATTCAGTCTGTGTACCTGATGTGCGAGCAAGCAATCTTGCTCGATCATCATAATTATGTCCCCTGGGATACTTTCTTTAAATTACACTCTGTACTATGATTGACAGCCTCCGTGGCGCAGTTGGTTAGACGCCGGCTGTGAAACGAGAGGCTGCAGGTTCGATCCACGCACCGAAACAAATAATTTTAAACCACAGGTATTTGTTTCGGTTCTGGGTGTTTGTGAGACCGAAAAGTTTCTCGTAGTTTCTGATACCCACGACATAAGACTCAATACCCAATCATGCTGAGTTATGACTGATAACAGCGTGTCTCTACCACTTCCAAAAACAATGATTATAAGTGCCGTAGATTTAAAATTAAACTGTCATTGCCATCGGAATAGTTCTATTTTTAAATTCCATGTCCTTATTCCAGCTACTTCTAATATGCATTCATAAACTCGAGACCAAACTAGACCCCAAAAATAGCACTGTCGGTATCTTCGGCTTATCTACATACATACATACATTGAAGAGCGGAACAGTTATATAGGTGTACAAAAGACGTAGCGATATGCCTTACTATGTAAATTATATAGGACACCTAATTACTCACGTCTCCAGTTTATTTGTATAATTAAGTTGCTTAAAATGTTACTCCATTCGCAAAATCATAAGTTTTAACACGCTGAAATAAGCAATATTAATCTGCCAGCCAGATATTTTATGAACTTTACATTTTAGAGTGTCAAGCGAGACAACATAATTGCGAATAATAATTTTAATTAAAACTATTGGGTGGGCGCAGCTTCAACTGGGTGAAATTATTTTTTACTTAGATTATTTTCTGTATTTGGAGTCCCCTTCATATTTGACTTTTTCTCTGGATTAATTACGTGGTGCACTGTTATTATTTTGGCTCAAGTATTATATTTTGTTTTGGATATTATTAGCTACTTGCAATGGTAACTGTCGCTTAAATCAACTAATCCGTATCAAGCTCGTCAAGTAAAAATTGACAGAAACCTCCTTTAATTACCGTGTTCAAAAGTAAATTAAATGCGGTATTTAACAAAACCATTCTGTTTCATATAATAATTGTTTTTCAAAGTGATAAACAGCTGAGAGATCTTGCAGGTAAATGGCCTTCTTGTATTGTAAGGTGAGCACGCATCGACTTTTATAAATGCGGTTGTCTTTCGAATGGGTGAATTTAACATAGTTGGTACGTTCCGTGTATATACCTATGTAATTAACAGGAAAGACATAGTTATTGCTAAATACAATTTAAGTCAAAATATGCTATTCAATCCTTACGCAAGACCCTCATGACGAATTGTACAGGGTTTTTTCTGTGATTGTCAAATGATGATACAGTCATGAAAAAGCTACTTTCTGAAGTTACATTTTATTTATTATATTAAATCATTGTTTTATTTATATCTCTACTAGATAAAACATTTATATTTTTTACTTTTAATATATCTCCCATATGAAAATTTATGAATACCAAATTTTATAAATCCCATTAATATTTTTATACAAATCCACCAGCATTATGTACATAAAAAGAGGTTCACAAGGTATAAATAAATAGTTAGAACTCATTCAACTCCAGCACCCGACGGAGGACAAAACGGTGTAACAAAACCTCAGCGATAGGATTTTCAATTTCCTCTGTGATCACAAACAAATACTCGAGGATGTGGGGCTTCCAACTTAGTACCTTGTACGTAAGTGACATGAAAAATGGAAAATATGCTCTCATATCAGCGATATTTTGTCGGAAAAAACACGACCTTTAATAAGAAACACGTTCGGATTTTATCTTCGTGATTGAATTGATACAAACGAAGTAGTGTTTATGGAGATTCTGGATGGGCTTGTCGTGGATTATAAAAATATGTGAGTTATTTGTCTAACTCTAGTGTTATGAAAAGAAAAAAGAAGCAAAGTAAAAAGAAGACAGTGTTGCTGAGAGAGTTTCTTGCGCTGTTTCTTCTTCACAGCTACAAGACGTTCCGAAGCGGTGGTAGCAGTAATTAATTATAAGTACGATTCAAAAGATCTAGTAAAAGACTACTTGAATAAAAAATATTTTGGTTTTGATTGATTAATTTTATGGGTAGGCAGTGTGTGAACAGTAAGGTCTTGGACTCAACTCTCATATCAAGAAAACTATTTTGTATGTTTTAGTTTGAAAAATCTCATATAAATTCCTCGAGATTAGAATTTGTGCCCGATATGGACACACGCTGGGTACTGCTGGTTACTGGTGGTGGGTCTCTCATATGTGAGAGGCCGCCTGGGTAGGTACCACCGCAATGTCTATTTCTCCCGCCAAATAGCAGTATAAATGCACTGTGGTGTTCCGGTTTGAAGGACACCGTAGCCAGAGTATGTACTGGACATAATGAGACTTAACATCTTATGTCTCAGGATGACGAGCGCAGTGGAAAGCCAATTATTGCTTTGTAATTCATGGTCTTGTTTGGTTTGCTACTGTCCATTAACGGTCGTATCACTTACCATCAGTCAAATGGCTTACTCGTCTCTTCATACATTGCTATAAATGAATCGTGTGCAAGGTTCCAGGTTCGATTCACAAACGCTTAAACATTGGTATGGCAAAAAAAAATTGATTGGAACTAGATATTTTATGTTTATCATATTATCATAATTGATAATTTTCTCATCTTTTTCATTTATCATAATATGATCCCTAGGCATACAATACAATTTTTGTTTTTGAGTCAACTTTTAAGCTGTAGTAGGTTTTCAACCATTTTGTAGTCGCTATCATCTATTAACCATCGACGAAGTAGATATGCGACAATCCCACACCTAAATAAAAGTTATTCCCACACCTAAATAATGTTAATCTCAGGTTAAATATCAAAATTTTGCGCTCTACTCGTTTAGTATAAATTAGCGGAATAGTAAAATAGTTCTACGCGAAATTAAGCAAGTTCATAATGAATATTTATCGTTTTAATACTATCCAGTCCGCAAACTCGGCGCGAGGCTAACAGCGAATAACAATCGGTGTTGCATAGGGGAAATTGCCTTGGTAAGTGGCTTTTTTTATTGCCACAATTCGCTCTCAGCACTGAAAAAAGCTTTGCGTGAACATTACAGAAAATTATTACTTGTAAGTTATTTTCAAATTGGTTTCATTTGTTCGAATCTGTGATTCAGCGTAAGCTTTGCAGTGTTAATTGCAAATATACGTGGCAGACAGTTTATTGACAGGGTTTAGTTGCATATTAACTTTTAGTGTAGACTCTAGTTGAATAAATAAGTAGGTATTCCCGGACGCATAAGGAATATAGGTGGAGGCTAAATGTATAAAGTTGCTTACTTGGTTAATGAAACTTGTCTTTACTGAAAAAATAAATAAAAGATAATTAAATAAAATATAAGCCAAATGGTTTCACTTGCTTAAAAGTCACGTTGTCTTTAACTGTATGTGAGAGAAAAGGGCAATAAGAAAGAGCCAGTGTAGCCATAGAAGATAAAAGGAATTCTATAATCAAAAGTGCTGACATCAACCAAGCGTCCTGTCATCATATTATAAGCCCAATCGGAAAACATTCAAAAATTCAAGGTACACTAAACCATATATGTGAGATAACTGCATAAAAAAGCAGCCACAGAAACACCCGCGCAGAACATTGAAAGTAATAACGTATATTTCTAGTCTCCATTTTATTACTAGTCTTTTACAAGCCAACAGCGGATCGGGCCGATGCATCGTCGCAACGAGTGCTCTATTTGAACGAACGAGTAAACTAGGTTCTGCTATTAAACCTTAGGAGATTGCCAACAATGCGCTCAGCGACGTGCCTTTTCTTCAAACAATGTCTTACCTGATTGCGGCGAATTCAAAATAACAGTATGCGCGACGCCTGTTTGTGCGCTCCGCTCTGACTTAATCAAATATATCGTAGAAGGAAGCTATACGGTATTTATTTATTATTATTCTTTACTTTATATAATAAATATAATTGGACGTATATAGAGACAATAAAACAACAAAGCACAATTAACGGCGGTCTTTTTACACTAGAGATTGCCTTCTCTACCAGACAACCATGAATCTTTGGATGTATTTATGAGAAGGAGAAAGAAAGGGCAGTGTATAAAGCTCAAATAAATAATACTATTTATACACAAATACACAAAAAATATTTTATTATTATTTACAGGTTGAAATAGTTTTACTAAATAAAGGTGGCTGATTCTTCTGCCTGTCCTTAAACATTGTAATACTCTGTAGTGGGTCGCGGACCGGGTTCTGTTTGTGTATATTTCGTAATGAAGCAGGCCGGCATAATTGTGTCGATTGCGGCCGTACGACAAAGGTTATGAACTATACTTTATATGAATTGCACTACACATACCTATGTGCAGTGGTTCATGTATCACATTTTCCATTTATTTGAAAAAGTAATATGAGAGACGGTTTTCCCGGGTGGGGCAGTGGTTGGATTCTTCTATTCATCGACAGCCCGGAGTCAGGAATTTGTGCCCGATATGGCGATAGACTCGCCCTCTATCACATCGTTAGATGGAACATACAAGGCGAGACGTGAGTTTCCTGTTAGCACCTCTGCCTACCACATCGGGAAAAAGGCGTGAGAATATGCATGTAACTTTGAAGGCGTTGCGGTTATACACATAGGTATAGTATGGCTTGTAATTTTGTGAGCAGATTAAGCTTGGATACTCCAATACAAAACAATACTGAAAACGGAATCTCGAAAAAAGTCACATAAAAATGATTATCCAACCAAAAAACCATATGCATACGACCTCATAGACACAAAATACGCGTGCTGCCGTTAGGACAATAGGCGGCTATTCCACAAAATGTGGAATTAATATTTTAAAGTAAAATTTAGAAAATACATAAATATCAAACCCACTAAATTGTTCACATATTCATACCACAAGAGTTAAACGTTTATGAGCTGTTAAAATAATTATTAATTAAGTGGGAACTATTTAAATTATATCAGGAAATTTTACCGCGCCAATGCATATGTATATTTTACATAGTATTGTGTCTATCAAGAGGGCTCTATGATGTATTCTTATTATAATAAAATGTAATAAAAATATGTAATTCATTATAAAAAAAATATATAAGATTTTTTTCAACACAAAATTGTTATGTAATGCTGAAATCACTGAGCAATTGTACCCCTGGTGGGACTCGAACCCACAATCCCCGGCTTAGGAGGCCGATGCCTTATCCATTAGGCCACAGGGGCTTGTAGCCACTAGACAAATTAATAGTACAGGTATCGGATTTGTGAAATAGTATTTATTAAAATTTGTAGTTACAAAGCACAGTTTACAACAAAAGTGTAGTTTGTCACTGATTTAGTATCACGCTATTTTAATAAGAAAAAATATTAATGTGCAGACAAAAAGAATCTTAAATAAATAGTAGTTTAAAAAGTAAAAAAAAAAACATGCTTTAGTAAAAGATTCAACTTAAAAGGCAAATAATTAATTAATTGTAAATTAATGTAAATAATGAAAGGTAAATGATTAGTTAACTAAAAATCGAGACAATTACATTCATTTTATTATAAAAAAAATTGCGTAGGGTGATGGATAATAATTTTTGTAAGCACCGTATGCTTTTAATTGGATGTTTTATTAGAACATGTTTTTTAAAGTTGTTTATACTATGATTTATTTTTATCCCTTAGTAATAACGGTTATAATATTATCCAAGGAAGGCAGCAGGCGCAATTTTAAATTATTATTTTTACTTTTGATTGTCTTAAATTATTGCATTGTAATTTGTAATAGTTCCTACTTCCTTGACAATTGTACAAAATTTCAAATGAATCCGAGCAACGCGACGTGTTGAAGTGCTCCAAAATTGAGAATAAAGCTAATATTCCGTAAAATTTTAATGTTCCTTACGCTGTTTTTGTAATGGTAGAAGTGCATAAGTCACCCTTGTTTATTTTACGTGTACCATGCGCACATAAAGCACATTATTATTATAAGTATAATTTACAACTCGCGTAATTTAGAGAGATGTTATGTAGCTAAGTAAACAACTAGTTCATTGAACCTTTTGTTCCAAGTTTAAATATATTATTCTGGGTGCGAAGAAGTCATATAAGGTGTCAAATAGAAAAGTTGCAATAATTGATATTATCATGAAGTATTTTTTAAGTGTAGTAGTTATTCTTGATTAGTGCTTGACATATTAAATATTTGTTTTTTACTGCGATGAATGGCGAGACGAGCATGACATTCGCCTGATAGTAAGCGATACGACCGTTCATGGACAGTAAAAAACCAAACAACACCATTAATTACTAAGCATTGCTTGGCATTCACTGCGCTCGCAATCTTGAGACATAAAATGCTAAGTCTCAATATGTCCACTAGTTACTCTGGGTACAATGTTCTTCAATCTGAAACACAACAGTGCATTTCCACTGCTGTTTGGCGGGTGAAATAGACATTGCGGCACCTACCCAGGCGGCCTCTCACATATGAGAGACCTACCACCAGAAGTAAACCACTAAGAAGCATCCCTTCATGTCGAGGTAACTTCAGCGACAAGGAAATACAATTATATTAATCATATCTATCAAAGAATTATATAAAGCTCACGGATGTGCGTGTGTAGTTATCATTTTTAAACCATGGGAATGGAAAATGACTGAATAATTCCCTCTAGGAAGTAATCACCTTTTCATAAAAACAGTTACAAAAAGGCTTGCAGCTGCGTTACCGAATTTAGCAACGGAGGATAATGGGGAAGATAGTTAAAAGCTATTAATAAAATACTGAAATATAACAAAAACATCCTAAAAATAAATTAAATGAAGAAAAAAATACGTATGCCTATAATTGAAAAAAATAATTTATTTACTAAAAAAAAATATCCAATGACTAAATAAATATCTTTAGGTGAACAAATTACCCACGCGATGCCTACGTGTTTTAATTAATATTGTCATCTCCATCCAATACACGAACTTTCTCGAATTGCCCATATATTTTCTCCACTCAGTACAGTAGGGTAAATGAGTCATCTTTCCAGACAAATCTAGCGCAAAACAATAAACATTACACTAAATACCCGTGACCAGTACAAAAAACAGGAACAATTTATTACCGAGTGAATAAAGCCATATCCAAGTCCCAACATCTGAAGTACCTAAATTGTATTTCTTTACATAGCAATACGTTTGTTTGTTCCGGACCGTGTGTTGCTTTTTATAAGATGTCTTTGGGAATCAAGAGTTATGGTATATATAATATCATCTTGAAAATTGGAATTGCTTTAAATTTACATGGGCTTTTGGAATATAAAATTGATGATAATATTAAAATGAATTCCTCCAACAGACAGATATAGCACTAATTCCAAAGTGAGATAAAAATTAAATAAATGAATACACCCAACACTCACATACAAAGTCCTGACACTAAGATCGAGTCTTGTTTTTGGGTATCAGAAACTACGAGAGACTTTTCGGGGTCTCAAACACCCAGACCAGAAACAAATTCTTGTGGTTTACACAAACATTTGTCTCGGTGCGGGGATCCAACCCGTGACCTCTCTATGGCATCTAACCAATTGCACCACGAGGCTGTCTTTGTCGATTAGTCTAGTCGTGGTTATCAAGAACTACTAGAAGCTACTTGGGCTCTCGACGCCGAAACCAGAAGTATTTGTGGATAACGAAAATATAAGTCTCGGTGTGGAAACGGAATCCGCGGTGTCTGGTTTTATATTCGGGTTAACTAACCGTGCCAAAGGCATTGTGACGAATAGAGATTTAATTACGATATCAAGCAATTCAAATTATTAACAATATTCAAATCGCGATAAAATCCGTAAAAATAGTTTTAGTTCAATGTGTAACATTCGCGTAAATCTAAGAAACCATAATTCAAATTATGTCAAACTATTACCTTCCATAATTTGAAAACAGAAGAAATATACGTTTAAAACAACAAAGTAAAAAATACAGTTGTATAAGATAATGTGAAAGTCTAGCTTATCGTTACAAAATACTGGGAAAAAGAAACGTCGCGTCGTAAGAAAATCACTCAGCAACACGACATGACAGCACTTAGGTACCAAACATAAAGTGAAGTGTCTGATATAATAATTTTAATACTACACGTGTAAGCACTCTCCATTTGCACTGTGATATTAATAGAAAATAAACACGGATATACAAACTCCATCTACACATATTATAATACCAATACAAATGATATATATTATGTTATCTTTACGAACTCCGAAAACAGGTGGTGAATTTTCGGCAGTGATCTGGCCGGACATTCACCAGAACACGATTAAACACATTCCGGTGACGTATGCCCCTGACGTCACATAACTCGATGCTTACACTCTGTTCCCGCAATTCCAACGAACCCGATCATGTAAGACGAGATAAACATTTGAATATAACTCAGCAAATAGCAATTATATCGGCGGTAACCAATCTCGCACTAAGCGTCGAGAACTATTATTGCCCGTAATGGAGCCATTAAGGAACTAATTTTGGGATCGTCTGTCACTTTCACGATGACACTGGTCTGTGATGAGCCAGTGGACTCAATGTCACGATAAATAGCAGGTAATACACTTAGGCCTGGGACGAGCCGCTCGGGGCGTAACGTGATTTGCTGGTCCACTATTACCTTAATGCGCCGCAAGTATTCCGCCAACAAAAGAGGGATCTTAATATAATATCGATGCGGGGGCGTCACGTCCGTATGTGTAACGGTGTGTGTTGAATTTGAATTTGAACGGAATTCGGCAATTTGTTAGTGTATCGCTAACATTAAAGCACCCTTACAAAAGTTTCTATTATCCTTGCGGCCTCTAAAACAGCAGATTTCCCAAGGGACCAGTTTAGTTTCTGACTGCCAATGCGAAGGATTCTCACTATATCAGTGTCTGGTTAGCGAAGATTATGCGTATTGCTGTATTTGTGTGAGATATTTTGTGAGTACTGTAATAACTATGGTATCGAGTTTTTAAGTAAATTGTCCCACTCCTGGTCATAGATATCCTCAACCATTCCGAGGATTTAGGATTAGGAAATCTGTCTTACGGCACTCTACACTTTAATATCCTATCTTATACCGATAAAAAAAAACCTTAGAGGTTCAGACATCCTCACAGTGGTATCCTTTATCGTTGAAGTAAGAGGTAACTAACTCGTATCAAGTAGGTCATAAAAGTTAGAGGTGTTTATTGTTTAGAAGTCCGATTTCGAACCTAATCTGGTTTCTACTTCATTACACTTCCAAATAGCACATACTTTCATTAAAATTAATATCAAAAGGAGGGAAAATATTAAACACGCGATGGATTCGTGTAGGGATAATGTGGATAATAGATATATGTAGTGAGCCACGAGCCACGGCTTAATATCATGACTTTAGTTATCAGGCGGCCATCGTAGCCGACTTAAGTGCACTTCACAGGGCCGTCACTCAAAAGCATGTTACTAACACGTCTGATATTGACACCTATTGACAGAGAGCGGCATTTTATTTTGCCAGTAATATTACAACGCCAATTTTAAACATATCACTAAAATCATGGATGTAAATCTTTGAAATGTCTAAAATAAGGGTGATGCGAAATTAATAGTTGAAATTGATAATTTATTATGATTTTTATTTTATGTTATGCCTGGCTATAGACTAATAGATAATATAAAAGACGATGTTGAAGATACTGACACAAAGATTGATAGTTATGAAATAATTGTGAATGTGAACTAAAAGCAATTATGAAACAATTAAAATTAGAATCTTGACAATACCAACTGTTAAGTCAATTAGAATAACAATAATGAAATTGTATATGAACAGAAAGATGAATTTTGTATGAGATAAGCTAAATTATAATAAATTAGAATGCCGTAAGACGAAAGTCTCGTGGAACGCCTACTGAAACATGAAGGGTAGAAAGGACATACTAAATATTATTTTATTTTAAGTGAATAGTGACTTGTTTCACTTATTTTGTGAAGTCTTAAAATAATTATTATTTAATTTTGACGCTGTTATGTCACTAAAGAAGTAAGCAAAAAATATTTTTTAGGTATATACCTAGCAGGGCAAATAGACAAAACCCCTAACAAGACATCAAGTGTTGTGTCGTAGGTATGATGTGGCAGTATAAAAAAATAGTAGAGGATCACATTCCACAGCAGCCTATTTAACTGCTTACGTAATAAATTATGTGACGAGAGCAAATATTTTAATTGGTTCCAATACTCGTATTATACCAA
Organism: Deilephila elpenor; assembly: GCA_949752805.1. Lineage (NCBI taxonomy): Eukaryota > Metazoa > Arthropoda > Insecta > Lepidoptera > Sphingidae > Deilephila > Deilephila elpenor. Next base: position 7,390,090 of record OX457096.1, on the reverse strand, counting down.
CGAATATGTCAAATATCTACTACATGCAAACGAAAGCCAAAACCAGCTACATTAAATGAAATATAAAAAAGTTAATAGAATGAAATCAATAAAAGCTAATATGGATTCAGGCAATAGTAACCAATCACTAGCCAATTCATAAACAAGAATCGTCGAGGCACCTGCCAACGGGCAGCGCGCTGTTGTAACATGATTTCCCAAATCGGACAGCTCTCGCTTTGAGTGCTCTTCAAACGTTCACTCACTAAAAGGTACATACATCTGGTGCGCACTCAGCTGTATCGTTCCTTGAAAACGAGGCACATATTATACAATACTCGGCTTTCTTAATTGAGGGTTTTAATGTCTTGTGCTTGTATGTCTTGTGGCTTCTAGAGTTTGTCAGTAATTTAAATTGCTTTGTCGTATATGTAATTAATGGAAAACCATTTTGGCCAGAAGAAAGCATAATATTATGTATAAAAAATATATATAATTTAGAAGATCACATTTTTATAGGCTTGTCTTTAAGTTTTAATTACGTGGTTCCAAAGGATTTCTCTCCCTTCTTTCATTAAAGGTTTAGTTTATATTATTTTTTGGACGTCTGGACGCCTACGTCTTATCGACGTTTGTTTTTATAAATTACCCGACCAGTCATGTTTTTCCAATATTAAAATATTTCAAAGTTCTTTAAAAGATCAGAATTTCACTGATTTTTTGTATTCGTTCCAATTGCAACCACTTTTACAATATTTGAAAATCCGTCATAGCGATCTACGAAGAAATATCGGGTTAAACACTCACAATACTATTACTCTGTATAACTACACATTTTATCTAAACAGCTCAATTTTATTTACCTTTTCTAGTTAAAGATTTTCTAGATAAAATCGATAATGCAGAATCCAGTATGGCAATCCAAACTCGTTCCTAATTAATTAGATATTTTTACTTCTATTAACTGAAATTTTGTTTCCACGCAAGCTGAATGTAGTTTTAAATGCCGAGTTTAAATGTTATGTTGACTGCTGTAAGCCAAGTAAATGGGTTAATGAAGAGAAAAATGACGTCATCCATCTTTGTTGGATTCCCCTTAGCATCTTGGTGCAACGCTGTTCCGGCCTTAATTTACTTCGTTAATGTTATTTCACTGCACTGTGCATTAAAAATGAGAATTATGAGCACTTTTGATAACAAGAACATGTTTGATGAACATGATTTCACAATGTTTTGTTGCTTGTCCGTAAAGACCGCGGGCTTTACGAAAAAAAGTCTTTCTATTTTGCCTTTGATAATGTCATTCATACGTAGTCACCATGTAAAATTCCAATTGAAAAACTTATTTCTTGCACAGTTCAGTAACCTAATGGTGCGAAAGGGATAGCAAGATATGCCACTAATGTAACCTACAGTTTGCCGAATTATTTACGCCCTATGTTGCGATAGGGGGTGAGCCAATCGCCATCGACACAAATCTTGTGGTAATTGATGTAAGATTATTGAAAATTAATTCTCACATAAATATTATCTTCATATTTAAGGTCTAAAAATATATCCTATGATCTTTACAGCACACATGCGTGAATTTTAGCTATGTCATTCGCCGTTCACTCTTTGAAATTAGCGAGTACTTTACCATGAACTTTTCAGCTTAATTCAAAATCTAGTCACCGCTTGCGGCTTGAATTCAACGTTCTAAATATATCAAACGATGAAAATAGAATAATATGTTGCTGGATTTACAAAGCTCAGGTACTTGAAATGCAGTATACAATATTTTTGAATCTATTTTGGCATTTGTACTGATACGGAAACACGGAAAATAGTACTTTGCAAATATAAATATCATGTTTAAATATTCTCATTTCCAGCTAAGGTTGTAGGAAGTGGATGGATGCAGGGCTATATTCAGCTTGTATTCTGTCTTAATTAATAAAAACTGTATTATATATATCCCTTACCAACATCACATATCTAGGAACATACATAGCACATGATTATGTGATCTGTATCTGTATCAGCCCATATATATACGTCTAACGTCCTACTGCAGGATACGGGCCTCTTCTACAATTGAGAGTACGTTTTAGAAGGGTTATACTATAGTCAGGTTGGTAGACTATACAGGGTATATCAAGACCGCGACCGAAAACGAAGCCTGGTGGTAGTATTAGTGATATCAAACACAATGCAAGTAAAAATTTCACAAAATAAATCGTCAATTTTTTTTGGTATTTTTTTACTTATCGTCATATTTGAGTGATAAATACATAGTTATTTGAAAATTATGACGTACACCACTTTATTTTTAAACACGCAATGGTATGTAAGGGTTTATATTACTATTTTTGCAAAAACTAGGTATTTATCCCCCAAATATGATGATTTTAAACTACTGTAAAAAGAAATCCGTCGCTGTTTTTTCAAAATGTTTAGTTGCATCGTGTCTGTAACCGCTAAAACTATCACCTGGCTTCGTTTTCGGTCGCGGTCTTGATATACACTGTATTATAATCCACCAAGCTGGCATGCCATTATGTGAAAGAACAACATTATTAAGTCAGAAGAGATCAAAACAATACTCGCATATTAAAAGCGGTTTTTTACCACACATAAATAATTATCATAAAAAAACTGGCTACGAAAATAAATTGCGTATATTTGTCCAGTTTTATAGGATATAGCTCGCATAAAACATATCTTTCATGACACTATCACAAAATATTGCGTTTCCATTCCAGTACACGCTGGTTTTACAGGGAATAGGAAATGGAAATATAATCATGCGTTATCTCAATAGATAGTTAGCGAATGGCCTATTGCATATAATTACAAAGACTACATACTAACACAATGTATGATTTGTATTTTAAGGTGAGATGAGACGTGTATTTGTCGTGGGTATTAGTAATTTCAACATTCAACATTTCAATTTGAACATAAATCAAAAACAAAAACTCGTAATTACTAGAAGATATTTTGTCTCCAAGCTGGAATTGAACCTGCCACCCCATATTTTACAGCAGGTGTCTTAGCCAGGTAACGAAAGTTGTCATACTTTTATGTTAATTTGGTTATAATGATTGTCTAATGCGGTTGATACCTATTCTTTGGTAGTAATTAAAACCAAAAACGTGGTCATAAGGTGAACACACGACTTCGATATGACCTACGATCGTTTCCTATAATATATCTATCTATTATTTATTTATTTAGTCTTTATTGCACACAACAATGAAACACAATATACAGAAATAACAAAAAAAGGATTGTACAAGTGGCGGCCCTATCGCTCTAGACAATGTCTTACAGCCAACCATGGGATGAATTTAAGAGATGGAGAAAGACTTTCTACACCTGAAGAGCTAGATAAAACTATAAACCATGATCACTCAGCTACTGATCGACCAATTAATTGGGATACCAAACGTGATTGATCCTCCGGGATCGGAATTGCAAAGGCCGCATATATTGTTTGTAGTCGACTGAGCTACCGGCTCTTTGTGGGAAACCCTGATTGTGCTTTAATTATTCAAATGTAATTAACAATACGCCTCTCCTTTTCTTGGGACTCGGCCGTTTCAATTTACGGAATATTACAAATCGTTTCGTTTCTTATGGATCATCAACATGTTTTTGTGTTCGTGTATTTGAGTATAATAATAAACATAACAGGAGCCTCCCCTCGTATTAGCAAAAAAATTAAAACTATGTAATAATATAGTTCATATAATGCTAGAAACAATAATATTATTTTAGGATCAAACATTTTACGTAAACAATTCAGACTGAAGTTCAATTACAAGATTTTAAAAATATAACCTAGAAACGATACTATGAAACGTATTTAATTCGCAACTAATCGGTTATTTAGCATACAATATACCCCATGTAATCTATCCACTCAACCTTGTTCATAATTAAATAATAACTGCGATAAAGGGCATAGAGTAAACAAGTCCGCCAATACCCGAATAGGCAGTATCAGGGGGTATCAGGCGGCCGTTAATATCGCTGCATTCAAACATCTCAGGGTAGGCACTTATCCCGAACATTCTGCTGGCTGCTCAACGTTATCTGCGCCCACAAGCGAATGCCAAGCGGTGTTTATGCCACATTGTCTGCCACCAAAGGTGTTATTTTGTGCCAGGACGAGGAGAATGTCACCTGAATTGCACTACACCAAGTACAAATATTTAGACTGCTTACTAAACTGTAGAAACATCTTTTTAGAATGGATTATTAAGTAGAATATTTATAAAATAAATCTACAAAATCTAATTTAAAAAATATTGTTCGTATTAGTAAAAAGCTAAACTAATCAAGCCTACAAGATATAAAAAGGATATTAAATAAAACACTTGTAGCGCCTAAATAAACTCATCCAACAGCAAATTTCAATCCAATTTCTCAGAATTAGTATCATTTTCCAGGAATTTAATTAATTATTTTTGAAATTTATAGCACTAAAATATATTCGAAGGCTTAAGCGCAAAAGTCTGCAATGAAAGATAATGCCCGTCGTACGATTCTATCACGGTCTATGCCCGATATCGCTAATCCGATTTCAAGTAGTACCGCCCGTCCGGTCGGAACATCCGTACAAAGAACTTCCATTAACTGACAAAAAACCCTTGAAACGTTTTACCTTAACCCCTTTCAGTGTATATCTCACCTAGCTTGAAACAATATGGCTTATTGATTTACAGGGATCACGCTCTCACATTCTTTCGCACTGTTCGTTTAATATTGTTCATTTGCAACAATTTGAGCAAACATGTAAGGATTAAAAGTTGTTAACAAAAACAAAAGAATTCTAAATTCAAATTAGTATTTAAAAGGACGTTAAAACTAACAGGAGAGTAATAAAATTAAGCAATGTAAATGACTGGCATTGGAGGTAATTGCAGTCCCGCGCTCGATAATGCGCGTTAAATGAAACTAAAAGTTACAAATTAATAACCTCGGAGCAAGGAATCATCTATCGGGAGCAAATTTTAATAAAGCTCCGCAATAAATTGCCAGAAGAATATTCAGCGAGTAATTATTCGACATTAAAGTTAGGATTAAAAAGAAACGATCTAAAATTGAAGTCATTTTATATGAGCCACGATCATTGTACTGTGCAAGCGGCTGCCGTTTCGAGATTTTAGGATAATATGGATAATCCACGCCGCTCAAAATGAAGCTACCGACAGATCCTTTGCCGTTCAGCCAACTCGAAAATTATTTATTCATTGCCCCGATTATTACTATGACTATGTTACAACGGCAATAACGTGTTCACATTATATTGATATAAACAAAGCCTATTGTCTATGGGCGCATTCCGTAAATAACCTTTATGAAGACTGTCCTTTACTTAATGATACACCGTTTCTGAGGTAATTATCTTAGAAAGCTTAGCTAAAAGACAACATTTTCTTTTAATGTGTTGTAAATCGGATCTCTTGTTCTGTTTTCTGTTATTAACCAAAAAGAGTTACAAATATAAAAGTATCTTACATTTCAAATACAGAAAAGGGCTATTTTTTGCCCGCTGAATGTTTTTAACTTCATAAAATTATTATATCAGTGTAACTGTAGATTGAAGGAACTACGCAAAATGTATTATAAAGTCCTGCTTATATTATTAAAAGACCACAATAACCGAAATGCTATCAGACTGCTTTTATATCCTTATTATAATATTATGTCTTCTTGAAGGCAAAATCGAAGCAAATGCATAATAAGTCAAGGTAGCCAAAGTTACGGATTCATTTATACTCGTATCAATCACCTAGAAAAGTGTAAAGTACCCTGAATTCCGAAATAAAATTCGGGTACTACTATTTTCCAAAATTGTACCATCAAACGCCGCACACAAGCATTAATGAAACGCAACCCGCTCATCCAACAAGCAACGATGAACGAGTAACAATCCGTTAGTTAAAATTGTGGTTTTAAAACCTCAATTCTGCACACGAGGGTCGTATAAAAGTATTTGAAAAGCCGAGCACGCAATCGCACAGTCACAATTGAAACTCATAATGATAAGTGGGGAAAGCAAACGTATCCCATCCGCAAGGTTCCATCACGAACGCCAGCAATAATATTGAACTCTCACAAGTACCAATTCACAATATCTACTTATTATATTCCTTTTTGTTCTTGTCTTTAGATCTGAACATTTATTACTGTCTTATTGGTTGTGGAGTGGTTGGGGCGCGGGGGCAGCACAGTCAACAAGAGGTTATTATGTTGAGACTTGCGAAAAATGAGCAAGAAAAGATTTTGCATTCGGCTGTGGTGCTGCGGAACACTTTAAAAACTTTCAAGTCGCAAACATTTGGGATAAAACTTGTGTTTTAATAGATTTATTTTGCGCTAACTTTGATTGTTTCCGAGGAACTCCATTTGCCGAAAATCTTGCGTTAATGAACTGTTTTGGTGTAAACAGTTTTTGACCCTTCCAAACAAAATTACTTCAATCAATGACATGTTCATAAATTACTTATACAAATTTTCGATTAAAATGCAAAAGATTCCCAATATTACAAATTGTAAAATCAAATAACCATAAACTATGAAATTCTTTGCACTTTCGTCACCAAAATTTTCAATAATAAAAATGAATGACAATGCAGCCTTACAATGTCACTACAGTGCCATAGAGCGCAATAAAATATATGCATTTTAGTGCAAGGCGCGAAACGTGACTCAGAAACGAGTTGAAACGCGTAGTTATTCTTGTGAAAACCAATAAGCAGAAACAGACACCAGTTATTTGCCGGGTTTAAATGTATTGTGCGGCGAAAAAGTAAGCTCGCTGTTATGGCATTATGTGTATAAAGGTACATTTGGTAGGGATTTATGAAGAAGGCCTCGGTTGGTTTATGATGACAATGGCTGCGTCGAGCGCCGGGAGCACCACCTCATTTCCTCACTGAAAGTTATAAAAACATATTGAAAATGAGATTCCCGCAGTAGAAGACCTAGCGAATGTTATCTTGTTTTGTGATTTGCCTGTTTTTATGTACGCCTCCGAGGAAAATAAACGTATTTTAGACGGGGACCTTTTGGAATTCAACTCGCTGTAATCTTTATGTTTGTCGTACATTTCCCGGCTTAAAAATGTTGCTCACATGTCTTGGAAAGTTTTAAGTGAGTTTTGTGTTTTATTATAATTAATTCAGATTACTTGAGTAGCTACGTGAAAATGTCATATAATTTGGTTAACAAGTTTCTTACTCCTGTTACGTGCCATTTAGTAAATGCTCGCTTACGTCTCTGGGATCTAATTATACCTAACATGTACGCCAAGCGTATTAATATCATTTTAACTTTTTAAATTGTGATGTAATTACATCACTGCTTACTTAGTGATATAATTTCCAGAGAATTTGTACAGAATCGTAAATTTTGCATGCACAAATTATTATTTTTCTCATTACATTTCTTCTATTTTTTTTATTTAATATATTTAGTTTTTTTTATTAAATACAGAAAATATACATATGACGGTCTTGTTGCTTTGGACATATAATGGGGATGATAAAATGCAACATGCTTCAGGCTGCTTCTTCTTCTTCGCCTATTTCTGCCGGCAAGCACCATTATTTAAGCCCCATACAGTGGGACTGAAAGACTACAAAAGAAGAAAGGAAAGTACTCTGCATTAAAAGCTTAACATCTAATGTCTCGGAGGACAAGCGCAGTACAGTGCTTAGTAATTATGAGTCTTGAGTGGTTTTGCTACTGTCTATGAAGAGACGTGACGCTTATCTTACTCGTCTCATTATTCTGGCAAAAAAATGTGTTTACGTAATTACATCATTAAACTAGCGGCCTCATTATTCGCTGAAACTGGATTCAAAATTCGTTCGAAAGTAACAAAACATTCGATAGCTAAAATAGGTTTTAAAACTGTCTATGAATAAGGCCGATGTAGTTCTATTGTAATCCAAATAGTACCACAAAATAAGATTTTATCGAAACCGATACGCCTCAAGGGTCCTTTGGAAAAGGGCCCACTCGTTCCTTAAAGATCGGCGCTTCTACCAGTACCTCAGATTTATTTGTAGGTGCCGCGATCACTTCCATTGAGAACCTCTTGATTGTTAAGCACTTTTCATACATGACTTTCACTATATTGCATTTGATTGTAAGTGCAGTGGAATCTAACTAGAATCTCCACCAGTGATAATGGTAACATCTAGCCTGTCGATTTAATTATAGTGGCTTTCTCGAAACCCAATATTGCACAGAATAAACTCAATATGATTTGCATGATTTTCGCATATGGTAATATTTTTATTTGACTAGTAAAAAATCAGTCCTTGACTGCCAGGTGGTAATCGTCGTCAATTTGTTGCGTGCCACTGTTCATCCCAAATGAATATAATTCCTAATGAATGAACGGTATATTAGTTAGTAGGTTAGTGGGGAAAAATAATCCCATAAAAATAGTTACGAAATGAAAGTCAATTATCACTCCATGTATTTTGCACTAATTAAAACTGAGATACGTCTCACAAAAGGCGGGAAGCTTTAAATTATTAAATAAAACGTGACATACGCTGCGTCGAGGGGAGACCGGGGCTCGCTCCCGGGCATCGCGACGAGAAATGGCGCAAGGGTTATTTTTATGCTGTTTAACTTTACTAATACGTTTGCAATTCCCGATTAATGTTTACTTGGAAAATATTTTACCTATTTTAATTTAGGATATATTTCGCGACAAATTTCTAGATTAGCGATTAACGGTTTTGTATTTTTTTCTTCGGAAATTAGTCTGTGAAAGATTTGTTTTCTTTTTATTATTTCATGTCTTTACGTAAGCAAAAACATTAGAATTATATGAAAAATGGCTTTATTAATAAACCCGCTAATAGCGTTTTTAAAATGTCTGCAAATATTTCAAGGATATTTTACAAATCGATGGAAAAGTATTGTTTACATACTGTTCATAACTGAATAAATACTTTATTCTTTGTTATTGCAACTATGTGAAACTTGAAGCGAAGCATTCCCAGCAGCCTCTATGAAGTATGAGGTCATTACAAAATTGAATGTAGATGTTTTAGTATTTATATTTTTATGCACCGCAATCATCCAAAAAAAATTTAGACATATACCGAAGTATGAAAATAACCCACATTAAATTCATGCTAAAAGAAAAAGCATACATACACTTATACCACCTAGTTAAAAACAAAAGTTACTTAATAACATCTACGACCCGCAATACCATACACAATGTAAATATACATAAATCAAACAGTCCCTACATTCACACACCGATGATAGAATAAAAACCTTTCAAAGGTTAAACATTGAATTGGGTTTGGAGATCACGTTATCACGTTAGAGATGTGAATCTCTACTGATTCCGTCGTGATTTAATTTCTAGACACAGGAGCGGGACCTACGGCTGCGTCGCACATAAATCCGAACCAAAACGAATTTTTATTCCTGCGAACTACTATTTGATTTCAAAGTATTCGAGAAGCAGCGTATGACATCTGCAATAGTGATTTTATTGATCGTTTGCCACTCAAAGAAGAAAAAGTTTATATAAAACGCCTGATAAATCTTTAATCTTTCTTTTAGTATTGTCATTTGCCCTACATAAATCGAAAGTGTAGTAATTTGAAAATAGTTTTTCGTTCGTTGCTCATCTGAAACAATTCATCGAACGTTCAGATTGAAAACAAACGACCAATTAACAATGACAAGAGTAAGTTAAAAAGAGCGGGCGGAAGACAAAGCCGTTACGCCCGTTATCCGTGTGAAAGCTCACGAGTTGTTCTGTCAAGAGCGACTATGTACAGGCAAAGATTGCCTTGTCAAGAGCCGCGGCGCTCAGTGCGACGTGCCCCTTGGACCAGGGCGGTCGTTTCGCCGCGTAGTGCCCTTCGTAGCTTGCGTATCGGCTACGAAACTTTAAATTGTAGCGCATGTAGCGGTTGACATGTCAAGTGAGATTTATTTGACAATTAATTGATTTTGTTGTGTGGAAAACTTTTTTAAACATTCGTAAGTACTCGTAGTCTTTTTAGCCGTGTTTTAAAAAAGGACATTTTAAGGATTAAAATTTGAATTCGATTACTATTAAACATAATGTCTATAGTACCTAAATATGTATGAATACGAAAATTCAAATTGTACATTTAGCTTATTTTGTTTAGCTTCCTTTGTTTTACACAAAAGAAGCTCAGCCAAATCTTTTAATGCTACCCTTCCTGCTTGAAAGAAAAACTAATTAGTTGTAATAACACGGAACTCCTTTGTGTACAAAGCTTCCAAAAAGCACTTCTGTATATTTAAAAAGACATGGATACAACTGGTAATCTTTTATCTTCATCATTCTCTATTGCAAACAACGATTTTTTATGGGTTTTGTAATGAATTTAGTATGTTTTTGAACCGGACCCGACACTCGTGTAGTGGCTGTAAAAAATGTGTGTAATAAATTTTCACTTGTCAAAGTAATAAACTCTGTCAGAAAAACCCATTGCTGATTTTTTATTTTATGTGTTAGTTTAATATCCAGAATACTGGCATTATATATTTAATATTAAGATTTAACAAAGTTACTATTACGTATTTTTTATTATAAATTAAATACAAGATTATATGTTTAAAAAAAACAGAAAATTTCATAAATAATTATCGAAGTACTTTTGTTAGCATTTTCACGGTCTTCTTAATTTGAGTCTATTCAGTCAGGTGAAAAAGGTCACTTTAAATCATTTTACTTTAATTTGAAATCTCTCAAGACCGGCATTTATTTAGATATCTAATTTCAGGCCCAAATAAAAGCTTTTTATGCTTAAGAGATGCTATGCCGCAATACTGCTCATAATTGGGTACATTATTATACGTTAATTGTTAATTTATATTTTACTTAAATAATGACAAAATCACAAGCAGAAATTAAAAGGAGCAAAGGGAGTATTAAAATCCAATTCAACAAAAAATGAATAAACGGTGAACGAAAACCTCCTTTTGAAATGAATGTTAAACAATGAGGTAAACGTTTTCCAATCGCCATAAATACAATTTCGTTTAAACTTGTACTATAAACATGCAATAATGCGAAAATGAATTTATAATCGCATTTAAAATTTAACACTTTACATAAATAATGAGAAATTAATTTATCTTCTCCATCGCGGCGTAAATACGTCCTTCGTTCCTGTTTCATTTGTATTAAGTAGTTGAAAATTATATTAATAGCAATTCACACCCATTCATTCACGTATCATCGCTGTTTATTTATTTTTGAGAAAGAAATGCTCAAACATCACAGTATTCTTCTTACTATCTTTATTGTACTATATCAGCCATATATTTAGTACTTCAGGTGTCCAAGAGCTCATTTCGGGCCTGCTGTCAAAAATTGATGACGTTGCCCATTGTTTTTCAATTGTTTTCAATTGTCAAAACTCGTCTGTCAACACATGGACACCTGAGGGGCTGCAGGATACAGGCCTCCTCAACAATTAAGAGTACGATTCAGACGGCTTAGGCCATATAGTCTACCACGCTGGCCTCTTGATTGTTGACCAACTCTATATGTCATAGAAATACCCGCAAATTGTAATGATTCACAATGTCTTGCTAAAGTGATTACTAAAGGAACTACAAATTATATTTGCGAATATTAAAAAAAAGAAACACGAGTATTTTTCTCAATTATTAAAGTCCTTTACGTAATGTCTTCATAATATTTTTCGACACGGATTTTTTTCTTCTACATTGTAATGAGGGGTTTATTTTTTAGTAAAAGTTTTTTAATATACCATTTCATTTGCCGCTATAAATATTGCGATCTGATTATTTTTTATATGAATTTAATGTCAAATAATAGTAGTAGTAACATTCTCTTCATTTTAAAATAACTTTTATTTTTTTGACTGCCTCGGTGGCGTAGTTGTATTACGGTACGGCTACAAAGCTGAGGTCTCGGGTTCGAGTCCCGGGTCGGGCAAAGTGGTATTGGATTTTTCTATTCATTATCAGCCCGGAGTCAGGAATTTGTGCCCGATATGGCGATAGGCTCGCCCCCTATCACATCATGGGACGGAACATACAAGGCGTAATGTGGGTGTCCTGGTGGCGCCTCTGCCTACTCCTTCGGGGATAAAGGCGTGAGTTTATGTATGTTTATTTTTTATTTCAAAATGAGTTTGCTTAAATACAGAAGATAATTGACAAATTTCGAGAAATAGTAATTAAGCGGTAACAATGTTTTAAAATAACATAGAGCTGTCTATTCTGTATAAAAGCGAGTACTACATTAATTATAAGCCTTAAGGCGCGATTGTCCGCTTACTTTTTATCTTAAATATACTAAAGAGCGTTACGTTTTTTAATTCAAAAGGTTTTTTGATAAGTCCTTTACTTTATCTTTTACTCTTTTAGCGTCACTTATTTATGTTATTCTTTTAAAACGATACCACGTTGTAATTACAACAGAAGCAAAATAAAATTCTAAGAAATAGACAAATATTATCTTGAGCCTTACTAAGTAAATCTAATTGATTATAACTATGTAATTTAATATATGTCTGTTAATTACTGTATAGATTATAGCTACTAGCATTGACATTAACCTATCAAGTTCCAAAGAAAATTCGACATCAATCACGCCACAATACTTCTCAAATTGAAGAGAATAGTTACCACGAAGTTTGTAAGACGGACAATTGGAATAAAAATTAACGTTCGCCATCAATGAGCTCGGTTATTGATTTGTAGCTTGTCGGTAATGTTTCCTCCGAATTTGTTGGGGTGTCCCAAAACTTTGCCATGTTCCGGGTTTCTTCGGCTAATTACTCGCCGATCAATCGGTACATGTTTATTTAATGGAGTTTGTAACCCCAGAATTTGTAACCGCTTAAGTAGCCGAACTTGTTTTTTCTTTTGTTTTGTTCGCATAAAGCCTTTGATGGATTTTTTTTTGTATTATCCGCCGGCGAAACTGATCAGACTCTATTTGCATAATCTTCGTCATTCTCCGCGTCTTCTTGCCTTTATTGAGATTAAATACAGGTTGATGTATGTATGCTTAATCTTTTGGTGAAATCAATATGACGAATATTTTTTCAATCGACAATTATTTGCACTTATTTTTTATTGGACATAGGTTTCTCCTTAAAGTGTTGGCTATTAAACAGGTTTGGGTATTCCTCAAATATATGCGCTAGTCAGGGTGTCTTTTCCCCGGAATAGTAGATAGATATGTGCTTAACTACTTAATTTGTGCCGTACACAGTTCACCGGGATTATTTAAAAAAAGCATCGCCATGCCAGGCGCAAGTTCTATCCCGATAAATCATTAGACATTTTTTACACTGAAATCTCACACCAAGTGGATTTCCTGACTTAGAAATTTCATATAAGAATTAAAACTGAAATAAACGAATTAGATCACCCGACTCCATCGAAACAAAGACCTCACGGTTCACAATCCATACTGCCGCCACTAAACCGATTGTCTAATCACTAATGCATCAGAATTATATATCAATAACTAGAGTACCGAAAGCTCGCTTATAACCTAAATACTAGAATCTAGAGAACCATTGTGCGATATCTGAGATGATATCTAAGATATATGTGCAGTACTTAATAGGATTGCTGAATTGTATCGACATATTTATCGAAATTATGTCGTAAAGCGACGGGCGTCTATTGTGCAGCTGGATTACAGTTCCAATGAAATTGTGTATTGTGTAACTAGAAATGGCTTAAAACATCCCTTAAGTAATACAGTATGTCGTATGGGTGTATTCGGCGAACGTCAGTAATTTGTAAATACAATATTTGGCATACATGATACAGTTCTACACATGTTTCACGAAGGTATATACGTCGTCCAAATATTATGTTTATCAATTACTTCGTCTACGTAAAACTTCATAATAAATGTATAACGATGGGGTCAGGCAGAGGTGTCACTAATGCCATTTACAGTTAAGCGAGCTTATTTCTGTCCTTAGACACGTTAAGCGGCGAGATTATCGCCATGTCGGGCACAAATTGCCGTCCTAGACGACACATGAAAATTCACACAAAGTGTATTTTCCGATCTATGACTTCACAGTTCACACGCCATATGTGCTTCCTCTAGTTCTAAACGACTTCTACTGTCCAATTTTTTTATTAAAACACTAGGCAGGAACCACATAAAAAATAACTAGCTAAATCCATTAGCCGCACTTAGATTCTAACACTAAAACACATCAAGTGTCCGCATAGACATAACGCTAATCACGGACGCGAGTAAGAGATTGAGCAGGCGTCGACTCCCCAGTCATTAACGGCAGTGTGTTGTCCGAACTTATTATCGTTTAATTTATGGCCACACATTACCGCTTAAGGCACCATTAAGCCGTGCCTGAAAGACCCGGGAATAAATAAACCGGCAAAGTTCGCATGATGAACAACCTAACTCATTTTCCTCACGGCGGCCCAGCACGTGCAGCCGTTAATTTGTTCCCGTCACAGATCATAAACACTTTATTGTTCCCCATGAGCACCGGTTTTCTATCGAACTTTAGTAATCACATTCTATAACAACCCGTGACTGGATTTTATTACCGGAATCGTTTTCGCTATTGAATAATGTTGGTAATGTTTTCTTCAGCTTGGTTTATGGTTAACCGGATTTCAAACGCTATTTTGCTTCATTGACTTAAGAACGTCAAGCCTAAAAGTTTCATCCAACAAAGATCACTTATTTTTCCGAAGTATGTCATGTTACTTATCACTGTCCGCTACATCGAACATATCTATGATAGGAATGATGTCAAACGCATTAACAGATTATGACGCTGCAGATTCCGTTGGTGCAAGGAAGACGGATAAACCAACAAACATACATTTAGAAATAAATAGAACATAATACCTATATATTGTACAGATTTTGAAATCCCATGTTACGCAAAACGTTTTAATTCCACCTTTAAAAAGTCTGCCTCGGTGGCGTGTACACTACGGTAGGATTACAAAGCTGAAGTCTCCAGTTCGAATCCAGTGTCGAGCAAAGTGATATTGCATTTTTTATTGATTATATCAACCAGGAATCAGGAATTTATCCCCATATAGCGATAGGCTTGCCTCCTATCACATCGTGGGGCGGAACATATAAGGCGAAATTCGGGTGTCCTGGTTGCTACCAGCACCTCTGTCTACCCCTTCTGAAAAAAGGCGTGAGTTTATGTATGTATGTATAAAAAGTGTATTAGTTATAAAAACTTTATGGTATACAAGGATACAAAAATCTAAGTTAAAGACACATCTTCTTCTAAATAGATACATTTCCTGCAAAATAAGGTGTCGCCTGCGCCAACGATCAAGTGAAAAAGCTAGTTATAAACAACAAAGTGTGTTTACTATTCATCAAGAAGTACCTAGCGGCAAAACAACTGCAAACACTGAAGAAAAAGTTAATTGTTTACGGAACAAATTACGGTACAGCGTGTAAAAGAATTGTGCTCTGGCTTTGAAACTCTTGGATCAATCACGATGCTAAGTAACAACGCTTTGTTAATCAAATACTATTTTGATTATTTGATGTTAATGTTACCTTTTTTATGTCCGTTTATGGTATAATTATTTCAACCCTTTTACAGGAGGTTACTGAATCAAATAGTACATGTAATTGCTGATTAATGTTATTAACTTTTTTGATGTTGGTGTTAAATATTTCGATGTCAGTTTCGATACAAAATTACTCCTTTTACGGGCTATGGTAAATATAGGACATATTTTTTATTCATCTGTAATACTTTCTTAATTTTAAAAATATTTTTTTCTGCTTCCTAAATATTATGTAATTTAAAAAAATACTTTTGCGCTTGTAGTATGGCGTAATAATTAAAGTATACATTATGCGTAAAAACGTAGGTACTGTGCCAAAAAGCTGAATCTCAGCTTAAGTTTAACGTATGTACATATAGCTTTAAGGAAGCCATTTACCTTTAGAACAGCCACTTAAGAGCACCCTCGTGAAGCATTCTGTATATTACTTGATTAAACGGATAAACTTGCATAACACCTTCCATTTATAAAAACTTAAGCTCATTAATGCTATATTATTTCTATAAAAATCAGATTTTCAGTCTCGTATTGTATATCATATTATGTTTCTAAAATTATTACTGTTGGTAGGTCTCTCATATGTGAGAGGCCGCCTGGGTAGGTACCACCGCAATGTCTACTTCTCCCGCCAAATGGCAGTGCAAATGCACTGTTGTGTTCCGGTTTTAAGGATATTATGGTCAAACTAACTACTGGACATAATGAGACTTAATATTTTATGTCTCAGGATGGCGAGCGCAGTAGAACGCCAAGCCTTGCTTAGTTATTCATATTATTATTTGGTTCTGCTACTGTCCACGAGCGGTCGTATCGCATACCACCGGGCGAATGGCATGCTCGTCTCGCCATTCATCGCAATAAAAAAAATTACATTTTATGACACCACCACCTATATCCCATATGGGGTAAGCAGAGGCACCATCAGGACACCCACATTACGCCCTGTATTTTCCGTCCCACGATGTGATAGGGGGCGAGCCGATAGCCTATCACCTAAAAAATCTTAATTGTGGTAATGTAATACAATATTTAAGAGGTCGTTAAAATATACTTTGTGATGAAACTTCGATGCCTTCTAGATATTAAAAGACTCATCACGAGGCGACGATTCTTTATAATAATAAGTTTTATAATAGTAAGTGAACGCATCTCGACATTCCCATAATAATAATATATCTTCTAATGTGCATTATTCAACATAACAAAATGTGTTTATTTCCGAAGTACATTAAGAATTCATGTCTTTTAGAAAAGAAATATCAAAGAAAAAGTCCGTCCAATTATCCATAATTATTCCTTACGATATCACTTATGCAGACGAGTAACATTGTCCGTGTAATTAAATACGATACCATTATGTATTCATTGGCTTCATTAATAATAAAGTGACATCGCATTTGTGGGCCAAGTCCTTCGTATCTTCGTGACCAAGTATAGGAGATGTGGTAGAATATTGGCATCCATTTGTATGGCGTTTGGTTTGAAGGACATTGTAGCCAGAGTAACTACTGGACATATTGCGACTTAACATCTTATGCCTCAGGATGACGAGCGCAGTGGAATGTCAAGCATTGCTTTGTAATTCATGGTGCTTAGTTTTCGTACTGTCAATGAGCGGTCGTATCGCTTACTATCAGCTGAGTGGCATGCTCGTCTCGCCATTCATGGCAATAAAAATCCTGATGGATAGCGACTAACACTTACCAAAAATACTATAATAGTGACTCATGCAAGAGTGTTGTGTTTGAGGTTCAGATAGTGCATATTCACTTTTAAGAAAAATATATTGTTTCAACTGGTGAAAGATAGTTGGTATCTATTGCCGTTATAATGCCGAAAATATATTGCACATACCGTCAGGTGAGTTCAAGTCGTTTGTGGATCCAGTACAGTAAAATATCATAAAGCATTCGATTAACTCGGCAGTTTTTATTAGTTTTGTAGCACTGCAAAAAAACCCATAAAAAATTTAAATATTCGTGTATTTGGAATTTATGATTTAAACCAGACAATGTTTACAAACACGATTTGTATTTTATACGCCTCGAAATTATTACTCAATTTCATTAAAAATCACACCGAAATTTTTATGCCCATGAAAGAAAATCTTATTCGTTTTAGTCTAAAGTATAAAATATGCTATAAACAAATATTGCCGATACAACAATATAAAACATTTTACGACAGTATATTTCGGTTAGGTTATGTTATTTGCTGACACTCGCACGACGCGGCCATGCTGCGCATTGTTAACTCAACACATGTCACCGGTTTAACAACAGCTCTATCGAGGCAAAATTACGGCTCTGAATGGCTGAAACACTTTTTGTCCTATTAAAATAATATCAGTGTATACAGTATTGTTTAATGATACCAATGTAATATGGAGCTCCATGAGTGTCATTTTCTATGCAATGTGACATGTGTCCATCACTGGGGAAATGATTTTAATTGATTTCTCATTGCTTTTTAAAAACATCTGACGTTATGTTTCGTGGTAGACCATCATTAGAATTGCCATGCTCCCATATATGGGGAAAGGGAGGACTTAGCGGTTGTACATACATCATAAGACCTTTAACAAATAATATAGTTTGTGCTTGTTGTTGTTATTTAATGATGAAAAACCGGACATAATGACACGTAAGTTATCATGTTTCCAGATGAATTAATGCATCCACTAATAAGATAAGTCTCTCGCTAATCAACATACTTCATCTCAAATGTAGTACATACTTCTTCATGCCAATAAAGAAACCTTTTTTTCCATAATGTAAATATAGAATAAAAAAAAGCAACCCAAAATCGAGAATTAAACATAGTATACATGACCGATAAGCGAATAACATTCTGCTTTATATAACCAGACTATGTATCTGTGCAGTAATGGTGTGGCTTGGCACATGCCAGTAAATTATTACCAGCCGTTGTAGTTCAGGCATCTTTAGCTTTATTCCACGGAACAGATAACATCTTTCCTTTGTTATACATGGAAAGAAAGCAATGGGGCTTTCTTTTTCTTTATTACCTTTTAATATTTAGGTGCGGCGCGTTGCACTAATTCAAATTAGTAAGTTGTGCTATTGTCCCCAACTTTCTTGAACGTCTGGCTGAGTTCAAACTTTAATGTTGTATTCTATTTTAAATTGCAGTTTTATAATATTTAATATCGAATATTTAATATTAGTATTTAAAATTTTATTTTATAATTGTTGCTTTGCGCTTATATTTTGCGGAGCAAAAACATAAGCCGTAACTGTAGCCGTAAAAATCATTATAGAAAGAAAAAGATAACGAAAAAGTAAATAATTATCAAGATCTTATCATTTAAATTTTATAAAAAATAAAACCATTTATACGAGTAGGTACCTAAACTATACATATAATTTCCTCTTATACCTCGATTAAAAGCATACTTTAAAACCTCTGTTAACCGACAAGACCTTGACAATATCCGCACAGATTTTCATATAGCCTTTAATAAGTATGCTAGTGTAAAGGTAGGCTCAAAGATTAGACCTAGTTCTAGTCGATAAGGTCTGCAACGTTACAGAGGTCGGCGGGCCTTAAAATATAAACAGGCAGATGTCTTAGATAAGGGAAGAAGGCTTTTGGCCTAATGGAAGATTGCTTTGAATATGTTGCGTGCTTTCACGATTATTGAATGGATTTTTACAATCAGATAAAATGGATGGAGTCGTGCGGCTTGAAAAGTTAGCTAATGCTTTTAATTCAATCCTGCTTGATAATGGCTTTATTTCAGTAGATAGATTAAAATTGTAAGTGTTTTATTTTGGACTAAAGATTTTAGAAGTAATATTTTCTTGACGTAGTAGCCACGGCTGCTTTTTATAGCTACCGCTGCTTTTAAATACCCACGACAATTACGAAGTGACAGGTGTTTTCTTGACCTTCTTAAAATGAAGAATGTCCATTTATTCTTTTGAATATTTTAGCTGCTATTTTTAGCAGCAATCACGGCAAGCCCATAATTGGTATTTTTTTTTATGTTACTAAATCTAGTCACCGATACTCTTACATTGGTAAACCAACCTGGTAAACCAAACTTCACCCTCTCACTTAACGCGAAGATATATTTATAAAAATTAATTAAAGCCTCCATTTAATAGTACATAAAAGCGAGTTTCGTGTGTTATCTGCACCCCACCACGATGACGGTCTTGAAGGCATTAAGTAGCCTCCATTACAAACAATAAATGCTGAACTCAATTTACTTTTAGTTGGTAAAAGCAACAAGACAATCCCGCGTTCAATATTCCTTGACAATAAGTTGGTACCTCCCGCAAGTTCCACGGTTTTGTCTGTGCTAATTAGGTTGGCCTAATGAATACGGGGTGGGGTTCATCCGTAGTTGTCTGGGTAATTAACAACTGAGATAGGAAATATTAATATTTATAAGGCTCGATGCCGAGAGCTCAATTTTCGTTATACGTTTAAACTGACGAGAGGTACGATGAATTTTACATACGATTTTGTGCTCATCTAATCAGCATAGACTGTATTTTATTAGCAATGTTATTATAATGAATACATATTTTAATTTGGTATTTTGGGTATGCTTTTTAATACGAAGGACAAAAGAGCAATTGTCTCAGATTTTAAATAAAGTGTTGATTTATATCGTTTAAAAATGGTGACTGGGTTGCCAATTATTGAGAAAGGAGGATGAGGAAGGAAAGGGGAGGAGAAAAATGACGATTATTGGCCATGGTTATTTGTCTATTTGGTCGCTGACGGTTCAGTTTTAAATAATATCTTACGAGGCATAGCAGGACTAATGCGATATATTACGTTGTGTTTTATAAGTGAACATAGTTATTGGCGATGTCTTAAAAATGGGTAACATAAATTGTTAAGTTTTAACAGGGTCTGGATACTTTCACTAGCTCGCTGTGGAAATCTTTAGAACATGTCTTAAGTTTTGCTGTGAAATTTTTGCAGTTGAGGGTGTCGATGATCATAACTCGGCAGAACAAAATATAATCACATATTATATCTGACATCTTTGCAGATAAAAGAGGATATTTATTTATATTTTAAACGGATGAGCCGCTCGCTCCTTCGTCAGATCTACGCCATAAAAGAAATGTAAATAAAGATATATTGGGCATTGCGTAATTTTTTAACATAAGACTTTTATTATGCGTAATATTTATGAAATTTTAACGATCACGCATAAAAATTCCCCGTTGTTAAATCTGATTTTATTTTTATTGCGTCAACAAAAACAAATCGTTTTATGTTCTGATTTAAATTTCAGTGTTCCGCCGAGGGGCAGAATATCCCAACTGTAATAAGGCGATGTTTTTATTACAACGGGGCCCTCTAATAAGCGGACACTCGCTGTTTGTTCACAAACAATCTCATCCCATTTCGTATTTTTACACCTATATCCGCCAGCTAACAAAACAAAATTACGCACGCTAAATAACTTGAAAAAACAAAGCATCGGCTTCGTTATCAGACCTACAATATTTGTAAGTTGGAAACACAAATGTAATATTTCGGAACGCTTTCAACGCACTGGTTTTCGAGTTAGGTGTGAATCCTTAGTTAATTAACACTTGCTTAATGTATAGGAAAACATTGGGAGGTAACCTGTATTCCGGAGAGTTTTCTACAGAAATTTCAAAGTTTTGAGATATCTACCAACTGAATTGAGCCACCTTGATTGACCAAACGATATATACCTAAATATCCGGTAATCATAAGTTAATATCAGGTAGGCGACTGATCGTAAAATCATTCTGCATCATGTATTAAACATTTTATAATCCCATGTCAGTTTGGGCTGAAAGTAAGTAGAATAAAAAAAAGGCTTTGCGCATAATATTAAAAATAAAATTTAAGATCGCCGCATGAAACGTGGAATGCTACAAAATATTAAACAGTTTTATTCATAGTCTCTCAAGTGACACTAACTGTTTTCGCGTAATAAGGACCTGGTCTGTACTCGCAGGAATATTTTACTTTTGTCTAAAGTTTTTATGCGTTTTACTTTGTCTCTAAGGACGAATGTTATTAAAAACCTCTACAAAATATGTGTTCGTTCGCAGGTTCTGTTATGTAAGTAATTTTACGCTAGCTTCCTTTAATGAAACTGGGTTATGGTGTCGAAATAATTTTACGTGGAATTAAAAAGATTTTCCAACAATTTAAAATGTAAATTAGGACCTCGTTACATACATTTGGAGTGCAATTATCAACCGAAATTAAAGCTATCAGTAAGTTAAGCGAAACAATTTTAATTAAAAGCCAATAATGAATTGTAATCGTGTTTCTTTTATAAGTTTCTGTAGTCGATAAGTAATTGAAAGCATTTTAATAATTATTTTCATGTTCGATATGTCACGACAGGATTCAAATTAATTAATAAATCATGGCAATTGGAGATACTTTGATTCAAAAGGAAAATATATGCGTAACTTTTTTTATTTATATAACCAGTGAAATAAAGCTACCCGTATTAGGCGTAACTGAATTGTGGATTTATAGGAGGGGCTGGGTTACATACTCAACTCAGTAAGTTTCTATGCTTGAAGATTATGATAATAATTACAATTTTTGCTTTTATATAAAATAATCTTTAATAATTTTTATTTTTATATAACATCAAACACACAAAAAAGCGATATACAACTAAAAAAAAACAGAAGAAAATAAGAACAAAAAAATATTGCCGTACGTAGTACGTTGTTTCCAAAGATATCAATGCGATTTCTATGCTTATTCAAGATGGGTCAGATGCTACAGCCGATTCACCATAGATAACATTGTTCCAAACGTAATAAAATATTTGCAGATATCTACAAAATTATCGGAGCAGACAAAATTATGCTGTTGTATCTTAGATTTTTTCGATAACGTATTTTCGCATTGTGATCTTCGTAATAAGAGATAAAATTGAGGTGAAAATATTATTGTGTAGTTTGATTCCCGTACTTTAAAACTGTTTGTTTTCTTTTTCTACCTGTCTTTATCTCACGTTTGCAAGACGTCAGCAAATATGACTATCTTTCCCTCTTGCAGAAAGTTGTGATAATGTTAGAAAATAAATCAGTAAAAGGCTTTTTGAATGAAAAGATCTAGAGATTAAGTCCAAAAATTCACAATTTACAGTCGAATAAACTGCCACTGGGTCAATATGATGATTTAAATCATACGGATAAAACAGAATGTATTTTATGAATAATTTGCAAGTTCATCGCTTGAAAACAATACAGTGGAGACGCCTCGTAATTAAATTTTAAATGTCATTGCATAAAGATATTAAAATGCAACCATCCGCATTAATTTTATAATCTTCCGAGCAGCGAGTTTTATTTCAATTTTAACTTTTACTTGCAAACTTCACGGCACTTATTCTATATGGCCGAAAAACAAAAAAGGTATTCATAAAATAAAACTTTAAACTTTTCGAATTTACCAGAAGCTTATTCAGCACTTTTTTTATTATGAGTCGATAAAATAACTGCTGTGTAGGTCCGATGTGTATAACCATGCTGATAGAATATCGATTGAAAACAGACAATGATCTCTCTATATTTATTTTTACTCCTTAAATATATATGTGTATATTATCATTTATTTTTTTTGCTCTCTTTCCGTGTTTGATTTGGTTCGAATTATATTGGCTTTAATCATAATTTGATTTTAGTGATTTTTTGCTGCATCGTTTCTTATTATCTTAATAAACAAAATTCGATATAAATTAATACAGTTAAAAGGACTTCAGGCAGACTCATTTGCAAAGAATTAAATACGTAACACCCAGACCTGTGTTTTAAATATTGATCGGGACAGAAATCCGTCCCGCTGCCTTCAAAATAGCCAACTCAGCTGCCGGATCAATCAGCCGTCAATTGTTGTAGGATTAGCTATTGAACTTCGCTCATGACATTTAATATTGTGAATTATTATTGGTTCATTGTACATACCATATCTTTATACTCTCATATAATACACAACACTATCGACCGTATCCCCGCAGAGGTAGGCAGAGGCGCTACTTGTGCCAGCCACATTTTGTCCCAAAGTTTCTTTCATTCTTTTCTTTCATACTATAGTATTAAAAACCTACAAAAAATCTTACAAGAATCACTTTCTAATCTATGTTACTTAAACTTACGATTTACCTATTAATAAAATTGTTAATAGAGCTTACCGTAAGTTAAGTTTTATCCCGAGACTAAGAGGACTTTGGAAAGGCTTCCACTGTGCACCTCTTATATAAATACTTGGCCCGCCCGAGTTCAGAATATAGCGCAGTAGTTTGGAACCCATACTGTAACATTCGCACTGACCGACTGTAATCGATAAGAAATAAATTTCGAAAACTCTGTATCGCTTTAGTTTCTTACTGGGGTAGTAATTTCACTATAGTGTATTCTGGCTCGGTAGCGTAGTTGTACTACGGTACAACTCCAAAGCCTAGGTCTCGGGTTCGAATCCCGGGGTCGGGCAAAGTGATATTGGCAATCCATTATCAGCCCGGAGTCAGGAATTTGTGCCCGATATGGCGATAGGCTCACCCCCTATAACATCGTGGGATAGAAAATACAAAGGCAAGGATGTGGATGTCCTGGTTGCTACCAAGGGAACCTCCGTACCGGGAAAACGGCGTGAGTTTATGTATGTATCGGTGGCGAAGGGTGACATTTTTTAAAAGGGAAGCCGAAGCTCAAAACACAAAATATGTTTATTTTCTTTATCCTGTTACTAGCTTCTGCCCGCAAACTTCGTCTGCGTGGTTAATTTTATTTGAAATCTCCCATCCCGTCCCGACCCATCCCGTTATATCCCGCCCGCCCCGTCTCATTCTCACTAATGAAATGTAATCCAGTCCCATCCCATCTTTTTGAGTATGAAAAACATACATACATACATACATAAACTCACGCCTTTATCCCCGAAGGGGTAGGCAGAGGCGCCACTAGGACACCCACATTTCGCCTTGCATGTTCCGTCCCATGATGTGATAGGGGGCGAGCCTATCGCCATATCGGGCACAAATTCCTGACTCCGGGCTGATAATGAACAGAAAAATCCAATATCACTTTGCCCGACCTGGGATTCGAACCCGAGACCTCAGCTTTGTAGTCGTACCGCAATACAACCACGCCACCGAGGCAGAGTATGAAAAAGTAGCAAATATATCGGAATTCCTTCTTCATCCCACGGGAACACTATTTTTTTCGGAATAAAAAGTAGTCTATGTTACTTCTAATACCTCCAAGAATATGTGTACAAAGTTTCATGATGATCGGTTGAGTAGTTTTTGCGTGCAAGCGTAACAAACAAACGAACATTCACATTTATAATATTAGAAGGGCTAAGGGATTACGAAATGACTACAATGCGACTAGTACTAAGTAATCTGTGAATGCGACTGATAGTAAGCGTAGTGCAGTCCGAATAGAGATTAAAAATTTACTGTGTGATGTTTCACAGAAACAGTTTCGGCGGCGCACGGGCCGCGCTAGTGTTATTGAATAAGCCGAACAATTTTACAGGAATTCGCCAGAGGTCGCACCGCGTCGCAATAAAAAGGGCTTACTGTGCCGCTTCCTAGTAATGTTTACGTATCTGGCCGACAGATGTCGTTGAATGTAAAAAATAATAATTGAGTTTTGATATTAAATAAATAAGTTTGAATAATTTGCTTGTTTATAGTGTAATGATAAATTACAAAAGGGAAGCCGGTAGGAACTGGCTTCTAAGGAGCCTTCGCCACTAGTATGTATGTACACATATGTATGTTATGTATGTATTTGATAGTTAGCGCGGTTTGGTCTAGACATTATGAATGCATATGCTGGTCGACAAAAAAATTTCGGCATTCGTGAAACCTTTTGAGACATTTGTAATATTCGCTATGCGTATTGTGTGCGTAAAAGTATACTTTACTTTTCTTTATTCAGCTACACTTGTGCATAGAACATGCCGGATGTAATTGATACAAATTGCCGGCATAGTGCAGAGAATCATGATATATCTGGAAGAAAAGATTCGATTAAATTTAACGGAATGTAAGATTTAAGAAACATTCGATAAAACTAATAGGAAATAGACATTTTAAAGCCATGTAATAAGAAAACGTAATAACAATTACGGCTGTTCTTTTGCGTGTTATGGATTTTCTCCATTAGTTTCCAGAAAACCATTAAAAAATTGAATGTTATAGAACTAAGACTCCCACGGCCCGAGATTAATTGAAAGTTCTTTATACCAATTAATTATCACTTTTATAAAAATCTGTTAGTGAATGAGAATTATGGAAAGATTGATGAGCGGTATTGATGTGGGATTAGATTAGATTAATGCTTCTCGTTAAAGAATATTTCAAGTCATAATACGTTTATAATTAAATATTAATTGATTCGTGGAATAGGACATCTATTTTAAAATATAAATTGAAAAATACGTATAAAAATACATTTGAAATTAAAAATATGGAAGTTACCACGGTTTTAGTTTATTTTTATCTTCTTTTAAAATTGGTAATTATATTTCTGTTAAATGCTATCCAACATTAAAAGCACAAGTTCATGTCTTATTAATATAGAGACATCAGTAGTCTAGTAACCCGGGCTGGTAAGCCAATGTCACTGATATACCCCTTTCGGCCTCCTCCAGGGTAACAAAAAGGGAGCTTTACAGCCTTTCTCTTGATGATTGATGGAAAAGACACATCAGTTATGCAATATAGAACATCTACAAATCACCGGTTCCAAAAGGTTACTTCGGAAATTCACAATTACATATCCTAATGTTCGGCAGTAAAAAATATAAACACCATGGCTCATGACGGTAATGATGAAGACGCAGTAAAACCGCAATAAACTTCCGTTTCAATGCTCATAACATAATCAAATTTACGACATTCATTTTGATTCAGCAGATAATAAGCTTAGCCATAAGACGGCAAAGATCCAAGAAATTAGCAAGCGTTAAACGAAACGCGGCATTAACATTTAACATGGCGCACATTATAACTGCATTATCTGTTTAATATTCATGAGTGTCAAACTTCTTCACAGTGAAACTGGTAACTAATTCACGGACTTATCCGATGCATCGAGTTTGGGAACACGCGTGCCTTTCTCAACCTTTGATAACTCTCTCGCGATTGATCGTAAATGTCAAGGAGTATATTGCCATTTTAAGTTTCGAAATAGGTTGACTTCGAGTTTTAGGGTTCTAAATTCAAAAAGAGGTCAATGGCCAATATAAAAAAAATACTATAAACTATCACAGATTCTCCAATGATATGATGAATTGAAATGCAGAGCAAACAGAGATATCATTAAATCTCTGTTTGCTCTGCATTTCAGGTAAATATGTACATATATTTTAAACCGTAAAATGCGTTCTGCTGAATTTGTAACAGGCAACTAAAATAGTTAATATTAATTGAGGAGCTAGTTAACTATCAATTGTAATTAAAAATGTAATCCTTAATTGCGGTTGCTGTTGCGTGATACTCTGGTAAATGAAAATAAATAACATTTGATATAAATACAAATAAAATAAGCTTACTGTTCACAGTAACTTTTAAAATAATTATGTGGGTTTTATTTAAATAATTGAACAATGATTTGTTGTTAATGATGACAGATCCGCTGCGAGTGCTCAATAAAAAATTTACGAAAATCTAATGACCTTAAAAATATAAGAGACTTGTGTTTAAATCGATAAGCTTCAGACATCAAAACACGGATTAAACTGCGCGTAATTCTCCGTGAGCCATCAACTAAATAAAAATCAATATCAAAATCGGCTGCGAGTTTCTTCCTCACAGTCCATTTGCTCTAAGAACGTGGTGCTTTTTCAAAAGGATTTCTTCGGTCCTTATTTCGAGATCCTTTAGGACCACACTTGAAGAACGGCGCGCAGCCTTTAGGGCCCCGCTTCCGCCCTTCTGAGAAACAGCCGAGATAAGAGAGACGTTTTGGCGCCATTCATGTTTATAGCAGGGCAAATGGTCCTAGAATACACAGCGTACTTATTATAAACAAGCACTCATCTACAACTTAAGGGGACCCGGCCGACATCGACGAATGTCACTTTAAAAACGTACATATTTTTACAAAGGGTGCATATTTTGTATCGGCAGTAGGGGGAAACCATGTACTAATTTTATAAAAACGTTTTAATATAAATTGAAATTTCAGATTTCGCGCCGGCGACGTAAACTACCAAACACCCCTCGTGTTCCGAAATAGAGAAGGGTAGGGGCGGTTGTATTGCTTTATTTTACAAAATGTATTTCTGCGTAAAATTTTATGGGCAACGTTTAGGAGTGGGAGCCGAGACAACGATCATTAACGGGAACCTATACGAAGGAGTCGGGATGCGTCGCCAGGCCTTTTGGCCAACTCATTTATTTCAATTACATGGTACTGATAACACGGGCCGACTTTATTATTATTGTCTTTCGATCTCGATATTTTATTAAATACATTTTTGATTGAAGTAATTGATACTTTACACGACGTTGGCTTTAATTAATTGGTTTCCAGCGCCATCAAAGAAAAGCGATAAATCTTAATTGCTGTGATGTTCTTGCAGTCCAAAATAGGGGTATCGAGTAGACAAAATTGAGTGTAATATTTTTTGTAATAGAAAAAGTAATATCGATTGTTTGTTATTAACCCTCAAAGAAACCATTATTCAGACATATTCGGCAAAAAATTATGGATACTCTTTGTTCGAACACGGCCCTCTATTGTTCTACTTCGCTCACATTATAGCCGTAATGAATAAGACTATATCTTTCATGTTTGGAACCTTTAATAAAATTAGCAAGCTTATCTTACTGAATATAAAGTACTTGCGCTGCGACTCATATAAAATGGAGACAAGTTTTTAAAAATCCGAGTCTTTTTGCAGCAAAAATATAATTTGCAAATTCTATTACGCATCTGATAAGCTGTGAATTAATGGTAATATTTTTTGTATGAATGCTTGGAGTTAATTATAGATAGTAAAAGAACAGTTTTTATTAAATTTTATTTTTAATATTAATGATAATGTAGATACATATTTTAGCTAATTTGTTTAGCAAATTACTTAATGTCAAGGTAGCTGAATTTGTATTTCATATCAAGAATACCTCAATACGAATATTTTTGCAATAGTTCAGTCACGAAGAAAATCAGTCAGAAAAAAACATCTTCACATATTAATATTATTTTTATAACTTAAATACATGTACTACAGGCCTTATTAATATACTCCAGATAAAACCGAAAAAACGACCGACTTCATTATTAATTCGTTCTTTGTCAAGTGACTTATTGAACTCCCCGCCTCAGTACCAAAAGTTCAGTAAATTAAAAATGTCTAGATAACATCGATTTAAACTAGAATTCGTAGCGTACAGTCGTGTGCAGTTCTTTATACGAACGAGTGGAGTGTGAGAAGTACTCTTACTATTCTATACCCTCACGAACTAAAGTAAACGAGACACCTACATTGAATACGTCTGAAACTGACAAAAAGTGGAAATTGGAATATAGAGGTAAAGCCCCAAAGGTCTGCGCGGGGCGAGGTTGCCGCGTCCGCCGGGGCACTTGCCAAACAAAGTTTTTGTTTTATCAAACTGGTAATTCTCATTTTTTGTTTTATTGCCCTTAAAGCTCTGGAGATTTATGGGTAGCCACTTTGCATTAATTTCTCATTCATTACAGATCTCCTGAATTTTAGGGTGATTTTTTGCTACAGCACCGAGTGTAAATTACGGAGAAATTAAACGTATTGTGAATTTAAACAGGATACAAAATACACAAATAAATTATTTAGCGGCGAGCGGCCATTTTGTAGGGGACAGAGGAAAGTTAATTTCTTATTTGAGTTTATGAAAATTACGAGCTCCTCGCTGTGGCGATTGTTTAGACGGAAAATGTTATCTTACAATGTTTTGACTTTTGTTTTGGTACGTTTTCGTGCTTGAGTTACACGGAAGGTCGGACAAATTAAAAATTTGCATCAGATTGTAGGAAGGAAAACGAAGAAATCCAAAAAAATACGTACGAATGTTTACTCTTTGGATATTTTAAAGTTGTGATTGTTATTGGTAATGAATAATTAATTATTGGTACAGCATTTTTTAACATTCCATAACACAAATACACTAAAATTATTAGGAATCATTGTTAATTGAATATGGCTGTCCTTGGAGCTAGGTCCCGTGGTCGCCCTCGCAAGCGCTGGCTAGACGTCGTCAAGTCCGACATGAGAGCCAATGGCCTGACGGATAAGGATGTTGAAGATCGGGCAAAGTGGAAGAAGCTCAGTCGGAAGGCGGACCCTGGCAATAGCCGGGATTAACGCCAGGTAGAAGAAGAAGAAATTCTTTAAAATCGCTACGGTATGCAGGTTTCCTCACGATGTTTTCCTTCACCGTTAAAGTGCGTGGTGATTGACTATCAATACACACATAATTCCGAAAAGTCAGAGGTGTGCCCTGGGATTTGAACACGCGACCACCGTGAACATGTAGGCAGCCGCGTCTGGTCCGTTAACCAACAGGCCACCACGCACTTTTTGTTATATAAATATCTTTAATATCCCCGCGTTACAGTCAATCTAATCGTGCTTTTTTATATTTAACTCCCTTAATATAAATACTTGGCCATTTATTTTCAGAACGCGACGTTTAGCAGTTGAAAATATCTGCGGAGTTGAATCCGCGATTTACGTTTGAATAAAAAGCTTAACAAAATAATAAACTTATTTATGTTCGATTATAAAACTTGTTTTGTATAGAGTTAATAGCCTTGACATACGAAATGACTGTAAAACTAAAATTAAAGTGAATTGAAAAGGTAGGCATGTTATATTATTAAGTAACTTTTAATTATTTATCGTTCTAAAGTCACTATTTATTGTTTATTTAGTGTTGATATTTCAAATTGTTTCATTTTACATGAAAAATGGCGAATATGAATAGAATATATATGTTTGTCTTGAAAAAAATATATAATATCTAATATTTCAAATTCATTACGCACTCTACCCTTTTCAACTCTAAAACCCCTAGCCAAATACAGCAATGTATAGTAAACCTATGTAATTAATCGTACTCACCGTGTTTAAAATCGCTACGGTATGCAGGTTTCCTCACGATGTTTTCCTTCACCTAACATTTTATTAGGTAGCAATATTTGATGATGATGATGAGACTGTTTTTCTGAATGTGCTTTGTTGTAATGTTGTCGATTATAAAGAATATTTCGCCACACACGCTAGAGCAGATTCTGTAAAGCAGGATTGAGAATAGCGCGAGTTTTAATATCGAGCACCGAAACCCAGCGAGTCTCTTTATTTATGTCGGTCGAAGTTAGAAATTAAGATAATTTTGTATTCATCATTAAAATTATTTGAATTATAAAAGAAATAAGAAGAATGGAAATATCATTGTCCTCCCTTCGTAAGAAAATCATGAACCAGAGAGGTGAATAATTCCAACAAATATTACTTATACTCATATTCATACACAAGCTTACGCATAAAATCCCGAAGAATTAACTAGTGATGCGACAAGCATGATTGTACTATGATCATTATTATGTTACAATACTTCGCCGACTATACTTTTGTGCTATAGCGTGATAGGGAACGAGCCTATTGTAATACCGGGCAGAAATTCCAGACCCGGCCAACTCATATGATATTGTACCAAACTGAAAAACTTACGCGAAACTGATATTAATAATGTATTCAAAAAGAGTCGAGAACAAATATGTGGAGTTCAATATTAAAAATTCCGATCATATAATTAAATACTTTCAATAATTGTCCGTGGTCCTTATTCACCGATTTCAGGTTGCGGCGTAATATGTATATATATTATAAAGATACGCAGTTTGTAGGCTTGAGGAATAGGTTTATCGGATATAATATACCCGGTAAAATCCGTAATACCCATGTATCCTTCCTTGTCGAAAAGGATACAAGAGGATTTTCCCCGTGATAAAAAGTCATCGTATCCGAGACAAGCACGTTGTTCTATCACAAGAAACTCAACAGATGTTCTTAACTGTCTAGTTTAGAAATTGTAGGCGCAATAAACACTACTCCAGTAATAGAGCTTTGGAAATATTAATATGCACGGCCTAAACACGAACAATTTATGCGTACCACACAAACATTAAAATAGTTGAAAACAAGAGAGGGTACAACCACAACAAGCATTTCGTATTCTCTTGACTTAGGCGGAAACCGCACATAGCTTAAGTGAACCATTAATGAAGATTAATTGTTGACGACTACGCGCATGTACCGACTCATTGTGTACCTATCGTAATTGTGCGGATAGGTGACATTAATCTGGGAATCTGTTCGGACATTCATCTTACACGGATATGTTTACATGAGGCTTAAGCAGAAACAGAGGTAAGAGTAAATACGGTTTCCCGGA
Organism: Deilephila elpenor; assembly: GCA_949752805.1. NCBI lineage: Eukaryota > Metazoa > Arthropoda > Insecta > Lepidoptera > Sphingidae > Deilephila > Deilephila elpenor. The sequence continues at coordinate 7,358,073 of OX457096.1, read as the reverse complement.
ATTCTTTTGGTATATTTGTGATGCAAATAAAATTTAATCTATATTCATAAATAATTAAACACAATTTTTATAAAAATGAAAATATGTATGTATATTTTTACCGCTTTTTATATGCACGTAACTTGTTAAGTAAAATCCTAATTAGTTTTGTCTCTAGCATCCGAAGGTTGACTGGTTGAGAATGTCTACCAGTTAATTAAATATCAAACACTTTTACTATGTAAGTTCTTTATGAACGCCAAACTTTGTGGTTTACAGTCTGAAACAAATGAAATACGAGTAACGTCAAGATCTGAAATCTAAGAGGAATGAATTTAATTAGCTTACCCATTTAAATGTATCGTATATTTTAAACTCTAATATTTACTGCGGTCTACAAATAATTTACGTAGACAACTAATTACCTCGCCAATTGGCTTGTATAAAATAAGATTCGCAAATAAAAACATACAATAGAGGCGACATTTCAGAAGCGAAATGTGTTAATGCCTTGATCTAATCAAAGAGTCGTTAGCCGCGGGTCCGCAGTCGATTACGATTATTACGGAATACAATGGAACTACACGACATTTCCTCGCGATAAGAGAACGGAGGATAATGGCCACTGAATAAGATGCTCCCGAATGGTATTTTGAAGAATTTAATTAAACAATAGTGTTATTAAAATTTATTGGGTGATTTCGTAGAGAATGGGCGGCTATGTAGTTATTTTTTATTTAATTAATTTTTCACTAGCTATAATAGTTTTAAATAATCTGGGTGAACTATAGGAAATTTTATGATGACGTAAACTGGTAATTTGATTTTTATAATTAAAAATACACAAAAATAAATATTGTCGCCTTATTAATCAGTGTGTTTCGAACATGAGGCAAGCCGCTTATCGATTGAACTATGTAATAATTTCATCAAAGTATAAATGTGAAATGTTTTGCATATCACAATTCTAGGTATAACTAAATACTCCAACACGAATGTATTAATAAAACTGTTGACAAAATTACGTATTATTTACGGACAACTATTCCGCAAAGCTGGTCGTACCTTCGATAACCGACGAGTCCCTAGACGCAAATCACGAACACTTCAGGTGTTACATTCAAAGGACGTGTGGGTTGGTTCGACAATTTCCACTTTCCCTTTTAACATGTTTGTTGCTGAGGAATAAAAACGTAGAGGATTTATTTACCTATTGGATTATATCGTGTTCGTTTATATTTATGACTAAATTGAGTTTAGTGCTTAAGGCGAAGAAGTACAACACGCATGGACAAAATCCTTTCACATTGTATGCGGAGACAAATTGTAGCCATGTTTGATTTAAAATCCTCTATTTATTTAGTTAAGTAATTATATAACATTATAAGTACTGTACATCTTCCAAAATACAATAGCAATTAATTTGGCTCAATCTTTTATAAATCTTCATGATGAAGATTAGTTGTAGCAGTCCGTAGAGTTAAAAATAGTTATTGAGTGGACGTTTTTATCTAAAATTCCAAATGGTTACAGCAACAACTGCATTGTAACGAATTAACCAACATAACACTTTATTGTCCCAAAAAAATACTGTTCAAAGACAATAATCCTTCTAGAACCGTCAATATTTTTCTAAGGTTCCCCAAATTAAGATGGCTTTGTTAATTGCTTTCCACGCTTCAATTAAAGGGCCTAATATTGTAGGGCGCGTATGTCGACGGGTGTTTCGCTTAATGGCGCGATAAGGTACGAACTACTTTTTGGTTCCCTCGCCGGGTTTTACCATAGATATAAATGAGGCTGACAATGCACCCACGGTTGTCGAGTGTTGTGGGTGTTTATGGACACAATAAACCTAGCCATCATCAGATAAACCGCTTTGTCGGAACTATGTTGTAAAAAAGGAATATTCCTGAAACTTACTTTACTGCTGGTAGGTCTCTCATATGTAGGCCGCCTGGGTAGGTACCACCGCAATGTCTATTTCTCCCGCCAAACAGCAGTGTAAATGTACTGTTGTGTTCCGGTTTGAAGGACATTGTAGCCAGAGTATCTACTGGATATATTGAGACTTAAAATCTCCAATTCCACGGGGGAGCCATTTATCATTTAAAGAAGAAGAAGAAGAACATCTTATGTCTCAGGATGGCGAGCGCAGTGGAATGCCAAACATTACCTTGGAATTCATGGTATTGTTTGGTTTTGCTACTGTCCATGAGCGGTCGTATTGCTTACCATCAGGCAAATGGCATGCTCTTCTCGCTATTCATTGCAATAAAAAAAAACTTGTATGTTGTGGTACATAATTATATGCCTGCAAAAAATAAAATATACATTTAAAAATAGTTATTTTATATTTCATTCGTTCTCTTTTTGTCGAGACTTTGAAAGTAAGATACGATTTAAGTAATTTTTTATAATAATTACGTAGAGATCAGATTGTGCTCAGGTTTTTGTACCGGTCGTTATTATATTTAGATTGCTTCGCGCTTACCATTAGGTACACTATAGATCAAGAGCCCGTTGCCGCCACACTTTTGTAATTTTATAAAAGCTGAAAGTTTGTCCGCGCATGCCTCTAACATAGGGATCACACGATTAGCTATTATGAAATTTGGATCATGGTGACTTTCAGCTTTTATAAAATAACGACAGTCTGGCGTCCACGGGTACTCTTGGTACACTCTTGGTACTTTATACTGGCCGCCCATTGCAACACTATTGAAAAAGCTTTTATTAATTGTATAATGTATCTACTTACTCGTTATTCGGTTACATTAAAGAGGTACTATTTCGTACGAACAAGACTGTTAATGTATTGTATTTAAATATGTACACAACCTCTGAGACACCGGTAATTGCCTTGTAATTCATGGTGTTGTTTGGTTTTACTACTGTCCATGAGCGGTCGTATCGCTTACCATCAGGCGAATGGCGTGCTCGTCTCGCCATTCATTGCAATAAAAAAAAACCTGTATTCCCTATTTTTTTTTTATCTTGTATTAGGGCCTTAGGTATTCCTTATTTATCAGCAGATTTGAGCTTTATTCCACCAACACACATTGAAGTATCAGAATATCCAAGTCACGCATAGGTTTTGTCGTTTTGGTAACAGGATTTTCATAGCTCTCGCATTACTAAACAGTTTTGGCGTAGAAGTCAGATGAAAGAGCGGTTTAACTACCTTAAATAAATGAGCTAGAAAAATTCAACAAGATTTTTACTTTCTAACTAAAACAATTTTGCGCCAAAAATAGTAGTTCGCAAGCTTTTAATACACTTAATTAAGATAAAACATTTTTGATGTAACCTCATGGTTTTATTACGTAGTATTCTTGGTAAAAATTGTGCTATTCTGACTAATTTAGTTTTAAAGTAAAGACTAAGTTTAATAGTACACTGGCAACAACTTTCAAAAATATGCGTTCTACATACAAAATGTAGGACGCATATTTTATTTTTTAACTTTCAGTATTATCATCTTTTTTATTGCAAAATGTACGTATTATTGCAATCCGCACTAGGTCTATGTGGTGGACTATATAGCCTAACCCCTCTCAACAGTTCCCTCAATTGTAGAGGAGGCCCGTGCCCTGCAGTTGGACGTAGATGGGCTGATACAGCACAGTACAACTAGGTCAAAATCGGGAGGAGAGCAGAAAAGAACAAGGATGAGAAGAGAAGAAGGGAATTGGGCAACGTTTTTGATATCATTATCTATTATTAAATTACTATGGGGCTTGTTTTCCTGCCACCTGCCTCTTGTGGCCGCAAATAGGGCAAAGGCATTATGAGGTCCTGGGTTCCAGTTGCCCATTATATCCGTTATAGCGATAGGTTCGCCGCTTATCATTGGACGGAAAGAGCGTCGGCATATCGTGGACGCCACTAATGGTATTACTACTCTATCCTACCTACCCTGCCTACCCCCTCAGGAATACCAGCCGTGACCGTAAACAGGGTATAATACTTATTCCTTTGCCCTATAATGTGCTCTTATAACATCAACTTCAATTTAATACACGTATAAATATGTTAGCATCTTCCAAAAATACTTATTGTATTTTTCTCCCGCTGAAAAAAATCCGTGGGTCGTTGAACTTTCAGCTTTGAGGGTCGTGTAGTATCCACGTAGTAAGTTATTTGTCTTACGGAGCTGCAGTTATCAATGGTTAGCGCTTACTCGGGAAAGCCTACGTTCAGCAGTGGACGGCGATAGGCTGAGTACCTTACAACGTTGCTTTTGAGTGAAGGCCAAGTGCTGTCAAGCGCAGTGTCGGAAAGTGCAACGACAACCTAATAAAACTTAAAGGAAGTTGGTGCATACAGGCCGCTTCCAACAGACCGCTATGGAAATTATTGAGGGAGGCCTATCTTCAGTAGTCGCTTTCGTGTGTTCGATAATATCTGCAACTAGAAATACGGTAAAATATGATGACGGTACTTCCACTATACATGAGAAAGAATATAATAAGGAGCTTTGTCTTTTGCAATTGTAAACTTTCTTGCGCAAAATTACTGCGGTGTTTTTACAATTTAAGGATTTCAAAATACCTTTTTGTATAACGTACAAATTATTTTATTTCAAATTATCTAGAAAGTTAAGTTATTTACAAAGATTTGAACAAAACTTAATAAATATAAATATTAGCATTCTATACTTCTGAAAAATACGCCAAATATTTGTGTACGAAATATGAATAAAAGTAATTTTAAATCATACATCAGAAAACAATAATGCCATAATTTCGAATCAATTTGCCATTTATATCTCTTTGGCCCCTTGTTTCCGCTCCAGATATTCGATTGTTTTAAAAAACAAGTCATTACTTCCTATATTGATGAACTTATGATATTGCTTTTATAATGTTGAAATGATAAAAGCAAGAACATTAGATATAATTTCGTCAATAGTTTCCATGATGGTTTTTTAGATCCGCGCGATTGTTACACATTGAAATTAAACTATTTTTTATTGAATAATTTCGTCAATTCGTCAATCAGTAAATTCTAGGTTTAAATAGAGGTCGCAAAAAAATATTTTGGAATAGTTATCCCTGGTTTTTCCTTTACCAGGCACTGTAATGTAAAAACGTAGTCTTCGTCGTTTCATCGTAAATTAAAAAAACTTGTTGTGACCCCCCCCCCCCCACAAGTGTCGAATAAGGGCAAATGGAAGAAGAAAATTATATTATACCTCCACCCTCGTGTCTATAATCATTGATGAAAATTTAATTTAATAACTGCAGAACCATTTCCTTCTCATATGAAAGGGGAACCAGTTGCTTCGCCGTCCGAGAGAAACCTTGTAATCATAGCGATATCATTTTGAGTACACTAACCATAAATCGTCGTATTCATAGTCAGTTTTGAAAACCTATTTTAGTTATCGATTGTTTTGTCTTCTTCGCTCAAACTAGATTCAAAAGTCGTTCGAAAGGGACAAAACATTCGATACTGGACTTGAACTAAAATAGGCTTAAACAAAACCTGACTATGAATTAGACGTAAAGTCTTTTGTTATGGACTACTTTTATATAATAAGAAATGTACAGAAATAAAATTGTATCCTTTGTATTGTCTTTCGCGTTAATAATTGTGTTATACGCTGTAATTACAAAAGGATGGTTTTAGAAAATAGTATTTTAAATAAACATTTTTATAATTATATGACTTAAAATTTTCCTATAGTATTTTAGAGCAGGAATTAAAAAACGTTTACTCTAAATTAACAAGAATATTCAAATGCCTCTTATAGCAAGTGTATGTATCAATTGTAGTAAATTGAAACTACACTTTCAATTATAGTGCAGTGAATGTTATTCGGGAGTATATAAAGTTACACATTGCGAGTCCCAAGATAACTAATCGCGAACCCATCAATACTAATCTAATCCACTTAAACACCCTCACGCTCGTAAAATCCATTTCATTATTTCCCTTATAAACGCAGCATCGAATCTAGAGGATATAAACGAAACATTGTTGCAGACGCTACCAAATCACTCCCGTGCCATCGGCCGGGGGCTGGTGAGAATCATTTATCTAAAAGCTGCTCCCTACTGCCATCAAAACTAAATCATGTAGGGTGGGGAACATAAACTCGACCGCCCTTGCAGTTAGATAAAATGTAAGGGAAGTTTGATTCACTCGCGTGGTGTGACACGAGCGAGCCGTGACCCGGCCCTCAGTAACGACGTCTTTATGCCCAACTATCTCTATTTGCCTACGTCTCATAACTCTTGGAGGGCACTTGGTAAAACATTATTGGAAAACTCAAACCCACTCATGAATTGTAATGAAATTCGATATTACATACTTTCTCCACTCAGTTTAAACGTACATTGATTTCGAAATCATTCACATTGCTTGCACATTCGCAGTCAAACAAATTCAATAAGTTAAACGGCACGATGTTACTTTGCGAAGATAGAATCGTTTGTGACGATACTTAATTCCTTAATCTTCAATTAACTTCTTAATTACTGCTGGCAGCATGCGAATTGCGCCTGAAAAAAGTCATTTGAGCACATCTTAGCCGGCAAATATCGTGGATGGTCTGCGAGGTGGAGGTTCATCTGGAGATAAGCGGTGCGAGGGGGTACGCGAGGCAGGCGGGAGGGGGGGAGATAGGGTAGACGGCGGCCAGCATCTGGGCCGGTAATTAAGCGCATCTGCCTACGTTCAATTTTGAAACGCGCTGGATGAGAGTTGCCCGCGCCTTCGGGTCCATTCTGGAGGTTACGAGCAAATTGCTAAACTTTCAATTAAAGAGTTGTTATTCAAAACCGCTCCCAGCTCCCTGACGGAATTATATTTTATTTCACAACGAAACTCTTATTGGTACTTGTTTTCCGCTCTACTTGGCCACAGTTTAACGATTTCTCTGAAGGAAATTGTTGGAATTTATTAACAACTGTCTGTTTTAAATAAATTCTCATACCGGTTTTAAGCGGGGGTTTAAAGATTATACTAGATGATCTGTTAAGTGTTTCGGAGATGAAATTATAGAAGTAAACCACTTGAAAAGTTTATGAAGTGAAATCCTTGTTTCTTAATAAAATACAATTATAAATTTTCATCCATTAAGTGTTAAATGTTCTTTTATAGCTTAGTGGAAAAACGGAAGTTCGAAACGTAGGTCGCGAATTTGGTCCGCTCCTAATTTTAACATGACATTCTTTATTACTAGGTTAATACAGTATATCTACACGAAAATAAATTAATGTAATTACTTGGCATAATTTAATTACTTGTGGGAAGCTTATATTCAGTAGTGAACTACCTGTGGCTGAAGAGAGAGAGAGAGTGAGAGAAGTTACTTGGGCACCGCATTTTTATGTAATTTATAATTACGTGTCAATTTATTACCTAAAACTTTAGATAAATATATGTAATGTCTTCGAGGCACTTTTGTTTTATTACCACAAAAATAATCATCATCAACCATAAGATATCCACTAAAGTCCAAAGATTTCCAAAGTAATCAGTAAAAAGGAGTTACTTCCAGTGACTTCCTGTGAACATTACAACATAGTGTTGTCTGACATTGTTTAAGTTATCATTAGTTTACAAATATTACACCCACAATTTGTATTCATAACAGCTTTGATAGATACCAGAGCAAAGTATTAAAATAACTGTCAGAAAACATGAAACGATGTTGCATTAATAAACAAAACACACGTGGGTTATATCCGTAACATATTGGAAGTTTGTTCAACCCTTAAACAATTACGGCGCTGTACAATAAACAATTACCTATGGTGGGTTAAATAATATTGTTCCCATGATTTACAAAGTTATAATATTCCATATATTGTTAGCAGACAATACCAACTAGACTTATTGACATAATATCAGTGTAATCCCTTAATTTGCGGTATGCAAATAAATTACTAAACCATAAAAGTTATAAGGATAATTAATATAAAACATTGCATATAAAGTGTAAACTAGCTTACTAGATATAAGCTATTTATTGACCTTTATAGTCTATGCCTGTGTAAGTACAGTATGCAATACAATACTTAATATAATATTAAAATTAATATAAATATTATAACAAATATCTTTTAAATTGAAAATAATTACTATGTGTATTGACTTTTCATAATTGCCTACGTGACCAATAAACGAATTTCATTTCCAGTGTATTACTGATTGCAGCCACCGTTAAAACCATTAAAATCTAAGCCACTTCGCGTCGTAGCTGCCTAATTAAACGTGTTGAAGGCATGAGTCAATGTACATCTGTTGTCGACAAGCTTTGAGATAATAATTTTTCGCCAGTCAATATGCGTGGACAGCACTAATAACTATCTGGTGCAATGCAGTCATTTTGCAACGCTTGTTTTGCTAAAAAAAGTATTATACTTTTGTTTTCAAATATTAGGTGTTTTTTTTTGTATAATATTTAAATCTCCTTATTATTATTATTTGAAAATCTGTTCATTAGTTCGATCAATAGTAATTTCTTTCTCAGAACATTTACTAACATGTATATTGTTACAATCAACGCCAGAAACAAGGACTTGAAGTCAGACGGCATTATACTATCCACAAACGAGATACAAGCAACGTGTACATACAATTCTATCTCATTCTAAAATTATAAAAGCAAAAGTTAGAAATTTTTTAGCTATAAAATGATGCCTTAGAAAGTGGTTTCGTTGTTGTAATTCAGTCGTATAGTTTGCGTTTACCAAAACAGACTTGTTTAATTTGTTTGCATTCACATATGATAAATAGAGGCCTATTTATCTAAAAATCAGTGACTATTAAACGGTCGTACGAAAAAAAAAAATAGTTTGACATTAAAATATTGTAGCTTATGCCTCTATGACGTAAAAAGGGATTTGTGGTGTCTTGGACAAAATCTGACATCTAGTTAAAGCATTATACCCTAATTATCTCAAGCACGCGAGCCATGCTGTGAACAAAATCTGGTACGTAAAATTTCAGCTCATTGTTAACAAACTCCATATTGTTGCAGATATTCGAGCGCGGTGGTGTTTCGGCTCGATGAGCGTGTGGCGCGCGCGGGGGGAGCATGCTGGTGCACCTCTTGATACTTAGCACCGCGTTTGCGGCGGCTAACACGGGGAAACACGGTGAGTACGATTAATTACATAGGTTTACTTTACATTGCTGTATTTGGCTAGGGGTTTTGGAGTTGAAAAAGGTAGAGTGCGTAATGAATTGGAAATATTAGATTTTTTTTTCAAGACAAACATACATATTCTATTCATATTCGCCATTTTTCATGTAAAATGAAACAATTTGAAATATCAACACTAAATAAACAATAAATAGTGACTTTAGAACGATAAATAATTAAAAGTTACTTAATAATATAACATGCCTACTTTTTCAATTCACTTTAATTTTAGTTTTACAGTCATTTCGTATGTCAAGGCTATTAACTCTATACAAAACAAGTTTTATAATCGAACATAAATAAGTTTATTATTTTGTTAAGCTTTTTATTCAAACGTAAATCGCGGATTCAACTCCGCAGATATTTTCAACTGCTCAACGTCGCGTTCTGAAAATAAATGGTATTTATATTAAGGGAGTTAAATATAAAAAAGCACGATTAGATTGACTGTAACGCGGGGATATTAAAGATATTTATATAACAAAAAGTGCGTGGTGGCCTGTTGGTTAACGGACCAGACGCGGCTGCCTACATGTTCACGGTGGTCGCGGGTTCAAATCTCAGGGCACACCTCTGACTTTTCGGAGTTATGTGTGTATTGATAGTCAATCACCACGCACTTTAACGGTGAAGGAAAACATCGTGAGGAAAACTGCATACCGTAGCGATTTTAAAGAATTTCTACGGTATGTAAGTCCGCCAACCCGCACTAGGCCAGCGTGGTGGACTATATGGCCTAACCACTCTCAATCGATTCTCTCGATTGTAGAGTAGGCCCGTGCCCTGCAGTGGGACGTATATGGGCTGATATAGATATAGATATATTCTTATACTATGTAGATATATAATACATAAAGTTTGTTTTTTCACGCTAACGTCAAGAACTACTGGTTGCAATTGGAAAATTATTTTGATGTGGGATAGGTCATTCATTTATCGAAGAAGTCTCCGATGTGGACTGAAGTCAAAAAGCCGGGCGGAACCAGGCCGAACCACTAGTTAATAAATTTAAATAAATAAATACACCCAACAGTCACATACATAGTTCTGACCACACACAAATATCGAGTCCTGTGTCGTGGGTAGCAGGAACTTCAAGAGACTTTTCGGTCTCACAAACACCCAGACCCGAAACATATACCTGTGGATCACACAAATATTTGTTTCCGTGCGGAGATCGAACCCGCAACCTTTCGTTTCACAGCCGGCGTTTAACTAACTGCACCACGGATGCCGTCATTAGTTGAAAATAATAAACAAACGACTATCAATATTGCTTATACTTTGGTAAATTATTCAAAGTAACAATATACCAGAAACCCATTACTATATTTAGAAAGACAGAGATAAGTACTCAATTAAACCCAGATTACACATCCCTTTGCTGAGATTAAAGGACAACATAGCTCCATAGTTAAAGTAAACAAACCAAATAAGCTGTTTACGCCAACTTGTATTTATACCTTCGTTACCAGAGTTCACTAACTTGATTATACAATTCAAAAACACCTTTTAAGGCCAAAAAAGAATTATGTTAAGACTCGGTCGTTGTTTGCAAATAATAAAAAAAACAGTCTTGCAAAGTTAAAAAATTCCCGTCAAATTTGCATAAACCTTGCCAAGCCTCTGTTCACTTTTCCTACTTTCATTTTTATCTCATTCTTATACCACCCGTTTTTAGCTATAACAAGATGAATTTAGAAATGAATTTCTGATTAACCGTGTTACTTTAAACAGGAGATTTAGAATTATACCTGTATTTATATTACTGAAAGTTAGATTTCGGTACCCTCTCAGATAAAGACCGATTACACGATGAAGAAAAACTGTCATAGCAGCGAATGACGCATAGCATGTCATAGCAGCATTCTACTTACAGTGATGGTCATCCTTAGCAACTATATCCAGACCACACTGCCAACACCTCACTTACTAAAACAAAATACAAGTCACAAACATCTTAAATCCATTTTAGAGTCATTGTGCTTATATATGCTTCAGTGTTTAAATATCAAGATACATTAAAAACCTGTTTAAAATATAATTCCCACCACATTTATTTATTTATTTAAACTTCATATATATATTGTATAGGTGGACTTACACATTACTTACTTAAACATTGTCTTTTACTTCATAACTTATTGGAAACCAAAGCTAGTCGGTGGTCATAAACATCGTTATAAAATCAGTAAGTTCAAAATCAAAGTATGCACAAAGATAAACCCGAGCCTGTGTCTTGTTGAAGTCGCCAGACGTGGGACGCCAGATGATACTTACGGTCGATTTAAACCCACCTGTTTCGCTTCTTGAACTGCCATTAATCTCTACGTGCAAGCTTTTCGGTTAGAGACTTTATTTAGCCCTGCCTTGCCTGGAAATGTTTCTATTTCGATGATCATTGGGGTGAAGACAAAACGCGGAACAACATTTTTATTTAATTTTAATTCATAATTTTGTAAATCTGAAAAAAATACGTATATAAGTTAAATTTTATATTTTCTCTAAAGAAAGTCGTTATAATATAAACGTTTCAAAAAAATGACAGAAAAAAGCACTCTCGTTAATGAATTTTCGTATAATATTTTTATAGGATGTGCGATTTAATTTCATTAATTAGCGAAGATTCAATATTTGCGATGGCCAAATAAACGAAGCGTTCCTTTTTCTTTCTCGCTCTTAACATCTTCCTTTAATCCTTTTTACTCCTAAAATATAACTGTTTTATTTTATAAATAGACAGATAAAGAACATTTTATCGTACACCATTAATTATAAACCAAATAGTACAAGTCACCTATCATCTATGGTGTGTGGCAAAATTTGGACCTGCAATAAAATTTTATAAAAATATATTTAAGGCATTGTTTAAGATATGTTAAGATATGTTTTTATAATATAAACAACAAGCATTTACACTCGTAATCTGATAATATTAACATATCCAATGTTACAAAATATGCAAGGAGAAGAACTATTCTTATTATTTTGACAACAGCGCTTTCGGCGGCGGAAGACCGTAGAAGACCTATAAATCTTAGTAACGAGTTATCAGATGCGACTTTTACTGCCGTACTCAGAGACATTTAATGTCAATTAAATCATTGCATAGTGTAGATTTTACGAAGAGAATCTATACTAAGGACCGATTTAATTGATATAAAAGTCTGTGAGTCTGGCCGTTAGTGCTATAAGCAATGTCTTCCTTAAATAAACTAATTTTATGAAATAAACAAATCCAAATTCAATATTAAATCAAAACGCAGATACTGAGGAAAATACAAAGGCTTTTCCCACGTGTTTATGTATTACGGGGGTTATTTTATATCCAGCAAAGAACACGTGTTATTTACTGGATAATACCTAACAACCTACTTATGCTAAAAATAAAATTCAGCGGCTTTATTTCTTGACTTTTAATCAGTCCCTTGAATTGGTCTTGTGGTTATTTAACAATATTTACTAGAAGACCATAAAGCAATTTCAATACAACCAAATACAATCCAAATTCAATATTATACCAAAGATAGGAAAATTCAGCGGCTTTCCCCGCGTGTTTATGTATGTAGGTTATTTTATATCCAGCAAGGAACACATGTTATTTCAACGCTGAGCCCGCCAGATCAAACATGACGGTGATCTATACCGGCTGGAGCGTTCACTAATACCTAACAACCTACCTTTACTCCGCCCGACTTCACTTTCTACGGTCAGACACGTACCCGACAATGCTGTTTACTTTTCCACTCGGAATATCGAGAATTTTGTTTTATTTTATATGGATTTTTAGTTATGGAGGGTTGAATAAGAAAGAATAAATAAATAAATTGATTTATTTAAAATTATATTTCTTATCGATATTGTACAAAAACCGAAGGCGAAGAGACTTATATGAGGAACTAAAAAATTATAGGTATTAACAACCATTGACTAGCGCTTATTTATTTAAAAAATAGCTACAATTCATATATAACCATTTAATTGAAAGAACTTACATTCAAACGTCAATTAAGACACATATTACATGTTATAATAATGTTAGGATTTCGTTATTATTGGATTAGTCAATATGCAACAATAAATTAGATACACGCTGATTTAACAAATGCATTTTTATAAAGCGGAGCACTAAATTTCATTATGCAAATCTATTTGAATTTTATCTAAGCACAAAAAATGCTGTAAATTCATTGCATTTCCAAAACACAAAACTATAGTGTATCTAAAAAAACAGTTCCATAAAGACACGCAAAATTAAAACAATCGAATCCGAACAGACACCTGCGAGATAAAAAGAAATACCTGACATGGCTTTGCCTTTGTGAACTCAGAACCGAATCCCAGGAGGTTTATGTCTTTTCGGATCAGAGGCTTACCGAAGGACGCCCGAGGAAACTCCTTTCCCTCATAAATATTTACTTTATGAAATAACGCGCCCCAAGCTCAGCTTAGTCTTACCTTACACGTAGCCTGCCGACAGCTGATAACTGACAAATATAAAAAGCGTGTATCTTTTAATAATAATATTTGAGGTACACGAATGCTTTCACTACGATAGAGTTTTCGGATTTTCTAAGTTTATGAATAATTCTACACGTTTTATACAGTTGTATTAGAAATACATATTTATGAAATGTTTCGTTAAACTTTTTACGTACTAGATAAATGTTTATTTATACTTTTGTTTTCAAAGTGTTTTTTTTTTCTTTGTTTAATTTTAGTTAAATAAGTATTTCAATTTAAGCTGATTTAAAAAATGTTAAGTTAGAAAACATTTACATTGCAATATAAAACATTTGTATTGGTAAATTACTAGCGTGTTTATTTACCCAAAAAAAAAAACAGCAATTAAAATGAATTAAAAGACCTTCCAAGCCGAAACAAATAATAACATATTAACAAAACAAATAAAACTTACCCGCCGAAAATCTGTTGTCTAAATATTTAGTTAACACTGTTTTTACAGGACCAATGTCCGTCGCAAATATATGCTGAAAGCATTACATTTTGTTTATCACATTAAATAATTAAAATCCTAGTAATGCTTTAGAAGTACTTAATTGAAAATTATACATTGTATTTTTTCAATATATCTTTATTCCTTATACATCTGCAACTGCGCGTTGTTTAAATTAATTCAGAGACCATTTTTTTCGATACTGAGATGTCCCTTAAATTTATATCTAGAATAAGCCTTATTACGTCCCACCGCTGGGCACAATTCTCCTCTACTTTTGAGTCATAATACACCACACTGACCTAGCGCGGGTTAGTGGTTTATATACAAAAATCATGCAATCTATGTGCACTTGTATATAAAATATACAAGACCCTATATACATGTTCTATCTGAATTCCCTTCAGTCCCTTCTTCCGAATATTCCCAAGGGTAGCAACTACTAACGAATTCCGTAATAACAATAAGGATAATTACTATCTTTGGTTTCAAAATAAGGTAATAACGTAGGGTAAATTCTCCTGGATTACATAATTATATTTAATTGGAACGGAAGCTTGGCAAAGAAAAGAAGCTGTGGATAAAACTCATTGTTGATAGAACCGTTATTTCGCTTCTTTTGTTCTGAGAGCGTAGAAGTATTTTGATTTAGTTCGCTCATTTTTCTTCGCAAGATCTACTTTTGTCTTGGAAATAATAAATGTCGAACCTATCATCACCTCCTCAATAAATCACTTGAATAATACTTTCTGGAAATAGCGGTAATAGTTAATATTTTCTTATTTTTATTATACAAATGTTATGCTTTTTCGACTTAGGAAAACCGGCGGACATTTTCTGATACGGTTTATGTGTAATATTTGGTTATTACTTTGCTAATAGCCTACATTTTTTGTCTACATATCTCTCGGGTACATTCGGACCTAACCTGAAACGACTATGCAGGTTTTACCTTCATCTTACGGTGGAACCGTGTATCAACCCATAAACGTCCCACTGCAGGCCACCGGCCTCCTCTACAATTAAAAATATTATTGAGAGGGGTTACGCCATATAGTACACCACGCTAACCAGTAGAACCGTGGCGGATGGATAAAAACCATTTCGGAATCCCATTATAAGGCAAACAAAATTCTTCTACTATACATCTTTGACCACACCAATTTTCCACGTCATTTGATAGCCCATTTTACGTAAAAACAGGTGAAACTCAAAATTAACTGCGCGATTACCCCCGCATAGTTATGAGTTAATACAATATTCACCGGACGCGCGAATGACGCGGCGATGCGTGAAGCACACGGGTAGCACCGAATGTTTCTGGCTATGCATCACTATACTGAAAAGTTACATCCAATTAGCGGGAACGATGACGTACGAAC
Source organism: Deilephila elpenor (assembly GCA_949752805.1). Lineage (NCBI taxonomy): Eukaryota > Metazoa > Arthropoda > Insecta > Lepidoptera > Sphingidae > Deilephila > Deilephila elpenor. Next base: position 7,342,595 of record OX457096.1, on the reverse strand, counting down.
TTCGTCCAACCGACCAAATGTGACAACCGCCATTGTTACCCTTTCGAAATGGTACAGTACATTTATTCGTGTTGCTTGGTGAATTTTACTATAAATGCTACATGGCGAAAAAACAAAAAGAATATTACAAATAAAAAGTTTAATTATAATTCGATAATCTATAGAAAGTAGCGCTACGTAAAATGTTTCTTACTTCTAGATTTCCATGAGGGGGAAGACTGTCTCATCAAAGATATTTAGTAGTTATTTAATTTCATTCCGGGTCTGTGCCATTGTGCATACATATATTAGGTATATGCTTTGTGACGGCAACAAGTAATTTTAGAGTGGACTGTTGTTTAAAAAAAATGAACTAATAAAAAATCATATGAGAACATTTGAAATATAGTTTAAGATGACCTACAAATAAAATATAAGATCTTTCTTATTCTAATTAAACTACATCTGAGGCACTCAAACTCGATTTTATAAGAAAAACATTGTGGCATCTGTGGAGCTAAAAAATCATATAAATCATAATATTTTACGAGTAATTCGTGCAGATTTTTTATTATAGGCGACTCAGTACTAGAATCAAATAAAATTTAAGATACACCGACGGATTGTTTAGATGGGCTATTCGAGTTTTACGATATGGATACATTTATAATATATTTGAATACGTAGTTAAAACAGCCAATAATAATATATATCTACAAAACATTATTTGATTTACTCTTTAACTGTTTTTTTTAATGCAGAATGTTTTTCTTTTTAATAGCATGAATAATAGTATTGAAACTGTCATAAATAAAAGTAAATAAAAAGTTGTGAATAATACAGCTAATTCCTCAACCCCCTTTGAGTCCGCGTGGTAGACGTCAACGTAACTCAAAACGAAGTCATAAAGAGACGGATCATAAACACTATTGGTACTTACTTATTCACACAGCAATAAATATTGTGGACAAAAAAGTCTTCATAAAAGCAGTAAAATCCAAAATACAAATAAAAATACACCCGTTTAATTATGTCGTTTAATAAAGAAGGATATAGTCCAGGCGGCCACGAGAAACAAAGAAACGAATTAATAAAGCCACTCCAATAATTATTGCTATCATGTGGAAAAACACGAGATTGCGCGAGGTGCTTTAACTTTTTTCCTTTGTTGAATAGCTCGGAGCTATTCCAGGGGAAATTAGACTGGACTGTGCAGATTTATAAAATGCAAATTAAACACCCAAAACTTGGTGATATGATATGATATTTATATTTGCCGGATATTGACGACGATACACGATGGCGAAAATACACGTAAAATTGTTGCGTTTCGAATTCGTTTGATTGTCCCTCCAAATTAAAAATATACGATATAATTGTCAGTAGTAGCCATGGTTTTTCTGTTGGTTTGGCAGCGGTAGTGGATGTATTTGTCTCGACCAGATGATCTGTTATCTTGATTACCGGTAGATACTCTACGTAATATTACATAATACCTATATATATAGTATACATACTATTCTTTATTCTTTCCGACTCACTTTTGAATATCATTTAAGAGTCAGTTAATTACAGACTGCCTCGGTGGCGTAGTTGTATTACGGTACGGTTACAAAGTGATATTGGATTTTTCTATTCATTATCAGCCCGGAGTCAGGTTGTGCTCGATATGGCGATAGGCTCGCCCCCTATCACATTGTGGGACGGAACATACAAGGCGAAATGTGGGTGTCCTGGTGGCGTTTCTGCCTACCCCTTCGGGGATAAAGGCGTGAGTTTATGTATGTATGTATGTGTGTAAATTACATTTTTAATATGAATAATTTATTTTTCTCAAATGCACAAATTATTTTTTTAATTGTTAAATTAATTTGCCAATTGAAATAGCCTAATATGATAATATAAGACGACAAATAACCTCGCAATCGACTTCCGCCCGCGATCCCATAAACGTAGACAAAAGACAAACACTTGTAGATTCTCGAACGAAACGGCCACTTAAATCTTTAAACGTTCCCAATTTAACCTCAAACTTTTTAATACTTTGAAAGTCAAATACACCTCCTCCATCAAAACCTCATTTACTTATATATATTTTAATCCTATATATTAAGTACCTCTGAAGGACTCGAGGGTCCCTGCAGATTATGTTGAGCAGTTTTGACTTCAATGGGTAAAGAATACTGAGTCTAGAGCGTGTTGGTTGTAAAGTATTTTTAGGCTAGTTAGTGACAAATCTATCTATCTATCTATCTATATCAGCCCATATACGTCCCACTGCAGGGCATGGGCCTACTCTACAATCGGGTTGGCGGACTTACATACCGTAGAAATTCTTTAAAATCGCTACGCTATGCAGGTTTCCTCACGATATTTTCTTTCACCGTTAAAGTGCGTGGTGATTGACTATCAATACACACATAACTCCGAAAAGTCAGAGGTGTGCCCTGAGATTTGAACCCGCGACCACCGTGAACATGTAGGCAGCCGCGTCTGGTCCGTTACCAACAGGCCACCACGCACTAGTGACAAATGCAGCTTCAAAATTTACCAGCTGTCCCACAGTTAGATGGTTGCTGCTATCACCAACTTATACCAACCGAGAAAGCTAAGTCTAATTTACTGATGGTAGATCTCTCATATGTGAGACACCACCTTGGTACCACTGCAATGTCTATTTTTCCCGCCAAACAGCAGTGTAAATACAATTAAAATTTAAAAAGAATATTATATAACTAAGTCATACTGACCCGTACAAGAGTGGCGCCATTCAAGACTCAAGGTTTTTGTCAAACTACAGACTACACTATAAAATTCGCTACCTTTAGTTCTAGACCTAAAAATACGTTTACCATCTAAGCTTTAAACCACAGCTATGCCTCAATAAAACATCCCCAGCTGGCTAAATTCATGTCTTTCCGTGTCGTTTTCCACGAAGCCAGTATCCTAGCGTATGAATTTATTATACCAAATGTATGCTCCACTCTGTAAGCTCACAGAACTGTGTAGCATAGCCTATTGTTAACACTAAGTATTAATTTTCCCTAATCTTCTATTGAAATAGGCCACATCATTAACATTTGAAGCGAATTACTGTTATTCAGTAGAACAAGCGTTTTAATTATTGCTTTAAAAATGGTAGGCTTATTAACTCGTATTTAGGTATTCAATCTTTATAATTATGCGGTTATTACTAGAACAACATTTTTAGTAGAAAGAAGCATTAAAACATAAACGAAAAGAGAGCAGATTTTGAAAAGAATTTTACAATACAATAATAAAATGCTAAAATATATCAGTTTCCTACGAACTACATTGCGGAAGTTATTCCCAATCGCAAAATAAAACTTTGTCATAGCCATACAAACTTAAACATTCGACCAACTTAAATATTATGCAAAAAGTAGGTGTCAAAATAATGGGCACTGCGATCTCTTTAATCGCAAACAACTGGAACAAAGATAAAGATAAAATATCAGTGGCGTGATGATCTCCGTCACTAATTAAAACTTTGAACAGTGAAAGAGCAAAGATGTGGCCTCCTGCGAATTGTGCCGTTTCTGTCTCACTTTAATTGCGCCTCGTAGGGCTCGTTTACATTTATTGCCGCTGAAAAAGTCTCATTCAACGTCGATGAATGAACATTTCATGCTAAAGGAAGTGTTACAGAACTGATGTTACGCAGCCTAATATTGCGTGAACACTTATTGTACAAGCTAAGTCACTGCAAGATTTAATAAAAATCTAGAAAACTAGTAAAATAAAATTAAAGCTGAAAATATTTACATATTAATAGAAAGAAGTGCTACTACATTTGAATAACAAAGCTGCAATGTTCGCGAGACAAGAAAAATTGTGATCGAGTTTAAAAGTTCTAACGAAGAGATTATATTCTGACCGAATTAAATTATATCAATCGGTCTTAAGCAGCAGATACTTAAACAAGCTTCGAGTAGGTTTTTGTGAGAAAGGCAATTCTTGCGAAGCGGCCGAGATATTCAACAAACAAGACGGGAGCAGAAGGTTTAATCTCTATGAGGTACAAATCGCTCGTTATGTAAATTGAATCTCTCGCAAATTTGAATCGCTTTCATAAGCCAATCCCCTGTGAATAAAAACAATGGGATACTCTTTCAACATTTTAGATATTTCTTGAGCAGAGAATTTATCTCGGCCCATTAATTATTCAACTGCGTAAGTAGAAGGTAGTTGTTACACGAAAGTAATATCGTTTTTTGCCAAAATTTTCCTCAACTTGTCTACATTTTACAAAAGTTTTGTTTTTCTTTTACATCGAATTACGTATCTGGGAAGAGAGATTCATTGCCCGGTATCGATAAATGTGTAGGTATATTAGACTCGGCTTGTTTTGAAATATTAATAAAAGCTAACGTAAGGATATTTCTACGGGCCGCACGTCCACTCAAAACGAATGAACTGTCAGTAAATTGGGGACATTCATTCGTTGAAAAAGATCAAATGCAGTTACGACGGGAAATTTTAACCGTTTTCAGCGCAATTACTCAAAATAGAACAATGTTGAAACTATAATATTTGCTTTGCTCCGTCAAAACCGTGGCGTATTGTCTGGGGGCCGAGACAAAAACAACACTCTATGGTTATAAAGTTCGCCAATCCTTTTTATATTGTTCCTTTAGAGTACACTCGACTCAAACAATAACCGTGATTAAATAACTCTCCGTTTAATTTCAGCTTCATTTTAACTAGTTGCATTTTTAGGCTTTATTTTGTGATTTAGTAAAGTTACCATCACCATGCTAATGGGAAGTTAAGACTGATAAATTCTTGAATACACATTATAAAAATACACGTACGTAAAAGGAACTAGTACATCAGTATAAATACTAAGGTGGACTACGTAGGCTAGGTTTAATAATATGTTAAAGTATGAGCGCTCTTCATAAATACTTAATATCTGCACTGCAAGTAACGCTCGCTCAGCCACGACCCAGACAGCCAAGTAGAATTGTGAACAGTGTATTACGTATGTTAAAAATTGTTGATACAACTTACAACTGTCTCACAAGTGACGGCAATAAAAACGAACAAAACGACGAATAGCTGAGTCCCACAATGACAGAGCTAGGCGCGGTGTCAAGTACAGAAAATTATGTCCATTCATCTAGCGCAGGCGAGGATTAAGCGAAACGAGGTCGCATCTTCAACATCCTGACTTGTGACTCCGACTGGGGACAACTTTAAGCGTTTTCAACATCACGTAAGCCCGCTAATTAAAATGTTTGTTGCCATTGAACGCGACCTGGCCGAATGTGTTTTATGAGCTCGCTTGTCTCCGTGCGCCTGACATGCTAAATTATGAATGAAACGTGATTAGAGAATGTAAACGTAGTGGGACGCCCTTAGGCTAGGCAAGCGACGGTATTCGTAGAATGCCTCGGGATGTATGACAGACTCTGAGGATCGTACTATGTCGAGCACTTAGAGAAGCATATATGCAGTGTACACTGTACAGACTGCTGAAGTTTAATCATAATAAGATAGTTATTAGGGAAATATTATATCTGGATGATATACATGCTTATTGGAATTTTATTATTGAAATAAATGATTTTTGGTGCGGATCATAAACTGCGTGGTGGTCTGTTAGTAAGCGGACTAGACGCGACTGCCAACATGTACACGGTGGTTGCGGTTTCAAATCCCAGGGCACACCTCTGAGTTTTCGGGGTCATGTGTGTATTGATAGTCAATCACCACACGCTATTACGGTGATAGAAAACATCGTGAGGAAATCTGCATACCCATAACGATTTGTAAAAAAATATATGGTATGTAAAGTGCGCCAACCCGCACTAGGCCAGCGTAGTGGACTATACATAGCCTAATCCCTCTGCAGTGGCACGTGTAGGAGATCATGTAAGTTTCCTTAATATTTAGATTCCACATCACACAGTATATAAGAAGTAAAAAATGTGTAGACGCTGTGGATTTTATGGTCGATGACAAAAATCTATATGATTACCAGATTCTTGCCTTGGTTCCTGGTCTTGTAGAACTTAAAAGGCTCTTAAAACCTCTAATGTGATACAGCAGACACTTATCTTATTGTGTGGTCGTAGCCATGTATACGTCTTCCAGTGCATGAACTATCGACCGAGACACGAATAGAATGTAATAATCCAAATAGAAGTTGTATTCCAGAAGCACTTTACTACCGTTTGTATTGTGTTATGTTATAAAGGACATAAATTATGAGCAATCCATTTTAGATTCGAATACCGGATGAAACTGGTATAGGTATACTCGTCTGACTTCGAAGTAACGTATATTCAGAATTAGAAATCGTTTATTTTTTCAAAATGTAGGTACGTTGAATTCATAGTTATGGTTCACTTTGACGGTGTAGGAAAATATTTTGAAGAAGCCTGCATGTGTTGTAAGTTCCACCATGAGTTTCAAAGACATTTGAAGTCTTGGTGGAATGGTGCCCGTGCTTAGTCCGTGGTGAACTGAGAACTTTGTGCTGGTGTCTAGTAGTAGAACCCAGAGAACATGACATTGCATTTTTCTTCGCCCTATGTACGATTTTGAGTAGAACAGCAAATTCAGAGTACTAGAATTCATTGCACTTACAATATTTTGATTTTATATTATTAACATTCTTACATATTACCAAAAAAATACATTCAGGGAATAAGTGCTGATGTTCTATTTAGAATCTAACTAACTCATCGACTATTTCCGATTTCATTCGATAAATACACCGTTGTTTATAAGCAAGAGCATATGTGATATTCAATATTATGGAACCACAAAAAATAGCCAATATTATTTTGCTCTAAAAATATAGGCGAGCAAATTCAGTAAAGATTGATTATTCCGAGCGCGGAGTTGAAAGGTAACAAACAAACCGGTTTCGGATCACAGTATTAGAATAGATTACTGTTATAAACCCAGAACGATGGAGATCATATTGCCTGTGAATCATGACAATGTATACAATCTTCTTTGTTTTCACACCTTTTTGACACATCCTTGTGACGTCATCTATTCATGAACTTTGACTAGGAAAAATCTATACAAATAATTATGAGTTTTATAAAATCATCAAAATCGTTTGTATTATTCTATATGTTATTGACCTCAAACTACATTTAACTTGTAGTGATATTCCCATGACATTTCTTATCACGTACATCCGTGGCGATAAAAGATGTTTAGGACCAATAAAACCCAATACTGAAGACAAAATTACCTAAGAAATACAAGCAAATCCTAAGCATTGCACTTTAGTGCGTATTAAAAATAAAATCGGATATTTGGTAAAGCAGGAACGAACAACGGAGACAGTAAGGAGAGCTTGGATAATGTCCTCTGGCACTAATTAAAACTTTGGAAATAGCGAGGAAAAGGGTTGAGAAATATGGCGTTTGGCGGATAGTAATGACGCTGTGGTCCTGTTTAATTCCCTCAGTTTTTCTTACCGTGCTCCTGAATTATTACATTAAAAACCCTATTAAATCGAACAATCTCCTTGTGGTGGGCAAATACTTAAACTTTTTACTTGAGTTACAAATTAAAAGGTTGCGTAAACATACTTTAACTTGCCAAAATACTCGGGAATTGATTAAAATACTTATATTAATAAAACTGCCGTTAAGAAAATAGCCTCAGTACATTCCATTAAAAGGAAAATGTTAAATAAGTTTTTGTGGGCATTATTATATAGACTTGTACATTTGAACCGCGAGTTGTTTGGAGGTCTGAGTAATGTTTATTAAATGCGAAAAAAATGTTTTTACCACAACACCGGGCTCTGGATTTCCGAGAACGTAGTTCTACGATATTAATTTCTGTATAATATGGTAAATTGCAGGAAAAAATCGATTAAAACCTCAATTTCTTTCCTTAATAGTATTTTATTTAATCACTGCTCCGGTTATTTTAAAACCCCCTTGTGCGCCAAACATTTCATTATCAGCTAAAACTAATTATAAATTAGTATATTATAATTGCATCACCATAATTTCACAAATCTTAAGATAAATAATTATAGCATTCTCACCTTCCTGTAGCCGCACAACCAAGAAGTGCCATTATTATTTCGATTTATTTCGCCGAATCAAAGCTAAATCACGGAGTCTGTATTTATATTTATATCCAGCTTCATTTTGATTTTTTTTGTTTTGCCTTAGAAAGGAAGTGGCGTATTAATTAATTCCCTCATCAATCATTGCCGCCGTCTCGCTGAACCTCGACGTCATTCACAATGTAACAAGTCGACGAGAGCGCACAAAAATGAAAGTGGCTGCCACCTATCGCACCTATTCTCGTTATATTTCATACGTCATCGTTTTCTTTTTAGGCACTTGTGTTAATGATTATATTGACTTATAAGTGGATAAGAAGCTTGGTGATCAGTTAAGGGTAAGATGTTAATCACCTCTACCTTTGCACAGCCACTGCAGTTAAAACCGTAGCAGTGTTCACATTCTTTAAAAATGGTTTAGAAGGGAGAAAGAAATAGCAAACGGCCAATAAATGTTCCTTAAAAGTCATTTTGGTAATCAATAGAACAAATCACCACAGTATATATGCGTTGTGTCACGTCGTTTTTCACAATCACACTACTATTACAATGATCACTCATACCGTACTTTAAACTAGTTACCACAAACCTCTATCACATCCAAATTGACGGCTTCCGTGGCGCAGTTGGTTAGACGCCGGGTGTGAAGCGAGAGGCTGCGGGTTCGATCCCTGCACCGAGACGAATGTTTGTGTGAACCATAAGTACGTGTTTCGGGTCTGGGTATTTGTGAGACCGAAAAGTCTCTAATAGTTCCTGATACCTACGACACAAGACTCGATCTTAGTGTGGGGTCAGGACTATGTATGTGACTGTTGGGTGTATTAATTATTGTTTAAAAATGTGTATAAATTTCAATCTATATCAGCCCATATACGTCCCACTGCAGGGCACGGGCCTACTCTACAATCGAGAGAATCGATTGAGAGTGGTTAGGCCATATAGTCCACCACGCTGGCCTAGTGCGGGTTGGCGGACTTACATACCGTAGAAATTCTTTAAAATCGCTACGGTATGCAGGTTTCCTCACGATGTTTTCCTTCACCGTTAAAGTGCGTGGTGATTGACTATCAATACACACATAACTCCGAAAAGTCAGAGGTGTGCCCTGGGATTTGAACCCGCGACCACCGTGAACATGTAGGCAGCCGCGTCTGGTCCGTTACCAACAGGCCACCACGCACACACATAAATTTCAATAAAACCGTCTAAAAGACGAAAAACTGAGAATAAATACCTATACAAGGTAGTGAGACTCAGGATTACCGAAATGCGAAGCGCCGACTTGAGTCAATACGACGGGTTTTCGCATCCGGGTGTCGCCGTAAATGAAATCTGCATGACACAAAAACCGCCCTAAAGGCAGCGGTGCGGCAACCGGTGTCTAGTTACCGCTGGAAAAATATTTACAAGGCTCGTGTTATCCGTATTCATATACACACATATCTACCTAATGTATGTACTACAAACTAGATAGATAAAACTTTTATTTTAGCTACAATAAGTACAAAACAATAATAAAAATTAACATCAATACAAATAATTATTGCGAAAACTCAAAACTAAACAAAAAGAGCAAATAAAACAAACATATGTACGTACATAAACGTACATTACTTAAGGATGCTCTACTTTACAAGTGTGTTATGGCCTGTTGGTGACGAACTGGATGCGATCTGCCGATGTGACGATAGCTGTGGGGCGAAACTTCAAGTACATAATTTATATTTGGCAACTACCAAACCGTCTAAAGGTGATGGAAAACATTGTAGACAAAGTCGCATAACATAGACATATTTACAACATTTTTTATCGTATGTGAAGTCCTACTTGATACATGTATATGTCGCGGTCCGCGTTGTTTGCTTACATATTGCATTTGCTCAAAAGAGTTATCGACCGCGCCTATCTCTCTCCAAGCATTTACAAAATGGACTATGATATTGCAGTGATCGAAAGAGATTAATCGCCACTTTAATGTTCAAATCAGGACTGAATATTATCCTTGAAGACTTAGCTCTTAATCATAAATTAACCCTAATGCGTTGCCCCTTTATGGTCAGGCTTCTTATCACGTGTAGAGCTTGAGAAATAGTCAACCACGACATCCCGGTCGGTAGATTTCTTTTAATTACCGGCCCGTCTTAAATTTTCAACTCCCTCATAATATGGTTTGCGACGCCAATTAACAACTTCTGTCGAAAGTCGTAGTTTTTCACAATAAATGTAGTTAATATAATCCAATTTTCTTCAGCAGTACCAGGAAATACACTCTACTAAGTGGAAAATCCTTACATTATCGTTATTGCAACAAAAATAAACAACACCCATTTCTCACTACACCGCCAATTAAATTCAATGGCACTCTGACAAATTACTGTGTTCCGTTATAGTAAATGAATTGATCTCCTGATCGCCGAATCCGACACTGTTCGTCTAACATCGAACTAGACAGGGCGAAAACGTTTGCTATTTGAACGCAATCTTTCGACTTCCTGCGGAGTCGCCAGCAGCGCAATTAGGCACAGGAAGCTAGTTAATGACGTATACAGAGCCAATCTTTTCGTTTACACTTGTTCAGTCCATAACAATAAGATATTTTCCTCGCAAATATCAGCGCAAACCTCCTTTCTGTAATTAGCAACGTGCTTTTGATAACTCGATACTGGCTGGCGTAGTTCTAACTTTTGTTTTTTAGAATTGAATTTGATTTTTTATGCTTTTTATTCGCTCTTGGAATATTGTGTTCATTAACGTTACTGGCTGATCTTGTTTCAAGTTTATTTTTAATTTGAATCCATGTTTCATTTGTTCTCGGTCTAAGTAATGATGTATTTTTTTATTTTATTTGTTGACTTTTCGACATGAGTTGTATAGTGTTGACGTGGTCCTATTTAGTCACAAAAACCATGTGTATGAAGAAACATACTCTCTCTTATGTCTCTATATTTCCGACTCTTATGTATACTATATAGTTTATATGAACATCATCTGGGAGTCCCTCTACACTTTATGATTTGGTTCATATCACACCACGCTGTGGCTTTGCAGAAGTATGAATTTTATTAAACTAGTGAGACTAATGCAAGAGTTTTCCAACCATTCATAGCATGTCACAGCTTAGCGACTGAATGACTTAGTTACTATACCGCTTTTCTGTTAACTAAGAATAACAATATTATAAGTGGCTTCTAATCCAAGATAAAGAATGATTTTGATTGTATAAATATTAACAGGATCCCATGGAGACTTTAAATCATCAATCCCAATTCTTGCAATTTTACCATGATCCAAGAGTTTTTTTTATAGTCCTAACTTAATTAATTTAGAATGACAATAGGATATAAATTCCCCTTTCAAATTCAACATATATTTTTTTACTTTAAACAATTTGTATATTTTAAAGATTTTATAATATATATTTGAATGCTTTTTATTGTCACGTTATAAAATGGGAAGACTAATTATGCCCCGTCTATCCGTTCATACATCTGAGTTCCATAACTCTTTCAGTTTAAGGCAGATAATTAAATTTTTCAGAAGCATGCTCTTTAATTACTACACTTAAAAATAAGGTCCATTTTTTATGAACATCTCTCTGGATTAAAGGGTTTTTACTGTGGATAACATTTTACATTGTAAAACATCTTGGAATTAAATATGAAATGTATTTTGACAGGATTAGTTTAGTATTTAGACCAGATACTTAAATAAAAAGGGAACTTTGGATAACATATTATGTACATAAATTAATGGTTAATAACTACAATATGCATTCACACACACAGATACAAGTCTTATATTACAGGCGTTTCGGTCTCACAATGCTTAGGCCCGAAATATTTATGAACCTCGCAAAAAATTGTGTCGAGGCGGGAATCGAATCCTCAGTTTCCCATATCGCGTACTGCGTCTTAACTAACCACGACAGATCTGAATATCAAATAGAATGAATTCGTAATTTTTTTGTTGATTGGAAGATATTTTTCAGTAGATTAAAAACGCTTGTCTAATAGATTATAATTATTGGCTCATTTTGTTCCAGCGTAAAATCATTAAACCAGAAGTTAAATTGTTTATAAACGAAATAACTTTTTAGGATTCCGCAATCAAACAGTTTCTAAAGAACCTTTGTGTTAAGCTAACAGTATCCTTCAAAGTAACAGAAGTCAGTCCCTCTTACATAAAATAATATACATGTTTACTCACTATAAATTGATCTCAAAAGCGGTGAATGCAAATAAAAGTTGTTTTAATTATTAAAAAATATATTCATTTAGGCTTATTTTTTGTTTATTTAAAATTTAGTATTAAATTTCCTCAAAGTATTTTTTCTCCGAATACCACACTTAACCATAGAAAACGGGATGCGAATTTTAATTGGGAAGTAATGTAAATTGTGTGTTCTATTGTGTTCTTACTTTGTTTATTTAAGACACAAATGCCACTCAAATCAAGTATACTTGGATTAAAATGTATTAATTCATCGTAGCCGCTCGTTAACAAATCTGCTCGGTAAAGATGATCCAAACGGCCCCTTTCTCCCCCGGCCAACAATTTACGTACTAAATAAGAGAGCCCGGTGTGCATCACGCTCACCCGTAATAAACCCACAGAAAACGTGCCCCCATCCATCCTTTTATTTCAATATACCTGAAGTTGTTCACAAAGTTTAAGCATTATTACGTTGAAAATAAAAGCGAGACGCTCTTTTTTCCGGGGCTTCGGGTGAGCTGGGGATTTTTAGAATTTGCCCTCAAGCAATGCTGACAGCCGCCATGGCTGGTTAAAGCTGAGTGTGAATAGTAAGGCTACAGGTTTGATTCCCGAGATAAATATTTCGTATGATTCACAAATATTTTATTTGGAAAATCTTCCGGAGTAAGACTTGAAAGTTTCGCCCAATTTCTGATATTCACAACACGGCTTGTACCTTAATGTGAGGTTACGAATTGTAAATATACCCAATTAATGGATGTATTTATATTAACAAATGTTTTTTGTTGCTCATTTATAGACAAAAGAATAGTGTTTGCCACAATCATTGAAATAAATTCCATTACGAGGAGAAAGTGCGATTCTTCGTCACGCGTAGTCTAATGATATAATAAAGTTAGGAGAAAGAAAACTTTGCACCGAGCGTGGCGGCAGCGGGCCGCTCTTTTGCGTATTTATTAACTTCGCCAACATAAAAAGAGCTTTGATTCCCCTTATTTTAAGGTGGGGCGCGAAGAATCAGTTTCTCTCAACAGGCCTACCATTAATGGTCGTGTTGTGAAATCTGTTTGTAGTAAAGTCGTCACGTGCTCCCGCTGATGAGCCGTAGACGTGATATCACTCAGTCGAACGTGACTCTCGGTTTATTTGAGACATCACGCCTCAAGCCTACCGAGTCTAGTGAAATATAAATATCTACGTACCTGCAAAATGTACCTGATATAGACTGCTTAATGAATTTAACATTTAAAGGTAACTTACGGCAACTATACAAATATACCTATATAAATGCATATTTTAGAAATAACATGCTCTTTTAAAAAGTAATTTCCAACACAAAATTACTACATTTCAAAGAAAACTCGCTTGGAATTGAATTCATAATTTCAGTTTCAAATGGTTCTGTATTTTTATTAGTATAAAAGTCAATCATTGCAATTTCTTCAATTAGGAGTAATCTCGAAAATGAGAAATGGGAAAAGTTCATTCTGCGAGCGATCGAGTTGTGGCCAAAATTTTTTAATGAAGTCTGAAATGGCCGCCTCTTTTTGTTATGAAAAATTAATTTCGCTTTTAATTTTGAACAGATAAAGTGACTTTTTAAAGAGATTTTGAGTGTGAAACGAGTGTTAAAGAAACGTCGCTATAAATTATTTTATTAAAAGAGATTAAAATGTAAAAATTTCTGAGCTAATGAACATAAAAAAGATAGCATTCAGTGAAACCTAATAAATGCAAAGTCATATTTTTGCTATTCTTACATACAATTCGCTCTACATGAGGTTTTAATTCGAAAATAATTAATTCATTAAAATAAAATGTGTCTTAAACAAGATTTCATTAAAACTAAAGATTATTTGGTTGCTAGTTTAAAAGTTATTGAAATTTTAATATGACCACATGTCGCGGCATGTTTCCTTAACCTATTTTCTATTTTAAGTGAAGCACTACTACACTATCATATCTTAAAATGCTCACAAAATGTAGAATACCTATGTATCTTACAACAGCGCTGAAGGAAAGCACAAAATATAAATATGATTTATATTAAAAGTCTTAAAACAAAAACGGCGTAATCAGTAGACCGGCATCCATCTTGAAAATTGCGTTCAAAGCATTTTAGACATGCACTTCCTTGATAAATGGCTGTCTTTTTATAAGATAGACACTTAAATGGTCCGTGTAACGATTCATTCGCCGAAATGCTTTGATTTATTTTATTTCGTTCCTTTCATAACATCTTTCCTGTCAGTCCGAGCTCCTAATATAAAACAAATGAACTTGTCATTATATACCAAATTGATATCTATCTATATACATATAAATAAAATTGAAGTGTCTGTTTGTAAAGTTTTTTTTTTTTAAGTACATTTCGTTATTTACACGATACCTTTACCGAAAATGAACTTTTTTTGAAGTGAAACTTCTTTATCGGCGTTGGAAAAAATTTTTCGTTACGCGTCACATTCTTCCGTTACGCGCCATCTTTTTTTTTTAGTAAATTAGTACCCACTTCAGTAAGCCACACCCCCAACCGTTTCCAAGCCCCACCCAAAATTTTAAGTCCCACCCACTTTTTTGTAATTTGATCCTTACCCCCCCTCTGGCCTTCCCCCACCCTAAATCCAAAACAGTGTCCAATAGCCTCCCCACGAAACCTCCCCCCCCCCGCTTACCCCCACCCTAAAAATTTTACCTCACCCCCCCTACTCATATCTCCGGCATTATCCATCGTAGACCCACCGACCTTGGGTTCATTGGAACCGGCTCGGTGAGGGCTACAATTCTGCCCCAACAGAATTCCCGAATTCCCCCTCCACAACTTTCCCCACCCAAAAATATTTTAAGGTGCCCAATAGCCCCCCCACGAAACCTAACCCCCCCCCGCCCCTACTCCCACCTAAAATTTTTACCTCACCCCCCCTAAACCTATCTCGGCCAATAAAGGTCGTGGACCCACCGAGCTTGGTATCCTCGGAACCGTCTCGGTGAGGGCTACAAATTGGCCCCGATAGAAATCCCAAATTCCCTCAAAAATTTCCCCCCTCCTAAACTTAAACTTTATTTAATTTTGCTTTATTTTACCAATTCTGTAAATTTGTAAATAGTAGATCATTTTTCGAAAAATGATGTCATAAAGAAGTTTCACTTCTTACGTGTGTACACTAATACACACACACATTTTTTTTTGTCTGTCTGTCTGACGGTGTGTCTGTTGCCGCTAATCTTGAGACGGGCTGGACCGATTTCGACGGGACTTTCACTGACAGATAGCTAATTTTGCGGGAGTAACTTAGGCTACTTAAATTTTGGAAAACTAATTAGGCTTCCGCACAAAAATAGCCCTTAAAATTAGAGGTTATTTTTTTATACATGGTGTTATAACGAGTGTGACAGAGTTCATTAGGCTTCTTCGATTTATTTTGATGTCAAAAACATTCAGGGTTACGGAGGTACGAAAAATCCCTTAAAAAATTGAACCTGATGGTATAATTCAGATCTTGAACAAGGTAGGGAAACTGGAAAGCAATATTTAAATCGTAATTGATTTCGTAAGTGGTTCATTGGTTTTAGAATTTCACATTTCTGGGACGGGTGCGGGGAGCAGGGAGATGGAGGGGGGGGATGAGGAATTCTGATATATTTGTTACTTTTTTATACTCAAAAGGATAGGATGGGACTGGATTACGTACCTTGAGTGAGAATGAGACAGGACGGTTGAGATATAACGGGACGGGATGGGATGGGATGGGAATTTCATCACGTTAATCACGCAGACGAAGTTTGCGGGCAGAAGCTAGTTTAAAAATATAAAAGATAAGTTTCTACAATCAAAAGATACCAATGTCTTTTTCTTATCCCGCATTAGGTTTCTTTCTATATGAACCAACCAAGTAAATATTATGGTAAATGCAGGACAATCCAAATAGATGTATATGTATAGAATTACTTAGTTATTGATGGACGGGTGTCCATTTGCTTAAAAGCGTGATGTCCACCATGTCGTCATAAAATCATAAGTCAAATTATTTTGTAACTTTCTTTAAAATCATGGCACAGAAAAGACACGCAATTAAGACACTTAAAAGATCAATACGCTGACCGATCGGTATTTAACTGTAATAATGTGAACATATACAATAACATAAAAATAAAAATATCGCACATTTATAACCAAGCGAATCAGCGGCATTTTTAAAATTGACACATGAGCGCGATTGTCACGTGGAACAAAGGATATCTGACGTTTTTATCGTCTCTTGAAATTTACATACACAAGTAGAACTTTTTCATATGTGAGGATATAAAAAATATATTCTTTTAGTTTGATAGCCTCTCATTTACTTTTATGACCTCGGACAAGAATTAATGAATAACAAAACCGAATATTTAACTCAAATAAAATACATTTCGGAACCTGTTAAATGAATTCATGACGTCATAATAGTCGACAGATTATCATAGAATATGTAAGGCAATGTAGTAGTAAATGTATGTAAAATGTGAAAAATTGTAGTAAATCTCGCGACGTGTCACTTAAACTCTTGTCGTGGACTAATGTCACAACGGCTGACGCAAAACAGCTGCACTAGGCTTGCGCAACATAAATGAATAATGCACCATTCCTACTACATTCTTTACATAACGCAATCAACCCTGAAATAAATGCTCGGCTAAAAGAACTTGACGGTTTTACTCCTTGAAAATGTTCGCTTTATTTCTACTGCATTTGCAGTAATTTATTGGTTGATTAAAGAACTTCATTTGCAGATAGAAGAATAGCTGAAAGTATATTAACAGATTGTGTTAATTTTTTCTCCTCAACAACCACTGCCGAACTTAGGTGTTGTAATGTTTTATTTGGAATTAAATAAAAGCCTTTTAAGATTGAACACTTTTATTTCAGCAACACGTGACAAGTCGTATTCGTTACATTTTCCCAAACGTTCTAGAAGCTTCTGACACAAAACAAAAATGACCAACTAAAAAGAATCAAACAAAACAGTATAAACTTATATTTAAATATGATATTACATTGTATCTTAACATTAGGCATTCCTCAAGGTTTTTTATAGCGGCAAATTGGAAACGGCCTTCACCCAGCCATTTCTAGCAATCTCAACTACGTCACTCAATATTTGTACAATTAACCATATTACCTATTATTAATGTAATGTTTATATTGAATTGAGACAGTTTAAATTCGCTAAACACATAAAGATATAAAAACAGTGTAACGCGACGTATAATCAACGTTACGTAAAATAAACACCAAAAAACAATGCAAACATTTTCTCTGAACATTCATTTTATCCGTAGTTTATAAGGAATGTTATTTTCGCAATTTCTATTCACTGAAACAAAACTACGTGCAATCACCGTGGATTTCTTTGTGCATTAATTATATTAGTTTTCCGCGTATGTAACGAGCTACCAAATGGCACGCGTACAGAAAAAAACGGGTCACAAAACACAGGCTGCGCTGCGACCACATTAATAATTTATCAGCCACATGACGGCTGTTTGCTAATAAAGCGTGGATTCGCGCTGGAAATATTAATAAAAGCAGCTTGCAGCCGGAACTCGCTTCGTCGGAACTGGCGCCGCTTGCCCACCCAATGACAAATGACCAGTACGAACTTTCATTTAGTTTCCATTTGAATTTGCAAACAAATCAGAAACCAGATACAATTCTTCAATGGAACGTGATAACTGGGGTATTGAAATATTTCTTTTTAAATATTATATATACTTCTTCGCCGTTGGTTGGTTTGTTTATTTTTTACTCTTGGGTGGAAAAGTGATGACACTGCGCGTGCCAGTACCAGTGCAAGATTGTGTCGACTACTTATCGGTAGCTACAGTTATACCAGCTTGCTTCAAACTCGTATGCGGTCACAAAATAATTTTAGGATTTGAATTGTTCCTGAATACTCGCTGCTTCCAACAAGCCACTCTAGAAAGATTTTGACAAGGCCTATTGTTAAATAGCGAGCATACTGTACCTGATCATGCTAAGATCTTGAAATAATACACATTCAATTTTTATTTTATTTAATGTTACTTCCCGAAACGCATTAAATCGGTTTTAATCTGCTTCATTTTTGAGATGATTTAATGTATGGATCACAAGATTTTTCCCGCGGCTTTGCTTACGTTATTATACTTTTCTGTGCCCATAACAAAATACTCGCATATTTTTTAAAATTATCGTTTAACTTGTTCCAGCGTGAGAGAGTAACAAATAGTATCACATTAGTCAAAAGTTTATATATGTCTATATTCTAATACTGTGAATTAATATTGTACAAGTGATTTCCCCTTTATTGTCACACTGATTTATCATTGGCTTGATGGTCGAGATCGTAAGGCGGCGTCGCCGCGGGGAAATATGGCCTCTTTGAAGCGTCGAAAGATGGGTAATTTCATTGAATTTATGAACGTATCACCGACGGAATTGCATAGTTGATATTTCTTATGAAAAAGTGCGGTAAGCATTAATATTCCTTTCGCAACGAGACATTTATATTTCTCATGTAATTAATCGATGGGACATAATATATAGCATTTAGCCAGATATAAAAAACTACCTATATAAAAGACGTAACTATATTACTTATACACATAAACTAACGCCTTATTCCTAGAAGGGTTAGCAGAGGTGCTATGCTACCAGGACACCCACATTTCGCCTTGTATGTTACGTCTCACGATGTGATAGGGGGCAAGCCTATCGCCATATCGGGCACTAATTCCTTACTGCGGGCTGCTAATGAATGGAAAACTACAATATCACTGCCCAACCCGGGATTCGAACCCTCAGCTTTGTAATCGTACCGTAGTACAACTACGCCACCGAGGCAGTATATCGCATTACTATATTAATATTGAAAATACATGCGTTGTAAAATTGTATTAACGTAAATATGTTTTTGTCTGTTGCAATAAGCCTCTAGATGCCAATATGCATGAAATGGACTTGATTAAACTTTATTGTACAAAAATAAAAGGGACGTTTGAACGTAGCGTTACTGAAAGTTAAGGTGAAAATATCTTTAATGCATGTATTTTGTAGAGTCGTAAATGTGATGATAAATGAAAGGATAGAGGAAGGGTTAAACATATAGGTTGCATGATAAATGATGAGAATGAATGGAGTGTACGACAAAACACAACTAACCAAGAATGAAAGAGGGCGACATGGAACGCTAACCCCAAATAATATGAGCCCAGGAGAGAATATAAGATTTATGAACCTACTTCAACTGTCTGTACTACTGATACAATATTCAATAAATTACAATATTCAGATATTACTAGAGATATTGTGAAGTCTGTATTTACTGAATTAGTTAGCAAAGTGGAAATCAAGTTCACTTTGTACTGAATGATTAATGGTTCGTATGTATTCGTTACAGATTTAGTTTTGATTAAGTTGAGCAACCAACAATCATGCCAGTTAATAAATCATACGTAAACGCGAAATTTATTTAGTCTCATTCAAATTGTAATAGAGCAACAGATAGAAGTTTTTTTTTTTGCATAGAAATCGTTGATGATATACAGACAGCGATAAGACCATCAATTGGACTGTAAACATAGGTGAAGTGTTTATTGTATACTATTCTTTATTTTGATGTACATTAAAATGTAATAAATAATTAAATATAACAAAGAGTAAAAGGATTTTCATTGAAAGTTGGACACAGAGTAACAGTATATGTATCGGACAAATAATCACTATTTAGGAAAAATCACTGGTAAAAACTAGTCCTGCATACAGATTTGACTTTGTATTAGTTAAACAAAGTATCAAAGTGTAATAGTCAACAGAAACTGAAATACATAAATGAGAACTGGACGTAAAACAAAAAAATAAATAAAAGGAACAAGGGTTACAACATTTGAATGCTCCAAGAGAGTCAACATTATAAAAATGGAATTTCGGGCACATGTTGCAGAAAAACATCATTGTTACAAAATACACGCATTATTTGTAAAACTGTGAGTAGAAACACAAAAACACAATTAGAGAACCAGCAGTAGTCGGCTAACGTACACACTATCCTGTGATACAAATGCAATATCGAAACACTTTTAGTAGCGTTCGCAACAAAAGCGGAATATTTTGTATACATTTTACTGCGTCTCAGTCTGTGACAATATTGTGGACGCTTTCGTTGCAAAATGGTAGGTTTTTACTACCTCCCACAAAACCGTTTGAAAACATTACATTCGCGATATGGTTCCGGCTACTTCGGGTAATTTAAAAAATAATATTGAATTTGTTCCGGCAAATTTATTTGTGGCAACCAAATACCCGATGGATTTTCATTCAATAGAGCAGTGTCAATCACGACAACCTTTAGAGTAAATTTTATATGAATTCTGCGAATTCGAAGCCATAGAAATTAGAAACACAAATTATATTTACAACAGCGAATAATGGGCGTGTTGCGTACAACGTACAAGTTTTAGCAGAAAAGCGACATAATGTTTTGAATGTTACAGCAGACGGCCCGTACATTTCGCCGACTCTAGATGCTCGTTACGGTGACAAAACATGGTTTTTAGTTTCCTCAACTCACCTTGTATCTATTCCAAGTGCAATTTTCTCGTTTAGTCACCTATGTGTGTGTTGCTTTGTTCTCGGCCGGGTGTGTGAAACTTGGATATTTAAGTTTTAACCGAGTTTAAACTTTGTATAATGGGGGAAACTGGCCTTGACAGGCAAATAATGACATTAATGACCAACTTTATCATACTGTTACTAACCTACATTGCATAAACTTAGCGCTTGAAACTCGACGAACTATTAAAGAAATGAGACGCAGTGAGAACTAAGGAGGCAAGCCACACGATCGTTGAAAGTTACGTAGTTTAGGAACATAGATGTTTATGGATATTAGCATCCAATCACATTCATTATGCAGCACAATAACTATGAAGCCAATCCCTTTTGAACACGTTTCGTTGTTGTTAATGAATTAATAATTGTGCAGAGGTAGTGACGCGATCGCAAGCACTCCATGAACGTGCTAGTTGCTATCACTTGTTAAATTATTCGTGTTACTTAACATTTCAGAAAGTTGGTACCGCGAATAACGGAACAAGCTGAAGTGGTTAGTTGACACTTTGTTGCAAGGTCTTTGGAACAAGTACGACTGTCGGCGACAGTATCGCGGGTGTCGAGGAAGCTGCAACTTTGTGGTTACATTTGTGATAAGCCCGCAGACGTACCTCCGGGACGCGTCATCGAATCTGTTTGGTCATCAGTTTTCGCGTTTACTCCGAATTGCAGTTTCAGCTTTTCGTGTTAGCTCGTATCTGTAAGAGGACACAAATATGGGTGTTGCGGAAATAGTTGATTTATTATTTTCCGATCTGTCTTTTGCCTGGTGTCATCCTTATTGGGATTTTACGGTCTCACACAAATCATGTCCTTCGACTCTCAACCCGGTCGAAGTGAATTTTTATAACGGATCAGTCCGATAGTAGGAGTCCAACAATTCCTTCCATTATCCAATTTATAAACACACGTTCCCACAAATTTATGAATTCGCAATTTAAATTCCATATTAAAAAATAACAGTTTCTGAATCGATTTAAATCGATATATCATAGAATCAATTCGATATAGACAAACCATGATTGCTAATACAGAGTGTTGTTTGCAGGCGGCGTCGAGGTGCCCGAGTTCGGAGAGTCCATCACGAACCTGACTGTTCCTATTGGACGTGACGCGACTTTCGAGTGCATAGTTGTCAACCTTGGCAATTATCGGGTAAGCACTTTTTGCACTTATGTGAAATGTGACCGGAATGTATATTTACAATATTTTTATAAAATAACTGTATTATTTTTTACTTTAATTGCATGTGGATCTACTTATTCCTCTTTCAGCAATGATGTTTTTAAAGATTTAATACTTAGTTTATTCATCAGAAAACAAATATAGAAATTATTCCAAAGCTTTCGTTCTCTAAAAAGTACTCTAGGGTATACGTACACCCACATATGTATAGGGTATAGGGTATACCCATATATGTATGAAAGTAGTTCCCATCTAGGATCAGCTCATTTCCCTCCTATATCTATAAAGCCAGCATAATAAATATAGATTATCGGTATCGATTAGCAAGAAACACACATTTTGCACTGAACGACACTGCGTCACAGATCTAGATAGCACTAGACTACACTAACCATCAAATCATACCACAAATAGACTAATAAAAGATTACGTGTCCATACAGGTTGGGTGGGTGAAAGCGGACACGAAGGCGATCCAAGCGATTCACGAGCACGTGATCACGCACAACCCTCGGGTGTCGGTGTCTCACAGCGACCACTCCACCTGGTACCTCCACATCAAGAACGTGCAAGAAGAAGACAGGGGGCAGTACATGTGTCAAATTAATACGGACCCTATGAAGAGTCAAGTAAGTAATTTAGAATACTGTTTATTGGCGCCCGCGATAGCTGGATGTAGGATGTTTCTACCTGCCTGGGTAGCTGCCTTCGACACGACGGGCTGTAGCTTAATCGTGTAATGCCAGAATTTATGGATAGTGAAGACTGCGTACCATCAGGCCAGGTGGAGCGACGTTAGCTTACAGAAGCAATAAAAAATGGAAGCAAGATTGTTAATACCCTGGCTAGGTGGGCTTTCAAAATCCAAAGGCTGAGAATATAGTAGATACATATAATAGAGAACTTTATTATAATCATGCAGAAACAAAAACACTTGAGGGAATAAGTACCTACGTGAAAAACGTGAATATATAAAGTTAGGTTTTGATGAAAATATTATATCTCTCCAATAAAGATTTAAATTGAATAGTGAGCAATTCAATATTTGTATAGGTTACAGATATCTATTCGGTATGCTATCCTTTCCACCCACAAGGTAATAGAAAACCTAGTCTTTAAAAACTAAAAAGAAAAGACTCGAAACAAACAAAAGGTTAAAGAAGAAGGTAAAAATCAAAACGATGCATAATATTAATAATTCCACAAAACATTTCTATTTTATAAATATTTTGACTACAATTATCCCAATACCAAATAAAAACTAACATTGAATTAAATTATATGACAAATACAAAGGATTATCTATCAAGTTAGGAATAATAATTTTTGACGTGCTAATGCAGTTAATGCGTAACCTAATTATATTATTAAATTAGTAGTTTATGTACATTACTCACATCGATCTTCATTTAAAAATCCAGTCTGAATTGGATCAATAGCTTAGCGCACTAATAATAAACCCACACAACTGGAGTTGGTAATCACGAACAAATACATATTAATAGCAACTAAATCTAACTTCCTCTTAGAAGTGTATGCGGCAACAGTTGCCGGTAGTGTGAATAACGTATACTAGTTTGACTTGAAACCATCAGCATTGGAAATCCAAGATAGTTTAGAATTTTCAGATAATACGTGAACTTATTGCGACAGTTGGAAACTCGACGCTCGCACAGTTGACACTTATGTAAATAAGTTTCAGCGGATCTCATACTTTTGTGTTCTCGCGTTGTAATTGATATTCAAGTCTTGATTATTTTGGATAATTTCGTTTTAATCATTGTAGGAATGTTTGTGCGTAGTTATAAAAATTGTTATATTTCAAGTCTTGGCTTTCTGGCAGGATTCAGGTGTCATTAATCTAATTCTTAAATGATAATAATTTGAACGTTC
Source organism: Deilephila elpenor (assembly GCA_949752805.1). NCBI lineage: Eukaryota > Metazoa > Arthropoda > Insecta > Lepidoptera > Sphingidae > Deilephila > Deilephila elpenor. The sequence continues at coordinate 7,318,621 of OX457096.1, read as the reverse complement.
TTGCCTTGAACAAGTAGAAACAACCCATACTATTCGGACACATTCTACCAAACGACCCTTAAAAAGGATGAAATAATTTAATTTATTTTTAAAATTATTAAAAACCATATCAACAAAGAAAACTATTTTTTTCCCAATCCAAAACACACAACTTCACCAGTTTTACTCCTGTATTTAGTTAGAATATAATAACTTCTAACCTATACTATATCAACAGATGGGCTTCCTAGACGTAGTGATTCCTCCAGACTTCATCCCCGAAGAGACTTCGGGGGACACGATGGTTCCTGAAGGAGGCACGGCCAGGGTATCGTGTAAGGCGAGGGGAGTTCCTCCTCCAAGAGTCATGTGGAAAAGAGAAGACGGACAGGAAATTGTTGTAAGGGACCAAACTGGAGCTAAGAGCAAAGGTAAAATTTTATTTATAGTCTCCATGTTACAATTCATGAAAAGAATACAGATGGTTTTACTAAGCGAGAAAATAAAGTGATCACTAAATATTTGTTCGTTGCCTAGGTATTGTACTACTAAAATATTCACTGTGGTTTCTGCTTCTTTTTTTATTCAGCCATAGCAAAATTAACTAACTGCTGAACCCCAAAGAAAAATCCTATGCCTGGGGAGGTTTTCAGTTTCTGATATCCATAAAATAAGGGTACTGAAGTGTAAAGAATGTTTGAGAGAGTTACTAGTGTACTTAGTAAAGTATTTACTAGTACCTATAAACATTTATAGTAACTTTACACGGCGATATAGTTGTAGAAATTTCGAAGAAATCTGTCAACGCGAAAACAAAACCCCGACCGAACGTTCAGAGAACTGATACTTTTCATAGAAATAATTGTCATTTCGACGACGACGCTGCTAACGACTTCGCTATGAATGTTGGTGTGTGAAGCACAGTTTTAATAGTTATATCTTACTGTCTTATCGGATAACTTCCTGAATTTCGCTTGCAGATCTTAGTTTGAAGTGAGAATTTATTTTATAAAAGGCGTACAAATAAGTAATTAATAATTAATCAAGTAAAACATAATAACAACATTTAAAAGGAGGACTAAGTAAATAAAAGACACGAAAAATAATTAATGAGACTGTAATTATGAAAATTATATTTGTGTGACCATTAAGTACATCATAGACTTAGAATAAAAACGAAGCACTGATTTTCACGACTAGACCTTACAAACACGTGTTAAAATTACCATTAATTATTGCTATCATAACATTACACCTCGTTTAATCGATACAACAAACAAAAGAGGTCTAACGAAACCCTCAAGTGGAATAATTGAGCATTTAAACATCAGGGAGATGCGACAATATCATGTAGGTAATACGTCACATCAAGTATTTAACGGCTTAGCTGCGTGATACCTCGAAGGTAACTAACATGGGTTAACCTGTCAAAATATGACAACACACGACAGAAGCGTCCGAGCGGAATAGTTTTTGAGCCCAACGGAGTAATAGGCATGTTCTTGAATTCACTGAAGTGTAAATTATTAACAAAGAATTTGATTGAATCAGATCAGGATATTGAAGCCTAGTAGTTAGACTATTGCACTAAAAAACACCCCAATGCTTATGAGTATTAAAATAGTTATTGATATAATTAAAAAAGCTTTAAGGGTCGACAAAAATGTAAAGTTTAAATTTCATAGATATGCAGCATAGCGCTAAGCTTGTTAAATAACCGGGTACATGTCGATAGGATCGAACGTATTCAACGGCGATTTATGTATCATCTCACTTTTAACAATAACAAATGCTCACAACTACAAAAATACGAGCAGCGTTTGTATTTCTATAGAATGGAGACACTACAGGTGCGTCGGAAAGTCGCAGATATTACGTTCTTATACAAGCTGATACATAATTTCGTCGACACACCCGATATTCTGGAACGTATTAAATTAGCTGTTCCACGCTCCGGGAGTCGTCTATTGAACCGAAAAAGTTTCTATTTGCCAAATTTTAAAACTAATCTCGGCCAGCATTCACCCATATATCGCATGACTTCTGCGTATAACAGCATTAATCATAATATTGACATTTTCCGTCTTGTTTCTAAAGCGTCCTTAAAAAAATCAATAAGCTCTCTATGTAAAAGTAATATTTAATTGCTTGTAATTATTATGTTTAACGCAAGCTACACATAGTGTCTACTACGCATGTTGTGTTCACATCTAGTAGGATATAATCTTAAGTCTATCACACGTGTATACTACTGTAAACTATAACAAGATTGTATCCAGTTTTGTGAAACAAATAAAAAAAAAAAAATAATAATAATAATATATACACTAGAACAATAATGTTTCGAGGTTAAAGCCACAGTGTAAATCCCTTAAAAGTTGTATACGCAAGAAACATTTAAATCCCAAACCAAATTGTTTAAGGATAATTAATAAAAAGCGTCAAGGAAAATGAGCCCCGAAACATGACCCAGATATTCATCCCTCATAATTGTTTCACTATAATTACGTAGCCGTCCAAAAATAATTGAAACTTCGAAAGCTGCAGGAAAAATATTCATTTGTCTTAGTTTATTTGAATGGCGCAAGGACGGGCATTGTTTTTCTGAATATGTATACTACGGCAGCCTGTGCGACCGCATTTGTGGTGCCACAATGAACCGCGCACCGACTATCCCGGGATGAGTTTCGCGTCCAGTATTGTTTAAAGTTTGTCGTAATTAGTAGAGTTCAACTTTGAATGGACTTCTAAGTAGGTTTTATTATATAAAACGTACATCATTTTGACAATATTGATGAACTTGAAGCTTGACGCTTGGAGAAAGCGATAGCTGAATTGGAACGGTCCATTCTTTCTAGACAGACGACGCAAGGTCGAATTAATGGGATATCCAAATTGCCTAACCACGTGTGAATTTGTAGTGGAATCGTTCACTACAACGAGCTCAGAAATCTTTGCAAAAGAGCCTATTTAATCATAATGGTGGCCCGCTCCTGTAAGTGGAATATTTGAGTTAAACACAATATGTATGAAACTCATATAAAATATTTAATCCATTTCATAAAATTCTCAATACTCAACACCAGACACGACATGCCGTCCAATTAATTTATTTCTACATAGAATATTGATTGAAACACGGAGGTCATGTACCAAAAAATCAATCGCGTAATATACAATTTTAATAGAACTATTAGAAACAAATCGGTTTCCCATTTGTAACACTAAACGTTTATTTCACAAACTTTGCTCGATAACATATATTTTCCATTAATTGGAATGCGTAACTAATTATTACAATGTAAAAGAAACTACAACTTGATTACAGTGACACGAAATTATTAATTTCTAGAGGTATTAATGTCGATAGATTTGTTCGTTTTAAAAACAGATCCTGTGAGCCTTCATTCTAGCCCGTTCACATGTGATAAAATATCAAATTATGGTAATATTCCATACACAATGAAAACAAAAATAATTCCCACAAAAAAAAAACAAATTTAATGGCTATTTTTATCATTTTAAATATCGAACAGAATAAACTCTACGGTAAAACAAAAATGTTTTTATTTATTTTTACGTGCCAGTCAAAATATTGACATAAAAATTGCGGGTCAAGGCTGATAATACCTTTCCTTTGCTTGAAAATTGAAAAAGGAGTAATATTGAATGTTTGTTCGCAGTACTGAGTTACCAGGGTGAAGTGCTGAAGCTGACAAAGATATCACGGTCGGAGATGGGCACATACTTATGTATCGCCGGTAATGGCGTGCCTCCCACAGTGAGCAAGAGGATTCACATCAGTGTACACTGTAAGTCGATCTCACATCGTTACTCGAGAGAACCCTCTCTTGTAATTAAGGAAGTCTCAAAATTGCCGCGTGAAATATTAGTACACTGTGTTAAAAGTTGTAATTTCATGTAGGTACATCGTGTGTTTTACACATTAATTATAATTTATGTAATGTTAAGTATGTTTAAGGCCTTGAGATTGGACTAACTACTTCAAATCGTAAAGGTGAATTTCTCTTTCATAATAGATATTCAGGGAGTAAATATTAAAAAGGCCGACTTATGAAATTGGGCATCACATTTCGATGTGATATTTACTGCATAAAATGATTTAGGTTTGCTTTTGACATGATGAAATAAAAAAAATATACGAATAAATAAAATATGAACAAAACGACATCTAGAATAATAAAATTGCCCAATTGTGACACTTTTAAATTCTGAAAAATCATCCTTAAATGAAATACTCACAAGGTCTATACAATAATAATGCCAGTGGACGAAAAAAATATTTTATGGATGATAGTTTGGTGTAGTTTCTTTCTGTATTATTATTCCGCACGGGTCCGAAGCCGTAACACCTGCTTGATCCCTAATCCCCTGTTGTCTGCTCATACCTAATTGAGGGATACGGAAAATCCTTACCCGACATCTTCAAGTAAAATAAACTATATTAAGTGCGTGGTTGTCTGTTATTTAAGAATCGGACGCGATCTGTCGAGACGGTGATTGGTTGTTTCAATTTCAGGGCTCACCTCGGTGTATTGGGAGTCATATCTATTACCACGCACTTTAAATGTGATTTAAAACATTGTAAAGAATTCTACATATTACCTACAGGCTTTTTACAAGCAGTTCTGTGGTATGTGAAGTCCACTACCTCGCAATAGTCCAAGGTAGTGGAGTATGTATGACTTTGATCTAAACCCTCCCAATGAATTAATATTCGATTTTAAAAGAATCTCGTTCTGAGCAATACGTTTACAGACTGATTATATTTTGTTAATGTAATAATATTATCAATATTTACGCTCTGTTAAGATAATTAATTGTAAAATATATTTACAAGCTCAGTCATTTATAGCGTCTACGCTAAGAATACATTACGGTGCTGTTAACCCCTATAAATATTTGTATTTTATAGTCCGGATTTTACTACTCCAATGTTTGAACAATTGTCTGAGAAAATGTATTCTCAAATTCTGTGAGTATATTTGATGATTTTGCAGAAAATGACTACGTAATTAGGGACACAATTTGCTTGCTTCGTCCAATAGTTTAATAATGGTATTTAGAAGGCATTGACTCAGCCACTAACATTAAAAATAGATATATTTTAACTAAATCGATTATAATAAAAATAAATTGGTGGTAGGTACTTCGAAACGACTTGTGGTTTTCAAAATATATAGCTTAATGTGTGCTTTACCTATTGAAGTTAATTTGTTTTCTATTGTTATTTTTATATTATTAGAAGCTAACCAGGTATAAACTTTATAAAACGATAAATAATATTAAATATATAAATAAAACGCATAAAAACGAAATTATAATTTACATACCTGCCCTAACGTCTGATTATGAAAATATAACGCTATTATACGTTGTGGAAACATTAATAACAATGATGTAGATTTATTTGAGTAAATAAGCAGAAAATTATTATAACAATCGCAATTTGAAACTTGTAAGTAAAAGTCTGAGTACTAAATCATTGAGATTTACACTGCTATTATCAATTCACCCCGATGTAGGCAACGACTTGACTACATTCCGTATTTAAGGACTGTAATTACTGACATATTCATTCTATTCAATCTTTAAACGAAGTCTAATAAAATCCATTAGGTATTACCTAATTGTCGATTTAAGTCTCATCATTAATATAACATGAGCAACAGTCATAATGATCTTCCCTATCTCACCACGAACTCCCAAACAATAAACATTAGTTTAATTTCTTAGCAAATTCTCATCTTGCTAATGTATTGTTATCAGTTCATCCAGTGATTCAGGTGCCCAATCAGCTAGTGGGCGCGCCTCTAGGGACCGACGTCACGCTCGAGTGTTACGTCGAGTCTTCGCCCAAATCCATCAACTACTGGGTCAAAGACCCTGGTAAGTGACCTTGTGTTCTTATTTATGTAGTTTCAAGCATAGGTATAGACAATAATTAATAAAGTTTCAAGGTAGTTATTAAGAGATGTAAGTGGAACAGCCTTTGAATATTATATCAGTTAAAAAAGATGAGGTGAAGTTTCGTTTATTGGCGATGTAAATGGAAATAATTCTAATACTGGATATTTATCTAATAAGCAAGTGATTAAAGAAAATCTTTGTTAAATCCTCTCCGCAATACATCTTAATTTTACACCCAAAATTTTACTCGAGATAGCATTTCGTGTTCCATTTAACTGAATATCCTCTGATATTACAAAATTTGAATCGCAACAACATTTGATTAAGTCGGCCAGTGTAGCATCCGCGATAAAAGCGAAACAAATTATAAGGCAGCCATAAAACTCCTAGGTGTCTGCGCGAAGTTTTTACATTTTTCATAAAACTTCACCGTGGAAAGATGAAATTCTAATATTGAATTTGAAACCAAGTGTTTTACGTAATAAATTGTTCCCCAGGTGAGCTGATAATACCTTCGGAGCACCACGAGATGACGGTCAGGCAGAAATCCATGTTCGAAGCCGAAATGACGATGACTATTAAGAATATACGACGGGAAGACTTGGGGAGCTACATCTGTGTCGCTAAGAACTCTCTTGGGGACGTCGAGAGCAAGATAAGATTATATGGTACGAAATTGAACTGCTCGGTATTTGCAAAATATTGTGTTCCGTGTTTTAAAATATTTAATATCACGGAATACTTCTTCGTTTCTTTTGTATTTTTTTTTTTTATTATTAACGTTAATCTTTCTGAGATTCCCACGGACAAATATTATAGACGGGATCTCAATATCAATTGTATTCAAACATTTAATGTATTTACAAACAAATATTTGCATTACAAAAACGATGGATCTAGGAAAACAGTAATACGTCATGACAAGATAAATTGAGCATGACAAATGTGAATTGATATAACTAATGTATTTGTTGATCAGAAATCCCGGGGAACGACAGGCACGCGTACCAATATCCTGAGGAGAGGACGCCTTCCGAAGATGATTACGAAACTGATGGATATGACGACGAAGAATCAACTGACAGTGACAGCACCAAAACAAATAGGGTACCAGACCGAGCTAACAAATGGTACTCTAACGATGGTAAAGTAACAAGTAAAAATAACGTATCCACTTCATGTGCCACGGCTCAATCAATTATTACAATGTTTCTGCTCTATAAAATCCTAATATAATCATTGTTTATGTTCGAAACGTTTAAAACAATATAGATTCGTTATAATTTAGGTAAATTGAAGACAATTATGTATTTTTTCCGAGCGATGTAATTGTAATTGATTGGCTTGATTTGTTTCATATGTTTCGGCTGCCACATGCATAATTTAGCTGAAACGATTTTATTAATCAACCTGCATGTAACGTGATAATAACTAGTCTTAATAATGTATATAGTTTATATAGGCGACGTGTAAGCCTTAAGGACATGGAACTCTCAATTTCTGACACTGTTCAATACATTGGATACGAGGAATATGTGAATTTTTAAACAATTGTTTATATTGAATGTGCCATGTAAATTGCTATAATATTGAATAGAGACTTATTAAAATGTTTTTATTGAGCATTATAAAACAATTTAAATGTAAATAAATTTAACGAGTTAAGCTGCAAGTTAACTAGTGAACTTAACTGAACGATTTGTTTGATAAACGTATAACAGTTAAATAGTTGCCGAGCATTTACTACTCCAAATTTTACAGTGCTTCTCTCTAATTGCAACTTTGATAGCCGAAATATATACTGTTTGTCCTTTTGCGAGTGAAATGGATTGTAATAATAAAAAAATCTTAATTCACAAACAATTTAAAAGTGATTTCGTATTCTAAAACGTTGAACTTAATTGGTGAATGAATATTTAAATACATGTGACGAATTTCTAAAGACAAACACGAAGTCAGCTTCTAAAGTTGCAAATGGAGTATTTTTCAATATGTATCTAAATAATGTAGTAAATTATATCTTCCGAACAATGTACGTTAATATCCTGGTCGTTACATAAAATAATAAAATCAACAACATGTCACGCCGCCTCTTAATTTCACCCATCACCATTATTTCTCAAAGACTTTAAAGCCTAATTGAATATTTCACGGGTCGTTCTATGCTAATGTTACGAGGGGTGATAAATGGTAATGCTTCTTTGTTATATTCAATTCTTTATGTTTTATGTACAGCCAATTACCAGTGGAGGGAAGTGGGGCTTACACTCGTGGAGACACATGAATGGCATGACACAGAAGCCATTGTCTTGGGTAGGGTGATGCGATACTAAATATAAACAAGGAAATAACATCGCCAGTTAATTATACAGTAACATACATTAATGTCAATTTATTAACACCACGCAAGCCTATTATTTCAAGCAGGGACTGAGGAGCATAAGTTTATGGAATTAAATCTATTCTTCGTCAAACACATACGAGTTTTTTTGTGATTGATTTTAATAACATAATTTATTGTTGGGTTGTTATTAAAGTGTCAGCCAAAAGCCTCAACCATGAGTATATGTATGTAGATTGGTCAGTTAATACATTTGTACATCCACGCAAAGCCACCGTCACAATAACCTTTATGAATTGAAGAGAATGCCAGAATTTCATTGTTACAGCATACATGGATTAAAACTGTAAAGTCAACAGAATGGAAACATGTTTTCGATAAAACACATGTGGTAGTGCGGTAGGGCCATAGGCTGATTGGTTTGTTTAAACAACGCGAGCTCCAACTAGTTTTCGGATGATGTCTGAAATGTTCCCAATACCCTACATCCATCGGGAACAGCGTAAATTGGTCACCTCAAATTTCATTAGGCCGCCCGCTAAAATATATTGGATACCGGCCGCTGTAAGATTCCTATCGAATTGGTGAAAATTCGAGGATGACAGCGGACTGACGCCGATCTTGGGTATTCGATGCTGCAAAGTATGCGAATAATTTTATCAGTGCGCTATTGTTCGAGACTCCGATCGAATGGATTGTATTGCCTGGTCAGAGATAGCTTTTAGTGAGTATCTCAAATTATTGGAATATTGTATAACAATCAAAACAGAAACAGTACAGGTAAAACTAGGTGCTTAGGAAACTTTCTGAAATAAGGATATAGCGAAGAAAATTGAGTAAGGGAGTATAGGATAATAGGGAAGACAACTTATGAAAGATTGATGATATGGCCGTGACGATGAAATAAACACAACTTGAGATGACGATATGCGTGGTGTATGGACGATATACGCCTACCTAGTCAATCTTTTCGAATCAATATAAGTCATTTCAATTCAAAAATAAAAAGTAAATTTGAATGAAACAATATAAGATTAAAGGGTCTAGAATACATAAGCACCTGTAGACAGATCTCAATACTATTTATATCTAGAAGTAACCGTATCATTTATATCACATAATCAAAATAATTTGGCAACGAACTGAAGTACTCCTTTTAATTATATTAATTATAAATATACTATTTTAATCAAATTGCATGATTTCATCAGAGTTTAACTTTATGTGTTGATAAATCACACTGAATGCAAACATAATAAGGACTTTGAAATCACTATTTGTGTTGGTATTAACAACTAACAACACCATAAACAACATTCGTGTACACAAAATGAGTGTTTGTATTTCGCTTATTAAAAATATACAAACGTGTATCGCATTCATTATACATATCTGCTTCGAAACATTAACCGACATCGTTTTTCACGGTAAATGGTATCGCCGACATAATTACTTTGTCGTGCCCTACAGAACACATTTTGAGCGTACTGATTAATTCAATTAACGTGACTACTGGCAAATGCATCAATTTTCGTCATTGAATTAAGTCATAATTTAATTTCAACGGCATCAATAAACAGAGCAGCAGCGACGTCCATATTTACGTAAGCGCAGAATTATAATGGACTTTTTATACTAACGTTTATGATCCTGCTCGAAATATTTCCGGGTGCCGATATCGGTTACCCTTATTTCGTAAAAATGAAGATGGACAAAGCTCATCGTGAGGTTAACCCGAAAAAATCCATAAAAAGGGTTGGCGCGTTCTATAATCCGTAATTCTTCTTTCTAAAGCCCTTCGACAGAAAGGGTCTTTGTCTTCGCAGCGATTGTTCCTGTAAGTGGAAAATATTTGTTAATTTAAAGGGCTCTTGTATGTTTTAAAACTATGTTGCAGTTTACGTATTTTGCAGTTTAACTAGTAAACTGACATTTCTATTAACGGCTGAAATATAAATGTTTTTTCGCTAGTGAATGACATGAAAACTATTTTTAGGATAATGGCCATTCTATTCTATTGACGGATTGTTTTAATAGAATAATTGAACAAAGGTACGGTAGAAACATTCATCAAATTCAATGGATTTTATATTCAGTTTACTCACAAATAAGTGAAATGCGTTGTCATTTTAGGAAATGAGTTATTATTTTATATTTATTGGTTCAATAAAAACGAATAAATATAACCCGATTAAAAAGAACTGCACTTTGCAAGTTTTTACCATATAAAAGTAATAAAAATATACGAAAGCGGCTCCGAATATTGCCAAACTTTCTGGAATTCAACTTTACATTGCATTTTTGCTACTTCAAAAGAAATTACCAACGACTGCGGACAATGCCGGAAGTTACAAGGAAATTCTATAAAACTACGATATATTATTAAAACTTAGCATATATTATAAATGTGAAAAGAATGTTAAACAAAAAAAGATTATAATCATCGTCTACAACCATCGCTAAATATAAGTAATATTTTCGTCTATTCATCTCTTGTAAATAGATATTAACTTTGTTAGGAAAAATATGGGTACGATTACAAAGCTGAAGTTTCGGGTTCAAATCCCGGGTCGAGAATAGTGATATTGGATTTTTCTATTCATTATCAGCCCGGAGTCAGGAATTTGTGCCCGATATGGCGATAGGCTCGTCTCCAATCACATCGTGGGAGGGAACATACAGGGCCAAATGTAGGTGTCCTGGTAGCAAGCACCTCTGCCTACCCCTTCTGGAAAAAAGGCGTGAGTTTATGTAAGTACATAAAAAAATACACAAAAAATTACCACAACACTCAAAATGCAAAATTCAAATACATCAAATTATTTGAGTAGATCGCTAACGAATCACAAACATTGCAGACAACAAATAAACATCATGAACAAAATATGTGAATAATCGGCATGATATTTCAAGACAATCAAGCCCTAATTCGAGCAATCTAAACATGGGAGAATGATTGATGAGTACCGTTTGTTCTTACTGTAACAAGTATTTTACGTGACTGTAATGAAGGCGCAACTCCACGAACAATTACAGGAAATTGGCGCAGAAATCACTACGTCAGCGTCATTCAGAAATATTACACCCGATATTTATCGCTCATTACTTATAACGTTTACAGCTTAATTGGCATTTCGGTAAGAGGCGGTTGAACTACTGTGATATATGAAGTATCAGGGAATATATTCATCGGGACACTTTTGTATATTTTTGCAATGTTTGCGAAGTCTACCAAAATAAATAAATAAATACACCCAACAGTCACATACATAGTCCTAACCCCACACTAGATCCACTCTTGTGTCGTTGGTATCAGAAACTAAGAGAGACTTTTCGGTCTCCTAAATACCCAGACTCGAAACGAATACCTGTGGATCACACAAACATTTGTTTCGATGCGTGGATCGAACCCGAAGAGAAGAAAAAAAGAGTACATAATACCGATAGCTATACCTCACACCGTTACACATCTTTATAACTAGATAAACGAGTATTTCAAAAATTATGAGTGATAAAAGGACGCATAAATGTTTATTAGCTACACAGCTGTGCAGACCAGTGTTTCGTACAGTAAATGTAATTATAACTAATATACACTCGAGCCGAACTTTGAAAGATTGTATCCAATATTATACAATATATGAATTAAATTATAAGAATATTATACCTATATTTAATAAAAACATCAACTCTTTTCTGCACACCGACGGGACTGCACTGGATGGGATGTCTGCTGAAGATTTTTGTTTTACAGAATATGTTTTGTATTTTTATAATAAAAAAACCAAATTAAAGCCTTTTTTTTGGCGACGCACTAGTTTTCAATATCGTAACGTTTGACCAACTTTAATTCATACGTTAACTATCGATAAGTCGACATCTGGTCCTCTCCTTTGTCTTTACATAAAACTAAAATTAAATATGAGGTTACATAAAAATATCCAACATTAAGTATATAAGAAATACAACCAGGGATTTATTTAAATCCCCATTTCTTATCTAGCATTCTAACGAGCAACCAGATTTATTCTAAAAAGGGAAACACGATTTCACAAAAGCAGAACTCACTGAGGTCGAAGGAAATTAATGTTCGCTGAGTAAAGCATCCAGTAAAATGTAGATGTTTTAAAGATTTCTTCACTTGTACGTAATTTTATATTAAATCTTCTATAGTCTCTTTTAATTTATTAAAAGAAACTCGACGGCATCAAGATATTAGAATGAAAAAATAATGGAAATAAAATATTTTTTTTTATTAAAGTTCACAGATTATTTTTAAATGACGACACCTACTTTAAAATTGTATACGTTTTATACATATTTTCCTATATGCGCATAGTCTACATTACTGACATCTAGAATCCTGACAACATATTTGTTTATGAATATCGCAGAACTGATAGAGCTCTTTGTTTCATAGCCCTCTGCCAATCCGATTTTGTCAGTATGTTTACAATATCGCTGAGCCAACACACAAAGTAACAAGAATTGAATACGTCGTGAAACCTAGGTTTGTATTATTAGCCATTGTTCCTTTTTATCGCTTTTTAAATCTCGGTACCACAGTTCAGAAATAGTCTATTAATATTTGCACAGACTTATATTAAAAACTATTTAGAAGTCTTTATTACAAACAGACGGCAGCAAGCGGACGATGCAAAACAAAACAATGAAAATGTTACTACGTTCAACTCTATCAAACAGTCATTAACACTGCACAGGTATTCAACAAACATTGGAGCAATTTTATGTTCAAATTTGTACAGAAACAAAAGGGGTTTCTAACTAAATTCAGGGAATATAACGCTCTGTGTTATAAAGTTTTACGATTGAATATTGTTAATCATAGTTCGGGACAGATGCATCGTGCAGGATTCATGGGAAGTGTACATATGTACATAACTATCCCTATGGTGGGCTCAGGCTTAGTTTTAACCACGTGAGTCAATATGCGAGGCCAAAGAGCTGTTAGAAGAACGGAGCTCGCTGAAAATAACTTGATAACTAATCTGAATACGAATGTAAGTTTATTGATTTTTAGCAACCGAGTGACATTGTTTTGGAGGTGCATGGCTTCTTTATACAAATCTATTACATGATATTGACGTTTAAATACTCTCATTAAAACAAATCCACACCCAGACAGGTGTTAAGCATAAACGTAGGCGAATTCCTTGAAAGACTATGCATACTTTAGTCGTAACGTTAATTAGGAGCACTAAATAATGATAAAAATACAAAGCTAGTAAACGAATATTAAAGCACATGGGTAATAAATAAAATATTATGTTTGCTCAACATCAAAATTACCTCAAACTCTACATATAAGATGGATCTATTGAGCCGTTACGCAAGAAATTACTATTCTATTGGCATATGGGTTTCTCCGAAATATTTCCTTTGGCGCCATCTTTGCTGTCATGTTACCATCACCATCGATATTTAAAAGGTTCCTTCTGCACATTCTTGTAAATCTAATTTTATATCTTATCCTTAAAATACAATATAAATATTAGTTCTTAGAATACCTTTAGAATAATTGTTTTTATAGCCTGTCTAAATATTTGGCGTGAATAAAATGATCGAAGCTTAAGACTAGAATTTATATACTGAGCACTACGTCTAAAGCTGAATTTCTAGGTCGAGTAAGCCTTTGTTATTTAACTCTTTAGAGGAACATAATTTGCTTAACACTCCTTTTGATCTTATAACACAAGTTCTTTTTCGAGTCGAAACATAAAACCGTAGGCGAAGTTTGATCGCGTTCGTTACTACTTATTTTACGTCAGAAAAAATCTACTAAAGAGTCATACGTAAGTTCAGTCTAGATGGACTGAACTTACGTATGACTCTTTGGTATGTACGTACTATAGTTTTAATTTTTTCTCGTCTATGAATAAGGTTGTAACAGGCACACCTAATTTACCGTGATTTCGACCGCAACGCAACATACAATTCTGAGTATAAGTTTTGAGTCAGGTTTTCGTGTACGTTGGCAGGCTATTACTTACTAATTTGCAAACAATCTACTCAACTGATCACTATCGGTATTAAAAATAGGTAAATATAACCGATTTTTATATATTTTTTCTTACTTCAATGATCGGTTACTAAGTAGTAGGCTTTTAGGATCTTCCCCCTATATCCTTAAGATCCGGAGTCATCTTTGAATTAGGTCACGTGCGACGCGTTGCCGCAATCCCTTTAATCTGACTGATAATAAGAGTTATTGACGGGTGATGTAAGTTTTTAGTTATCTTATTTCGTAAAGAACTTTCGAAAGCTTATATTATGGGTGTCACAAAAAAAATGAGTTTATTGAAGCTATATTTTTTTATTAGGTTTATAATCGACCGGGTGCTTAGGCCTTAGAACGTCAACCCTATCAAGTATTATTCAGAAGACAAAATAATTTACGTAATTATAAAATTCATGCCCTACCTGATAATAAAATTCTGAACGCTGCCTATCAGCACAGCTATTAGAACAATGTGGCTAAAAATAAATATTTCTAAAAATATGATTCTATATAGCCACCGGTAGAGTCTTTGTTCATAATTTATGTTTTGCAAATGAACAAAGAGGCTCACAAGATGGTAAGTTTATCGCCACCCATGAACTTCTACAAGACTTTCCTGGGAGATGGAAGAAAAAAAGGAGTATTAGGCCTAATGCCGTCACTCGCGGAACAGAAAATGAAACGTCACTTCTCAATTATTCTAAGTTACCAACCCAGTCTGACCGGGTCATTCTAACGCCACTGAAAGACACTGTAGGACTCTAGCATTTTCAAAAAAACACGATACGAACATGACATTAGCTGATAAGCGATACGACCGCTCATGGATAGTAGCAAACCCAAACAACACCATGAATAACAAAGCAATGCTTGGCATTCCACTGCGCTCGCCATCGTGAGACATTAAATGTTAAGTCTCATCAAGTCCAGTAGTTACTCTGGCTACAGTGTCCTCCAAATAACATCTTTACGATTATAAAAACATCCTATTATTCTAGAACTTCTCGCCACTAAAACGTTTAGATAAATTTCAAACATTTATATATAAGCATCCTGATACTTTAGTTTTAGCTTTGAACACAAAATGAATATCGTAGAGCTGTCGAGTAACATCGCCAACCGTTTATAGTATAAAACAAAGTTCTAACTTGAAGATTTTCTACTCGAATACTAAACTTGAAGCAGTGGGACGGTAAAACTTGTCTTGCCTATGCTATCACTATAAAGGTGGGTCTTCATACATCGGTTTGATATCTGCTGACTACCAATAAGTAATAATAATCGCCCTACGTGAGATGTTTCCTTAATAATCTGATTAAACGTTGGAATATCCTTTGGTAATTAGTTGTAATATAAATTCAGTTTGTGTGCCTTATTTTAAATATTTCTTTGGTTTAGTAATAGGTTGTATGAATATGGTCTTGCTTTCGACGCTAAATATCAAAGAACGTATTCTGACTGGAATTGAATTACTTAACGCTGAAGTCAATCACTAGAGAGGGCATTGGATATCAATAATTAAACATCTAAACGCATCCCATACTTCATTACCATATACTATAGTCACCAAACCATAGAAATTCTTTTTTTATATATATTTATTTATAATTTTTACAAAATATTCACATTTATCAAATCATATAGCAAGCATTGAAAAAACCACAAAGATTTGTCACCAATGCGAATATCTTACAAATTGCTATGGCATGTAGGTTTCCTCGCGATGTTTTCCTTCACCATTGTAGTGGAGGAATTGTAAAGGAATTGTGAATCAATTGTGCTGTATAATATTTTATATCGACGACAAATACTAAAGAACATCGAGTTTGGTCGTCATACCTCTATGTTGAATTCCTATGCGAAAAAGAGCAACAAGCTATCACTGAATTTCCAGTCTTCTGTCTCCAAGGCTAACGCATAACTCTATAAAATTCTTTATAAAATATTCCAGAAAATAGATGCAAAAATATTTATAAATTCTCAAAACAGCACACACAGAAGTTTAGTCTTTGTGTGGCCGCAATGAATATCTTAGTGACTGGACTTGACCACCGGCCAACGACTGAAATATTTGCCTGGTAAACCTTACACAACTCCTGTATGAAAACTATTACAAGTAAACTGCAAATGAATATGTATATATGAATTTAAACTCCATCACACAGTACATATTATATGGTTTTTTTTATATCAATGATATTGATCAATGATTTCTCGTTTTATTTTCTAATTTTCGAATTAGGATTGGGTACGGACATAATATACGAGTATATGTCACAATGTATAGAAAAGTGGTATATTGATTAGTATTACTGAATTTCATATACCACAGGTTGAAATTTTGGTACAAGAACACTGTCTTGTTTTGCATTCATGAATGGTATTTCTATACGTAGAAATATTAGGTATAAAGCAACTAGATTCCATGAATAAAATACCGTATTTAAATAATAAACAAAATAATATTTTCAGTAAACATAAAGCCTTTTCTCCGATTTCCAGCTACATGCTTTGGCTACAAGTAAATCCCTAACGCACGACATAATATTTTATGCTTGCCCCTTCCTGTCCCGAAACGTTACTTTCCGGGAACATACAGGAACATATAGACTCGTTTCCTCCTTGCCAAAGGATCTTCGAGGTGAATAGGGATGCCTGCCTATGCCAAAAGCATTTAGAATTGAAGACGTTCGACAAGCCTTTGAAGATTTGTATTTAAAAGACTAAGATACATTTCATGTTATAACGCACTTTGGTCACTGGTGTAGACGCAGTAAATTTTAAATTTAATGTGATTAAGCTGAACAACGCAAAAGGATTTATAAAGAAGTGTCTGCTCGTATTATTTTTTATGCTTGTTGGATGAATATAAGCAAACTGTGTATTATCTTCTTAATTATTTGTAAATAAATAATATAATACGGTACGGTAATTAAAAATATAATACGGAACAGGCGAGTATAACTGATGAAAAAACCCGTAATAATATATTGATTATTATGTGTTACTCAATTAATTTTATTAAACGACAATCAATAAGAAACATTACTTAATAACACATAATCAAAAACCACTATCACGTATCTAAAACATACGTCCCGAATATCTCACTAAGCAAAGTATCGATTAGATAAAAATAAATTATCCAATAAAATGTTTAATTAAACTACGCCGGTGAAAAGTTTGTATAGTTTAACTACTCCACGTGTAATACAAGCAAGGCTTCGTCCCTTTACTTCGTGTTACACAGATTGAATTTAGTCATTATAATTCTAAAAGGATAGGATGTTAAGGTAGCGAAGCACTTATCACAGATTTTATCGGGCGAACTATTAATAACAGCTTAAAGTAAAGTCACGAGTATGTTACTCGTAATTAAGTGACGGTTAAGTTAATTAATGGCGCTGCTTTAAGGATATTGATCTTTTGATTATATAAACTCTCTTTGTAAAATATGTATTATATATTGGAACACTGTTTTGATATAATATTGATCGTTTAATGGTAAATGCTGCATATAATTATATTGTGTGGAGTGCTGTATGAATGTCAACCAACCCTTTACATAGGCTTAGATGCTCAAGTTGCTAATGAATGTCTCCGGTGTTTAACAAGGCAGTCAATCGTCATGAAGACAAAACCAAATAAGAGGCAGATGATGGACAGCAGCGTCATCAGCACGAGAAACGACCTGACATCACCATCCTGCCTGCCTAGTCTGACAAATGCCTATCGGCTGTCTGACTATTTCATAGTAAACTTCCTATGCTTGAAAATTATGTGATATCACAATGTTGCTCTAGCTTAATACATAGTATGCCTTGAAACACATAATTACACACGAATATTGCCAATGATCATATTACACACAAAATGTTCTCCATTACCGACATTGAAAAGAAGTCTCGCAAATAATTGATTGAAAGTTCTCACAGTGACCTTACATCATACAAATCAAAAAGAAATTCATAATATATTTACCACAGTTTACAGTAAATAAATCATGCATCAATAATAATTTTTGTTTATAGGATTCAACTACTTATTAATTTTGATATAATATTTCATATTGGTGTTTCCAGTCTAACTATTTGCGGTTTGGGCGATACGACGCCGCTATTTTAATTCCGTTATTCGACGCAGTGCAGCGTCCAAAACCGGCGAAAATGTTAAAGTATTTTAAATAAAGGTTTACGAAATCATAAATGAGTTCATCCTTTACATTGGATTTAATTATTTTGTATGAATCCTTACAATGACTGCCGACGGGAATGGATTGCAGTTGAGTTATTTGCGTAATATAAAAGCAATTTAAATTCATCACTCACGTTTTCACAACACACGTCCTTTATAAGAATGCATGCAAATTATCACAACAATTTTCTTTCCAATTACGCAAAAAGGTACGTGCATGCCATGCGAGACTAACCTTATGAGGAGTGGTTTTAACGTTCAACCACTATTGTGATTTGTGGTAAATCTCTGATTAGATTATTGACAAACCTATTATAGGAATTTTTAAACTGCCTGTAGTATTCCTAATGGCATTTGTTCCTGTCGTCATATCTTTTGTCTATACATCTTCTATCTATACATAGAATGTCATAAAAACGTAACTGATCTCTGTCTGTACACGGAAGTAAAATGAGAAAAACTGTTATGGGGGACTTAGTTAACGTAATAGAACCCAAAATAATTATTGTTAGATTTTTTGTCGATTTGCCTGTGCGTTTGTCCACGCTAATCTCAAATGGTTTAACGGATTTCGATTAAATTTGGTATGGAGGTAGCTGACACCCTAGATTTACTACTGAGGTTACTTTTTATACCGACTAATGTAGTGTTCCCATGGAATGAGCAACGAATTCACATATTATTGTTACTCTTTAAAACTCAAAGAAATGGGATGGGACAGGAGAGGACAGGATTACATGTCAGGAAAACATGCCTTGAGCCATGGGACAGAATGAGACGGAACGGGAAAAGAAGTACATTAAATAAAACAGTGAGTACGTAATAGTAGATTGAGTATGTTGCTGAGGTGGACTGGATTCAAAAAGTATCTGCACCCAGACGAAGCTGGGCCGGACCGCTAGTCCAAAATATGAAAATATTACTAACTTGAAAATGCTCTCCAAGGCACTAAGTAATTGAAGACTTATATTATTTACAATGCTCGCAGTAATCTGAATACCAACCTACGAGGAGAACCTAGCGCAGTAGCAACAAAAATAAAGTAATTTCTACCTACTGAATGATAAAGTGAACTTAATGAAGTAAACAGTGCATTAATTTAAAAAGCGTTGTTAGTGGAGTGTAAAAAACGGGCAGTAGATGCATCATATATTGAAATACCGGGAGCGCGGAGAAAGTCCAGGGGAATGTTCAATGCGGTTGCATTATCAATTCAATGCGCTGACGTGAGAGTTTCCTGTATCAACATTTACATTAGCTTCTCTTCAACTTTTGCTTTTAGAGTATAGGTCTGATTCGGTGCGGGAACTTTATCTATTCCGTTCACCTATTGATGTATTCAGTTTATTAACATATCACGCAAAAATAGTATTGTTTCGGTCGCACCTTGTAACATAAATCTGTCGGGAAAGCAATACTAGGCGCATAGATTTACCCGTCGCTCGTGTGTCAGATGTAACCCGTGATTTCACCACACACGGTTTCGGACATCAGTTGTAATCCTGATTTTAGAATAGTCTATTGTTTTTGAGTTTCGGCAGCAGGCAGGTATAGTTGCGCCTATTTTCGCCTTATAAACGTTTTGACTGGTCATTAGGCAAATCTGTCGAGTAAATCCGTGTGTATGAGCCTAGTTAATCGGCCTGCCAGATCATTAGGGAATAATTAATTTTATATCACTATATCGGACTATAATACATATTAATTAAATACCTGTCTCCCTCCTTTCCATGGAAGAAAGTAGCCAATCATTTGTTTCTAGGCAGTAGGCCTCCCACTTTTTTCTCTCCGGTTTAATATCGTTGAAGGTTAAACCAAGCTAGTGTACTTAAGACGAGCCGAGCTTTAGTACGTGATGTTATTTTTTGCCTGCTACCGTTGATGCCAGCTGACAGTAGTTCAAGAGAGTGTGTAGGGTAAGTCAAAAAACCTAATCATTCCTCGTTAACGCACTGGAAATATCTCGATAAACCGGCCTTAATATAGAGAGAAAAAGGAGCTTAATCATTTGGGCCTCAATCTCACTCATCGTTCGAAACACGAATAAGTTGTTACTTTACACAATTTTTCTGAGGCAGTGACGTCACACCATTTGACCTAAAACTGATGTAGGATACGTTCATACGAGAGCATGTATTTAATAACATACGATAACGTTGGCATCTGATGAAATGTGCTTATAAACCAATAAAGGTGCACGTTGCACCGCTTAGTGCACTTCCTCTTCCGCTTTAAGGACTTAGCGAAGTTTTGCCCGCAGCTTGTATCCCCCATCAAATGTTGAGTTTAATTCAGTTAGCTTTACACTGTATTATATTTTTACTGTATCAGCCCATATACGTCCCACTGCAGGGCACGAGCCTACTCTACAATTGAGAGAACGATTTAGAAGGGTTAGGCCGTATAGTCCACCATGCTGGCCTAGTGCGGATTGGCGGACTTTACATTCCATAGAAATTTTTTGAAATCGCCCCGGTATGCAGGTTTCTTCACTATGTTTTCCTTCACCGTTATAGTGCGTGTTGATTGACTATCAATACACACATGACTCCGAAGAGTCAGAGGTGTGCCCTGGGATTTAAACCCGCAACCACCGTGAAAATGCTGGCAATCGCATCTGGTCCGTTTGCCAACAGGCCACCACGCACTTTTTGTTTATGAGAATAAATTTAAAAAGCTAACAACTGTATCGATTGAGCACATGTTCTCTACTTGGTTGTTACTACATGTAGTAGCAACCAACTAGTTCGGTGTGTCATTACTAAAACATACATAATTTAGAAGATTGATGGTAATTATGAAAGCCTAATCGCTCTATTAGTCAGTCGTTTTGTTGTTGTGTCTGCGATAATCGATATTAAAATGTAGCATTACGACAAACACTAACATAACAAACGGTAATTAAGCCATTAGCTTACCCCTACTTTAATTTCCATAAAATTAGTTTCAAGTTTTACATTCGATTGAACTGAGATATTCAGACGCGTGTAATTAAGGAGATCCGATAGCAGCCTTTTTCAAGTGACAATGAATCCAAGTGTGGCGTCTTGAACCGCACCCTCCCCCCACTCATGCCTCCCCCCACAAAGGCGTGAACTGAGCCAACCGAGCTAATGGACCGTGCATAATCCGAACAAGTCTCTCCATTCATACATAACTGGCAAATTTTAGAATGATTTACGAAGCGTACCAATATTCAGCTACATATTAGTCGAGGATAAAACATTGGGGCATTGGGCTTGCTTGAAATTCTCGCTGGTTTAGGCAGCAAATATCTTAAAATAAGATGTGTCTAACACATTAAGATCAATTAAGTCTTGTGTCGCAGGTATCAGAACTACGAGAGACTTTTTGGGCTCACAAACAACCAGACCCGAAGTAAATATTTGTGGGTGTTTCGAACCCGCGGCCTCTCGTTTTATTAAATAGGCATTTAGTTGTTGCAGAAGCAACTTACATAAGTTATGAGGTCCTGAGATGCATTGCCAGATCGATAAATGACGATTTGTAATATTGTATTGTACCTAATACCTATCCAGTTCATAGATGATTTAACATAATGGATGGCTTGTTATAAACGCTATTCGATTTTCCTACAAAACCAAAACGTTACTAATAAACGAAAACCTACGAAAATTATACTCAATTTCATATTATTTTTCACTGGTTTATTTTAATGTTTCTTATAAAATTTGATGCCAGATAAGATGTTTATTGAAAAAACAGGTAAACAGAATTTTTATTACAATTACATGTACCACATGCGAATGCGATTTAGACTTGAGCATACAAAGAGTATTTTTATTCTAACATACTTTTATGATTTTATAGAGGTACTTTATATCTCTTTATCCACTGAATCAAAACAAATAAACTAGAGCGCGATGCGAATACGATTGAAACCTTTTCTGATAAGCAATGTCGGCACAAAAGTTATAATTGATGTTTAAACCTGTTACCGAGGTGTCTTCAGATATTGAGTTATAAAAGCCAGTTGTTAACATAAATTGGAAAAAAAATATTGTTGCGTTATGTTTTTTATCACCTGTCATAAGCGTTTTATTATTATTTGGTCGCTCAAAATGCATAATAAAATTTTAAAGCTTATTTGCTGCCGAGTAATACGGCAAAATTATTCGACATAAAATGAATGGATCTACTTTCAAATAAATTACGCCTTTAGAAATGAAGTTCTTTACGATATTAAATATTTGTTGTTTAAAATCTGTTGTAGCGTTTGCGTAAGTTGTACTGGATTAGTTTTTTATTACATTTCGTAAGGTAATAATGTATAACATTTGATTATTTGATTTGTATGTAAGACGTCACGTCGGTGTTGGTGTGTCACACACAGTACACACCACGTGTATCACCACGTGTATCACCACGCAAAATGTTAATGTTTAATGTTAAAAATCCGATATGATTTTTTATAACAAAAATCGTGTTTTAATTGTCACGAATTTTGGCCACCCCATATAGATACGAGTATCTTACCGTTAAGCTAAACTTGAATTCGGTTCCGGAACTTACATGAGCCGTGAAAAAACTCGTACCAATACGGATTGATCAAAAGCTTTCAAAAGCTAAAATCGCGATATTTGATAAAACTACCAGGCAGCACATCAAATTTTGCAAAAACAGCGACGGAATTGTTTTTAGAGTATTTTAAAAATCATCGTGTTTGGGGGGTAAATACCTAGTTTTTGCAAAAATTGTAATTCAAACACTTACGTACCATTGCGTGTATAAAAATAAAGCGATATACGTCATAATTTAAAAAAAAACTATGTATTTATCACTCAAACACGACGATAAGTAAAAAATTACAAAAAAAAAATTGACGCTTTTTTTTTTGGGAAATCTTTACTTGCATTGTGTTTCATATCACTAATACTACCACCTGGCTTCGTTTTCGGTCGCGGTCTTGATATACCCTGTATATAAGCTGTATAACACCAGATTTATGTTATTTGTCCTGTACACAGCCATGTAACCATAAAATTATATGTAATAATTCCGGACGGTCTCCTAAAAGGTTTACGTCCTGTTTCCGTGTATCTGGCCGCAATTAACGTATAACCTTTCGTAAACCTAACCGCTCTAATTAGAGGGAGGGGTTAAAATGCACGGTCTTAGCGGATAAACCGCCTGCTGTTGATTCAACCCCGCTTCCCCTAACTGACCACTGTAAGTTTGCCTTGACAAATTGTTTCGTTCCTAGAACAGTACGCGCAACGTGAGTTTTTAAATGTTTACTAACAAAAATACAACCGTAATTGCTTTTAGTGTTCGTACATTTTACTCTGTTTATTATTTGGAATTAAAATACACATAGCCAAAAAACCATCTGAGAATTAATATTTGCAGTGTATTTTTCCGGTGCAAATGTTTCGGCGTATGAATTCGACGGAACAATGGCATCAGGTACACGGATTATTCAATTTTAAAATATATATCAGTGATACAGGTAAGCAAGTATACTTAATTTAATATTACTGTACCCATTTTAAAAACTGACTAACCAAATCAAACCTCCCACCACAAAAATCTAGCGCAAAGTGACAAAAGCTCTTAAAATTATATAACAAAAATAAGTGTCGTTTCCGCCATATGGTGCAAAATTGCACATAACGTGGAGCGTAGAACAAAACAGCGGAGCGCGCGCCCCCCCAGGTAACTTTTAATAGAGTTGAAGCGTGAAATCCAATTCAAAACTCATCGGATTATATAGAATTATATTCGACATGCGGTTCGCTCCAAATTGCCTGGTCTAGCAAATATTAGCTTTTTAATCTTCACCGTGGTGATTAAAAAGAACTATACGTGTTGTGCTTTGTTAATGGTGGACTAGTAACAGATGTAAAAAGTGGGGATTCGAATGAAGACACCTTAACCTCCATAGAGGAAGAAAATGGGCAGACGTAGGCAGAGAAAGGTTTTTTGCTAGTTGTCGGATATTCATGTTCGGGTGGCAGGTGCTGACAAATTATCAAATTATATGATGGTGGAAATCCCGCGAAATAAGGTCTAAATAAGTTAAACTGCGGCCAATCAAGATCTGGATGCTACACCGGTCCAAGGTACGGCAGAGGTACTAACTAGAAGTTTTAGATTTAAAGATAAAGACACAAAGGTAAAATTATATTCGGAAGCTACCTGAAAGCATCGTTTATTGAAAGTATTTAAATACACAATGTAATCGTGTTGTATTTTTACATTATACATATTTTATTAAATTATGCAATTTACTCATGCCACTGTGAGTAATATAAACTCACAACAACGTAACAGTTTATTTAAAACCAGTTTTTCCCGAAACCATTAATAATATAAAATAAACGCATATTCTTTCGGAATATTTAGTTATTCCAAATAAATCCGATATTGATATAAAACTATTTCATCAATGTTATTTTATCAGCTTTTGAACCGAATTGAGAGGTGTTCATAATTTCTAAGAATGTGATTACATAAAAACCGAACCACCAATATATTCGTAGTAACATAATATTCAAAACATTTATGTGTCTATAACAAGCTTAACAAGCCTCATTGGAATGTTTCTGTGTAGTGTGTGTATCGGCTGAAAAAAATGATTTGACTCTCAGGCCGTTATGTTGTATGAATAAGAAAGCTGGATGGTCGTAATTTCGATATACCCTTCCGATTATTCCCTCGAAAAACCGGAAAAGTGCCGTAAAGAACATCCTACAAAAGTCAAGGTTAAGGGTACGGAAAAGACTGTCTCATGTTTATACCCCCAGCTATTAACCCTCCCTTACTTTTCATTACATAATTCTAAATTAATTGTAAATAAAGCGCTTTGTTTCGGTACGTATAAATCTCTTAAAATATGGTCAAACGTCGCTGTAATGTTATTCCTATTTGCTTTATGAAAATTTATCCGTAATGTTCACAGAATTTATTTTGTTGTGGATGTCTGAGTATTATATTTTTCCCTGGATTAGATAATCTTAATGCTATAGATGAATTAGTAATTAATACTGGTGTTTCTAAACGATTCAGCAGAAGCAGCAAATTTTAAGATGTATTGAAATTAATATATCATTTTTATTATATGATCGAATTTAGAACTTTACATTTTATATCCATATGCAATAAAATTATAAATTGCTTTGGAAACAATTGTGCATATCTGGGTTCAGCAGTTTACTTTTTCACGGGACTGAATCTGATCGAACCTACATGGCTAGACTTGCATAAACTCATAATAGAAAAATTCTGCACTAAAACATATTTTATTTAAAGACAACATGTGTAGAGGGCAATAGCGATAATTCTTCAAAATATTTGCCTAATTTCCAGGGCAAAATACTCAGTAAAATAAAGTTATAAGTTATTATTCCACGTGAAATATGTTTTACGTAGAAAAACATAAATGTTAGTTTTATCGGCGTTTGTTTTTCCAAATATGTCAGTATTTTTTAAGAAATCACTTGGACGAAGAAAGGAATAGTAGACACAAAGTGAAGCTGAAGGGGTGCCGTCACCCTTCCGAAGAAATAAGTATGCTCAATTTCAATTATCTTTGCGTAGTTTAGGGATGGAACCCTCTTATAATACATTACTGAAGAATTCCGAACAAATAACACGTTGGGATCGACTTGAAGGGGAACTTACCGCGTCCAAATAAATGGTTCGACCAAGGAATGTTAACTTTGTATAATATTTATCAGTTTATTATAAGTTATAAAACAAAATAATAGATATATTTATGTTTAAAAAGTAATGTTCATATTTAATAACGAAACACGATGTTTAACTAGTGAAAATTGATATTAATACACAGATTAAAACCTTGTATCGTTGCACAAGAAGACCAGCAGTGACTGGATGCGTAAATCAGCAAACCGGGCTCTGTGGCGTATCTTGGGAGAAGCCCATGTCCAGCAGTGAACTGCAACGGGCTGATGATGTTGATGGTGATCGTTGAAATCAGAAACTACGAAAACTTCAGTCTCAAATATATAAATCCATACAGGAATCAAACCCCAAACTCAAATTTAACAGCTGATACCTTAATAAACTTCACCAAGAAAGCTTTAAATAACATCAAGCGTAAACACAACAGAATTCAGCTCAAAAACAGCCATATATAACACAAAATCTGCCCAGGTATACAGAAGTTATTCGAACACACACCGTCTGAGTTAATTAAAGCCATAATATAAACATCCCAGCGTCTGAATAAAGAATGTGAAAAAAATAACATCGGAGCCCTGAGCGCAGGACCCAAAAAGGATTAAGACGAAACACCGCAAATAAAGTGAATCGCGCTGATGTTTATTGAAATGTAAAAGGTATCGGATTTTATAAATGGCATCGAAACCGTGGAATCAACGCAGAAGCTCGTTTCAATATTTAGATCGTTGTTTTGCTGTCTCTTTTATAATGAACGGATATTCTGTAGGTTTGTGAAGTAAAATGCAAACGTCATGAAAGAGGTTCTTGTATTTCTTAAATACATAAAGAAGATTTTTGTAGTGTAAATTCCCTGTTGTGTTTCGGTTTGAAGGACATTGTAGCCAGAGTAACTACTGGAAGTAATGAGACTTAACATTATGTTTCAGGATGGCGAGTGTAGTAGAATGCCGAGCATTGCTTTGTAATTCATGGTGTTGTTTGGCTATGCTACTGTCACTTACCATCACTTACTGCTAATAGCGATATCGCAAACTGCTTATGATCGTCTCGCAATTCAACGCAATAAAAGAAACACGTAAATACAGTCTGCGTGCTTTAGTAATGTATAGATTAATTAATTCGCAATAACATCTGGTAATCTTTTCTGTATTTAGTCCATCCACTGGCTTAGTGTGAGTTGGTAAACTTCACGTTTGGTTTGGAGTTATTGTAAAGATGTCATATATTTGTGTATTCGCGATGTTTTCACTGACAAAGTGTGTGATTGAATACGAATAATTGGATATTTATGGAACAAATATCGTGACTGCTGAGCTGAGAGAATCAGGTTATTATCCTACACGATTATCGATAATTTATCAGCATAATCGAATCAGTTTACGTCAATTACATTTATCGTTATGTTCTTGTTCAATACATAGAAGTAATTAGATAACAATCTAATTGAAAATTAGCTAAATAACATCAGGAATCGTAACATCAGGTATATAATTTGTACCAAGCCACCTGAAACCAGATTATTTGTAATTTAAATAAATAATGAGAAAGATATTTTGAGTAAACATCCTACAGATTTATTGTATTAATAATTATTTGACAGAACTGTTATTGAACCAAATACAAAATTTTAATCTTTATTATATAATAAATTGAACATTTAAAGTCTTTTATTGGGAAAAACAATTTTCTTGATCTTTATTTTTAACGTTATTTCCCTCGTATAAAGTACATTCTATTCAAAAGATTGTTCGGGACGCCAAACAAAGCATATCTTTCTCTTTTTTTACAAACTATCTAGTCCTACGACATACAATTCTATGCAGTAACGAGTAGCGCAGTAGTAGTATTAATTTTCGAGTAGGTAGTACCTACTCGATAGGTACATACAAAACTTTCACAAACAAAAATAAATATGATTAAGAGCAAAAACCGCGGCGAACAATAAATAAATAATGCATGAAGTCTACATGATCCTGACTCTGTAGTAGGATTCTCAGTGTCGCAGATATCAGAAAATACGAGGGGCTTTGGACACAGCATCCAGACACGGGACAAATATTTGCGGATCGGACAGACATTTCTCTACAACCTCTAGCTTCTTAGCCGACGATCCTAATGCTTCTTACTCGTTTTTACTTGTAATTCTGCATTTACATGTTTTTTGGTAACTGTTACAGATCTATAATTGAAAAATGTTACAAAGAAATAGTGCAACTTTTTGTAGGTGCAATTTGATTTACATATGATTTTGACTACGTCGTAGCCTGACTACGGCGTAGTCAAAATGCTACAATGAAAGCGCATGCATTAACTTTTCATATCGGTGTACAACCAGATATTCTTGGCTAAATATGCCTTTATCTAACACAAACTTAACTGTGAAAGATTGAACCTGTGCAAATCGGTCGATAAAGTTATACAAAAAGTGTGCACAACCCAAAAATCTAATTCAGTCCATCTCAGATCAAAATCCAACTTCACTACTTCTAATTTATTTGTCGTTTAATGAGTTGTCGATGTTTAATAGGACATCTACTCTTAAACCAATCGATGTACTTATATGTTGCCTACCCATTTATATCTCCACCAAATTATCCAAAGTGAAACTCAATTAATTAAGCAATTTGGTCACATTCAGAAAGACGTAAGGGCGACCAGCTGACAGATGACAACTGCACGATGTCACGACAGAATTGCTCTAAAATTATTCGCCACCATCTGTCAGTGCGAAACAATGAGTATGCCGAATAGACAGCCGTTTATAATTTACACAACTTTCGCTTGTTGTATATTTTTGTGACGTTTATTATCGGGCGTGCTGACGGTGTTTTAATTACTTTTTAGTGTGATAACTTTTATCGTTTTATTGTATCTGACAGTAGCCTTAGTAAGAAGTCTTTTGCTGGTAAATAAAGTGCTTATGAAATTTTAAATTTGTGTTCAGCAATAAGGCTGATGATGGTGATTGTAAATGATGCCAAATATGTACCCGTCAGCTCTGCCTTCAACTTTGTTTTTACATACATACATACATAAACTCACGCCTTTATCCCCGAAGGGGTAGGCAGAGGCGCCACCAGGACACCCACATTTCGCCTTGTATGTTCCGTCCCATGATGTCATAGGGGGCGAGCCTATCGCCATATCGGGCACAAATTCCTGACTCCGGGCTGATAATGAATAGAAAAATCCTATATCACTTTGCCCGACCCGGGACTCGAACCCGAGACCTCAGCTTTGTAACCGTACCGGAATACAACTACGCCACCGAGGCAGTCACTTACTGTACTTTGTTTTTAATTAATCATAAAACTTTTACTGCTTTTCGATTTACGTCTAATAAATACCTCGGACCCCTATTATATCCTCATGAAATGGTAATACACTCTGAGAAATGGGAGTGAGATTGATATACGGATCTATTGTATTCCCCTTCAAAGATAAAATGTAGTAAACACTTCGTGTTATTCAACCCTCTTAGAACAAAATTACAATGATTTTGTGTCTTAAAACATTTTTATTTATTTTTATATTTGTTAAAAAGGATGCACTAAATACATACTATTTTATATCTCTTTAGTTAGGCATTGTTGTTCCAAACGTACGACTGAAAATTCAGCTTAACTAGTCATAATAATAAACTATGTTTTCATTCATATATTTTTCAACAATCATAAGCAACACAGGACATTGAGATAGACCTGTAAAGGCGTCGCATTAATACGCAAGGTGATTCAATTTATGACTCCAATCTGCACGTCATTGTCACAGATGGTAAACCATTAACGTCAATGCGCAGTACGGACGCATACAGAGCATTTCAGCCACATGATACTATGAAAGGAACATACATTTGAGTAAACGTAATACGGGAACCTAGTCGACTATGACGGAATTCGCAAACCAGTTGATAGAAATTGACCGATAGTCGAAATCAGGATTAGGATTTTAGGTATCACAGGTATTCATAGGTATAGTATAGGAAATAAAAATTGGCCGTATGTAATGTATGTAAATAATTTTATTTTTGTCAGTAAATTTAATTAAAATGTAAACGCTGTGTAACTTTTTGATTTGGCATAAGCTACATCTGCGATTATAGATGAGTTTTTTTTAATCTTAGCAAAAATTGAAAGTCATACCCAATAAATAACTTGCAGGTTTTATTAATATTTATGTAGTTGCTAGTATTGAACCTGCGCCCTTTCGTTACGCGGGCGGCGTCTAATTTCAGCCACAGAGACTGTTAATTATATTATCATATAGAAATAATATGTTCCAATTCAGAGACAAGCTTTCCCTGTATTTATGATCATTGAAAATAATATCTAAATTATCGTTTTAAAATATTCCAGAGGCAATAATTGTTTCATTCCTAACCATATACTTTCAATAATCCATTAATTATTTATGAACGACTTAGATATTTAATAGAAACAATAATAACTACTTATTGTAGGCGAAAAATAACTCATTCTATAAAACATTTTTTTTTTATAATTTCGTTTATTACCCAAAAAAAGTGTAGTATTTTTATACAGTAAAGGCATACATGAATTATTCATACAACTAAAGAATCTTGAAAATAATGACACAGACATTATACACGCAAGAAAGGTCGGAATTTAACAAATGTACATAAAATGGTACTTCAATGTTCACACTGGGCGTCTTTTTGAGAGTACGGAGTGAAATTATGTATATTTATTCAATAAAGTCTCGAATAATATTCGCTAAGGTTGCGTGTGAGTAACTGATGCGATTTTCCCCTTTGTTCTCATTTTCCGTCCCATATTTTTGTTTTCAACTTCACTGAATATTTTTATTACATTTTCTTGTCTCTCAACACATGAGTTATTTTCGCAAGCTCTTCGCGGTTTTTTCCACTGCTTCCGGAAGCGTTCGGGCGCAAAAAGTTATCGATATAGCCATACCGAACACGTGTAAATATGTGTTCTCCTTTATCCCTCTATCTACGTGATAGTTGAAAAATATTAAGTACCTACAACGAACTTTCTTGAGATCTAAGAAAATATTTAGCTGTCAAAAAATATTATTGACCGCTATTTATAAATTCATGTTTTGAAAATGTGCATAGATAGGTAATTACTCGTATATTATGTTTATTATCTACATAATATATGAATCAATTCTCTGAAGCGGAGTCTGCTACAAGAATACAACGCTCTCGATTTAAAAGGTTCGTTAGACACGAATCCAAAACTCGATAGGAATTACATAGAAATAAACAAAACGTATGGACTACCGAAAGTCTTATCGGTAAAAGAGATACCTAAAAATCATGATTAACCAAGAAACAACTGGATGAAGCAAGAAACATATTTCGGGTACCTTATACAAATAATTCAATAGATGTACAAGAATAATAAATGTTTAATAATTTATCTAAGGCCATCTAAGATTAATATATTTTTTGTTGTTTTGTAAACGCTTCGTAAAAACAATTTGATTTTAGATTTTGCAAGCGGAGATAAAAGTTTTGTACCATTATTTCATAAATTGCCTATGCGTGGAATAACCTAAATTGTTTGTTCAAATTAATCAAAATATTTGTTTTCGTCGAAATACTGGATTTAGTTTACACAATGCTTGTATTGGGCATATTTTTTATGTTTTTTCAATAGTAAATACTTTGAATTTCATTTAACAACTGGCTTAAATTTTATTTAATCTTAAAACAAAATATTATTTTATTGACGAAAAACACACCTACATACATACACACACACCACCATAACACCCACATTTCGCCTTGTATGTTCCATCCCACGACGTGATAGAGGGCGAGCCTATCGCCATATCCGGCACAAATTTATGACTCCGGGCCAACAATGAATAGAAAAAACCAATATCACTTTGCCCGAGCCAGGATTCGAACCCAAGACCTCAGCTTTGTAATCGTACCGTAGTACAACCAAGCCACTGAGGCAGTCTATGAAAAAAAAATGAATATACCCACCAGAGCTTGCTTGAAAGACACATTTAAATACCCATACAAGACAATAAACGAAGCACAAAAACGAAGGCAGGGTACAGTACAAGAAGGAAGGCACAAAACGTTTCAAGTGGTCCTCGAGAGCAAGATCTGTGAGCTCACAGTGCGGGCTCGAAACGGGTACCACATGAATGGAAAACCGTCCCACACTCGAACGAGCAGTTTGACGGATACGTATTCATAACGATTTGCCGCCATAAAGTAAGTGGTTTATGATTTTTTTATTACACGTATCTGTGCCGAATTTGAATGTGTAACTGTATCAGCTCATATACGTCCCACTGCCGGCACGGGCCTCCTCTACAATCGAGAGTACGATTGAGAAAGATTAGGCCATTGAGTCCACCACGTTGGCTTGAATAGACCGGGATAATTATGTCGACCACTGAGAGGTAGATAGAATCGAACAAACCAATGATAATAGAAATTATCGAAAGCGAAAATATTTCTGCGGACTAAAATTCCATCCGTAGCTTATATAAGTTCTCTTATTTATGAACAATTCAAAAAATTTAATACGTTAAAATAGTTGGAACAGAATTATCCAGTTCGGTAACTATAGAACGCGTTCAACTTATTAATTTAATGTAAAGTATTTGGCTTCCTAAATAATCCCCGTCTAACGTTTTGGCTATAAAACTTTTTAATTAATTGATACAGAGATCGGTCTTTCACAAGATATTCGTATGAATATTGTTTTATCCTGAACATGCCGAGTATGGCTTCAGGAGATAGATTTTTCTATGTATAATGTTGAGCGCCGGACTGCTCTAAAACCGAAAATTCGATTGAGAGAGGTTAGGCCATAGTCCCCTATGGTGGCCTAATGCAGGTTAGCGCTCCTACGGAGTGAAAGCCTTAAAATTATGTTTTTTAAATAAATGTTAAAAATGTTGTTTTTTAAATATTCATAAAAATATGTTACCTATGTATCCAATCCATCCATTATAAATTGGTTTCAAACATTTTTTCCAGAATCTAAATATAATTCATAAAGTGTGTCACCACACACCGCCCACCCACCTCTTAGCTAAAACTCCCAAACACAATAAACAATAGAATCGTTAACTTTATGTTTTCGTTTGATATGAAAACAGGTGCCTCGGTAGCGTAGTTGTATTACGGTACGGTTACAAAGCTGAGGTCTTGAATTTGTGCCCTATATTGCGAAATTTAGGTGTCCTGGGAGCAACTCTGCCTACCTCTTCTGGGATAAAAGGCGTGAGTTTACATAAAGTTAAAGTTTAGTTTATGTAAACCTAGGCCTTTTTTCCTTGAAGGTGTAGGCAGAGGTGCTACCAAGTCAACCACATTTCGCTTTGTATGTTTCGTTTTACGATGTGATAAGATGCGTGCTACATATGTATGTGTATAGTATTATAGTCACTTACTCTTATCACATACAAGTGTATCTATCTATCTATATCAGCCCATATACGTCCCACTGCAGGGCACGGGCCTACTCTACAATCGAGAGAATCGATTGAGAGTGGTTAGGCCATATAGTCCACCACGCTGGCCTAGTGCGGGTTGGCGGACTTACATACCGTAGAAATTCTTTAAAATCGCTACGGTATGCAGGTTTCCTCACGATGTTTTCCTTCACCGTTAAAGTGCGTGGTGGTTGACTATCAATACACACATAACTCCGAAAAGTCAGAGGTGTGCCCTAGGATTTGAACCCGCGACCACCGTGAACATGTAGGCAGCCGCGTCTGGTCCGTTACCAACAGGCCACCACGCACTTTTACAATACAAGTGTATACTTGTCACTAATATTAAGAGCAGTACATTCTTATTAAATTTAAGAATATATGTACATGGCAAGAGACGGTTATGTATGACCGGTCAAATCAATTGTGCCGTTCTGCATAATACCAGATAAACACAGTCTGATGCTGATGTCAAGTCACGTCGTCACGCAATTTGCTATGACGGATAAAGTCACGGATATTATGTGTGGTGGTCTCTATTCATACCTTTGCCATTAAGACTAGCCTGTACAGTGCATCTCTAGTGGGCATTTTAACGAGCTATAGTTTAACATTTATAAAATAAAAAAAAAAAAAACATTCTCCATTCCTGGTAAGAAGCCTTTCTTTTCTTTTATTTACTTCACAGATACCATAAAAATTTTCCTTCAATCTTCTCCTGGTCCACCGCGTTTGTTTCTACAACTGGATTTTTACCAAAAAATACAGTTAAAATGAAAACCGCGGCTACATCGGCTACGGAAATGTTACAGCTTTTACCGATATTGCACCATGACGTCATTCATACAGTATGTAAAATTAGTTAGGGGTTAGAGCGTGCGAGCGCGACCGTCAAGGGCCCTCGCTCAAGCACCATCCATACTGTGGAAACAAACAAAACTTCAAACCCAATTCATTTACATCCACACTTTATCCATGTTATGATCTATTTAATTGTTCAACATGGATCAGGTAGAGTGAAAATAACATTGTGCTTACTCAACGCGGCTGCAGATTTAATAATGAATTACATACATAAATTCACGCCTTTATCCCAGAAGTGGTAGGCAGAAGTGCTTCCAGGACACCGGCGGACTTGTGTGGTCTGTCCCAGGATGTGACAGCCTATCATCATATCGGGCACTAATTTCCGACTATAATGAACGGAAAAATCCAATATCCATCATCGTCTTTTATCGACCCGGGGTTCAAAACCGAGTCCTATTCGTTCCGTATTACAACTGCGCCCCCGAGGTAGACTAAAATATTTCTATGATTTTTTTTATTTTTTTTTATTTACCTCGTTTATACGTATTATAAAACAGGGAGTATGTGATTTTCGATATTTGTTAAGAAATATATCTTCGTGTAACAACAGACCAAAGCCGACTCTAAAAGTATTGGAGTGTAATAAATAAACAAACTGACGCAACTTATTCTCCTACTTAATATTAATTGGATTTAAAATTAACTTTAGAGAAAGCTTGCGTAGCTTGACAGCCTCCGTGGCGCCGTTGGTTAGACGCCGGCTGTGAAACGAGAGGCCGCGGGTTTGATCCCCGCACCGAGAGAAATGTTTGTGCGGCCCACAAATATTTCTTTCGGGTCTGGGTGTTTGTGAGACCGAAAAGTCTCTCGTAGTTCTGATACCTGCGACACAAGACTTAATTGATTTTAATGTGGGGTCGGGACTATGTGTGTGACTGTTGGGTGTATTAATTTATTTATATTATTTATTGTGTAAGATATTCATCATTCATCATGTTCGAAATTGTAACAGAGTTTATGTAGTGTACAATCTGAGTATTTTTGACGACAGAATTAATAATTATTCCATCGGCCCAAACGTCAATAATTTCCAAAACATTTAAATAGTTTCGTTTTATTATTTCAGAGGAAATAATTTTAATTCGTATTATTTGTAATTTGTTTATGTTTCTCTACTAACATCACATTAATAAATATGTACAAATTTTAAAGGCACATATCGTAATTTATTATTAATTAGTAACACAATATTCTGAAATCGCGATAATTATACTCTTGGTATACATTTCCTCCTGCATCCGTGTATTTATCATTTTAATTTATGTTTTAAACTACTACCCAAGTAATTATATTTGTTACCCGAAATGTATGAAAACTAGGAACTGTACAATTCCGAGCATGTTTAGGAAATGTGTAAAATGACGATTTGCAGATGCTGTAATACAAACATTCACATATTTATATTTCCTTCAAAACATAAAATATGAATATGAATAAAGTAAATAAAATGCGGTACTTATCTGAGAACCAATAAATATATTTTAATTTTATCCACTTTTGTTCTTGCATAATTTATCTTATTCCCAACCTAACCTAAGTATCCCTTTGTCTAGACTTCTGTATTCGTTAGCGTTCGTACTCATTGATATCCAGAATGTAATACATTTCCGATCACTATTTAGCAAATGTATAGATTTCCTAGGAATTATATACAATGACGGATGATATTAAACATTTACGAAACCAAACACATGTTACATATTTATCCCAAATTGCAATTTATTATTTTATAAACATAAACCTCACCAAAATAATTTAAATATCCCCCTGTTTAAAGTCATATTACGTGATTAAATTTATTAAAAACTTTGAAACACCACAAACACTTGGGTCGTCTGAATTATACACAAAGAGTTTGTTTAACAACAAGACAAAGCTTACATTAGGGTGCACGGGCAGAATTCAAAATTGGCAGCAAGTCGAGGCGACTGCGGCCCTGGTCACAATTAACTGCCGACATGTTTCAATTTCCACTCTCCTCTAAATACTAAATCCTCAGTTAATATTCAGTTAAAGCTCCCTGTTCCCGACACTTTAAATACTACAATTGATTAGACTTACGTGCGCTTTCTGAGCTAACTTTGCCCGACATTGTTGGATATTTTAAGCCAATGAGTGTGCTTAATTATACGAACTTATATTAATATATTAAGGATAAATCAAAAACGAAATTCTATCAAATATTATTTATGTTTGCGGAAGAAACAAATCCAATATGAAATGGTTTTATTTATTTACTTGACTATAAATATGAAAAGCGCAGTTGAATTTGTGTGAAGTTGTTGTGTATACATTTATATGTGTACAAAATCACTAGCAAATTGTAAAACTCAGATCAGACTTAACTCTCCTAGACAGATGGGGTCCCAAGTTTCTTTCCATCTATGACCAACGACTTTGGTAGATTTATCCTTTTCTTGATACCTTATCTTTAGGATACACATTAATGTCCCAAATTACCATAGTGTAACTTTCGACAACCAGGTATAGATAACATTAATGCTAATTCGAGACATGGAAATCTACTTACAACGTAACCACGCTTAATAGATTGTAACCTACATACCGTATTGAGATAATATCGTCAATTTAATGTTTTAAAAACATTTTCTATAGGATGTTTATCTACCAAAAAACTATTAATAAACATAACAAACTAAACTTATGTAATGGATAAATAAAACTTCCCTATGGGATCGGTAATTTTTTGTGGTATATTCATCCTCATGCGACTAGGGGTCTTTAAAGGCCATCCTATACTTCCTGGAGGCCAGTGACCCACAGACAGTACCTCAGCTTCATTCGGTATACATGTGGCGTTGACGACAACTTACCATCAGGACATGCCAGTTCATTGACCTCTAACAAAATGTATTTTAAACAGAATTCTTTCGGGATTTGGGGCTTATATCGGCGTATATCGTATATGCGTATATCATACGCTTTTAGTCTAATACTAAAAAAAGTTATAATAATATGGAAATTAATGTTTTGGCGCGTTTTCTTACACATTATTATCCGCGACCGAGCATGAAATTGCTACTTATACCGTATAGTTTACATAATTTTGTCTTGACATAATTTTCACATATGCATACATAATCTAACTTCAGTGACCCATGGGAGTATGGATCTTCAAATTGGCTGATCTTGTCAAATTTATTTATTCTTCGTGACAAACAAATATTCGAAAAGAATAATCAAAATTAATTATACCTACAAGCTCAATTGTCTAACAGATCCCGGCATATTTGTCACATCGTTGTTTTGATTTACTTTCGTCCGAATTTGGATGAAATTGGTCCAAAATTGGTATCCACCCCTTAGCAACTAACGTACTTGATGGTGGAAAACTCGATATTACGACCTACACAAAAGTTTCGCTTTTCAGGCTCACCCTGTATAACCAATTTTAAGGACACCATGTATAATCGTGTGTGAGCCCTATTTATGCTGCCCTATTACTGTTTATTTGTGTCATATGTACCCTATTCACTACCCATCAGGTGTATTACACTAAAAACTCTTTCCTCAAACAATAGCAGTTATAATTGTTATCAGAATTGCTAATGCGTTCAGATAACGGTACAAAAGGTCGCAAGGCGTGGGATCTAGGATTATCCGGGCCGCCCGCGGACCTGACGCAATTAACTCTCGACATGTTTCAATTTACACTCGCAAATACGCGCCCGACAACCGCACTGTTGTATAGAACAGAACTGTTATTCAGGACAATATGTTTTTGTCCTAGAAAGAAAATTAAAAAGAACGCTAAATTAATAAAATAAGTTTAACTTTAGTGCAAAACCTGTATGGTAATGTGTTATTTATTGCTACTTACAATATGACTGTAGTTATTCTGGACAATTTGTTTTTGTCCTAGAAGGAAATTAAAAAACAAACCGATGACTATTTAAGAGAATTTGGTCGATTTTCCAGTTAAAATTTGATAAGAGAATAGATCGGAAAAATTATGTGATACAGAAGAGGTTAATGTCCAGCGGAAAAAAATAAACTGACATATGTGACTGAAGATTAAGATATGATGAAGGAAGTTATTGCATGAACCGTGATAAAGATGGTATTGTTGTTAATTATGGATGCACGTAGTATGAAATATAATTAAAATAAAATATTTTCCTGGAATCACTATAATTTCGCAGAACGGATAATCTCTATGCTGGAAGCTGTTCTTAGAATCATATTAAGCCACTTGTATCAACATAATAACGTTCTCAAAAGCGTTATATGACGTACATACATAAACTCACGCTGTTTTCCCAGAAGGTGCTACCAAAACACCCACATTTCGCCTAGTATGTTCCGCCCCACGATGTGACAGAGGGCGAGCCTATTGCTATTACGCGCACAAATTTCTAACTCGGGGCTGATAATGGATAGAAAAATCCAATATCAATTCCCCTGGCCCGGGATTCAAGCCCGGGACCTCAGCGTATGCGACTATGTTATCTAGCCCGTAGATATTATATTTGATTGCAGTCACGTTGCCAGTATGAACAAAGGAATCCCGCAGATTAAACCTAGTCCTGTATACAATTTATTTGTATAATTTACGTTTGACCGTTTCTTCAACAAATTTTGAAGTATCGGAAAGAGTCATAGCATCTGCAATGAAAACCGCGATGCTATTATCGTATTTCAAGCCCAGTAATTGCTTCAGTGTAGACGCTCAATACACCGGCTTTGAGCGGGTTCTAAGAAATTTCCCTTCTGATCCGTATAAAAAGTTATCAAGGAGTCATTCAACTGGTATCTCTAGTTGGATGAGATTAGATCCCTGGCAGGTAAAATGTAGATTTAAAATACATTTTGATAATATCTCACTTGACGAGAAGTTCGTGGTTAAACAACAAACAGTGGGTTCGATTCTCGCGTCTTTTTAATAGCATAAATTCGACTTGTTGATAATGTGGTGATAGGCCTCTTATATATGAGAGGACGCCTGGGTAAGTATCACCGCAATGTCTATTTCTCTCGCCAAACAGCAGAGTAAATCCAGGGGGAGGGTAGGAATTGTGAAAGAAATCCCGACTTACCGTGGAAGTCAGTCATCTCCACAATTACAGTTATCAGTTGTCAGCCCAATCATTATGTAGCCTTAACCCTTTTCTTGACAATGTATCTCGTCAGATACAGTCAACTTTAAAAATTCCTAGTTTGAAAAAAATAGCGAATGAAACGAAACATCATATAACAATTTATATTTTGTATATTTCCGAATGATTTTTTATTGAGCAAGATAATGTTGGTAGTACCGTTACATTTTAAAATCGAAAATTGTTCGTCGAATCGACACGATCCAACGCAAGAAGGTAAGAATATTGTATTTTTTTAATTCTACATGGATATATTTTATAGAGTGTGATTGTTTTTATATTCCTTACGAAGTAAACATGTGTATAAATTGTATTTTCAAACCAAATGTTAACTATTGTATGAAAAAACGAATCTTGTTTGTGTATGTATCTCAAGGTGCACACTGCCAAGTTATTACAGAATTAGGTACTGCGTGCTATGTATCCCTGAGTGCACACCGCCAAGTTACAACAGAATTAGGTATTACCTGTTCTGTATCTCATGGTGCACATTGCCATATTAAGGGAATGTTATGAAATAGTTTTTGCATGTGTCTCTGCTTGCACGGGTGGCGATTTATTGCTGTAAATACGTCGTTTATGATCTTGCTCATTGTGCTAAACTTTTGCTCAGTGGGTGGCTTTAATTATATTTATGAGAATGCTAGAAATGTAACTAACGGGCCTCTATTTTCTATTTTCACAAAGAATATTACTATAACAAGTCTGTATGTATGCTTGGTATTGGTGGTGAATGCTTAATTTCTTTGCAGAATACCATGAAACGAACGTTGAGCCGTGGATCTATCTATATCTATATCAGCCCACATACGTCCCACTGCAGGGCACGGGCCTACTCTACAATCGAGAGAATCGATTGAGAGTGGTTAGGCCATATAGTCCACCACGCTGGCCTAGTGCGGGTTGGCGGACTTACATACCGTAGAAATTCCGTGAAATTCCGTTTGTGAGGCCCACAAATATTTGTCTCGGGTCTGAGTGTTTGTGAGACCGAAAAGTCTCTCGTAGTTTCTGATACCTGCGACACAAGACTTAATTGATCTTAATGTGGGGTTAGGACTATGTATGTGACTGTTGGGTGTATTTATTGATTATTGATTATTTATTCAAGCAGCAGTAACCGATTCTCCACTTTTGCCATCGCCAATTATTCAACAGCCATCACCAATTGTTACACAGCCATTGACATCCGTTTTGCTAACAAATGTAGTCTCTTCATGTACACCAAACTTATCATCACCTGTAGCGTTGTCGTCCCGATCTAAACGACCAAGGCTTGTAATTACACGCCCAAAGCCTATACGCCAAAAGCTCTTACAATTCAAAGTATATTGATGCACAAAAAGGAGACTTCATTAGAGCGATTAGACGTGGCAGGGCCTACTCCAGCTAAAATAATTAAAGCTCCTGTTATGCCAAGACCCACACCTTGTGTCAGGTACGATCAGGTTGGACATTTCCCAATGTTCAGCGGCAAGGGGAGGTGCAAACTATGCATTAAAGGACAAACTACTGTTATGTGCTCAAAATGCGGCCTGAGACTTTGTCTTCTTGAAATAAAACTATTTTTACGGATTTTATCGCGATTTGGTTTAATTTTTACATTTTTTAACTTCCAACGTTTCGATTGCTTTTCAGCTTTCGTGGTCACGGGGCGGACTGATTAATTTTTACATTTTTTAACTTCCCGACGTTTCGATTGCTTTTC
Organism: Deilephila elpenor; assembly: GCA_949752805.1. Classification (NCBI taxonomy): domain Eukaryota; kingdom Metazoa; phylum Arthropoda; class Insecta; order Lepidoptera; family Sphingidae; genus Deilephila; species Deilephila elpenor. The sequence continues at coordinate 7,277,348 of OX457096.1, read as the reverse complement.
AGCTTTCGTGGTCACGGGGCGGACTGACACATTCAAAAAGCAATCGAAACGTCGGGAAGTTAAAAAATGTAAAAATTAAACCAAATCGCGATAAAATCCGTAAAAATAGTTTTATTTCAATGTGTAACATTCGCGTAAATCTAAGAAACCTTTATGCAAACTTTGTCTTCTGCTAAATAGAAATTGTTTTTTAATGTTTCATAGCTGACCTCAATAGTTTTTTTTATGGTAGTTATATTATTTTTAAGGTTTTATTGTTCATTTTATAATTTCATATCAATAACTCCGGTTATAATTTTTATTTTAGTAATTTGTTGAGTTTTATTTTGAGCATTGTATCCTCTCAGATACATTGGCTTATGTAGGAGAAAGTACAGATACTTGGCAATGTATCTCGTGCGATACATTGTATACCTCCAAAACTGAATACCCAGGATTTTTTTTTTCATTTTTTATATCACTTATATTTGTATTCAAAACAGAATTAAACAAAAAAGAACTAATCCCGTACATTTTTTTTTCTGCCAAGAAAAGGGTTAAACTACAACGTGGTTAATACCTGTTTCCAAGGACTAGAGACTACTAAACTATTCTACATATTCATCCGTGGCGCAGTTGGTTAGACGCCGGCTGTGAAACGAGAAGCGGGTTGGATCCCTGCATCGAAACAAATATTTGTGTGAACCACAGGTATTTGTTTCGGGTCTGGGTGTTTGTGAGACCGAAAAGTCTCTCGTAGTTTCTGATACCCACGACACAAGACTCGGTCTTAGTGTGGGGTCAGGACTTTGTATGTGACTGTTGGGTGTATTTATTATTTATTATTATTCCATCGACTAACATTTCCATGACTGTTAACATGTAAATTACTTTTATATTTTTTGTATCACAGTTTATTCACAAATAAAAGGAACTAATGCACTTGACACAAGTAATTTGTGGTAAATACTCGTAGTAGCGGAGGGAACAAATAATAGAATAATTATGAGAATATACTGTTTGTAATACAGCCCTAGTATTCGTGTTCGCGGGAAAAGAATGTCTTCCGAGATAACACGAAATAATCTCCACAAGAAAAATGGTGTTTTCATTTTATACTTATAAAACCCGCGGCTGCGTGCGTACTGTAGTACCTATATTTTTGAATCGAAATTAATTATTCAATATTTACCTTTGTTTTCAAATAAAATAAATAATTAAATTATAATTATTATTAATATTAAATAACTTGAAAAAAAATTCAAAGATTGAAAGTGACAGTGGACAATAATGAGTTGTGGTTCTATTTCAGGTTTCACAAATATAAGGTACTTACATATACCTTATTCTCATGTGGGCATCCGACACTTCGCTTGCTTGCTGACTACATGAAACAAATTAGTAGTTATATATATACAGTATACACTTAGAGTCACTTTCTTTTCATCTGTCATATTTTCACTCCTGAATTTTGGATAACAAAAATATTTTCTAGTGGAGGGTAGTTAGTTATCTTATGCCATTTTGCTGGAATAATAGTTCAGTTTGTCGTGAACGCTTGCGAAAGCATGACGCGTGCTCCGGTGCTGCGCTAGAGTTCTTTCCTAATGTAGTGTGTTTATGGACAATATAGTGCAAGTGATGTTGAGTGTGCAACAACAATTAGCGCTTTTGTCGGCGTCGCGTCGTCCAGCCACCTTCAGGGGCGAGATTCCGGTGAGTGGTAGATGTACTATATTATTATTATCTATAGATTTTTTCTATATCTGCTGTTCTGTATACCATTTTAAATAGCAAATTGTGCAGAGCCGCCTTATATTTTGAAAAAAAAAATTTAATTTGGATTTAATAAATTACTTGGATTTATTTCATCAAATGTATGTCGATAAATGTAGATCAAATTATTAATAAGGCAAGAAAAGGTCAGAATTTGTATTCGCCTGGGTACACATATGTTTTGACTATACTCCATACCAAAAATATGGCCCATTTGTATGTGCATGATGGCCCATTGGTAAAGCACCAGACGCGACTACCAACATGTTCTCGGTGGTCGCGGGTTCAAATCCCAGGGAACACCGCTGACTTTGGAGTGATGTGTGTATTGATAGTCAACCACCACGCACGATAACGGTGAAGGAAAACATCGTGAATAATATCTTATTCCCTTACACACTTTTGTATTCCTGAACTTAGCCTAAGATAAGCAAAATATAAAAACATATTGTAAACAATGTAATCTAATAAGTTTCATAGAACAAAGAGCCTACGATTAGAAAAATATTCCCAGAGACTACTATAAAAACATTAGTTAAATACAACGTAAACTCTAGAGAAAAAACACAAGCGGTACATAAACAGTTGAAATCTTCAGGACAAAACCGCCCGTGATCTCAGCATCGCGGTTCTTTATAGTCCCCAGACAGGAGACCGTTGACCCTCATATCGCCCTTCCTCGTCTCATAAGACAATAAACTGTAAGAAACGGTACATGTATGGAGCACTGCTTTATTGCAGTTTTTGTGCTATTTTAACATCACATTTTGTAGTGAAATGAAATAAAATAATTTATTGAATCTATTAAAATGTTCAACATTGTTTAGATTCAGTCATTTTTTGAACTTCCACTCGATTCGGAAAGCGGTTTACACTAGAGAAGAACGGGAAAGAAACTATAGTGTTGCTCTTTTCAAAACCAGTTTACAATGCAGTGATTATTACAAAAATTACAAGTTGGTTTAAATCAGAGCAGTTCATTAATAACTTGTTATGATTTGCAATGGTTTCTTAGATTTACGCGCAGTTACACATTGCAATAAAACTAATTTTTACGGATTTTATCGCGGATTTGGTAAATTTTTTTCATTTTCAGTCCGCCCCGTGACCACAAAAGTTGTAAAGAAATCGAAACGTCGGGAAGTAAAAATTGTAAAATTAAACCATATCCGCGATAAAATCCGTAAAAAATAGTTTTATTTCAATCACATTTTATTTAAAAATTAGTGTTATATACAATATAGTTATATATTTTACAAATATGCACTAGGTTGGCGTGATGTGCCAATGTCTAAAATCACCTCAATCGTAAGAGTAAGTTTTAGTATTTTTTTATGCCAATACTTTATGACTATCTCGAGGTTCCTCTAAAAGGTAATACGAGTATACTGGTGACATAAAGATCTAGTTAGAGTGATTTTGTCTACGACTTAAAGACATTACTGTGACTTTATGTAAACATTATTTATAGTAGGGTTTATGAATCCATTTGTTTTATTGTATTTATCAAAAAGAATCCATATCCAAAATCTAGCAAACAAAGATTTTTTTAAATCCATTCAGAATTAAACATGGTAGAATCGTTGTAAATCTTGCATTGGGAGTAAAAGAAAAGTGATGCAGAACAAAACTAGTGACGTCACTAGTCTTAATATGCATTACAGTGTGCGCGTGTGAAAGAGACAGTAAGATGTCCGATGTCCATTCTATTTTTAAATACTTCTATTCGCGTCATGTTACAAACTACTTTAATACTGTGTTAAAATATATGTTTTATTTAAAAGTATTTGTGTTTGTAAGCAAAATAATAAAATAAATCGATCATAGTCAAATATCCTATTCGACTATGATTATTTATTGATTTAACACGCTTCACCGTTATCTAAGTTAAACAAAGGTAATAGTGTCTAACAGCAATATCCCATTACAAGACGTTAATACAACAATACCGTATAACCGCGCATCCATATTAATCTAACAATGATATTCGCGAAAACAATGCGAAAGTACATCGAGCAAAATTTTAATGGAGTCAATTAGCGCTCGCCGTGGTGGCCGCAAGTGTCGTAATTATTTTTAAATTTAAATGTATGAAATGGTAAAGTCCATAGTTTGTTATCCGGATAGACAGTGCCACCGGCTGGAATAACACGACGCAAGGTAATCCACACGAGAATAACAATGTTTTCACTTTATTTTCACTTGTTTTTGCTCATTCCCACGAATGCTCCGAGGGGACAAATGGATACGACTGGGACCTTTGCCTTATTTACCGGTTGGTTTTCATAAAAAGCCTTCGCGCGCCAACATTTTCATTTGTGGAATATTTCTGGGAGCTTCATTTATAATTTTGTATAATGAACCACTATGAAATGTACGTACCAAATGCGAATACGTGCATATGTAAGCGACTAAACATAAACAATTTCATGCGACGTTCATTTAGTAAAATAATATTTTTAACATAATTGATAAAGAAGTAAGTTTCTCCTTACGTGCTTTAAATTCCGATTTTATAAAAAATGTAAACAATACGAACTTAGGAATTGTATTAATTCACTCTAGGCTTACACGGATGACTAAGCTTTATTAGATGAAATCCGTGACCGTCAATGAGAGGGAACAAAGTAAGGTTTATTTCTTGGTATATCCTTTATAACAAGATACAGCCAGCTACGACGAAAAAGATTCCTTACTGTATCGATAAGTTCCCCAAATATCCATACATCTTCAAGCCTTCCATTAGGGGTTGACAATGAAGACGAGATACGAAATGGCTTTCACAGGACCCCGGCGCTGCCCACACCCATTCGTCCCCTACCACGGTTGATAATACTCCTGATATATCGCGTCGAGTACGCATTGTGATCTCGCCACCTACTCGCCCATAAAGTACACAGTTTACTATAAAATATTGTCCCGGGAAACATTACTTATTCATTTATTATGAACGTGAACGACCGCGCTGCACAGTAAGTATGCACATTATTGTTCCCGTGGCATTAAAATGTAAATAAATCAATTTAACGTAATTACCGTGGTAATCTCTTTTTAATGCATAAAGTGATAATGGAAATTCGATACACACTACGTAAGTCTTTACGGAAACATTAAATAAACGAGTCGATGGAGAAGATTAAAGACGGTAATGTATATTGAATTTAAGCATCTCTTGAACAGTGTTATTATTAAGTAGCCCAAATACAATCAAAGTTCGGTCTCGACGCTGGGAGTTCGCTCAATCAAAATTTGAGTTATACGAAGTTCCACGTACGAACGTTTTGTTATTTGTAAATTGTGGCTGGCCGTGCCCGCTACTTGTTTGCCCCTAGTTTCTACAATGAGTTTTGGGTCAGGCGTCACCTCTGTACAATTAATAATGTTTATCAGACTCGCATAACTGTTCTTGTAAGCTTTGTAATTGAAATGCTAATTGTATGCTTTGATTCAATTTGGCGATGGAATCTTCAGCCACAAGAATTTTACTGCTGAATATAGCCTTTTTCCGAGCATTTTCACAACGATCTGTTGGAAACATTCTGCATTCAGAGAGTTCCTTTGATACTTGTAAGGTCGTCTCTCTACCTACTGGGCGTAAAAATAATTTCTGGAATTATGTTTAACCCTTAAATTAACTTAAAATATATACAAAATACATACATTTAGTATGATATTAAGTTTGTAATGAAACAGAATACACAAGGGCAGTATGAAATCAGGCGGCACCCGCCGCGTAATACTGCTAAAATGGCTCATAAAATGTAGAGATTTGAGCGGACCCTGGCACTGGCCGAGACAGCATAAGGTACACCCATGTGATTATATGACGCAAGTGCTTCACAAGGAAAAATTACTAAGCTAAGCTGACTGTAAAACCACGTATAAATTGTATCACAAAAGCGAACTTATATATTTCAATAGAATTTTTGTGGAACTACTAAATTGTAAAATGTGTGCAACCAAATAGCGGAAGAATGCCCGTGGATTATTATTATGTTATAGATATACCAATCTTATCTGCTAGTAATTATATAAATTCAATGTATAGCAAATAATAACAGATCGCTTCTTATGAATATTTTGGAGGAAAATAAGTAATGGATGGCTCAAGATACACCTGTGCTTGCCCCCTTTGGTATGGAGGCAAAAACTTAACAAGATATATCCTACGTTATTCTTTCTATCAACTTAATTCAGCTTACCGATTTAAAATCGTGATCATTTGTATTAACCTCTTGAAGAAGATATTTAACAGACAGACAGCTTCCGTGGCGCAGTTGTTTAGACGACAACTGTGAATCGGGAGGCCGCGGGTTCGATTCCCACGCCGAGACAAATGTTTGTAAGGCCCACAAGTGTTTATCTCGGGTCTGTGTGTTTGTGAGACCGAAAAGTCTCTCGTTGTTTCTGATACCCACAACACAAGACTTAATTGATCTTAATGTGGGGTCAGGACTATGTATGTGATGTTGGGTGTATTTATTTATTTAACCTAAATAATACCTGAATGTTCCGTAGATGCGTATTGATTTTATTTGAATTATATTATATACTTTTACCGTCTTCTTATTTAATAAATTGCTTATACCTACCTATTTTGAATATTCTGTTTATACCGCTATCGAAACTTCTAATGAGAATTTTAACACAATTATACTGTTGCTTTGTAACTAATATACAAAGAGAAAATTCGAAACCAACTCCACCAAGATGTTCGGAATTATGGGATGATAAAGGCTTTTAATAAATAGTCTCTAGAATAATAATTATAGACAATAATCGTTGTTGAAGAACATACGTATCTACCTAAAATAAATAACTAATGAATACACTCAACAGTCACATACATGTTCTACAATCCAACAATTCTTGTTTATCTAAAGGTTGCCGGGAAGAAATCGCTCAAGGCGATATGGTCACCCATTATACCATTTTAATTTTTATTTGTTATTAAATAAATACATAGTCCTGACCCCACAGTAAAGTCAAGTTTTGTGTCGTGGGTATCGGAAACCACGAGATACTTTTCGGTCTCACAAACACCCAGACCCGAAACAAATACCTGTGATTCACACAAACATTTGTCTCGGTGCGGGAATAGGACCCGCGACCTCTCATTTCAGAGCGGGCGTCTAACCAACTGCGTCACAGAGGCTATCGATATTACTAAAAGGGCCCTTACTGAACATAAGATGGGAACCGTGTAACACTTGCAAATGCGTCGCGTTCCAGGTGACAATAAGAGATTTCTTTTTCTTTACTGGTGGTAGGTCTCTCATATGTGAGAGGCCGCCTGGGTAGGTACCACCGCAATATCTACTTCGCCAAACAGCAGTGTAAATGCACTGTTGTGTTCCGGTTTGAAGGACATTGTAGCCAGAGTAACTACTGGACATATTATTGAGACTTAACATCTTATACCTCAGAATGGCGAGCGCAGTGGAATGCTAAGCATTGTCTTTTAATTCATGGTGTTGTTTGGTTTTGCTACTGTCCATGAGCGGTCGTATCGCTTACCATCAGGCGAATGGCGTGCTCGTCTCGCCATTCACTGCAATAAAAAGCAGGCTGCCATATGTAATCTATTTGAACACTACTGAGTTACCATAATGTGCAGTGCAGATTGCAGTCACTTTACAGTAAGGAAAACATGAATTTAATCGTTCGTCTGGTATTATTGGGCATTCAAATGGTGGACACAAAAAGATTATTTAACACGATAAAATCATGATATAAGTATAAAATTTAAATAAAAATTGTGGTAGAAACAAAAAATAGCGATGGGTATCTGGTATTCACAACCAATGTACTTCACCACTACTACTATAAATTAATTACTATTAAAACAATGAATTCCAAGCAACCAAAAACTCGTTACGGAATTTAATCTTCAAATTGTCTTCCACCTGCATCATTTGAATTAATTTGCAATCTATATTTTATTAGCGGTACGGAACAGTCACAATACAAAACCTTTTAGCATTTCCCGGAAAAACAGGGAGATAAAGGTATGAATACAAAATTCGTGTACCCACTTTCGGTCTCCTACAACCTATCCAGGCGCGATTGGCGCGATGTTCACGAATCTGTGTTTACAGAACTTGTTGCCTAACTGCGAGCTAGCTATGACAATAGATATTTGAATAATTGCCATTTATTTAAGAGGTCCAATTAGCACGTGGAAAAGCATACAAATACTGAAATTGAGGGGGATTGGGGTTGGTTTCATACCTGTGGGGTTGATGCGTGTGAAAGATTTTGTAAATGCATCTTTTAGAGAAGTGATCTCCGATATTTACTGACTGAGAACAAAAATATACTTGGAAGATTGGATTTTATAAAGAGAACTATAAAGGCCAGAGTTAAAGCAGTAAATTATTTTTGATATTTCGGGATGTAAGGTCAAAATTTCAAACATTTGAAAATAGAATTCGCTGCTACTGCAATATTACCACATTCAGATCCCCATTCACTTAATCAGGGATTAACTTGCCGCAACCAATGACATTGAAGACGCGCAATCAATAAATAACAATTCATATTCAGGAAGTACGCTACAGGATTATTCGGGCAAACGTGTAGCCATTATCGAAACTCACCAACGGCCGGGTAATTATAACAATTATGAGAGCGAGCGCAAATCCGCGTCCGTACACAACTCACGTCCGAGAGCCCACGGGCCTCGTTCCAGTCAGTTAATAATTCAATCACTCAGTCGTCCCCGACGGAGGACCCAGGCTTAAACGCACAAATATGCAAATTCGTAAACCCAACGATACTTACTTGAAAACTTTAAAATTACATTGCAAGCCGATGATAGCGGCTGGATCACAGGAGGTGGTCGTGTTGCAAATCTAAGTTAGCTATATATTGTAAATGTTATCTTATATACATACATACGTAAACTTACGCCTTTTTCCCAGAAGGGGTAGGCAGAGTTATTAAAATAAAAATGCATACATTTTATAATTGGTTGAAAGAGCAGCTAAATCGTTGTTTTTTTTACGCTGGACACTGCGGCTTCGATCCCTGCATGGATAAATTGCTTGGCCAGACTTTTGTTCAAATGGTGGTTGTACATTTGGAATTTATGTGTATAAACGCACCCACAATACATTAATCCACGCTGGAGCTTACACAAAATAGAGGCGCTAAATTGAGAATAATCTCCCTTCAAGTCATTTTCTTGTCCGTCGTAAAAGTTGACAATGAAGTAATTTCGTAGTTTCTAGCAAATACAACATAAACTTGTACACCTTACCTGGCATAAAGTGGGACCGAAATTTATATTTATTTATTTTAATAAGACTTAAAAATAGAACCCTTCATATAACTTTATGTCGTATAAATCGATACTGCAATATCGCAAACTACACAGATATAATTATAAAGATATAATAATTATAATTATAAGAACGCACGTAAAATCTTTAACAAAGGAGAATGCTCGTTTTACTATGAAACTTGGTATCGGTGCGAAGACTTTTGTCCCACGATGAAACCTATTTTTTTGTTTAGGGAAAAATATATATTTTCAATAAAAATTAACATAATTGCGACCCAGGCCCCGAGTTCTTGGAGAAATGAACTTGAAGTCCAGTCACTCTGGTAGCCCCATTTGTTGTAATGGCTGACGTATCGTAAAATGTGATGATAATTACTTTATTTTATAAAAATCTGTCTGCCTCGGTGGCGTAGATTTACTACGATACGACTACAAAACTGAGGTCTCGGGTTCGAATCCCGGGTCGGGCAAAGTGATATTGGGTTTTTCTATTCATTATCAGCCCGGAGTCAGGACTTTGTGCCCGATATGGCGATAGGCTCGCCCCCTATCACATCATGGGACGGAACATGCATGACGAAATGTGGATGTCCTGGTGGGGCCTTTGCGTACCCCTTTTGGGATAAAGGCGTGAGTTTATGACGTATGTATGTAAAATCTGTCGCCAGTGATAAAGCAGGAAACCTCTAAGGACAATCCGTAAAAAATGCTATAATGTATCGGGTTGAACGATATTTTTTACCGATATCATGAATGTGCATTCTCCTTTCGAAAGGTCGCTATTCTATTGAGCTTATTCGATATAATGCAAGTATTGAGCGACAGGGGCGCATACCGTCTCGTGCAATCTATCGACCGGGCGCCGACTATACAGTGACAACTATTCCTTAGTATTAACAGGCAGGCAGTTACGTTGTAAAACCAATAGACGGAGTACAATGCCTGTGTAGAAAGCTTAGCAGTATTCTGAGAAATGTATGTTACCTACTGGTCACTGCTTTGACTTTAGATGAATGTAGATGAAGCCTATTAAAATCTATACCCGATGTACACCTGTGAGTGTTAATGTTTTCTTTCTTATTGCCATGAATGGCGAGACGAGCATGCCATTCGCCTAAAGATAAGCAAAACGACCGCTCATGGACAGCAGCAAAACTAAACAATACCATGAATTACATAGCAATGGTTGGCTTTCCACTGCGCTCGCCATCATGAGACATAAGATGTCAAGTCTCATTATGTCCAGTAGTAACTCTAGCTATAATGTCCTACAAACTGGAACACAACAGTGTATTTACACTGCTGTTTGGTGGGTGATATTAATTAGTAAGTACTTAATTTGTCGGAATTTTCTGGCTTGTCTGCTCCTATTCCATGGTTTTTTGACGGTTTTACGTTTTAAAAGTACACAATTATAGACCCCTTTGCATTTACAATATCGTTATACCAAGAAATATAAAAAGAAAATTATTCTAAAATTAAACCACGAAATCCTAGATTTACGTGTTTCAAAAATAAAATTCAGCTCCACGTAGACATTCGCGGATTATAATTGAAAATGAATTGCGAACCATTATTCTCAGTTTTATTACAACGTATTAGCGTGAAATGTTTTCTCAGTTTCATTTAATTTATCAAAAGGTAGTTTTATTGGCAATGTGGATAAAAAGTAGGCTTATGATACGAATATAAGGGCGAAGGTTTAGATCTAAGTGGAAGTAACGTTGTTATTAACAATTGCGTAATTTGATGATGGCTGTTGTATAAAGTTTTCTTTTTTCTAGCTGTAAAACGTTCTAACCCACATATTCTCATCGCAGGTACAACAAGTAATACTTGGCGATAAAATTACTAATAAAGAGATAAATTTAAACTGAATAACCCAAACCTACATCGACCTCTATACAGAGGTCGATGTAGGTTCACTTCGATGTGCGCTTCTACTAATTTTATATTATTTTCCCAATGACAGCCTCCCTCTTGCAGTTAAAACGCCGCGCCGGCTGTGAAACGAAAAAGAGGGGATTTCTATCCCCACAAACATAAAAATATTTATGCGACCCATAAGTATTTGTTTCGAGTCAAGGCGGTGTAAGATCGAAAGTCTCTCGTAGTTTACTAATACCACGACACGAGACTGCAATCTTAGTGCGAGTCAAGACTTTGTGTGACTATTGTGTGTACGTTTGTGTGTATTTATTTATATATGGTTAGGGTGCATTTAGTTATTTGGGTGTATTTATTTATTTTGCCATCAGTTAATAGAGCACTGCTGAGCACGAGACTACAACCGAAAGTTCGATTAACTCAAGCTATAGTCCACAACGCCGGCCTTTTACTTCTTGGCATTTGTGTATTTAGGTGTATGTATTAATTGCCCATAAACGTAGAAATATAATACCAAAAGCAAACACAATTATGATGCAATAGAGGCGCTGTCACCGGGCCTCACACGTCATCGGATTATCACGTGCAATGTTGTAGCAACGTAATTTAGCGTCGGCCGCACCGCCACATCCCACGTGTCATTTGTGTGGGCTACAATTTGGCTAATCATAATCAGGTGTGCTGAAGTCAATCTACATAGCGTCCTATATTTTCAAATGAGTTTGCTGGAGTGGGTTTTAGTACAATTGTGGCAAAAAAAATTTTTTATTAAAATGATACAAGCTTTGATATCATTGATATTGATATCGTAGTAATTAATGGTCGATTTCAATATTATATATAAACTTAAATGTTCTCACCGTTGTAAAGTGTGCACCATGCCACAAAGTTTTACTGTAGAAAAAAAATTGTACAAAAAAATACAATTTCGATATTATCCGTATTTTCTAAAAGATTCACGAGAAACTACAAAAGATATTCTAATTATTTTACAACTTTTAATATGAACCCACGTAAACAACTAAAAAATATAATAATTGATTTTACCCATAAAACATTTTAAAAGCCAATCAAACTGGTTTTATTTTTAACCAATACATTTCTCTGCGATACGACGCCAAGTTAAGTAAGTAAGCATGTTAGCCCGTTACATTAACTTAGATATGGATGGTAAAAGCGTACAGTTGCCGGCAAAAGTGTCTTTACTGAGTACCTTTCTATAAAAAAAGTGAAAACATTAAGCGAATCGTATTAAGTTGCTACTAAAACACTGCTGTCTTTTACTAGTAAAACTGCACTTTAACATCTAAGTATAAACTTTGGTTTTTATGACGTTGTAACAATTCTGGCGTGTAATCGACCATTGTAAATAAGCCATTATGATTAATTAATGTCAATGATACTGGTCAAAGTCAATTCAATTCTGTCTGTAATGCACATTCCTAACGTGTATGTAAAGTTATACCAGTAATAAATAAATCATATGAGATCTTGTATAAGCCACAATCTATAGGACATTGTAGCCAGAATAACTACTGGACATATTGAGACTTAACATCTTATGTCTCAAGATATCGAGCGCAGTGGAATGCCAAGCTATGCTTTGTAATGGCGTTGTTTGGTTTTCTACTGCCCATGACCAGTCGTATCGCTTGCCAACAGGCGAATGGCATGCTCTTCTCGCCATTCAACGCAATAAAACGCTCTCCCGTATACCCAAGTGGTTAGTCAGAGGTGCCACTAATGCCATCCACGCTTCGCCTAGCTTATCTCTATCGTAAGATGTGATAGGAAGTGAGTCGATAGGCTGCGCGGGCCGATGTGGATGCCAGTCACATGCATGTCAAAGGCAAAAGATGATATTTATAAAAACGAAAAACTCGAGATATTCAAGCTGATATATTCATATTACATAAAAAATAATTAGGCAACTTTCATATACTTATTCTGTCACTCTCTCTTTTCAATCATAGGAAGTCCACAGCTGAACATAGTCCTTCCTAACAAATTCCAGAGAGACCTTTTGAAAGCGAGCTGCGTCCAGTGTTTACTATGGGATATATATTATACGGATAAATATTAATACATGATGTGTTTGATTGTACCAATGTCAATAAAATCAATAAAGTATAAACGAATAGTCTAAATATAGTGCGAACATCTACTAGATAATAATGAAATTTTGTCGGCAGAACTCTTCAAAAGTGTTTTGATTGACGACTCAACGGAGCGATACTTTACTAACAAGTAATATGATAAAAAAATATTATATGATTAATCCTAACGCCCTATCTTTCTTGTCTCATGATAGATTGATACATCTTCTTACCCTCATATGGAATCAGCGCTATATGATCCTATTGTATAGTGCAGGTTTATGATTGTTAAACTATTTCACAGGGATAGGTATTATAGTTCATCACACAATCCTAATACGGGTAAGAAAGCTATTCGCTATCGTCATTATTATTCTCAGCGCCAGGAAGTCCACAGCAAACCTCAGTCCTACCGCAAAGATTGTCATAGCGACCTGTTGAAACTGCCAGCATCCAGCAATTTCCTACAACTACATTAGGTTCTTTATTGACATTAAGGTAGAACTTCGAACTTGATGTAAATTAAGCCGTCGCTCAATTCAATATTCCAGTTTAACGAAAACAAAAACGAAACTGTATAACTATTTTCCTGGAAATAAGTCGCAAAGTTAAAACCTTAGAAGAATGCCCTAAAAACCACGTGCAAATAAATACCTTAAAGTTTTTATCCAAATTCAGAGTGTCTCAGGTGAAATTCGAAAAAGAATTTTGGGTTTGCGAGTCATATTCGTCCCTGTAAAAAATAAAACAAAGATCATCGTCAATTGATATCTCGTGAAGGGCGTCATATCGTATCGTAGGTAAAAATTCAAAAGGCGTTGTGGATGAATTTTCGTATATTTCTACTGAAGTGCGTGGTGGCCTGTTGGTAACGGACCAGACGCGGCTGCCTACATGTTCACGGTGGTCGCGGGTTCAAATCCCAGGGCACACCTCTGACTTTTCGGAGTTATGTGTGTATTGATAGTCAATCACCACGCACTTTAACGGTGAAGGAAAACATCGTGAGGAAACCTGCATACCGTAGCGATTTTAAAGAATTTCTACGGTATGTAAGTCCGCCAACCCGCACTAGGCCAGCGTGGTGGACTATATGGCCTAACCACTCTCAATCGATTCTCTCGATTGTAGAGTAGGCCCGTGCCCTGCAGTGGGACGTATATGGGCTGATATAGATATAGATTCTACTACATTAATATCATTCCCGTATCTGCTCATCTACCAACACTCTCTATTTCGCTATTCATGTTTTTTTTATAAAATTGCTTATGAAGGCATCAAATAATCTGTTTCCAGCTAATTTGCACTGCTTCCCAACAGCACTTACATATTTGAATACTACCCAAGACCTTCTAAGGATTTTATCTTTGAAATCTCTTTCACGTCGCTCGATCATCAGCTTATTTGATTGCAAGGACATTGCTTCTCTTAATTACACCCTAATGGCATCTTCCCAACGCATCCTTGACTGACATCGAGACCTAAGCCTATCAAAGAGGAAATGAGTTTATAACTCCCCTTCAGTGACAAGGTAGCGGAAACGGTATGTTCAAGCTTTATTTTCCAATCGTTTCGAAACCTACAAAGGGCTTAAAGGCAACGTTATAAGTCCAGATTCACCAAGCCTTACTTATTGGTAAGGTAAATAAAATAAGATGTAAAAACTTCAAATTACAAGCAATAAACCCATTATTAGATATGGAAAGATATCAAAAAGCCATAATAACGTAACGTCTAAAGTTGTTGTAAAATTTTATGTTACGACCCTGTTCTGCTAAACCAAACTTTTGTGACGGCGATACCGCCAAGTTTATGCCTCTTCACAGGTATGTATACATATAACAACATACCTACTTTAAAGCGAACATATCTGGTGTTTCCATCGCGCCGGAATATTATGTTACTAAAGCTTGTTCAACTTGCTAATACTAAATATTTACTATGCGAATATATTAAATGCAGCTCATTATGATAAACATGCTGTCAAGATAAAAGTTTCTAGAAGATTTCCATAAAATAGATAATATATTATGCAAGAGAATAGAAGTAAGCAATTAGAAGAAATTTAGGATTTCTTTTGTTAACAACCTAAGGCCACTATGGCTGCTCCATTCTTTTGTGTGTCAAATAAAGATGTATCTTAAAACATAACACCAACTTTAATATACCCTAGATGCCAATAAAATAAAGATAAATATTATTATAAAAGTAGTAGCGCAAAAATTATTATCTTACAGCGTAAAACCGGATATTAAATGGAACTAATAGCTAAAACAATAAAATCACTGTGCAAGCAAAAAAGATCATTACGTCATCACTTGCTTCCCTTTTTGTTATTAATTGACATGTTTGACATTAATTAGTCGTTCCAAAGTCCCTTTCAACCCAAAGAAAATTAAATTGAAATATGAACTATGAAACACCACCTTAATTAAATTGGAAATTAGAAGATGAAAGCTTTTAGGAGCTTTTTGTTTTGACACTTCATAATTATTTACTAATTCTAGACCGATGTAGATTTGAATTAAAAGATTTCTCTTGGTGTTGAGGAAAACATTATTAAGATCGTCTTTATTGAGATTTGTTCTACATTTTATATTTTAAAGAGCCCTTTGTAGTGTCAAAAATGCCGCGTTCTTTACTGGGTTTTGTAAAATGTTTGTATCTCAGGTTTTATTTTAGGACCCATAATTATCGAATCTGTATCAGTCCATATACGTCCAACTGAAAGCTATGAGCCTCCTCTATAATCGAGAGAACGATTAGGAGGGGTTAGGCCATATAGTCCAACACGCTGGCCTATTGCGGGTTGGCGGACTTTACATACCGTAGAAATTCTTATAAAGCTACGGTCTGCAGGTTTCCTCACGTTGTTTTCGTTAACTGATATAGTGCGTGGTTATTGACTATAAACACACACATGTCTCCGAAACTTCAGAGGTGTGCCCTGAGATTCGAACCCGCGACCACCGTGAACATGTTGGCAACCGCGTCTAATCAGTTACCAATAGGCCACCACGCACTATTGAAAACTAAACTATAATTATTTTGGTATTTTGTCAGCCCATATACGTCCCACTATACCATATAAATATCGAACATAGTTTCAAGATTAAAAATTGTTCCATGGCATTCAAATTAAATAATTAAACTGTCTGTGTGACTCGGTCACGAAGCAGCCCACGTTACAGCGACCCGGCGCCCAGTCATTTACTCCACATACATTAACCTTTCTATCACACACACTTACATCGCTAAACTAAAACTTACATAATAAAAATGAATACCTATTTAGTTCTGAATTTTATTTATTTAAGCACTGCTCATATTTAATTACCGTACAAATCCTTATACAACAGTCAATACGTTTTCAAATATGTATTTTTATCTCGCTATCTCGGATTACGTTTTAAAATTTCGTCGCAGTTTCACAGCTGTTACTATTAATTGTGTTTGATGTAAGACGTTTAAAAAGTGCATAATCAGCCCTTGCCAGGAGGCATCGTGCCAGGATTCTGTAGTGATAAATCCCACAGGCTTCCATTCAATGGAGACTTGTGCGAATTATTAACGCGCCATTAGTCACAGCCAAACCGTCTTTATTTGTACAGTGAATCTTATTGAAATGCCCATCTTTGACTTGGGAAATTATAAATGGCTTATCGGCGAACATTTTGCTTTTACTCCTGAATAAATCAAGTTTCTTGCTGCAATCGTTTGTTGCTCAAATTGTCTGATTACGGCGCGCCTAATTTATGGTCTGAATGTAATCGCTAGAAATTAATTGCAATAAAATTTGAACTAACTCTTTTTTTTAATTTACATGCGTAACAAAATGCAGGTACATGTAATAAACGATATCTTTAATATCCCTTATTGAACATCTCTACGATTTTATCAGAGACTAAAAGATTTCCAATACATAGAAGTTAAACGAAAATTTGTCATTTTTATACATACATACATACATAAACTCACGCCTTTTTCCCCGAAGGGGTAGGCAGAGGCGCCACTAGGACACCCACATTTCGCCTTGCATGTTCCGTCCCATGATGTGATAGGGGGCGAGCCCATAAATTATTTTTATGAAATGTATAAATAACCTTACATTCAAAGCAAAGACGACAATGTACAGAAATATCATCCATAAATAGAAATACATTTGTACTCAAAATAAGAAATCTGTTTTCGCTTAAAACCTATGTTAAAAATGTTTTTCTTTCCCAAAGTTCGTCCATAAGTTATAATTGCTGTTGAAAGAAGCATCTTACTTTACAAAGAAAGTACAAAAAAATATATTTTCATTAAGAATAGTAGTTAATTATCCATCATATTTAAGCAAAAAGTGTATCTTCATATTAAAAATAAAATCTACGTACATACAGTAAGTAGAGTGTAAAGTCCGGCATAGTACATATACTCACGCCATTTCTAGAAGAGGTAGGAAGAGGTGCTACCAAGACACCCACATTTCGCCTTGTATGTTCCGTCCCACGATGTAATAGGAGGCGAGCCTATCACCATAACGGGCACAAATTTCTGACTCCGGGCTGATAATGAATAGAAAAATCCAATATCACTTTGCCCGACCCGGGATTCGAGGCCGAGACCTCAGCTTTGTAATGGTACCGTAGTGCAACTACACCATCGAGGCAGTCTTACTATACTTATAATAAATATTCGCTTACCTGGACAATGGACATTCAATACAGGATCGTTAAATAAAATTACATTACATTATTTCGCCCATTTCACATCCAAACATTGGCCAGATCATCCACGATCCCCTTCTCTTCAGAACAAGCATTTGATTTCATTGCTGTACTTGTTTTGGAACTGATAGTAAATATTGGTATTTGATTTAATATTTCTTCTATAACGTATTAATTTTGATTAAACTGCACGTTTTTTTCCAGCTGTGGGCGCTATTGCTGTTAATTCAAGTTTTCACTGCAAAAGAAAAGTGCTAAAATTTTTCTGAGAAGATATAAAATAAACTTCTCTATAGTTTCGAGCGAATCATTGCATTTCCGGTTTCCTTATCCGCTGCATCCCAGAAAGGATAAAAGACTTAACGCACTTAAACATTTATAAGAGAACTTTTATTTGCGACTTTTAAGATAAGTCCCACACTCAATCGAATTGATCTCGCACCGCGGTTTTCTCGGGAGTTTAACCAATCTCTTTTATATAACTATCCTTAAAGCTGTGGCAGTATATTTCGTCTAGCATAGAGTTGTAATTCATGAGAACTAATTTAACTACCGCCACCGTAGCGAAACAGATGCATTTCATAAAATGCGCCGAACTGGTGCCCGAAGGCGTCGTATACCATACGTAACAGGTTGTAAGGATATAAAATATTTATTAGCAGACACTACTTACGAGGAAACAAAGTGTAACACGGAGAATGTTACTCACATTTTTGGAAACTAAAATCGAAGCACGTAAGCTTCTCTTGTTTTTTGTTTGGAAAGTCTCGAAAACGATCTAATAAATAAAGAAGTAATAGAGTAGTTTGATTTTCACAACAACCAATTAGGATTAATCTCTATTTATTTCAAAAATATAAAGTGTATTTTAGCTTTTAAATAAAGAGCGATTATTTTTAAAACTAATGAAGTTTAAAATATCGAATAGCAGCAATTATTTCAGAGACGCGTCTTAAATTTCCAGACAGTATATCATAGAAAAAACCGCAAGTTTGTTGGCTTAGTACAATTTTGTTTTATTATAATCGAAAAACAACATTTTCGTGTTTTATCAAATGAACAAAAACATTATCGTAACGTGCCCAATGTAATTTGGAATAATGTTTTTTGTAATGGTTCTGCTCAGCAAAGTAGAGAGAGCGCAGTGGGCTTTTTGCCGAAATTCCCACGCCCCGGCCGCTATTACAAGCAAAGCAATCCACAAAAAGATAAATTGAGAGTAAATTTATTACAGAAGAGTGCTCTCAGCAGGACAGATTTTCTTAAAGAACATTCAGGTACTTGTACTTTGTCGTGTTTTCTTAATACTTTTTAATAAAAACTTCCTACGGAGTTATGCCGCTGGTAAAAAATATTTTTAGAAATATTATTTCGTATTTGATATACTCTTGAGTCGCCCTTCGATTTTATAAAATTTCATTGTTCTTTTATTCAATATAGTTGCTAAAACTTTTATCACTATTATCGACATATTCATCCGACGATGAACCCAGACCTTCGCCACAAATATGTGAAGGACAATTCAGAATTTATTTTATTTTTTAACAGCGCACATGGTCGGCTCACAACTTAAAGCAAATATCAGCAATGAGCTACCACACAATTGCAATCTTTCATTTCACTGTTTGATCCACTAAGCAAACATGCCTACATAATGTGACACAAAGGATAACAACATCTTGTATTCAATGCGTAAGGCCAGCAAAATACATATTGCATAATATGAATGCTCTTTACATCTAAGCATATACAGAACAAGATCTATGGCCGTATGATCCGAAAATTAACGTAATTGAACCCATAACATATGTAAATGTAGGCTTAATTAATTTATTACTAATTTCCATTTTTAGTACTATTACAGTGTTAATTAACACACTAATAAATTCACTTGGCAATGGGAATACACAAGTAGGCTTTGGACGCATTAGTTTAAGCAGTAATAAGTGTCATAATATGTAAAACAATTAAAGCTCATAGTGGCTTATAAATTAATATTTGTATTTAATATTTTAAGTAATATACTGACATGATGGCATAATGAACATAAGTGGAAAAGAACGAACTGTTAGCAGACATAAAGAAGATATTAAAATCAAGTGTGTAAAATCGGTAATACATACATTAGCGATGGCTCTCATGTCTGTATAACCGAGATGGTGATCAGATGCCCTCCCTCTCAGGGAACTTAAATAACCTTGAGTTTAAGCTTTTTCTTGCCATGCCTTGCAGAAACAGCAGCGCCGGTCAACTCGTTAGATTTCTCAAGCTGAAAAGCTCAGACAAAGTGGAGAGTCCGACCTGTAAATTAAAACAACCATCTAACGGATGACAGTTCATACATGTTGCCACTAGACCAATTATTCGACCATTGATATTTTATACCAACGAGTGGACTTGCGTCCTTTTAAAATTTTCATAAATTCAAAGGGTCTATTGATCTAAATGCATACTCAACAAGGAGCTTACTAAGGATAGTTTACTGTATGAAATTACCAAACCTATAGGAAAAAATGCATGCGCCACACGCAGGGTACCCGGACATCAATCCCTACTGTCCTAATAACCGTTTAAATAGCACCAAGATTTATGTTAAAGCCCAACAAAGGGGCCCTCGATCCGCCAGCGTCGATAAATCTACGCACAAAATAATACGATCCCAAGCGATTTGTTCGCTGGGACAAAGACTGTGTTTTGTCCAATAAAATTAAGGAACGTTCCATAGCGAAGATTTCAGCACATCAACTTATTTGATTGTTTAACGATGAATGACGCTATAAATTTTATGGCTCAATATAAACCGATGTATTTGTCTTGATCGCGAGGCAATCTAATTGAATTAGATGAGTAGTACTAAGTATGGAAAGTGATGTACACTGTACACCTTGGAGTACTGTAAGTAACCCAGCTCGACTCATTCGGTACCGCTGTCTCACAGAAAAACGAAGCGAAGCAACGGTGACTGAGATTACCAGAGGCCCAGTATCCTATTCCTTATCCCATCCTTTTCACACACATTTTCTTTTGCCTTTTTAAAAGCCAGCAACGCACCTATGCTGATGTGCTGTAGATGTTCATGGACGCATATATCTATCGTATCTACCACGATAATCAGGTGCACCGTTTGGTAGCTCTATGAACTTGTGGAATTAAAAGAAATACTAGAAGTAAAATATTTTTATAAATCGTATCAATTCCGCGTGATAAAGCCTGTGATCAAAGGGCCTCGCCCGAGAATTAATTTATTCCACAGGTCAAAATATCCAGCTATTAATATTGAAAGAGCCCAATTCACGACACAAACCTCAGTGTCCGGGTTCAAATTAATTTGTTCGTAAACTAGAGCATGGTACAATTCTTATTAAATTCTTATTTCGGAAACTGATTCTATCAACGCCTTATATTTTCTTACAAGATGAATATTCCGTCATGGAGCCGGCGGCCGCTCCATTAAGTTCATTACAAAAGAGATTGTAATCTCGGTGTAAATAAGAAACATCGTGTTTTGTGCGGATAAACAATAGGATCAATAATTATTAAAGTGGTTGGGAAATTAGAGACGTTATTGCTGAAAATAATATGAATGAATTTAAACAACTGAGGTTTAGGTTATAATGTCTCATCGTTTAATTTAAAACTAGGAAGAAATAACCCTTGCAAGACATTATAATATGAGCAAATTGTAATATGATGAAAATCTAGGGAATAATCGTTATATAATTATATTAACATGTTGTACATCTACATGTTGTGCGTGTATGTACATGTTGAATATTATATGTACATGTTGCCAAAAGCAATGAACAGTCTTAGCAGAGATATATAACTCTAAGTAAACTACTAACCGTCTGGAATAGATGCTAAATGCTCAAGACACCGAGGATCTGCAAAGCCGACGTTTCACCGTTAAATCTGACAATTTCATTGCTATCGCCCCACAAAACATTGCAAAAATGCGATAAGCGGCGATCATTAAGCAACTACTTATCTAAATGAAGTCACTTGGCAGAGAAACGATAGTAAACTATGTGTTATACTTTCAAATGGTACTAAGGACAAAAGAGCTGAAACTCGTTTTTTAAAAATCGTTTTTTATCTCTCTGTTTTCACTCGGACGAGCCTCGTGAGTGAAGAAAATTATTGCAACGTAGAAAAACCTGTGGCGCTTAAAGGAAGGTCAGAAAAGAGCGCACAAAGACAAAACTGCTAAATTGAAGACACTCTCCGCATAATCAAACGATCTTCAGGAACGAATTTGATTCCTTTGAGCTCCGTTCAATGTATTACCCAATACGCCATTTTACAAATCAACTTAAAGTGAGCTATAGTTTAAACTGTTTTAAAACTAAAGATTTTTAAACATAAGTATAATGACGATAGACAGTACATTTTTTTAATTTATTTGATGTAACGTCAATGCGGGTACCTGTCTTTACTCTGTTGTATTTTGACCTGTATCATTTATTATATAACTACTATACTATATGTTTATTATATACTATTTGTTATTTGATTCTTACCTAGATAATTTTTCGCGTTATTAAATCGATTCAGAATAACATTTCAATGATATTAAATTTTCCGAAAGACAAAACATACATTGATTAAAATGAGTAAAGTAAACACAAAATCATAATTAAATAAATATTCATTTATTTTTCGCTCATTATTTACACATACAAATCACATGACCCACACCACACGCCAACAAATTAACATACACATTTGCACGTAATAATTATGTTAGAACAAGGCGATGCACACAAAACCGCGGCCTAATCACGCCTGCATGACCGCACCGTTCCACCATCCCCGTCTCATTAAGACCCCGTATTACCAGGCAAGTGTACTATTCTCAGCAGTTTAGCAGAAAGCCCCAAGTCGTAATTCGTGGCGGCGGAGGCTGCTAACAGAGCGACTGGCGGGCATTATTAACGGGCCATTAGCCTCCATTCGACGCTCGGGATCTGCAAGACGGTATACGGAGTGCGGCCTATAGACAACTATCCAGCTCCCACTACGGTGAAAATTGTAAATCCGTTAATTGTCACCATTCTGAATAGATTTAATTGAAATGTCTTGAATGGTATACGTGGAGAATTCGTTTGTGTTTGTATTCTTGGGTACATTTGTGATTGGTTAAGATTTCGGTGATTTAAAGTACGTAAAAAGGGTTGGCTGTGGACTGTTTTTTTCTTATACAGCAGCTTAATTCATTAGAATAAAACTGAAAACAAGGAGAGATCGAACAAACATCTTCGAATCGAGAATTCAATTTGAGAAAAATATTTTTTTTTTGCAAGTAGAATAATACTTTAGGTACCGATACCAATAAAATGAAAACACATTTTGATTGGTTTAAAGTTTTAACAAAAGACTGCTTGTTAACGCTGTATGCCACATATTTTCCTAGCAGTAACATACTCCTTGCAGATCTAAGTTAGCAGTGACCTTACTGTAGATGGCGACGACGATGATAGTATACTTTAGTTATAATATAGTTTTGTTCTTGTATAATTTTTAATTTTAAGTAACAATTTTGTGCAAGCTGGAACGTAAGAGGACGGAATGCAAGACAGATTTGATTGAAAGTAAAAATGGAACAAAGGGGGAGAAGAGTGAATAATAGGGATTAAAAAAAAAGACTTAATTAAAGAAAGAAGTCTTAAGAAAGAAGAATTAATTAAATAAGTTCAAAGGAAGAATTTGTTGGGCCCAAAACCCAGACCTTCCAACAATATGTCAAAACATAAATAAGTAAATTCCGTTAACACAAACAATATGTATGTTAGAAAGCCTCTCCTAAAACACGTAAACCCGATTAAATTATGCCGTAAAAGGGAGACACAAAAAATATATAATTGTGTTCTATAACAGTCATAACATTGTACATATTTGTGTGTGTCTAAGTCAGTCTCTGAATCTGCGCAAATTGTAGGCAAAACTTGTTAAGGGAAATAATAGGACTAGCCCTCCCATTAGGCACCAAAGGATGTTCAGTCAAAGCCGTGTAAATTATTATTGCTTTCGAGCATTATTTTATATTATTCCAGCTTTATAGAATAATTGTATGAAAACACAAACTTAATGAGGCTCCCGTGTAATTTAATTATTCTTGTTTAATGTTGTAAAGATCTCAGGAATAATTACGCGGTACCTACAAAATAAAAACAAAGCTTCTAAATATTTTTTATTTATGATTATAATAATCTTAATGCGTTGGGCCTATTAATGTTGTATCACTTAAAATATACTCCCGAGATTTTACATTACAACTGCAGGGCACGTGAAAGCGACTGCAATGCGCCTGATGGTAAATTTAAATGTGACTCTCCAGTATTATATACGGCGGTCACATTATCTGAGCAGATAAAAATATTCTATCAGTAATATGCGAGAAAATGAATCATATACAAGAGAACACGACAGTTACTATCACAGCTTGCTTCCGACCACATAATTAACTCTTACTAATACCTAATTCGTAGATACATACGTGCTTTGTTTCGAGTGGATTAAAAAGGACTTATTTACCTCTTCAACACTAGAATCAAGCATTTATTGATCGTCCAACATTTGTCTCTGTGCATGAATTAAACCTACGACTAATTCTCTCGACGTTCTATTTAATCGACGATTAAATCCTCGTTTTCTAACCTACGACTCATCTCCCACGTAGCCGAGGTTGTCGAAATAGTTACTATCACTAGCATCTCCAGAAGCATTTATTCAACTTAACACCAATAAAAAAAACAAAGCAAATCACATCGCCGTATCAAAGCAACAAATTATCAGAATAAGAATTTATTCGGGACAACAAACATATATTACCAAAACGAAATGCGGACAGTCGTTCTGGGCGCACCGGCGGCGGCTATATTCTGTAACTGCACTAACTTTTATGCAAATACAAGGTGTAACGTAGAGGCAGATAGCACCTGGGATCCGCGCAGTTCCCAACACACCCTCGACTCACTAATTAACGGCCAAAGTTTGAACAACATTTCCTAAGGCCATGCCTCATTAGAAATTGTTGCGCTTTAAAAGTATTGGTGCCTAAACAATGTTACGCGTATAAGCAGTGAACATTTCACGGAAATACAAAGCCTGCTTCCGTTGTTCCGTGATATACGAGTATGTTTGTGAATTGAAATTAATTCTGACGCAATGTTCTGGGCTTTCCTAATGAGAATGCTGTCCTTTGAGTGTTATGTTCTTTGTGATACTTGCGAGAATCTGCCGGAACTCACTTTTGTATTTTGATTCTTATGTAAATTCTACTTTTTGACAATAGAATAAAATGCAATATTGATATTTATGATTTATTGGGTATTTTACACCATAAGTAGTACCGTATTAATTTTCTAAATCACTGATTTGAGACTGTAACAAGCAAGAAGAAGATGGAATTCTTCATGATCATATTGACAGCCTCCGTGGCGCAGTTGGTTTGACGCTGGCTGTGAAACGAGAGGCCGCGGGTTCGATCCCCGCACCGAGAGAAATGTTTGTGCGGCCCACAAATATTTCTTTCGGGTCTGGGTGTTTGTGAGACCGAAAAGTCTCTCGTAGTTCTGACACCTGCGACACAAGACTTAATTGATCTTAATGTGGGGTCGGGACTATGTGTGTGACTGTTGGGTGTATTTATTTTATTTATTTATATCCGGTTCATCTTTGTTTGTTAATCAAACAACAGTAATGATCCTACTCTAGAAGCGTCCTCCAATGAAATGCCTATTCTCCCTAATGATGATGCTGTTCATCATCAGCTACCATTTAAAATATCTTAACAATGAGGGTTACCGATAAGAACGACAAAGCCTCGTTCGCCATCAGAGCACACTGCAAGCAGGTGAAAATATCTTCGGCCCTGGACAGTGTTGGTTGGTCCTCGCATTCCAATTACCTATTACAATAATCTTAATTAATCAACTAAATTACCCGTACAAAAGCCACAAGGCAGGTAACACGGAATATTATCTATTCAGGTGAACTGAACCATCGTTACGTCACGCGCAGGCTCCACGCGGCTAAACTTGGCTATTTTGTGCGGCAATCTCAAATGCCCTAAATCTAGTCGAGTTAAGGAACTTAACAGCCTCACTGACCTTATTTTGCTTAACAAGTGTCTATTTGTTCTATAAACGTAACGTTACAACCTTTATTAGAGAGCCAGATTTAGAGGATATTTGGGTGACTAAACTAATCTTGTTATCGGTGACAGGATATTTTTTAGAATAGCCGAACAGGTTTGTAGAAGATTGTAGCCAGAGTGACTACTGGACATATTGAGACTTAACATCTTATGTCTCAGGATGTCCAAGTGGAATGCCAAGCATTGCTTTATAGTTCATGGTGTTGTGTGGTTTTTTACTGTCCATGAGCGGTCGTATCGCTTACCATCAGGCAGATGGCATGCTCGTCTCGCCATTTGCAAAAAAACAGCCTGATGCGATGTATATGGCTATATATTCTCAAAGGGGTGATCAAAGGTATGCTAGTGCCACACAAAATTTATACAACGTATTTCTGTACCAAGATGTGTCATGAGGCGAATCTAACGTCATTCTATTCTATATCAGCCCATATACGTCCCACTGCAGGGCACGGGCCTACTCTACAATCGAGAGAATCGATTGAGAGTGGTTAGGCCATTTAGTCCACCACGCTGGCCTAGTGCGGGTTGGCAGACTTACATACCGTAGAAATTCTTTAAAATCGCTACGGTATGCAGGTTTCCTCACGATGTTTTCCTTCACCGTTAAAGTGCGTGGTGATTGACTATCAATACACACATAACTCCGAAAAGTCAGAGGTGTGTCCTGGGATTTGAACCCGCGACCACCGTGAACATGTAGGCAGCCGCGTCTGGTCCGTTACCAACAGGCCACCACGCACTTCTAATCTAACGTCATGCTGAGTACAAAATCCAGTCCTGTTAATTTTTTTTTTTACCAAAAATGTCTTTTAAATTGCCCCGTGTGATACGAATTCACGACGTCATAATTCATCTCGTGCTGTAGCGAGATCAATGCTATTCATGGGCAGTATTTTCAGGCTGTGATAATAATATATTACTTAGCTACGTGGTTCTGACTTGGTCCTTTATTGGACCTGTGCTATAATTAATCTCTTCAATATAACTCCACTTTACACAAAAGACTATTTACACTCGAAACGCAGTTTTAAATTAGAAAACATGTAGTAACACTTGAAAACATTTATTTAAGCGATTCCCAATAACACTACATAAGCAATCACATAACGAGTCGGCCCTTACGGGAACAACCCAATTTAGTAGTGTACAAGTTTATTTGGGTATCAGTCCGTATGGCATTATAATAAATGGAAGGACAAATTCGCGACCTCTCCTTTATGTATTGAAATTTCACTAAGTTATTCAAACGGAAACATTAATTAATGGAGAGCTAATAGTTATGAAATACCTCGTGTTAAGTGCCAAGTTATTAGTAGAGGAGGCTCGTGCCCAGCAGTGGGACCTGTGTGGGAAGATATAATAAAGATAGATAGATATACATCTATTGAATGATAAAACGATTTTTTATAATTCATATACATGAAAGAACCCTGTGCCTTTATACAGGGTATATCAAGACTGCGACCGAAAACGAAGCCGGGTGGTAGTTTTAGTGGTTACAGACACAATGCAAATAAAAATTTCGCAAAATAAGCGACAGATTTTTTTTTGCAATTTTTTGAAATTCATTGTTTTTGGGTAGTAAATACCTAGTTATTGCGAAAATAGTATTTTAAACGCTATCGTACCATTGCGTCTTAAAAAATAAAAAGGTGCACATCATTATTTTAGGAAAACTATGTATTTATCAACCAAATACGACGATAAATAAAAAATTACCAAAAAAAAGTTGACGATTTTTTTTGCGAAATTTTTATTGCGTTGTGTCTGAAGTCACTAATACTACCACCTGGCTTCGTTTTCGGTCGCGGTCTTGATATACCCTGTATATAACGATAAAAAATTAGGTGTACCTAAAACACTTCTTTCCTACCGTAAACTCCAGCAGTGTCTAGTATCTTGTATAAGTATTATAATCCATTTACAACAATACAATCTAATTGCAATGAAATGCAAGTACAGTTACCGGCAGCCGCTTTTCGGAAGTTGTCGTTCCATCTGGCCGGGGGATGTCATGAACTATATTCGCTTAAATGCGGTCTGCATATCTACTCTAAGAGTCAGTCAGTGATTATAAACCTCGGGTGCTTGGGGATTAGTAATTGTTGTAATCACCCCACGCTTTGTAACAGTAAAATGAATGTACATTCACTACATTTTCTAATCTTAAACTCATTATTATTTTCCTTTTTTTAGTTGAGGCTTTTAATAAAGCGTGTTCTTTTTTCAATTTCAAGTCAATCCGAGGTGTGGAAATACTCTAAAATCGACTTCCAAGATCCCGCTACATACATACACACGTACATGAGAAGCTAATAAAAGCGTGTTAAAAAGGGAAAAGTTCATGAATATGAATTAACAACAAAAACATACAGTTTAGTTCCTTCGTATTTTTCAAGGAATAATATCAATTGCGAAGCATAGCTAATTATAATAAAGCTTTACTAATTCTATAATATCCATAACCGGCCTCACAAAATAAAAATAAATAGTAAGCACAAAGATCATCATAAGTTTAAACTTTTTAGATATTCAAGCAATTCCACCAACTAAAAATATATTTAGATAAGAAATTATTCTGTGGCTAAGTTGCTACAAGCCCCTGTAGTAAAGTGCTTTGAGACACTGCTCTATGTAGTTACCAATGGTCGCCATACACGTAACGATATAACTATGCAAGTCTGAATGTACCAAGGGGCCAAAAGCACAGTTAAATAAATAAAGACACCCAACAGTCACATACATAGTCCTGACCCCACACTAAGATCGAGTCTTGTGTCGTGGGTATCAGAAACTACGAGAGACTTTTCAGTCTCACAAACACCCAGACCCGAAACAAATACCTGTGGATCACACAAATATTTTTTTTTTTCGGTGCGGGGATCGAATCCGCGGCCTCTCGTTTCACAGGCCGGCGTCTAACCAACTGCGCCACGGAGGCTGTCATCCATAGATATTCTCAATGATGTCCATAATCTTTATATTGTTGCTGTATATGTATCAGCCTATATACGCCCAATGCAGGGCACGGGCCGCCTCCGTAATTGAGGATACGATAGAGAGGGCTTAATTCATAGTCCATCACGCTGGACATTTCGCTATGGTATGCAGGGTTCCTTACGATGTCTTCCTTCACCGTTATAGTGCGTGGTGATTGACTATCAATACACACATGATTCCAAAAAGTTAGAAGTGTGCCCTGGGATTTGAACTCGCGACCACAGTGAACATGATGTTCCGCGTCTGATCCAATACCTACAGGCCATTACGCACTTCATATTTTCATTCTCACTTTAAATTGTTACATCCACGAGTGTCATTGCTAAACAAAAGTCCTAATATCAATGCTAAAGATAAGTTTACCATCAAGCAAATAGTAATTATCAACTTTCAGATCCGACGTTTTCATAATGTATATTGTAGACTTATTTCCTCGGTTGATGCAATATGAACGAGGCTGAAATGAGCATTTCCTTTAATCCGGCTTACGGCTCTATTGCCGTCGAAAGAAAACAAGGGATCAGAATTAAAGAAAAGATTAGTAATTCCGTCTGGGTGAAGTGACGGTAACAATAAATCTTGGCCGTTTTCTTCCGCCTGGCCACTGCAAAAACAGTCACGCGTAATTAATTACCTCACTTGGCCGAGGTCAGCTTTGGAATCCAATCCCTGTTTTCGACTTTTTTGGCTTACAATAAACTGAGGATGGATAATTGATTCGCTAAACTAAATAAAGATTTAGACGTTTCTTGTGTATCAGCGGTTGGGTACTGTTGTTGAATCTTGTCTTATTTCTGAGTGTTCGCTTTGTTTATATGTTATTGAATAATTACTTAAAGTGTTGTTATATCTGCTGAATAAGTGTAGTAATTTCCATTAGTAGACGAGGATTAGAACCCACGATAAGGCAGGCCTTTAAATAATGTTTCAGTAATTCATGATTTGCCATGGTAAAATAAAGAACTATAAGGTCTCGGATCGAGGACACCATTCTGTAAGTTTTTCAGACTTAAATTATTATTATATACATTGTCCGCGGCTGGAATTTATGCCTCGCCTATAAATATATCAAACATTCAAAAAACTAATTCCCAGAGCACTATTTCCTGCAGCTGAAATAAAATGTGAATAAAAAACAATACAATGT
Organism: Deilephila elpenor; assembly: GCA_949752805.1. Lineage (NCBI taxonomy): Eukaryota > Metazoa > Arthropoda > Insecta > Lepidoptera > Sphingidae > Deilephila > Deilephila elpenor. The sequence continues at coordinate 7,247,305 of OX457096.1, read as the reverse complement.
GATTGATGAACATGCAGATCCCGCATCGATATTCCTCTTCATATTAATTGCCTTAAACCAACTAACACCAGATCAAACAACAAAAGATCTAAAACAACAAGTTCCAGTACTTAAGTTTCTATAAAGATCAGAGATTAAAAACATCCTTAAAGCGGAGAACCTAGAATTACCCGGAGCCGCATATATTAATTTCCATAAAATCAAGAAATAGAAACGCGTTCCTACAAATTACTCCCCGAAGCATCTGACAGCTAGACACAAAAAATTTAAAGCACCACTGGCGTTGAAGATCGTAGTAATGATCTGCAGCGAGGGATCGCTTTGAAATTGTTTTCGTTTTCCTTTCAGTGCTATTCCGCTGGCGACTTAGTGCCTGCGAGAAAATACAAGCCGCTTATCTCTTGCACCGGATGCGTATCACGGACATCAAAGTTGAACCGAGATACAAATTACTGAGAACTCATTCCGTAATCATTAATCTATCTGCGTAGGATTGGGTGCGGAATGGAAACGGAATCTTTTTATTATTGAACGTAAGCCCAGCGCTAAATACCTTTATTTTGTAGGGCATTAACACTGGCATTATTATTAAACTTCTCTCGCCGGTGGATTTTCTATTTGGGTTTCACTGAAATAAGTTTGTCGTATCCATCATGCCAGCATAAATTTAATAAAACGTATTCAAATGTGTTTCATCACATTAATTTAAAGCATTCCTGATATATTTTCTGGATATGTATGAGACACGGTGAAAATCATGCTCAATTCTATTTATTCGAAATAGACATCCACATTAACGATCATAACTAAACGTAGTTCAACAAACAATAATTCAGAAGTGGAAGGTATTTTTTCAATAAATTGCGTTCGAGGATATACTGGTCCTGAATTCTGACTGAAGCTCTTAAAAAAGGGATACAATTTCCCCGTTTCTGCAACTTTTTCTCTACTGCTCCGCTCCTATTAGTCATAGCGTTATTTTATATAGCCTATAGCATTCCTTGATAAATGAGGTATCCAACACAAAAATAATTTTCCAATTCGAACTAGAAATTCCTGAGATAAGCGTAAACAAACAAACAAACTCTTCAGCCTTTATATATTAATATAGATAAGTAAATTAAAATACTTTTCCTCACTTTCAAAACATAAAAATACATTTTATTTTAAACTCTAATAAAAGTGTTTCGTTAAAATATATTTATGTAGTCATTTCGTTACATGGAAAGGTCTCAAAGGACTTCTGCTTTCGAGTAATTTGAGTTTGAATAAGCGGTGTTTAGGATTTAGATTCATGAGCTTAGAGAACAGGGAAAAATGTCGTTCAGTTGTACAATGGCTGAAAAAATATATATATAGAAACTTAAGATGACAATGGGAACGATTTTCACATAATGAGACTTCTGGTCAGTTTCTACAGTTCCTGATAAAGTTTCAGATAGTTATCTGCCCTCTTACACGATTCGTCAGATAAAGGTCGCTGATACGTCGCTGATTTATTTTTTTGGTTTCACCATCCAACTCCCCGATAAAATAGCTGACAGATATATTTTGCCGCCACTTCATAATTCACGCAACGGCGAAGTCGCATTTTTTGCGTTTTGTTACGACGGTACTCTATACTCATTGGTTACGACGACGTTAACGATAGCTATTTTTTTTTTCTGTAAGCTTTTAAGTGTTCTCAAATATTTTTTATTAGGAAGATATGTGATAATAATAATATGTCTTATTATTACCATTGGTCGCACCGCTTCGAAATATTGAAATTCCTATGTGCGAAACAAGAAAACAACAATCCAGAAAATATTCAAATATTTACGAATAGATTAAATTCTGAACCTACTAGCTAAAAATATATTAATTTAAGTCAAACACTTTTATGACTACCTTGATCTCATTCTACAGAATACTTTTCTCCCGCCTAACCTTCATAACAAGAGACAGTTTTTAATTTTTACACACAAGTCGGCCGGGCTGATTGTCGGCTAATTCTTCGCGCTTCGCTGAAGACTGTACAACGCAATAAATTCTTGGCATTCAGACGAAGCAACCATGCGAAAGAGCTCTGATAAAAATGAGATGACTTGCCTCCTGACACATTTTTTTACTTTGAAAACAATGCTCTGGACGCCGAGGTAGTAAGACGTCAAGACATTGATTGGTGCCCACTCTTTGTCTAACTTCGCGGACTTAGATTTAATTTTACGGAAATATGTTGGTGACATTGGTTTTGAAAATAGATATATCCATAAGGACTCAAAAAGCATGAACTATATTTTTAATTCAATGCAAATAAATAAATAGCACGGGAAAAACGTCAACATATAAACTTTTAGGTAACGTTCCTTAGAACCATCTTGGTTATGGATGTTATGACTATGCCCTGCCAACACCAATTTTCGTTATAAACTCTTTTAACAATTGATAACTTATGTCAACAATGCAGACAAATCTTAACTTCTAAATTAGGAATACAAAAGAATTACTGTAATATTTCATAAGTGTAAAAAAACCAAGCAATATTTTCGTGCCTTTTACAGCGCATTATAATGCTTATTTAATTTCCGTAGATTTCTCGGTAAACCAGTCGGGTTTCTACGTATTTATGCTTTACCACAGCCCAAACGAACACTATCTGTATGATTCCACGAATATATGTAGGGCTATAATTATGTATAAAAATAACCACTTCTAGCCTCTATTTCTGTATATATTTCACCTACAGACAAACCAGTTGTTTGCCTAAAAATAGAAAATTGACTTAGAGAATGGTTTTCTTTCAGGCTTATCATTTTCCACCCACTTGGTTTGCATATATGTGGTACGAAAAATAGACGTTTTTACACTGTCTTTAACTCAGTGATAACAGAATCGTGTCACTTTTTTTGATAGAACCTACTCATGTTCGTGGTTTAATGTAGGCATTGAACATTGGTACTCAAATTTTAACGTCCTCGTGTCAAGCAACTTATCTAATATTTTTTCTAAATATGCTTCTTATGAACTCACCTTATGCATCCAAATTAGTTAACTCAACACGTTTATTTTAAGCAAATTGGATAATGAATTAAATTTTAATATTACTACTGGACGCCTGGCTAACAGACCTTAAGCTTTCCCTTCCAAGAAATTGTTCAGCCAGAGCGAAAAAATCGTCTAAAACCTGGAACACAACCAACCACAGTAGAAATTCAATCTAGAGCATTACGTACATCCCATATAATCCGCAAATAAATCGTCGAAGCGACAACAGATCGCTGATATCAGCACGCTATCTGAATGTTTACCTCAATCAAATCAACGGCATTAATCGTTGCGTTAATTTTGCATATTGCTGTGATATACAACAATTACGTTTCCCGTTTGCATTATGCAAACACATGTTCCAATAGATGTGAACTATCTTGATATCAATGAAACGAGCCATTCGTCATTATGTGCGTTGTCACGGTGTTACGGTGAAACGTGCAACATTGATCAAAAGCAACTAACTGCGCCAGGCACGCCACTAGAAATTTCTACTCAATTAAACATTATTTTAGGCAATTGTATAAATGTTAGTTTGGCTTATTATTGAATTCGATGGATGTTAATTCATAAGTCAGTGTGTTTCCGGGTCCCTGCACTTTACTGGATCATAAGTGTTACATGGTGGATTATTTAACATAGTAGTTTTTCTAAAAAAAAATTTGCTGCCGATCTCCGCATAATTAGGCATCTGCCTAGGAGAGGATTATACTCAGCTGTGGACTTCAAACTTTTGTGAGCAAAATTGTGAAGATTATGATGCTATTCATCATATTACAATATTTCGGAGAGAAACCACATGTTCGAGGTTGAAATCAAGGGCTGCCTGCATTAGTCACACCGCGTTAAAAAGCCGGTATAACTTCAAATTAAATACACATGACTAATCAATGATATACACGTAGTCTAACTATATAGGACATATGGATAATATAATCTGAAATAAAATATAGATTATTTCTGTCTGTTACTGACAGTATTGTAGTTTGTAGGAAGAGATTCCACAACAATACAACTCAGCCAAGTTTCGTCTCTGAAATATCACGAAAAAAATATTTTTTAATCACAGTTTTAACTTAATATAAAACGTTGCGGCAGATGCCTGAACTCGTTTCTTCGGGCAGAGCTCGGTCAAGCAATGACTTATATTCCAATTGCAAGACAACAAAACTTAAATATTGCTTGCACTGTTGATATTAATGACGAAAGTATGTTTATGGTAGCTCGGGTTCAGAAAGAATGGGTATAGGTAAATAAAAATATGTTTCATTTTTAAGGGGTCAACATAGGTTAAAAATTATAATGATGATGATAGCGCTACATAAGTATAATGAGTCAAGTTATTGGGCTCTATTTATTTATTTAATTAAGGCTCTCGAACAGTATACACATTATCACAACGAATACCATTCTTTGCTAGTAACATTCTGATACATATACCACTTAAATGAGTACACAACACTTATAAATTACACACACGTAAAAAAAACAAGAAACACAATACAACAATGCAACTAGATATCGTTAAATGATAAAAAGAATCAAATCATTAATTTGCAATTGCAATGTTAAATGCTATTATTTCGATACACTAATGAGCGTTATAATCTACTTTAATCAAAATATGATAGCTTTCATTTAATGAATATTTAAACGCAATCCCAAAACACGTTTCGGATTCACAGTTAACGTAGTAAAGAACTGTTCAACATTACTGGAACCTCTTGTTTTCATAGTCGAATTACGAGTATTGGACCGAGATTACCACTGCTTCGGCTCAAGCTGAAACATTCGTGCGTTATATCTGCCTCAACGTGAGGAGAATTTTTCGCTTCAGATAGTCACTTATTTTTCCACAACTTTCGGTCGTTTACTGCACTTAAATAGCGCTTAAAAAGATTATCATCATCAAATTCAGTCCCAGAAAATCTACCTCTGAACAATAACTTCTAAGATTTTCCACTGTGAATTGTTCCGAATGACCTGGGTCGAAGATCCAACCTGCGTCCGGCAACTTTCTGCCATTTTTATTATATCTTCCATTTACTAGGCAGAATCACATTTTTTCATACATTTAATTGACACTACGAAATCATCACCAAACAAAATTCTCGAATTCGTTTACGACTGAGTTTCAGTAATCAAAACATTGACAGTAGCTTCTAATCACCATCGGCAAAAACAAAATGATAAATTCGATCCAACCCTGTGTCCAAAACAGTGTTGTTACAGACTAGCCCCAAACCGTAATTTTGACTTTTGCCGTACTAGGAACTATCAATATAACATTACCTCCCATGCATTCTAGGTAAATACGCAATGGACACGTAAACACAGATATTCACAACAGGGGGTCGGGCCCCTAAGGCGTCATTGGCTCCGCTCCTGCTCCTCCACAATTCTCGCACATCGTTCCGATAGTCGGTATTTTTGAAAGCCCAAAGCTCGCTCCAATTTTATTTTCACGCCTGCAGCTTGCAGATACGATGAAACTTTCATCGGAGGCTTTCACTAGACGCAAGAGCGAAACATAAATTGTGGACGGACGCGCCTCCGCCGTCGCTCAGCCTCGTGTCTTTATTTTTCAAAAATAATATGTACGTCTATTTTGCAATATTTCTTGTTATACGAACACCAAAAATCACGTTGGTGCTGATATAACGTATGTTTAATTGTTGTTGTTCATTGGTAATAAATCGACTTGAACGCGTTTAAATTTTTAATTGTTTGCTTGAAACTTTAAGCTCATTTTTAAAAAAAATTAATCAAATTGCTAATTACTTCCCATAATTATTGAATTAACACCGCTTATCTATATAATCTATTACCTGACCGTACTTCTTATATACTTGCACCAAATTTTAGCACGCAATAAAAAAATATAGAACACAAATTATTTAAATATAATTTGCCATAAACAAGACGTTTCAAATAATACCTATGATTTTTATCCTTTAATTTTATCTACAACTTTCGAGATATTTTTCACAAATGCATTTCGAAAAGTTCACCTGTCATCACAGATTAATTGGGAATTCGATTCAAAACACACACGCGGCGCAAATTAAGCGGTTTGTCTATTTAATATTAAGGCAAAGCATGCCGTACTACAAATACGTTCGAAATTAACGAGAAAGCACATAACAAAGACCAGATGGCCTTGACAATCTGTTAAGATAGTAGCATACACTCATCTGCCGCATTTAGGGTTGCCAAGTATTGAATGTGTATCTATATTGTATTTTGTGCTTTTTGCTTAGGCAATAGCAGATATGCAGTATATTGACCTGGCTTTATCTATTCTGAATTAGTAAAACTAACCAAAACAACATATTTTATTTTATTTAAATAAATGTTTAAGGTTGTTCTGTTTTAACCTCAGCAAGCCAAGAAGTAAGAATTATTTGAAGTACAATTTATTAGGACTCTATTCAACTCTTAATATCGGCGAGCGTTTAAGGTTGGAAGGTCTGAGACATTATGATACAGAAAGGATATGACAACACTCCTTTTAATTTTCCAAGCTTATTTAAAAAAAAAACAATATATACCTAACATGCAAAAGTAACATCTACTTTGTTTTGTGGGATGCTTAATTTACTGCACGTTTACTATACTCAGCAGAAATACAAAATCTTATATTTGTTCATATGTAGCAACCCTAGCTAAGTTCATTGTGGTAAAGCAGTTAGGCGATCAGTTAGGGTAGGTATTTGTATGCGCTCGCAAAAACACAGAGTATTGCACCAATAGATGAACTCGTGTTACACTATCGACTCCCTAATAGCTACAGCAATTTAACCCGGTTACTAATTTCGAGGATTTTACAAGCGTTTCAATGGCGTACTTATAGCATTCGTCGATTTTGGATATTTCGTTTTTTCATATTATGTGTGTCACGGCAATAAGTTTATTCCCTGTATTGAGATGTAAGAACTTCCAAGTATGATTATCTATCTATTCAAACTTATATTAAATCACTTATATTAATTTTATTAATATTATTTAAAATAGAGAATGTAAAGAAATGACTCTATCAAGGTAGGTACAGAGGTGCAGAAATGATATATAGTTAGCTAAAATTTCGATATTTCACATTATCATTAGCTTTTATTCGGCACTTATTTCATTATCAGTAAAAAATGGTTGGATTTCCTCAGTTTTTGTCGTCATCTTAATAACTAAAAATACAGTGTAAACTCATCGAGTGTTTAAAACTCCAAAATTCCTTTGAGAACATTCAACTGAAATCTACAAGATTTTTTCTTTATTTCATTTCTTGTATACTGTCTTTGTTATTTGATCGCCGAGTGATTAAAAGTTGGCAATCTATAAATAGCGTAAGAAAATATCAATTTACAAAGTTCACAATTTGAGTTACTTATAAGAGTACAATTTAATTATCACAGTCTTTAAAATCTTAAATTAGTCTTTAACGGCCTTGTTCATAGAGAGATTTAAATCCTATTTTAGTTATCGAATGTTTTGTTTCTTTCTAACGACTTTAGAATTCAGTTTGAGTGAAGAAGGCAAAACATAATAACTTAATTAGGTTTTAAATCTGTCTATGAATAAGACCGTAATTGTTATTTCTTCGAATCACTTTATCCGACGAACTCACTCACAATGTAAATATTAAAAATAAACTTCTATAACACACCGCTCGAGAAAACAAATACTAAAATTAACCACGACTTTACAGCAACAAAACCCGGTTCGGATCTCACATTGTCGACAGAAACTAAAAGTATAATTATCATGTGACATAACTTCGTAATTTACATATGACTTGTGCTCGCGACGCTAAGTTTTCCACTTATCGTGCCTCGGGCGCAAATACATCACAGCGAAATATGAATACTATCCGCGCCCGAGTTTATTTACATTTATTCGAAATAATATCGCGCTGTCTTTCTTGTAAGCAATAAAGATTCGTGCCTCGACATACAATATAATTGTGAACATATTTTTTGTTTATTTACATTGACTTGTTCGCGGATCTATTTGAGGTATAACAAACGTCGCATCACTAAAACAATACAATTTTTTAACAAAAGTATTTTTTTAAGTATTAGTTTTTGCGAACATCACTTAAACAGTGCTTCATTACGTAGAAAAATAATGTTCATTCAATTCAAAAATAAGACATTAAATTCGTTATAAATTAATTTAATAATAAACGTCTTCAGACAAAGAGGTGGAGGAATGCGCAGCATGATAATTGTGCTTATCGGAAAGGAAACAAACTATTTCTTGCTTACGGCTTAACTTTTATTACAATAGATAACTGGGCTACGTTTCGAGTTGGAATAACTTAACCGTTTCTTTCTTTGTAGGGCTCCCGACTGAATAGACATCACGCGAACTGCGCTACTGTTGATTTACTGTGTTATGTATGTTGTATGTTACATACATGAATTTGGGAAACGCTTGAATGTATGTAGTTGTTAAAATGATATAACAGTTTTTTCCACTGATTTGTTTTTTTTTGTTAAATAGGTTCTGCAGACTAAAAGGTTTCCGAGCCACTACTTACGAATTAAAATTTTAAATAAAAGCAAAACTCATTGACAAATATTTTAAGACGATAAATGAGCATACGTGCACAGCTTTCTCAAAAAACATATGAAACACCCAGGTAAATAGACACGTTAAGGTGGACAAATACTTGAATGTTTGAATAAAATAAGTTTACATGATATATCACTACCTAGTCTGTAAAAATTTCTATGATACTTAAAGTCCGCCAACCCGCATTAGGCCAGCGTGGTAGACTATATGGCCCAACCCCTCTCTATTGTAGAGGAGGCTCGTGCCCTGCAGTGGGTCGTATATGTGCTGATATAGATTGTCTGAAAGGGATGATTGTAATGAATCAATATATTACTGTTTAACAGAAGGACAATCCTACAGACTCACTTGTTTTATTTTATTATGATCACAAGTCTGTAGCGCAAAGTCGTGATGCCAGTTTATGGTTTTTGCTGTATGACAGTAAGCGGTAAGCAACAACCTTATCCTACGTGGTACATTTATTACACTGATTTATACAGGCTCCCTCCATAATATACGAAAAGGATTTGGACTATGCGTACGACTTTATCAAAGGAAACTTGGCCTCAGTCCTACTACATAATAGATAATTACTTACTTATAGTCTAGTAGAAACATAATTTATAGTCTGTAATGAGCCACTTTCTGGTAGTTGTTCTGTTCGAAAAACTGATATGAATTGATTGGAATATGGTGATTAAATTACCTCTTAACACTAAAGGTACTATAGGTACTAAAGGTACTACCCATCCTTCCAGGAATACAAGAGTACTTGCGTATAGATGAAGTCATGTAAACCCACTAAACAAGGTACTCACAGATATGCAGATGAAATTAACTCTCTATACGCCGGGAATTTTACAATAAACCCGGCTAATTGTAAGTCCACGCCTTACCCAAATCTTATTCCATGCGAAGACATGCAAGTTAATTCTAAGTCTGTCTCCTCTAATTGAAACGTGTCGCTGGGAATAAATACGTGATGTACCCTTATTTACATCGCTCCGGGCTTGAGTTTCTCTGAGGTTGACGCCCGTGTTGCATGGCCGGGGGTAGTTATGTCTGAATATCTTTATTTAAGCGCGTCTTACAGTTGGTACGTGGGGTGGAAAATCTTGGGTTAGATTGAGGCATAAAGAATTGGAGGGTTTTGATTTGTGTTTATATTTACAGGTGCTTTACTTGTCTTAAAATATAATTTACAGGGTTATGAAATTGATAATATCATAAACTTTAGTTGGAATAATTACATGTCCCACACTTTCATTTGTTACCGTAGCTGTAAAGATTTGAAATAAGATCATATCGTTCTATTGAATCTTTAATGCCTGAAATATAATTCTAAATAATCCGTGTACTTTAATAGTACTTCTACTCTATATACTCTAAACTTACTCTAGTGAAATTGACGCGAAATATTTTTTATTGCAGAAAGATTTGGCTTTTGATCTAACGACTGACTGCCAATTAAATGCCAACACTCTGAGAAAGTTATTAAATATCAACCGAATAATCAGTATCTTCCAATATAAAATATCTGTAGCTGGTACATATATATTTTTTTTGTTTATCTAATAATCACATTTCGTGAAAAATGTGAGCAACATTAAGCCAAAAATAGCATCTTCCTACCACAACAAAAAATACTTGCATGTAGCATCTATATATATAGCATAGTAAATATTTTCTGTACAATTTCTGCAGATACAACAAAAAGTAAAAAAATGTCCGTAAATACATTCAAACCCCAAATAGCAAGAAAGTTGAGCCAACTCAACTCAAACAGTACTTCAATACCCCGCGATCGATTCTGTATCGAATCTAACGGTCAATAAAACAGAGATATGACCGCTTCCAAATTTATCAGTGGCCTATCAAATAGGGTATTTCGCTATTTTGTCTTTAGGAAGCAAACGTTAGCCGGCTGTAGTTGATTAACAACTTCCTCTTCTTGAAATCGGTAAGAATGGTATTGAGTTCGCAAGCTTCCAGCAGATATTGCGGTTGTTCTGAGAATTTTAATTAATTACACTTTAGCAAGGAGATTGTTTTATTTCTTTTTGATGTAATAGGTATTATAGATAATGGATTCATTAGTGTAGCATTTATATTTATATAATAAAACTGAACAGTTTGAACGCTGTAATCTCTGGAACGAACAGTTGGATTTAAAGATGTTTTTTACATCAATTTTTACTCCAATCCTTGAGGAAGCTTATGCTGTTTAACATAAAGGTATATGTCTATGATCTCTATATGATCTATCTATATCTTTCAGAATGATTATTATCATCCGTAGCCACAAGTAGCCTCTTAGACCTCTAAGAAAGATTTTTACAGCGACCTTAATCTTCTATATTCAAAGCGTAGATATCAACAAGTGTACCGTAAGTACAATTAAACCATACTTTTAGAATTCAGCTCCAGGTGTAGCGCCCATAGGATCAGATAATCTGCACGCTTACTGATACCGAAGCGCGATAGTAAATTAGCATGAGCTTCCACCCATTATTTGGCTGTAAAGCATTTCAAGCCCTACTTGTATCGGAAATTTCAGATCTGCACCAACACTCTGATACTCGATCGTCTCGTTCCTACACGTTTCCGTATACTGATTGATCCCGGGACTAAACACATTCTCATGGGTCACTATGATGTGTTTTACTCCGTATATGTTAGCCGATCTCCGGACGTATATCCTACAAGGACCAATTTTGCGTATATTGCGTTCGTAATTATATTGTTGTATATTATGTTCATAATTAGAGCTTACGGTAAACTGAGTAATTGAAGCCAGTGGTATAATTATTTCCCTCAGCACTTAAGATAAACAAACGCCCTCCAATATGGATACTAAGGTAAATGCTAGTAATATTTACCCTTTCTCTTCGCTTTCTTTTTCCTTCCCGCTCCCATTCCGATTTGATGGACTATTGACATATGATCCAAGTGGTGGATGTTCATGTGTATCAGTGATTACTTACCATCACGGTGACCGGTCCACGTGTTTGCCGGTTGTATTGAATAAAAAAATTATCGAACACAACTACTACTTGATTAGTCCTTTTATATAAATTCGGTGGAGAAATAATTAACAAAGCCTAGAAAACATCAGTGAATGTAAGCCACTTTCAAAAGGTACATACAATAATGTTTGGGGGAATCCTTTATTTAGCGGAGTCTACCTGAACCTTAACACCAGGATGGTCATAATTTCACGTGATGGTATTACAATCAAGCATGCCAAAAGTCGAACAACCAACATTAAAAAGATTGCGCAGGAAGGATGATAATCCTTTACAGTATTTTTTAGACTTTATGTACTTTTTTCCACTACAAAGTTTAGTTGGTTTTTGAATCCGCTTCACCTTCTGCTATTTTTACTGCCTAGCATTGACACAAATTCCAAACGCAAATCTAGTTTTAAATACAGTCGAGAATCACAGCTGTTCAAAGCCATAAAGTTATAACAGATACGTCTGTGAGTTGGCAAGTTATATGAACGTACTAAGCGACTTGCAAGCTACTTGTACTGTTCCCGACATTACCAGCCACGTACCAAGTCAAACGTGAAATTCGGCACTTTGGATTTACGACGTCTCCGTATAAGCTTATCTGGTGTGATCCCTTTTATGAATTAAGAACGCCCAGCACCTACGAATTTCACTTTTAGGAAATGTTTGTGTCTGAATTTTTTGTGAATTGTGATGTTATAAAATTTCTGGAGCTGGCTTTTTGGACAAAGTAATTTAGTTTTACGTTTTAGGAGTCGCATGTGAACACTTGTATGTGTCATATGATGTAAATGGATTGTATTTTAGGCAGGTACATGGTAAATGTTTCAAAAATATTGTGATTAAATTGTTTTCACGAAGAAAGTAAAAATACAGCAACGGATTTACAATTTAATACACCCGGACGAAAGGCGAGCTCCGAATATGTCGCTTAAGTTGGTTAAATTATGTCTTAGAACACCACAGAAGTACCTCTTGCAGTGAATAACTCATTTGCAACGTGTTAGGACTTCGGCACTAACATCGACAACAACAATAAAGTGGCTAGATGTTCTTAATATAAAAGTCAATGGACTAACCATTGAGGACACAGATCATTAGAAATGTAGGAGACTATGGTATAAAGGTGGACCCTGGCACCGGCCGGGATAACACCAAATGGGAAATATGAATAAAGGTTCACTGCAATAAATTTGCATGTCTACCTACGGAGGTTTGTGCATATAAGTTAGTCCATGTGCTGTACATTTCTAATTTTAAACTGCAACTTTTACATTGAAACTCAAATTGTGTAATTTATATGGATTTAGTTCAACAGAGTTCATTGAATATTAGTTGGCAGTTGGCAGCAAAGTTTGTGTCAGTTGCATTGATGGTGAATATATTTTTATCCTTTATATTTAAAGCTCCCTTGATTTAGTTATATATTTTATTGAAGTAAAAATATTACGACCTATACTTTTTGAAAAAAAATCCTAGAATATATCGATCAGTCAGTGCGCGGTGGATGTTGGCAACGGAACAGACGTCGGCGCCAACATGTTCAAGGTGATCGCGGGTTCAAATCCTAGGACATACCTCTGACTTTTCGTATTTATGTGAAAATTGATAATCAATGACCATGCACTTTAACTGTGAAGGAAAACATCATGAGAAAACGTGCATACCATAGCGAAATATTGTAAGCGAAATGAATGTAAAGTCCGCCAACTCGCACTACGTCAGCGTGGTGGATTATATGGCCTAATCGTCTCAATCATACTATCGATTATAGAGGAGGCCCGTTCCTTGCAGTGGGACTTATATGGGCTGATACAGATACAGATATTCCTCATTTATCTCATTTAAATATAGTAATTTAAATATAATATCCTCAAATATACGACTAATACATAATCAACCCTGTGGTCCATACAATTAATTAAAACGTCGATTATTCTATGACGTCACAGCATCAAAGGTCAAAGTATTAAATATACACATGTAGGAAAACTAATTAAAGTGACAGTCGCAAATGGTGTCGGCTCATCAGTCTGGGAGTGGAGATGAAGAACACCTTTTGTATTGCAAGCCGATTATTCCCAACACCCTGTAACTTAATTATATTTTTTTCAAGAACCTTTCACGACCGCTAGACGTTTATATTTAAGTGTGCGCTTCAGATTTATAAAAAAATATTTAGTTACGTGTAAAATCGGTCTAGACTCTAGGACATTCATTTGATTCACGTAACTCTTTAATAACGTTCTATTTTAGAGAAATTTAATTTAAAATGTATGAAAATTTAAAATAATATAGATCATTTAGAGCCTATGAATTATGGAAAATTCTCTAGAATACTGTTAGTTTTATAAGAAACATGACTATATCAAACCATATTAATTAAATGTGTATAAGCTGGTCCCTGTATATACCTTAAGATAAAGAAGTATGTAGTGCCTAACCTCAGCAATCATTACCTTTTAAGTATAATCGCGTGCATGTAAGCACACTTAGATGGCTACCAAATTGATACCGCATTTTAAACCTTTAAAGGTTTCCAATTCCATATTGGGAGACACATTTTGTCGTGTACCTTCGTACTACCGTATCGGCCTGGCTTCATACTTAATACTTATATTATGTGCTTCATAGGGAGACTTAAGGTCATTTTATTGATACCAAACCTTCTCTGTAAAAGACTACTTCAATGAATAATATTACATATAAAATATATCTTAAGATTACACCTTCATTTATTTGTAACTTATACTTAAATTAATTTAATTAACCACATGTTGTCGTAACACGGGCACAAATTACCAATTCCATGCACACACGCGCCAAAAAAATGTTATATCATCGCCAGCAGTAAAAATCGCATTAACCGGACAAATAGCGATAAAGCACGTAATTTAGATAGGGGAATGGATATAAATATAAATAAATCTCGCCCTCGTAATAAATAACAACGGCCAAGGCAGCCCTAACTGACGATGCTCAGAATGCTTTGCTTTTAACACACCCTTTGTGTAACTAAAGACTACCAATACGTATTAGAGCAGATTCTGCAATAAATTAATAACCATAAAATAATAGTTCATTTTTTAATATTAATTTAGAAGATGGGCGGATTATATCAGCCAAACATTGTACAAGAGTTGAATACGATTTCCCGATGGTAGAGGAAAGGAGGGGAATATGTTGGTTTATGCCCAGCATTGGTTGGATTGGGGCTGAAAAAGACGACAATGTTTTTATGCGTAAGGAAGCAAGTATACAGCAGTACGCGGTACCTATTTTTAACTTGTGAAAATAAGTTACCGACTTGAAAATACTGGTTGAAAATGTGTACTTATAAACATCCATAACGCTAAGAAATCATACGTTGCGTTGCCGGCCGTTGAAGAAAGACTATTGGGAACGACGATTTATTCAAATTCGTTTTCTGCAATATTTGTTCCGTCAAGCATCAGATGCCTAATTCGTCCAACCATTACGTCACAGTGTTGATAACTTTTAGAACTTTCGGCAATAACGCTTCAGTACAATAGAAATGAATTCTGTATACTCGTATAAGAAGAATCGTGATAAAAATTTGCTGTATTCAGTTCCCGTAGAAAATATAGAGGAAGACCTCGTAGCGTTGCGGCACAAGGATCTAATCTTTTAATATTATTAGATTGAGATTTCATGCAGCTTTTTGGTTTCCCTTCCATAAAATTCTTCTTACTTTTAATATTAAATAGCTAAAGAACATTTTAGTGGTTGGGTCCGGCTGTTAGCTTTATCAACGAGGAAATCTTAATTAAAATACAAGATTGCATACAAAAATATCCTGTTTAAAGCTATTATACTTAAATGCCCATGTATTAATTGAGAAATTAAGTGTAACGATTATGTTAGAAATAAATATAAAACTATAGTAATGAATCTCTGATACTGTGCAGTGTAGACATTAGACAAATATGGGAGAATGTACGTCGTATCATTCCTAAAAATATAGACCGAACACAACGCTGTAGAAATATAAATCGATTACTTCTCAGAGCACATCAGCTCCGAAAAAAATAGATTTCGATAAATCTTTGCCAATACAAGAGTATTTTTATATAAATTCTATATATCGTTTTAAGATTTCCAGACATTGCATTACTTATTAATAAGTGCAATCCATTTAAAACAGATGCGTGGGTACCTACTTTTTCATTACGCTAAAAAGGCTAGACATAAGTGCAATATTATTAAATCCATTCACTTAAAGTAATCCAATAGAAAGGGCGGATCGATAAAATATTCAAAATAAAGTGATTTTCTCAAGTAGATCCGAGTGAATTTTGAATTAAAACAATAAAATAACATCTCGAGAGATAAAACTATGAGAGTTAAAGTGATCAGGGGTGATAGAGTTATTAAATGAAATGAAAGCAAAATGTTGTTGAATTCTTGAGGATTAGTCACTTTTGAAACATCTTTGTGCATATGAGAGGTGGCTGTACCAACCGCGGGACGGGTGTCGATGGCCTAATGATGCACACTAATGTAAACATGTGTGGAACAGAGAAACTAACGGAGACGCCTAAACATAAGAGTGTAGTTTTTTGCAAGGTTTTATTTATCTTGCAATGTAATTATGTACATTATTATGTTCGGGTGCAATATTGCAACTCAATTTTGAAGCAGATATCTTCAACGATTAATCTGAAATTTAGTATACACGTTTACTTTGGATGACAATGTATGGTTAGCAGTAAAAGAAATATTTTGTGTTGTAAACTATTATTTTGTTAATTTTCCTAATAAGCGTTTATGTACAGCTTTTTGAAGTGAAACTTCTTTATCGGGGTTGGAAAAAATTTTTCGTTACGCGTCACATTCTTCCGTTACGCGCCATCTTTTTTTATTTAGTAAATTAGTACCCACTTCAGTAAGCCACACCCCCAACCGTTTCCAAGCCCCACCCAAAATTTTAAGTCCCACCCACTTTTTGTAATTTTATCCTTACCCCCCCTCTGGCCTTCCCCCACCCTAAATCCAAAACAGTGCCCAATAGCCTCCCCACGAAACCTCCCCCCCCCGCTTACCCCCACCCTAAAAATTTTATCTCACCCCCCCTACTCATATCTCCGGCATTATCCATCGTAGACCCACCGACCTTGGGTTCATTGGAACCGGCTCGGCGAGGGCTACAATCCTGCCCCAATAGAATTCCCGAATTCCCCCTCCACAACTTTCCCCACCCAAAAATATTTTAAGGTGCCCAATAGCCTCCCCACGAAACCTTCATTTTTTATCAAACCAAGGAAGATTCGCGCAAATTGCCCACTTTAATATTCTTTTGTTCAAAATTATTTTCTGAATATTCTGGCCAAGATAATGTCACATACTTTTTAAATAATTGTATTGTCATCGGTCTTTGATAAGTATTCAAAATTTCAAAACAATCCGACATTTTGAAGTGCTCGAAAATGGACTTACAGGCGAAGCTAATAAAAGCGTGTTAAAAATCTTATATGAGTTGCCCCGAACTGAAGTATATGCCCAGCACGGCGATATGTTCCCTCCTATAGGTACTAAAAGGATGGAGTAACTTCCATCCTTTTAGTAAGAGCTAAGGTTCGATGAGCAGTAGGTAGCACAGCTGTCTACCGCCACGTAGTATTGGCGAGACCTCCAGTTTTTGTAACAAAAATGCTTTTTTCACTTAAACATTATTGTTCCATAACTCAGGAAGTGCACAAAAATATATTTTCATCAAAATATGTTCTCCACAGTAACGAATGTACATACCACTTTCACTGTTTAAATACTTTTGTAAATTGTGTTATAGAAGTACATTATAGAATCAATTACGACTCAATGGCATCAGAGTGCCACAAGGGGCGGCGAAGCGAGCGTTGGCGCGTTATTCCGAATAGAATCTAGTATGGGGTGGACTCGGCGCATCCAATTTTGCGTTTACATTATCTCTGTTGTTGCAGCCCATTCAGTCGCCTTCAATTTCCCAAGGCGGTTTCTGCCGCAAAATGCTTTCGAAATATCTGTGTCGTTTGATGAACTAAGTTTAATTACAACATGTAGCAGCTCTGTGAATATTATTCAATCTTCTTTCATTATTCTTTTTAGTACACTGTTATAAAGATAGATGTCGTTCGGTTTGGATGTTTATTTAAACCCGATAATATTGTACTTATTTTTAAGGGAGCAATTTGTAGTTTTTTTTAAATAATAGTTATCAATCTTCATTTTATGTATTCACATTTTTTTTTTTAAATTGGGCGGCACATTTCTAGATAAAAATTATAGGTTTTTTAATTCGCACATTATTTTTCTGCGCTTCATGACCTTTGTCGAAGTAAAATGCAGAGTAAATGCCAATGGTAATATAATTAGTATTATCTAACCAGGTACCTTTCTACTTTTAGATTTTCAGCTACAAGCAAGAATTTTCATTAGTCTTAAATAAGAACCCAAACAGCAAATATATCATATTTTTATTTTTCAAACTCAAAATATACTGGACTTGCACGTGCCCCTCCCAAGGCGCTTGGAACCAATCTTCACTTTTCCGCATTCAGTGTGTTCCAACTGCCTTGCGCAGAGTGTCGTAGCTAAGAGGTATCCGTTATGTATGTGTTCGTATTTGCCTTACAAACTAGAACCTACACGACAACCGATCTGAGCAAATAGTGTCATTAGACGTGACTAAACGCGAATTGCACGGCTTTAAATATTCAGACGGAATGTTACTTGTTTTGATATAATTTTTTTAGTTTAACTACAATAGGCAATTAAAATACACCCTCTGTACTGTCTGTTATTATGCCTGATTCAAATGAGAAATAAAGGCAGTTTATTTAAGTTAAATTAAACTATAGTAATAAAAATATGTAATAGAAATAGTAGAACTAACAACGAAATAAGTACCGAAATATATTTAATTAAATCAAAACATTTGAATAGTAGAACAAATGAAATGTATAAGCAATTGCTTTTATGTATCAGATGATAAAATCAATAACCCGACGAGACAAAACACGATACTTCAAAGTTAAATTTTAGTAACCTAAATAAGCATAGCATTTTCGTAAAAAGACACCAAGACCTCGTTAGTGCTTTGTCCCTAGACTTTTAACCTTCTTAACGGCGGGTAATCTTACCCTAATGCGCCGGGCTAACTTATCTGTGGGGTCGGGTGAAATTGTTACCCATTGTTTTCGTCTTAGTTTAAAATAACGTTGTAGATAATAAAAAGAATCAGAATGTGTACATATTAGGAATAATATATTTTAATTATTTTTGTTGTTTCGAAGAATTAAGAGTTGTTTGGGTGAGAATTTATTTTCTTAGGGTCTTGGATCAGTTGTATTATTTTAAATATTGAAAAAGTACACACTAGTAACTAAATATCAATTAATTTAAAAAACATACATACCTACATAAAAACTCACGCCTTTTTTGAGAAGGGGTTGGCAAAAGTGCTGGTGTGGTTTTAGGACGCCCATTTTTCGCTTTGTGTGTTCCATCCCATGATGTGATAGGGCGACTATTTCGCCATAGATGAATTCAATACCACTTTGCTCAACCTAGGGATTCGAACCAGGGACCTCGGCGATTCGATCGTACCGTGGTAAAACTGCGCCACCGAGTCAGTCAAGTCAGTAAATGTAATTTGAACATATACTTAGGTGATTAATCAACAATAATGCAAAATAATAGGTAAAGTATGTGGTTGCCTTCCTTATTTTCTTCTCTCGCGTTCTCAATATACCAATTGATAACAATTATTTCTAGGTACTCCCAGAAAGAATCATTGTGATATCTAAATATATTTTTTTAAATTTTGGATACTGAACTAATCTTTTTAATCGCCTCGAAAACTCATACAATTTTATCTTCGAAACGATATATCCGAAAGTAGGCGTGTAGAACATACGGTTACTAATAACTAAACATTAATTTAGTAAACAATAAAGCGTGGAAAAAATGAACTGATAAATATTTTCGGTCGCAGTCTGGGTATAGTACCTATGAACACTACATTTTTGGGGATAAAAATTAGCCTAATTGTTAATCCAGAGTGTAAGCTATCTCCATACCAAATTTCAACGAAATCCGTTTAGCCGTTTCTGAGTTCTGATTCAGTTGCAGATTTATTATATTATGTATAGATGGTCACAATGTAAGCCATTTTCCTTACATGGCCTCCCAGTGGCAGTTTTTTTGTATACACTTACTTACGATAAACGAGTGAAAAATGAACGAATTATTTAACAACAAATTGCTATAAACTCCGCTGGTAACCGAAAGTATAATAATTAGTTGTTAGCCGTCTATAATGTTCGATTCTGACTATCAATTAAGATTATCTGGGCGAAGGGTCCCTCAGATATCGAATTTGAGACCAATCGGATCATAACTAAAAAGTTAAAAATGGTGGGCATAATGTTCAAATCTGACTTTCAATTTAGATTATCGGGGCGCAGGGTCCATCAGTTATCGAATTAGGGGCCAATTAGACCATTATCTAAAAATTTTAAAATGGTGGCCAAAAACTTCCATTCTGACTATCAATTACGATTATGGAGGCGAAGCGTCCCTCAGATATCGAATTTGAGGCCAATCGGATCAACAACTAAAAAGTTAAAATGGCGGGCAAATGTTCAATTCTGAGAACCTATCAATTTAGAATATTCCAATATTCTATTCTAAGAATTTCGCAGATATCTAATTTGAGACCAATGGGACAAAAATTGCTGTGGGATATAAAACATTTGATCGGAAAAATATATACGAAACGAACTTTCTATCTTCACAAACTTACATCTCCCTCTCAACTTTCATTAACGTTTTTTTTGATAGTTCGTTATATTGACGCCACGTCCATCCACCTATTACTGGGACTGGGACTTTTGGAAGCTCAAGGCCACTCAAAATATTAAGAGCAATACAATCTAGATTACACTCTCTAGAGTACATATTCCCCCCGCAAGAACAATCTAGTAATGGGGAGACGCGTAGGGCAAAACCTATAAATAAAATATTTTGGTATACTCTTTCAACCAACAATCCTATTCTCATCAAAAACAGCAGTAAACTCAATAAAACACATGATAAAAATCCAATAAGGATTATAATTTATTTAAAAAATGATATAATACACTTTACAATTGACCATCCATTAATTAGCGCGGCCGGATTCCAACAACATTTTATACAGCAATTGTCAAACAATGTCTTTTATACAAAATCACGTTTACTGGGCGAGCAGTCCCAACATTCATAACAACACAATCCGACCACGCTAACGACCGCATCGATGCCCACTGCATCATACACATACATTCCCATTGGTAATTATAATAATTCTAACAATATATTTACAATCATATTTACAAATGTACGAAACTACACACAATTTCGCTATCATTTTGCACAAATAAGACACCTCGTAAAATTGTTAAATATTGCTTTGTTTAGGTAATAAGCCTACAAAATGACAGTAAAACTGGTCGGTTTGATCAATGCTTGTAAGGGTGAGGCGTGCTTCCTTAGTATAACTTGAAAGCTGTGAGAGTGAACACACTGTCTTTAAGAGTTGAAGTAACCTTTTAATAGTTGTTGTATTATATTAGATTAAAGAATATCCCATTCGTTCTAACAAGTAAGAGTTTCAATCAAAATATGGCTATCAAGCTTGACATTCTACTTGAATTGCTTCACATCTAATATAGGATGTATGATCTCCTTACATAGCTTTTACAATAACAAACATTCGACATCCTTGCGTGTATTCGCTAATGAGAAACATTTTAAACATTATACAAAATTAATTCTTAATTGAAGGGTGGGTAGTATTAGAGATAAATGTAATACTTACAATTTATAAACGCCATCTAAGGAAATCATTTTCCATTTCAACAAGCACAATTTCAACACATTGCATTAAAAACTAAAATACATAGAACATTTATATAACGCTAATATATTGTCGATCACTGTGCAAATATGTAGTGCAATAAATAACAATTATCTAAAATCCATATGTAAATTTAACTATGATTTTCCTAAGGATTTCAAATAGCAATATTATGATTTAAATTGACTACAGCTATCAAATTATACCATGATGGAGAGAGGGCCTTATTTTCTACATAAAGTATTTTAATTTGTATAAAAACTTGTAAAGTTGATAGTTACCAAACGAGAGCGAAAATAAGGCCCCAGAGTTAGAAGTTTCGCAAATTCTCATTTGGAAAATATTTACTGGTAACGGGCCATACAAAAATAAATGCCTTCATTTTGGTGTAACATTGAATATAATTCATTTATGAATTCGAGCACAATAATTCTTGTAAGTACTTCTAGAGCACTATTTCAGAAGACGAATGAAAAAGAACATAAAGGAAATTTTCTTAAGATAAGACAACTGCAAAATGGGAGATCTCACTGTAATACACTTAATTGCTTTGAATCTATTCACAAAACCGTGTCACGTTTCTCATGAAGTTTTTGAGCGTCAGACAAAAGAGTGTCAATCACTGTGGCACAGACCACGCGATTTTCATCCGTCACTAGCTGTGTGTGGAGTTACTGTACTGGACAGTGTTGTTGTAACGCTTCATGTTCACTGAGGCACTGCTCCCATTTTTCTCTAAACCTACTAAGAAGTCTTCCAGCAACTTGGCGAGGGCTTTCCTCTTAAACCTTAGCGATTCATTAATCACATCACGTATCACTTCTTTTTTAATATCCACACTGCCTTTTAATTGTTTTAAATGTTCGAACAGTTTTGTGAAATCTGAAAATAAAATTTATGTTTAATTTTTTGATTGTATGCCAAATAAACTATAAATAAGTATGCAGACATGCAACTTTTGACACGCAATTTTGATCTGATCATAAGACTGTCTAACTGTCTCGTATCCTTGATATCGAAAATCAAGAGGAATTTTGTGATTCCATTACATCTAAACTCGATACAAGTATTACAATTTGTATGTATTATTTATGTATAAACAAGATCAAAGATTGTACACCAAGTTACATGAATTTAACTAACGCAATTAGGCGTTGGTTCCATATTTTGTGAACATTTGTCATGGTGTGATCAAATCCAAGGTTGAACTTTTTTCACACACAGCTTCCCCTTCTTTTACAACATGTGAATTAGGGTATTTTTTTGCAATTGCCCCAATTACACATTTAATGTGATAATATTTTTTCAGGTAATGAATGGTATTTGATACGAATACATGTGTGCGTTACCTCTGCCGGGTCTCCTGACAGCGCGGTAGACCTGCGTGCGCACGGCGAGGTTGTGTCGCCGCACGTCCGCCAGCTCCTTGCGCGTGGGCGCGGGCGGCACCACCGGCATCGGCGGGGGTGTCTTCTACAACAATCGACATAATAATGTATAGAGGTGATAGTCGCTTAAGTTATAGCAGATGAAATACCGGTATCTGTCTTAATAGCAACTTGTTTAGTTCCTAAGTAACATTTTATCAGGTTGACAGTTATCACCTGTTTGTCGATGCTCAATTTGAAGAGAACTGCCCTCATCATGCATTAAAATTATGCCATACAACTAATAAAAAAAAAAGTTTTCTTTTATATCTTTAATATCCAATTACTACAAAATTTGTATGTTTGTCGACAAAGATTTATCAATATTATACAAAATAAGTGGCACTGTTACAATCTTGTTCCGTTACCTTTCTTTTTCGCTTGTTGGCCCTGGCGTGCGAGTTGTTCTCGGCGGCGATGCCCTGCAGGATGGCGTTGATCTGCAGCTCCTGCGAGTCGTGCGGCGGCGCGGCGGCGGCGGGCGGCGCGCACTCGCGCGGCGGCGACGGAGACCGACACATCTTGCTGCCCATCGTCGTGTACGCATCTATAACGTACATGCAAATGTCTATTATGTTTCATATTGTAATTATGTTTCATATCGTATAAGTATCAAAATTACAGTGTGGCGCTAAAACAAGCACCTATTTACCATTTACAATCTAAGCCTGTGATTGCCATAAACGTGTTGCGTCAGTACATGAACCACAGCAAAACGTATAAATGTAAATACTACGATATTTTCTTCTTTACTGTTCTGTTGTAACTAACCTCCGTTAAGAAACGGCTTCACAACAGGAGGGAGGTTGGCAGGTGCGACTGCTGGCGGAGAGGCCGGCGGCACCGCCGGCCCCACTGCCGATCCGCCTGTATCCACGTGTGGAGGTTCCTGCAAACACCATACAAACGCATATTGAAAATTAATAAATACAGTAATCACTTAGGAGACTGTCCCGCCCTCACACCCGCCACTGCAACTCCTGTAAGCCAGGATCAACAGTGGCACGCATAATAATGACACTGAGCATTGAAGCTCAGCGCGTCTCCGGGAATGTCTAACTTGTCTTTAACCCGCAACGAAATCAATCAAAAAGTTAAATTAATAGGAGGAGTTGGAAATAAATTATTGTCCACTTCCCTCCCTAATAAAGCGGGTGACAAAACAATGAACTAAAGAGGCAAACAACCTCGCATAAAGACATTTACAGCCAGAGAAGCCAGCTGTAAAGCACCACGGAATAGTGATTATTACATTTAAATGGGACCTAATATGTAAGCTGTTATACTTGATTCCAATAATAGGTATGGCAAAATCGCCGGAAAGCACGGAAATTCTTCCTAGTCTCCACAAGGTCCATGTAGTATACAACACCAGATGTTATTTGCATACTATCTAGCATGGTTTTACGCTCATTCTGCCAAAGACTACACTCCCAAAGTACATGATGCGCGGACTGCTCATATTCGCAATAAGGTGTTGAACATGAGCACGCAGGCGAATCAACGAGCTTAAATGAGTACAGTTTAGACTTAAAGTTACCATGGCCCGTAAGAAACTGTGATACGTAATAATCGATATCTAGCCAAGTCTTTGTCAAACGATCACGCACGCATGGAAAATATTGGTATAGATGCCGACCCTTCAAAGATACCTCCCATCTATTCTGCCATTCATCTATTAATTCGTTATATACAACTGAGAGCGGCTTAAATAATCTGTCTACTTTTACAAGTTCACGTGAATTTAAGAATCTTTTGTCCATATTCTCTCTAGTTGAGTAATACATCGCGGCGCGACGTTGTACCTCCAGGTCAACTGGAAGTACACCCGCTAGGACAGGCAACGCTTCGGTACTAACAGTCCTATATGCCTTACAGTTACAGTAATCACTTATTTGATTTTGGGCGAATGAATTGACAAAACGTTTATTTAATGACTGTTACGTATGTATATAAAGAAATCACCTCTGGAGGTCTTCCCGAAGGCAAATCCGATGGTACCGGCGCCAACGGCGAGGCGGGACGTCGCAGCGACACCGGCGATAATGGCGATAGCGGTGACAACGGCGCCAGAGGAGCCGGCGCCGCCAGCGGGACCAGCGGCGGGGGCGGCGAGGTGGGCGACGGCGGCGGAGAGTGCGGGCGCCGAGGCACGAGCGGCGCGGGCGCGGGCGACGCCGGCGCGGGCAGCGGGAACATGGGCGCCAGTGTGCAGGGCGGCGCTAGTGGCGAGAGCGGCGCGGGCGCGGGGTCGGGCGGCGGCGGCGGCGTGGAGGGCGAGGAGGGGCGGCGCGCCACGATGTGGTGCGGCAGCGGGCCCGCCTTGCGCTTGGGCGGCGCGGCGCGCGGGGTGTCGGCGCCGCGCTTGCCGCCCGCGCCGCCGCCCGCGCCCGCGCGCACCGCGCCGCCCACCGGGTCCATGTCCGCCTCGTCCACCATCATGCGCTGCAAACGATTATCCTTATTATATAAACTCTCACTGATAACAATTCATTTGGAGCAAAAACCGACCAATTTAATATAATATTTTTTTTACTGTGCCATATTTACATACAGACCGCTGTATTCCCAATTGGAAGATGTAGGATTATGACTTACATTGGTAGCACCAACCTTGTCTATCTTGAAGGGGTTGCCGAACATGTGTTGTCTGACGGGTTGTGACTCTATTTCTCGCAGCTGCGGCGTCATGCGCTTGAGGTACTCCTGGTAGTTGCCCATTTGCGCGACAGGCATGGAGTGCACACTGTCTTCGTCCACGAGACGCGTGTGTGCCAACGACGGCTGCAAGAAATTTGCTCGCATACGCACCACCTGAAAAATCGTTCAAAAAAAACAAGATGTTTTATTAAAAAATAATTCATTGTGTGTAGGTTTTGTTCTTAAGTTAGAATAGCAATCCATTGTACAATCACATGATTATTAGGCCTCTTACAGCCATAAAAATATCTAAAAATTTCCATTAATCATAAAATGATTATAGACACCCACTTGGTCCAGCAAATCCCTCCTTTGTATATCAAATGGGTTCCTATATGTATGTGCTTGTGCCTTATGTCTCCCCCTGGACAGGCCCACAACAAACCCGCCGAATTCATTGAGCTGGTCGCGAAGAGCTGAGAACTTGTCTTGAAGGCACGGGTGTGTGGTCAGATCTTTCTTCAGCGCCGACCGAGGCATCACTCGGACGCTCTCAGCCACCTAAAACATATTAACCACATATTATTGATAAAATCTATAAAATCGTGTCATGTTGTGTAATACTAAACATCTTGGATCACACAAGGTGAAGTACAAACAAGCAATCGACAAGGAGAACAGACAACCTAGTAAAACCTACAAGTTGCTGTGAAAACTTTCATTGAGACAACAAATCATAACTTAGATAGTTTGTAAAATTACCAATATATATATATATATATATATATATATATATATATATATATTTATGAATACAATGCTTAAAACGGTTAACATCATATAAGAAATATTGTTTGAAAATTCCGGCACTAAAATATTAGGTTCAACATGTTACATCTCGTCAATACAAATGGAATCCTTTATCACTCTAAGCACAGTGTTAAACTATATTTAAAGTCTGAGTAATCGAGTCATATTGTTTTCTTGTTAAAAGCACCTACGCACTAAACGTAGCCATCACATTTGCACAGATCGATTCGATGTTTGAATCATCTAAAAGTGGGTAGTGTGACTCATTCGTAGTATTTTTGTTCCTTTTATCTTCACATCGAGGTGTTTACATTTTTTGTTTACAATGTGCTTGATGCATTATTATTACGCTGTGTATGATGTATGTAAACCTATGATAAAATTATAATGTAAAGATTATTTAGAAAAAGAAAGTTAATGTAGCGGTAGATTAAAAGTTATAGTAAAGGTGTTATTAAATAATTTAAAGATAAAGGCACACCAGTTATTATTTTCGTTATGATGTACTGTGTAGTGTAGTAATAGTGTCTCTATATTATTTTTAGGTACTTCGTCTGTCTCGGCTAAGACGACAAACTTACCCTTTTGCGGTTGTAAACATAGACGCCTTCAAACAGATTCTGCATTTCACATTATGTAAAATATGTGAAGAATGACTAACCTTTTGATTGTTGTTACTAGAAGCCTTATTGATAACATCAGCACACAACTTCTCAAACTCAACCTTGGCTTGATTTTTCAGTCTTTTCAAATAATTCAACACGGAGAAACTGAGCGAGTTGTCCAGCGTATCCGGAATCAAACTTTGCAAGAGCGGCGCCGACGCTCCCATCTTCGTTAACGCTCTGCGTAGAGGCTGGAAATGAAAATTAATTGATTGAACAACAACAACAATAGTACACACATAGTACCGATAAGTATCTCATACCGCCAGTATAAATAATAACGAGAAATTATCCGTGTAATGACCAAATGATCCAAAACAAATATTTATGAATCGCGTTAACACGATGGGCACAAATAAATTATCACGGAATTTAATTTGTACCGAGGTGGGGATCACTACAACCTCTCGTGTTATAACAAGCTTTTAAAACTGTGTCAAGCAGACAAGTTTAAATATTTAAATATCGGTGGAAATAGAGTCAAACCCAATTTCAAGGTAAAATTATTTATTAAGAATCTCGAGGGCCGAAGGCTATAATTATTTATGGTAAAAATATTCCTCAGAAACTTGAGGCTGATTAAAGCCTGAAAAAATACTCACAGTAACATAATAAGCCGGCATTCGTTCCAGATAGTGTTGGAAGGCTATTTTCCACTCTGGCGTGGGCTTGCATCTATGCACCTTGAACAGGTCATCCAGTAGAGGCAACAGCATGGGGTAGTTGTAGGGCAACACAAACAGGTTCACACATGTTAAATTTGTAGAGGCTTTCAAGTAACCAAACGGCTGATTCATCTCGGAGGTCTTACAACCACTGTTCGCTATGAACACCTGGAATTCAAAAAGAGTTTCATTAGATAAATACTAAATTTATAAACTATATTACTATAACGGGATTAATATAACAATGCATAATCAAATTCAATTAAATTAGCATCATGTTAACCCGTTTTTATATTGTATTTTATACACCACAATAAATCAATAAAAGAAGTCAATTCCATTTATTGTAATATATAGTTGTATTGGATTTATTGGACATTTTTTTATCTTTGTATTTATAAGAAAATTGATATTTTATGCTTATCCTTTAGGCTGTAAAGCTATAGCTTTTACAGCCAGCTTTTCATTCCCTGCTCGAAGGAGATGTAATCAATATTTTGTATATAATAGCACTGACCTGCCAGCAAATAGTGGGTTGTTTCCGCGCCAGGATGAACTGCGTGAGCGGGCTGGGCTCCAACTCGTACTTGTCGAACGGTAAGTTGTCGATCACCATCGGCTCCTGGCTCGAACACGTGAACTTCACTACAGGATGCGCAGAGCGAGGCGGCTGGAAATTATAACATTTATTTTATTATTCATGAGTTATATTAAAATACAATTTCAGGAAAAACTAAGGGTCCAAAATCTCGGAAATTGCACTAATAAAATTTTCATTCATTTTTTTTTTGTTTTGTAGTAGGTACAAGTTCTGAATGCGCCCCTCATAGGTGATAAATCAATACAGTCATATCAACTCAAAAATAAGGATAAATCTAAATGTAATAGTGAACGAGGATAACTTTACTTCATAATTCAGAGTAATATTCAGGAAAAAGAAGATATTATACTTACGTTAAAAATAAAATTGTTTTATACAAATATTTTAAAAGCACTATCTGGAGACTATGTTAATGAACTAGCCAAAATTCTATACACATAGTCAGAACTTTCTTCTTTATTCGAATGTCAAACGTGTACACTGTACAGTCAAATTTCGGTGCGTACATACCAATGTGGGCGCATTGGGGTCTGATCGGAAAGACTCGGGTATTGGCCAGAAGCCAACAGCGAATCCTTTCTGCGCGACGGTGCGCGGCACGTAGATGAGCCGCCGACACGAGTGCCAGGCTTGAGGCGCGCCGCTGGTCGCGTTCTGATACGCACCGCCGTTCCAACGCTACAAACAAGATAATATATTTTAGTATTAAAATTATTGAAATTGCATACAAGATCCCATTGCTGGACAAAGGCGTCTCCATGACTATTTAGTTCTAGACAATTTGCAGTCATCCTTTGCCTTAAATGTTTATCTCGCCATAGCTTTCCAGGTCAAAGATGGCTATACCTGTCTAGAAGTAATGCTATAAAATTAAAGGAAGATATATTTAGACGCTATAATCAGGTGGTCATATTGGTAACACTTGAAAAGAGCCTTTCTGAACCACCTTTAAAACGGTAGAAATGAATTTATAGAAATTGGATATTTTAATCTCAAGTCAAGAAAAATAGTTTTTATGCATATTGTTTTTATTTGACTTGGTCAGACAAAATTTTCTGTGCAAGAGGTGAATACATTTATCGCTGCTTTTGCCGAGAAACAATTTATACTGAACTATTTGGGTACCTATGTTTTTTTTGTGGTCGCGGGTTCAAATCCCAGGCCACACCTCTGACTTCTCGGAGTCATGTGTGTATTGATAGTTAATCATCACTAATTATAACAGTGAGAGAAAACATCGTGAGGAAACCTGTATACTATGGCGATTCGGAAGAATTTCTATAGTATGTAAATGTCCGCCAACCGGCATTAGACCAGCGTGGTGGACTATACGGTCTAACCTCCTTCAATCGCACTGTCGATTGTAGATGAGGTCCATGCCCTGCAGTGAGGCGTATATGGGCTGATTTAGAACTCAATTTTGAACACTTGTGGGTTTGTACATTTTGGAATAACTAGGTTCAATTTAGCCAAGTCGTTTACTAACCATTAGAGCAAATTTAGCATACATTTGCATTACATTCCTAACAAGTTATAAAATAAATAAATGCAGTTAACAGGTTATCAAGAAATGATGAATTTACACGTTTACGGAAAACCTAATTACAAAGCTATGTTTATTCAATAAATGTAATGCCTATTGACTGCCTCTGTGGCGCAGTTGGTTAGACGCCAGCTGTGAAACGAGAAGCCGCGGGCTCGATCCCCGCATCCAGACAAATGTTAATATGAACCACAAATATTTGTTTCTGGCCTAGGTATTTGTGAGACCGAAAAGTCTCTCGTAGTTCCTGATACCCGCGACACAAGACTAGATCTCAGTGTGGGGTCTGTACTATGTATGTGAATGTTGGGTGTATTCATTTATTTATTTATTGGCTCATAAACGTTTTTTTAAAGGTAAAGAAGATACATTGATGAGCTGTGATGTTGCCACGTCTATAAAATTAAAAATAATGTTACATATAAAAACTCACGTTAGTATCCCCTAAAAGGTAGGCAGAGATACTATTGGCATTATGGCACGAATAGATTACAAATAAGTAACCCTATCGATTTTTAAACAGAAGTATAAAAATACAATACAATAACTGTCAGAGATTCGAAATAAGATGTTCGCAAATAATATCATTCAGGAAATAAATTATGAAGTTGTTAACATTAAAAGGCGTTGTCCTTCGTCCGGCGAAAAACACTTGAAACTGGAACATACTTGTGAAACACTAAACGAATATATAAACAGACCCAAGACAACCACCACCAGTTTAAGCCCGAGACATTATGAAACTTGCTTTTAATTAATTTACAAAACAAATAGTACATTCAATAGAATAAAAATATGTAACAATTCAAAACAAATGAATACAGGCCAAATTTTTAGCAGAGAAATAATAATTGATTCTGCTACGAACGTCGTTATGCTGTTTGGTTTTATTAAAACATCCCTGAGTATGTTAGCATTATGTATAATATAAAAAATATAAACTACGATGATTGCTTAAGTTTATATACATACATACATAAATAAACTCACGCCTTTATCCCCGAAGGGGTAGGCAGGGGCGCCACCAGGACACCCACAATTCGCCTTGCATGTTCCGTCCCACGATGTGATAGGGGGCAAGCCTATCGTCATATCGGGCACAAATTCCTGACTCTGGGCTGATAATGAATAGAAAAATCCAATATCACTTTGCCCGAATCGGGATTCGAACTCGAGATCTCAGCTTTGTAACCGTACCGTAATACAACTACGCCACCGAGGCAGTCAGTCAAGTTTATATATACTTTTTTATTTATAGATTGCACTATTAGTCCACCAAATAACTATTATAGATTACAATAAACCTTGATGTACGTAAAATCATATAACTGAGTCATAGGTGCATACACAAATTAATCAACAAAATGTATTTCCATTGATCACAATTTATCCATAAGTTTTATCTATTTATACATATTTATTGTTTATTTTATAGTAATAAAGAAATTTCACTCCTAATTACAATTTGAATTAAATGAAATACAAAATAGTGCAGGGTACGTAGGGGTAATTTCGTAACAGTTGTGCTTGGGGGTTAGAACGTAAACTCCTACATTATATACCTAGGAGTTTACATTCTTACCACGTTTTTAGAAGTGGTAGAGCCGCTGTTGTCAGCTATGACTCAGCATGAATGGGCAGGCTCATCCAGGGCAGTACCACTGTCTCACAGGAAATCAACGTAAAGTGGCTTTGTTGTATATAGTATCTAAACATCATCATGACATGACTAACTAATCTATTAGATAGGATGTAATTAGTGTCTTCTTCCTAAAATAACGTAAAACGACATTTAATTCCAAACTAAGCAATGTCGAAGAACTTGTATTCCGGTTACAAATTATTAGAAACTTTCTTATTGGAATCTTACACAATGTGTTAAAATCCCGGTGGAAGTGTTAACTGCTCGATCAATACCGACATTCAAGCATAAGCAAATTACCTTAACTCTGGAGCAACTTTCAACACTAAAATTATTACGTAATTTTATCACTATTTGTGTAACAACTTAAATTTAGAATAAGTATTTTACTTATGCCTCGACTGCCTCGATGGCGATGGTTCGAATCCCGGACCAGGCAAAGTAATATTGGGTTTTTCTATTCATTATTAGCCGGAGTCAAGAATTTGTGCCCGATATGGCGATAGGTTCGCCCCCTATCACAACATGGGACGAAACATACAAGGCGAAATGTGGGTGTCCTGGTTGCGCCTCTGCCTACCCTTCTGGGATAAAGGCGTAACTTTATGTATGTATTTTACTTATAAACCGCAGATTCAAATAATAATTATAAAAAAACAGCAAAAATTTTGGGAGATTGCCAAGCAATTGTCAGCTTTGCATATTTGAATTAATGAATGCCGGGGAATGAGACCTGTCCTTTAACTACCTTTAATCTAACAATATAAAATTTCCTAGGTGAATATAATACGGTAACCATTGTACTAGTGACTCAGTTATCCTCCGTTTTGGAGAGTAATCTGCTCATAAATAATATAGAATAAGATTTAAAATAACTTTTAGGTACAATGGCGTTAACATGGTGTAACACTCGCCAAAAACCCCCAAGTTAAACAAGAATAAAAAAAAGAGTGTAACCAAACAGATTTTTTACATAACCCTCAACTTTTGTTAATAACTTAGGATTATTCATTCTTAAAATTATTGTTTAATACAATCAAAAATAATAATCAAAATTTAGTACCTTTTCCAAGTTTTAAGACTATAAATATGTATATGTAATCAAGAATTTTATTTCTATACACACAAAAATGTTAATATATCCGAACTTAACATAAACCAAGTCTATGGAAAAAAATGAGGGACTGAGATAAATATATTCTCAGAAGCATCTTAGAAAATACGTTTTTAGGTAAACTCCATAATAGGCTATGTATGTCTTAAATTCTCAACTCTTTCTTAAAAATAAAAAAACACTTACGCCATTCCTCTCGCTGTCATTTTCAATATCCTTTTCACCCTCATGGTTGATTTCTTCCCCCTCCCCTTCTCTGTTATTCCCTCCATCAATAGGTGGTGGGTCTGGCCCGATCTTCTCGAAGTTGATCACCACTCCACTCTGTACCTTCTGAACAAGACTGTCGATGCATTGCATCAACATACGGTGTGACGTGATGCAGTAGGAGCGACCTGAAACATTACGACGCATCATTAAAAACGTGCGTTGGCGTCATATTGAGATCATCTACTTTAAACTGAATTTAGGTTTGAAATAATGGACCGGGTGATGGACACATGACGATGAAACATATGCAGATTATAGCATCAGCATTTTGTACATCCAAAAATAATTAATTTTAGCCACCAGAATTAGTTAGTACTACATAGACTTTTTTGGGAGAGCTTATTTTGTCTTTAAATTTTAATGTGGAAGAGGAGATTTAGGGCCATTTAGTACATGGTACACAAATTCCGAAATAAAAATGATTTAAAAAAATACGTCTAGATTTTTTGATCAATGGGGCAATTTATAGGAAATATTATTGTTTTAGTACCGGAGCATAAATTTTGTCGATATTCAGACAGCCATGACTGATTGAATTGAATTGAACCTAATTGTCATTTCGTTTAAAAATATACAAGTCCATTATAAATGTTTATATAGATATATTTCTTAAAACCCAGTTTTCATTTTAATTATTTTAAATTTGTTTAACTTGCTATATTATAATAAATAAGCTTTAGGCAAAGGCCAATTGGTTTATTTTGGTAAAGGCGATATATAATTATTTTAAATATTTTATGATTCTTCTTTTAAACGTAAATATTTGACTTGAAGGAAAATGTTCTCATTATTAAT
This sequence comes from Deilephila elpenor, assembly GCA_949752805.1. Taxonomy (NCBI): domain Eukaryota; kingdom Metazoa; phylum Arthropoda; class Insecta; order Lepidoptera; family Sphingidae; genus Deilephila; species Deilephila elpenor. The sequence goes on along the minus strand of OX457096.1, from coordinate 7,213,638 downwards.
TTCAACGTCATCTAAGGTAAATTCAGATGATAAAACTGAGCCTAGGATCGTTATTCCATATTATTTATGCCCATAGATGCCCATATAGGTTTTCAAATTGACAGCTCTACAGTCTACATATATCAGTCCTCCTTATTGCTTGTTGTATTGCTGTTCTTCACTTTTTATTTTTTCTATACAGTTAACAAGCATCATACAATGGTGTTTTATATAAAAATCGAATATCAAATTTACAAACTGTTGGGTATTGTGGGTAATTAGTAATAAATAATTATTTGTGTACCGCGCCGATAAGTCGAACGCAATAAATCAGTTTGTGAACCACCGCTCGTGTTTTACTACCGAAATCTTACTGGCGACGAGGAAATACTCAAATCGTGTGTTAATTAAAATGCCGCATGGTAAAATTGATAGTTTCGATTTGTCTTCGCGAAAATGGACAATGTACATTAATCGTTTAAAACAATTTATGCTTTTAAACGAAATTAAAGATTCACTGCACGTGGCAACTTTGATTACCGTCGCGGGCGAATCTACATACGATCTCATGTGTGATTTATGTGCCCCGGACAAACCTGAGAGCAAAACTTTTCAAGAATTGGTCACCATCGTCGAACAACATCTAGAACCCAGGCGATCAGATATTGCCGAAAGACATATTTTTCGCTTACGCCGTCAGGGGCCAGGAGAAGAACTCAGTTTATACTTACAACATCTAAAACATCTCGCAAGTACATGCAACTTTGGAGAAAAATTAGAGGAGAATCTGCGGGACCAGTTCGTCTCGGGGCTCTCAAGTGACGAAATGCGCAGTCGTTTGTTTGCGGAGAAAGACCTCGACTATAAACGGGCGGTGGACTTGGCGCTGGCGTTGGAGGCTGCTGAGCGACATGCGGAGGCGAGTTGCTCGGGTGGCGTATCAACATCGGGCGCAAGAACGGACGCGGTTTCGGGACCGTCAGCTGTGCACAGGATTAGCGCAGGGAGGGTGTCGGCTGCGGCAGCGACGGGACCGGCGGTGGCGCGGAGTCGTCGGCAAGAGTGTTGGAGATGTGGTCGACAACATGCTCCAGATAAGTGTCGTTATAGGAGCTACAGTTGTGATGAGTGTGGTGTAAAAGGTCACCTAAAGGTCATGTGTAAAAAAATAAGTTATTCGGGTCATAGTGACAATAACAGTTTATCGCGTCAAGGGCAACAAAAGCGCCAGTTTTATATAGATTCGGAGTCCGAATATGATAGTAGTGATTTTTATAATATCGTGGTTGACGGAGGTAATGATAAACCGTATGTTGTAAATATTCTTGTTAATGATATTCCAATAAATTTTGAAATTGACACGGGAAGCAAAATATCAGTGATCAGTGAACAAGATTATAAGAGGTACCTTAAAAACTGTAAGTTGTCTAGTTGTAATTTAAAATTGAAAGCATATACGGGTGGTAGAATATTACCGATTGGTTTAGTTAACGTATCAGTTTGTTACGTAGGCGCGGAGGGTAGACGCGAGGCCCGAGACCTTCCCTTATATGTTATACCGGACGGGGGCCCGCCACTGCTCGGCCGAATGTGGCTGCGTCATCTTAAACTAAAAAAGATAGAAATCCTTAACAATATCGATACCTGTCTGACGCATGACAATACTAATCAAGTAATTATGTCTTTAAAAAAGGATTTCCCCGCAGTTTTTGCCGATGGTTTAGGTACATGCACAAAGATGTTTACATTACAATTAAAAGATAACGAACCTATTTTTTTCAAAGCGCGGAATCTACCGTTAGCGTTAAAGGCGCCTGTAGAAAAAGAGTTACAACGTCTCGTTAGTGAGGGCACTATTATTAAAACTGAATGTTCGGAATACGGAACACCAATAGTGCCCATTGTAAAGAAATGTGGAGGTATTCGAATCTGTGGTGATTACAAAATTACTATCAACCCTAAATTAAAACGTCAACCGTACCCTTTACCGCGTATAGAGGAACTTTATGCTATATTAAAAGGCGCGAAAATATTTACAAAAATTGACTTGACGCATGCATACGAACAAGTGATATTATCTCCGGAATCACGAGCTTGCACGACTATTAGTACACATATGGGCACATTCGAATACATCCGCACACCATATGGTTTATGTAGCATACCTGAGAAATTTCAAAAATTAATGGATGAAGTTTTAAGAGGAGTGCCTATGACTGCCATATATTTAGACGATGTTTGCATTGGGGGTTTAACGAAAGAGGACAATATAAATAATGTTCGTGAAGTGTTAAAAAGGTTACAAAAGGCAGGACTTAGGATTAAAATGGAAAAATGTGATTTTTTAAAGAGGCTGTTTATTTTTTGGGTCATGTTATAGACAGGGACGGATTGCGGCCGGATAAAAAGAAAATTGAGGCGATTTTAAAAGCTCCGCGTCCAACAGATGTCTCACAATTAAAATCATTTTTAGGGTTGGTAAACTATTATGGGAAATTCGTTCCGCAGCTAAGCACCGTACTGCATCCTTTATATAATTTATTAAAACATAACACCCATTGGGAATGGAATATAGACTGTGAAAATGCTTTTATTGAAATAAAAAACAAATTAAGTAGTGACCAGTGCCTAGCACACTACGATCCGGCCCTGCCCCTTGTACTGAGCGTAGATAGCAGCGCATATGGTCTCGGCGCGGTATTGGCGCATCGTTATCGTGATGGTTCGGAGAAACCTGTTTGTTACGCCTCACGTTGTCTTAATGAATCAGAAAAATCATATAGCCAACTAGATAAGGAGGCATTAGCAATATTTTTTGGCGTAATTAAAAATCACCATTATTTGTATGGCAGATCCTTTGTAGTTCGCACTGACCATAAGCCTTTATCGTACATATTTGGGAACAAAGTGGGTATTCCTCAAACTGCTGCAAGCCGTTTGCAGAGATATGCGGCACGTCTGGCAGCCTATGATTTTTCTGTGGAGTGGGTTAAGTCGGCACAAAACGGTCCAGCTGATTGTTTGTCTCGTTTGCCGTTGCCCCGCACTAAGGCAGGTAGTGCTAGTTATATTTCAGTTTCTTATCTTATGTTTTTAGAGAACGAGTTTACTATTAGTTACAAAGATATAGCGGTCGCAACTAAAACTGATCCCGTATTACGCATGATTTATAAGTATATATTATTCGGTTGGCCTTATAGTACGGACGTGGAGGCAGAAAAGGCGTACTTTAATCGTAGAAATAATTTATTTGTCGAGCACGGATGCATAGTGTATAATTATCGTGTAGTTATACCGCCGAAATTTAGACAATATATTTTATGTGAATTACATGAAGGTCACTTAGGTGTCGTGAAAATGAAAAGTATAGCCCGCAATTATGTGTACTGGCCGAGATTAGATGCCGAGATCGAACAGCTGGGCAGGCAATGTGTTGCATGCCGCCAGCAGCGGGACATGCCACCGCATGCGCCGCTCACTCCTTGGCAGTACCCATCCCGTCCGTGGCAAAGATTACATGCAGATTTCGCGGAATTTAAAGGCAGACATTATCTTATTATAGTCGATGCTAATAGTAAATGGATCGAAGCTTTTTTGATGAATAGCACAAACGCTAAAAATGTAATCGATAAGTTCAGAGAATTATTCGCTCGTTTTGGTTTGCCTTTACAAATTGTAACGGATAATGGTCCGCCGTTTACATCGCTCGAGCTAAAAACATATTTCGAGAAAAATTCTATTGTACATTCTCTGACTAGTCCTTATGGACCCAAGGGCAACGGGGCCGCCGAAAATGCTGTAAGAACGGTAAAGAACTGCATTAAAAAGGCTCACATGGAAGGGGTTGATGTAGCCCAAGCTATCAGCAAAATGCTTTTTCAATATCGTAACTGTGAACATGCGACCACCGGGGTGGCGCCGGCAGTGGCCCTCATGGGGCGTCGTTTGAGGGGTCGTTTAGACGTATTGCGACCAAATGTCGAGGAACGCGTAAGGGCTAAGCAGCAGCAGCAGATTGAGTACTCGGGCGGTACCGAACGGCACGTACAGGTTGGGGACACTGTCCATATACGGGATTTCAATAAAAATAGAGATAAATGGGTCCAAGGGACAGTTAGGGACCAAGTAGGACCTTCTTCTTACTCAATTAATTGGCCAAAAGATATTGTAAGACGACACACTGACCAAATGTTATTACCAAAAAACCGCTATTCATTATCTTGTACTTCAAACCCATTGTCGAATACTAAGGAAGATACAAATATCAATGTACACGATGGTCTTGTTGCAACGAGTAGCAACGCTAACAATGAGGACATAGTTCCTACTGATCGTGGTAAAACCGATAAAGGATCCGACCCAGTGGTGGTGGACGGACATACCGGGGTGGCTTCCAAAGCCCTGGCTCCTAAACATAAAATGACATTGCGTCCTCGTACCAACAGACCACGTAATAGTTAAATTGTATAATTTGTAAATCGTTTCTATTATTATTATTTTTTTATGTTGTATTTAGATAAGGAGGTGTTGGGTATTGTGGGTAATTAGTAATAAATAATTATTTGTGTACCGCCGATAAGTCGAACGCAATAAATCAGTTTGTGAACCACCGCTCGTGTTTTACTACCGAAATCTTACTCAAACTACACATATTTCGTTCATTTGTACCCACTAAGTATGGCCTAAGGCCCATACATTTCTGAAACATCTCCTTTAATAGTTTTAAAATACCTACTTATTTTAACTGAATCTTATCCAATAAGAAATATTGTACCATTAAATATATGTCGCATCATGGTGGACAGAAACTGAATCATTGATTCAAGTGCCAATAATATTACACTTTAAATTTATGTAACAATTTAAAAGTATTCGCTTACACAATAAATTAAGTTTGCAGATAAACATGGCAAATTGATAGAACGAACAACTTTATTTGCTGAGGTCTCAAGTTTTGCAAAGTTTAAACAACTTTCGAGCGAAGTTGCCGTTTGATTCTTACATCACGTTACGCAGGAGCTGTCGGTGTATTCCAACTGCGTATTACCAAACAAATTATTTCCTAACTATTATTTCATTATTTCCAATCGACTAGAGCCTACTGGCCTCTTCTAGTCTCGGCACTGACCCCGACCTTCGTATCGTCTCATGCATTTATTAACAGCACTAAGTATTTAGTGAAGGAAAACATTGCGAGGAGTCCTACATACCATAGAGATCCATACAAGAATTTCAATACGTGAAGTCCGCCATGCTGCAATAAGCCAGCGTGGTGGACTATAGCATGTATCATTTAAATCGAGTTCTCGGTTGCAGATGAGTTCTATGGTCAGCATTTGCCGTAGATGAGTTAATATAGTATATTCATGTTTGAAATATAACATTCATTTAAACTGAGAACACTGAGGCTGTTGCAAATATACTGCAACTGTGTTAAAAGAAGTATAATTAGCTACTTAAACACGGCGAAAACATGTAATAATCTACCAAGTTAATTGCAACTTATCCTACAATTACGACAAAATAATTTAACAATAAATTCCCAGAAAAGTCTGGCATATTCATGACCGTAACACTTCACGGAGAACAATGTCGCTGGGCGAGAGTGATTTAAATAATATTAAGTCCGAAATACGCTCTCTTCCATGACAACGCTCAATGTCGCCAATTAAAAATCGCAAATGTAAAGTCGTGCTTTTTTACATAACTGCCGTGTTGTAACTATGGCAACATTTAACCGTGTTGCAGATAACATTAGCATTAGACATGATTTCCACTAAGGATATATGTAAACGAAAAAATCTGGATTGAATAATTCATCAGCGATACTACAAACCAAACGAACTCAAAGGTTGTCGTGAAAAATCTAATCCCAAAGGTGCAACGTTATCATCGTAAGAATCAAATTACGTTGTTATGTTTACGATGCAGCGTGTACTGCACGACTGACGTTCTCAACACACATTTACATTAGTTTCGTTTTATAAAATGATTATATTTATATGACAGCGTATGCCTTGACACTAAGTGAACTACACAAAAACCCGCCAAACTGGTTCCCTAAAGGGTTTTGTACTATCACCTGGTTGTATAAAATTTCTATAACCATTTAACAATTATTGTTACTTGAATGATAACTGCACCTCTTGTATTCAATACAATATAAAAAGTGGATGTAAAACTTTTCCAACTCTCAAGGTAATTATCTTAAAGCCCGCGATTATCATTCTTTAAAGTCCAAGTTCCACAAACATCCAAGTGAATCTGCACAATCGTATGACCTGAATACGTATTAGACTTTATTTAAGATATTTTTATGATGCTATGGAATTTAGCAAACCTGGCCAAGTGTGAACGGAAGTCGCATTACGAATTGAATAAGCCCGTAAGAAAAAATGTTATAATATTCAATATTCGGATGTTATAACGGAGTGCAAAAATGTAGGAAGTAAAGATAATTGCTTGGTATTTCGAAAAGCGCGTTTATCTTATTTTATTATTATAACTTAATTGAGATGAAAATACTGCACATCGTAATTCATCATTACACAAGAACGGGAACAAAAATAATCGAAAGTATAAACGTTTTACACGATATCTTTTACTAGCCAGTGCCGCATTTTTTAAATTTCCGATATTATTTCACGTAAGATAGACTTGGGCAAGCAACTGTGCCAAGTTTTGAGTTGATAGCTATAGTATTAAGTGCGAGAAAAAATAGCTACATTCAGCCAAATACCAAAATCTGACTAAGCTAAATCTATTCCCATCATTTTCGACTAACGGGAATGATGAGACATCGTCGTTCGAATGATGATAATCGTCATGGCTGGTTATTAACAGGGGCACTACCACTCAGAGCCTATTACTATTAAGCACTTCATGATCTCCGTTTGTCACTCCGAGACATAAGATGTATTTTAATGCCTAGTAATCATTGCCTAGAATGTCCTTCATAACCGGAACACAACGGTGCTTATACATTGCTGCTTAGCGACAGAAATAGACAAAACGGTTGTGCCTATCCTACCCAGAAGGGTCATTGCAAAATAGATCCTTGTAAAATATCAAAAAATCTATGAACTCGCAGACAAAACAAGCAATTGGTTTTGCGGGACTAATTATAAACATTTATAAACGTTTTTTTTTTAAATATGTTAAGTTAAAAAAATTGTGTACTAAAGTCTAATAAATAGATATCACGATTTCAATGGTACAATTTTATGATAAATAACAAAAAATACATAGAAAAATGTTTTTACCTCCAGTAACTTCACACATTGCATCTATGGGCGACGAGTCGGATGGCACTAGCCCAGTGTCGCGCTCCACTGCTGGGGTGCCAGCTAGCCGAAGCACTAAGGAAAATAGTCTTTGGTCCCACCGAAATGGTTCTCGAGTCAACTCCGACCCGGGTATTGGGCAGTTCATGGGCAGATTGAACTGAAAACAAATATTAATGTTTAAAACCAGGATAATCATATTGCTTGTATACATAACTAATCAAATACAAATACAGAATTACGAAACTGATAGTAATATAAGGGCAACTAGTTTGAATTAGGTAGATATTGACATTTAACGTGTAACGTAAACATCAAAGTAAAAACAGCATCTTAAAACCAATGTATTGCCTTAAAAGTAATCACCATATGAGGATGTTTCATCTTTTTGCCCCGAGTTCACTCGGCGGTCAGTTTGATGAAGTATTTATTTGGCAGACTAAACGAAAATAGATTTATAGGTACTAAGACTTAATGAAAACAAGAAGCCTTATTAAAATTAGAATCATCTACGTAGGATGTAATCTCTGGAATTTACCAGTTCCAAACGATCGAACTGAGATCGGCTCGCTAATTATATTATAAATATAAATGATTGGGAGAATTTAAAGATGTTTGTTAGACATTTAAAAAAGACTTAACGGATATTGATAAAACTTTTTCTAAAAATACTTGTATAAATAAGCTAATTTGCAGACAAAGACTAGTATTATACTGACTAAATACTTATAGCTACCGTAGTCTTACAATCGACATAACTTTTACAGACCACAGTAACTTTAAGAGATCCTGAATATTAGTTAAAGATTGCCCAAATGCTATAATTAGTAATAGAACATATATTGTTTTCATTTCGCAATCTATTTAGGTAATATTTAATAGGGTCAACTAAGGCGATAAGTAACAAAAACAAATAATTATATAATTAAATACATGAACTCGGTTGTTCGTTGATAAAAGTCGTAATAAATTAATGAATTATTAAAAACAATGCTACTTCCTAAGTATCAAAGAAAGCGGGCACCGAAGTAAATTAATTATCAATTAATTTAGCACAATTTTTTGTACCAAAAAGGTTTTGTAACATTCTTAGCCTTAAACTGTCTATTGTCTAAAAGTCGAGGGTTAGTATAATCGAGTCCTTCAGAGTAAACTAAGAAAACTTTTCAATTTAAGTAAAGAAGGTCTTAAGATATTCAAGATGCCAGAGGAGACACCCACTTAAATTCCTTATTATGTTCAAGACACGACTACTTATTTTATATTTATGTAGATTCCACATATGTTTCGCAATGAATTTGTTATCCCATGTATGATAAGAGACGGTGCTTAACTATATCGCACATTGCTGTCGAGTCTAGTACAATACTGATGTTAATAAACGAGTATTGGTTTACAGACAAAGAAATTCTACATACAAAGAGTGCCAAGCCAAGTTTGAAGAAACGGGTAGTAGCGCTCATACTAATTATGTCAGTGGAAGGGCATTAGTTTCGCCCGGGTAGCGACAACCGTACAGATAGTACAAAGCCCGTTAGAGCCACGAGGTGAACAGTCCGGTTTTAAGCAGGCCGGCATTATTGTGTCGACTGGCGAGATAATATAATGAACGCTCACTAGTCGAAATTTGTCTACGCAGTAATGCAGATGCCGGGTGTGGTTAAGTTGCTGTGACAGCATTAATATAAGTGTTTATATTTTGTATCAATATAAGAAAGCTGAAACATTTGTATAAACTTGCTAATCTCTGCAACTATCCGTGGGATTAGTAAAACTATTTTACAGACAACTAACATCAAGCTCTTAAATTAATTTGTGAGTAATCGTATAAGGAATTGTTTAATTTTAATGTATATTTGCTCCGGCGCATTTCAAATAGTCTTCTACATATATGTACACCACATGGTAAGTTTGTACATCTTTCGAACACGTGGGCTTATTCGGTAATTTCATTTTCCTTGATTACCGAATACATGTAAGAGGAAAATTAAATAAAAAAAACGATATAATATGGTCATGGGTTTCCGTATTATTTTTTTATTCATAATATAGAAACGGCATTTATTTGTCCAATGATAGTTTTCTTTTTTGTATTTTAAACTATTATCCTTTTGAAACACCGATTAAGAATATATAAATATAACTAACATTTGATTACAATCAATTTAAATAAGGAAAATAAAAAATTGCCGACAGCAAAACAATAACTATAATATTACAGACAGACAGCCTCGAGAAACGAGATGCCGTGGGTTCGATCCCCGCACCGAAACAAATATTTGTGTAGTCCACAGGTATTTGTTTGGGGTATAGGTGCTTGTGTGACCGAAAAGTCTGTCGTAGTTTTGATACCCACGACACAAGACTCGATCTTAGTGTGGGGTCAAGACTGTGTATGTGACTGTTGGGTGCGTTTATTTATATCGATGATTGATTGATTAGAAAAATGAAATAAAAAGCTAAAATATGTTAGATGTAGTTTGATGCTGATCGCTAACGTTGATATATTATGTAAGTATTTTTTATTATTTTAGATATTCCTGTTTATTTCGTTTTCATTAAGCCTTCTGGCATTTTTACGTTAACAACGTTACAATTCAGCTGAAATGCCACATGCCATACGTACTTTTGTCCTTGATAGACAGCATCTCCGTGGGTTACTTTTTGTCAATTAAATTATAAGACTCAAATTGACAACGCACGCCCACAGGTTTTTGAATTGAATTAAAACGATATTAATTTGAAACTGCTAATAGACTTCAATTAAAATTAATAAATAGGAATATGTAACATAATAAATTGAACCTGTTCGTTGTTTAGTTTATTTTTGTTAGATGCTGTTTTAAAGCTGTAACTTTCTCGTTTTATTAGACATCCTACTCCATACAACAGCAAAAGTAATCTTTGCCACTGTCGTAATAATTAATTAATTGAAACTACATGCATCAGAATCCGACGAGTAATTTAGGCGCTACGGTGGAACATAGGTGAAGAGAAATATAATATTATGTTGTCTGCTAAAATATTTTTCATTCATTTGGCTTTTTTGCTGCGTTCTAGTAAAATCATTCATAGTATCTCGTCGCGGTTCTGGCTAATTGATAAAAATACTTGGCCGAAATATAGCACAAGGTATAATGGTTTAAGGTATTATTGGTTTACATTCAACTTTGCATAAAGATTTCAACATTTGAATTAAAAGAAAACGATATTTTAAGTCCACCGGGAACAAAGGAATCTCGTTGGCCAGCTCCGCTTGGCTAATATATTTTCGAAATCGAATATATTTTATTTATGATTTCAAGCCGTAATATAAAAACATATAATCAGCCTATTCTTTATTATTTTTTTTTGTAAAATCATAAATTTATCAATGGCTCAAATACTGAAAACGTCATTGAATTATCATCAAACAATCGTGCTGAATACAATATATTTCCATTCAAACTTAGCCCGAAACGTTTGCACCAAATTAATTTGCAGTTTAAACGAAAGGTTCGTATAGTTAAACTGCAAACTAATGTAAGGCTGAATTTTAAAGTTGGCTTATATTTCAATGTACGTAACCTAAGATGAGTTTAAAAATTCATTTCACCACAGACCCGCGCCGAGATAAGATATGGGGCGCGCAGTTAACTGATACTATACCAACATATGGGATACTCGGTTGTCTAAACCTGATTTATTCTTAACGCGAGGTTGCAATTTTGAAATACCACATTGAATTGTAGAAAATAAACTATTCAAATTCAATATTAATGCAGTTAAATAATAATATTTATTAATTTTAATATTTCTACGGTATGTAAGTCCGCCAACCCGTAACTAGGCCAGCGTGGTGGACTATATGGCCTAACCACTCTCAATCAATTCTCTCGATTGTAGAGTAGGCCCGTGCCCTGCAGTGGGACGTATATGGGCTGATATAGATATAGATAATAATTAATTTTATGACTATTATATCAAACTTAATAGTGTTTAAATTTGGTATTAAAATATGTTTTTTTTTCTTATTACGAAATACTCCAATGGTAATAATTTAAACACAAAATCAAATTTATAATTTTAATTTTATATGGGTAGAGATGTTTTAGTTAATTACTTAAAAAATATACATTACTATTGTGAGCCATAAAATTAGAATTAACATAATTAACTTTCTTAAAGTAACTATACCAATATGAATATTTTAATAATTCTTATATGAAATTTCCATAAGAATTTTTATGCATCATAGCGCAAATATGAAATTTTAACTTTATCAATAAGTTATAATTTAAATGTAAATAGCAAAACACATAAACAATAAGTTTTTTTTAATGAAAAAAATACTAACTTCCTATAAAATATGTTAACTCTTTAAATTTAAAGGATTTCATTGCAAGTTAAGATCAATAAAGGTCTTAACTTCGGAAGAGAAAATCTTAAACCATAACAAATATTTATAACATAAATCTCATTCAAATATGATTCCATTTCATGTCCATTAATGTAGATAGAAAAATAATTATTTTTTCATATTTTTATAAACATACTGCTGCAATTTTTGAAAGTCTGTCAATTGTATTTATATCAAACAGGTTTAATTTGCATTTATATAAGTCTTCAAATATAATTTAAATTTCAAAAAGTTATTTAAAACTCAAATACAGTTTTAAATAACTTTTTGAAATTTAACTTGCACTTCAAGAGAGACCAAGTAATAAATAAATACAACAATAAAAGTACAATCTCACCTCTTCCTGAATGCCTGCATTGCTTGACAGTTTCCCTCCATCAGTAATTACAACAATAACAGATGGTTCAAGGTAAAATGGGCACCTTCCTTGACCATAGGTGTCAATTCCAGTTTGCATACGGTTTATGTTCAAAACATCAAATGCATGCTTCAGGGCAGCACCCATAGTAGTCAACCCCAAACATTGTAAATTCTTCAATTCATTAATAAATGTAGCTAGATTTTCCTTCCAACCAGCCTAAAATAAACAAATCAATTTATCAAGCACTAATAAAACTACATAACTGAGATTAATTAATAACATAATCCATGATCAATGTGTTTCAGGTAATGTTTAAAGATAAATAGTTAAAGCATGAATCATAATCTATTGTAATCAATTACAAATAGTCAACAAGTTTTTAAGGAAGTGTTGAAATAATAGAAGAATCACGTTATAATCGTACAAATATTCTAAGTCCCCCACTTATTGTTAGTATGACAATTCAAATTTCCCTCCCAAAACGCCATTTCGTTGTGTACGGCCTCGGCCAATGAGATGTTGCGACGAGAGCGCAGTAGCAAACGAGCGCTATCGCGGAGGCAGCAACGGCGGTGGTTCGTCCTGTTTACGTCGTGCCGTCTATTTCAGTAAATTCGCACTTTCAAAGTATGTAAATGTTCTGGCTTACAGATTACAGTGCTTCACATACAAACGACACTGGACCGGCGCAGTAATTTATTTATGCACAAAATACAAGGAATTCCTCGATAACGTGTTCACTTTGATATACTAACCTTGATGTTCGCGGGTGGCTCTTCGAAAGTTAGAAGCATATACCTGTCGCCTCTGCTTTCGGGGGAACGTTGACGTACCTAGGAAATAAATTTGGTCAGTCCAACACACTAGCACGCGATAAACAAATCGATCACAAAAACGAGGCGGTTGACGAGTCGATGACACTGCACGTACCTTTACGAACGTTTCCACAGCGCCCTTGGCTACATCGAGCAACGTCGGGCGTCCGCCCAAATAAGCTCTTTGGTTCATAGAAGCTGAGGTATCTATTAAAAAGACTATGATAGTCATCGTGAAAATTGCCTAAATGTCCTTCGATATACATTAAAATATATGCACGCTATTATGAACTAAGAACAAAAATGGCCGCTACATCGTACGCAGATTCGCTGAGAAGCGACCGTCCGACAGCCGCTTCGACGAGCAGCTGAACAAGCTACGCCACGAAGACTCTAAAAGTACCACGTGACCTAATCATGCGTTCGGGTGTTCTCGGCATCCAATAGAAAAACGTTCGGCAACATTCGTCTCCTAGCAACGATGTTGCCACATCATGAAATAAATTGTCCCATGCGAATAAGATTATTCGTATGAACAAAAAACTACATAATATAATATATTGCAAAATTATAGCGGTTTGCATAAAATAAATATAAATATTAGTTTAAGCTGTCGTAACTTGAAAATATGGGACTGTTATACTCTAGATTATAAACAACTGTTCAAATATTTTTCAACATGATCATAAGAAACTTTTTTGGAAAAATTATATGACGGAAAAAAAAATTATAAACCTATAATAAACTGGATCAGACTAAAATAAAATAATACAAATAAAGGCATCTAAGTTGCATGTTTTATTTCAGAATTTAAAATCTAATTTCGCAAAGAGTAAGACAATGCAAGCGACAAGCCAGGGTCCCCCACAATCTATTGATTACACTTTTGAGTGATTTAGAACCTTAAGAAGTGGTCCCAATCATATAAGATTTGATTTAATTGTGATTTTGTAAAATTAAAATGATATATATTTCTTTCTTTCTTTTCTATAAATAATATTTTCGTACTGTATCATCCCATATACGTCTCATTGCAGGGCACAAGCCTCGTACAATTGAGATGGAGACGGGAAGAGGGGATAGAGACATAATTTTTCAAAATTGTAATCATATTTTTAGAGCAAAGCGTATATGCGCAAAAAAATATTTATATTCCGTGCATTCGACACAATAGTCATGAACTACATATTTAATTCCCATTTAAGCGACAACTATACTTATTTCTTGCAACACTGTTTAATGGTTGTAAATAAATAAAAGTATTAAAACGAAAGTTATTATTTAATTCATGACAATACATCAAATAATTTTGCCGTAAAAATAATCAAAATATTTTATCTCCTAAACTAAAATAGTTATTAATAAATAAGGTGAATGTAACCTTGTATAATGTTAAATAAAGTAGTTCCATGATAATTAGCGGCAAATTTAAATATAGAGATGCACATAACAAATGGCGTTTTATTTTTTAATATTGAAGTATGAAGTATAAGATGCAATGTATATTATGTGAATAATAAGGAAGCTGGGTCATTCTAACTCAATATATAAACTACTTTTTAAATGAATGGATGTAGGTACTACATTTTAATTGTTTATTTAAGAGTGCTATATACCTATATAAATAAAAAGGGTGTAGTTCTACTTATACAGTGTTCTTGCTTAGGTAAAATTTTAAATCTTTGCTTATGTATACATTACATCATTTTGGTTTGTTTAAGATCTTTATAGAATAAGTTATAGCCCTTAAATATTGGCTATTAGATAGTGGTGGTGTTTAATATAATTAGGATGTTTTGGGTATGTAAGTAATATGTAAAAATGGTTAATTAATGTATTCCTGACTAATTCAAAATATGCGATCTGAACCTTTAAGTTATATTTACTTCTTGTTAATATTACTTTCGCTGTTCGCTATGGAGCTAAAATAAGATAAATAAATGTTTCAAACATTTAAAATATTATAAGAGATACTTCATAACTTTGAAGCAAACTGCATACTATAAGGAAAATATGTTTGTTATATGTTATTTGCTATACTTAATTTAATTGAGTTAGCTTAATTTATTAGTTGTAGTGTGATTGTTATTATGTTTTATTTTATTTTTGTATAAATTTGTGTTATAGTCCCGCCAGATCGAATTGGGTACCTAAACCTGTAATGACTGTGTGTGTGTGTTGAATTAATAAATAAATAAATAATATTTTGACCTTTATACTGTTTATAAGTTATCAATAAAAAACTGTATATTATAGATAGATTTAAAATCTATTTTAGTTATCAAATGTTTTATCCCTTTCGAACGAATTAAGAATTCAGTTTGAGCGAAGAAGACAAAACATTCGATAGCTAAAATAGGTTTTGAACCAGTTTATGAATAACTAAACAGAGCAGAAATAATGATGACCAGTTTAAAGAATAAAACAAATAACTACTTGACCTTGAAAATGTTAAAAGTATTATAGCTTATACTAAAATTCATTTATGTCGACACAATTTTGCATTGATGAGTGTCTTGTGCGTATTTCTGCTGAGCCAATGTTTCCAATGCTTACTAAAAAGCATAGAAAAATGTCTCCCACATGGACACTGCAGTGATCTCAAATAAACAGACATTGCCGCCTGCCGCTTGCTCGGCGTTACTAATCTAAGAGGCGCGGCGCGGCGCGGCGTGGCGTGGTGCAGCGTATCGCGCCTGTCGACGTTCGTTTTTCCTACGCTCAAAAGAGTGCGCTGTACCGTAGTTAGATATCTAAGTAATAATAATAATATTTAGTTACTGAAATAAGTGACTAATAATAAATGACTGAATAAAATATATTATGGACTCATTAAAAATTGCTTCATTTTCTGCAATCAAATAATTGGGTATTTGACTGTTGTGGCAATAAATTATAAAATGTGTTGCATATGATAGCTTTTTGGTAAACAATAATTATAGGTATTTTTATTTACATTTATCTAAATTATAAATATTTAAATTGTCTAAAATAAGTTTGCCATTTTTCATCTGTTGATTAAATGTAACAAAACACGACAAGCTGTCATTGTGCAGCGTGTGATGTCACGATTTCCAATTTTCATTCATCTCTGCCACTAAGATCATTCACCATTTATAAAGCGTGACGTAACTTTTTCAAAGTCACGTGACCTACCGTTTTAGTGACATATATGATGATAAAACTGAAAAATATGTTTATTCGTTATAAACAACTCTTTAAAAATAAATTAATAGTTTGAAGAGGTATAGAGTGATTATATCTAGACTTTAACACACTTTTCAGAAATTAGTCAAATAGCCAATTATGTACTGTCTATCTGCTGAGGTAACTTTCCTTCAGTCATTGATTACTAGTACTAGTACAGGTACTATGTTCTGTCTTAATATCCAATACTTAAATATATATTGACTTAAGAATTATGAATTACGTATTTATTTTACACAATTTTAAGACAATTTCATTCGGTTTTTTGATGGTAGTCATTGCTAATGTTTTATCGGGCCATAGTTATTTGGATATAAGGGTAACATTGTGCTACCTACTTAAAAATACTGTCATTTTGATTTTTAGTAGAAATCTGTCATTAAGTTTTGTTCTGTTGTTGGAGCGGATTTTGGATTAATTGTGATTTCAGATTTGTGATTTATTTAATTCTTAAATATGGATGATGTCCTGGAACAATTAGTGGCTACTGTGATTACACCAATATTAGATGAAGACACTAAATCAAACTATGAATATTTATATAAAAATTGTGGAAAATTTAGCTACCAAGAAGAAAGACGTAAAGAAATGCTTGAAATACAGAAAAAGTAAGTATTTCTTTAACAATAACAGTAGTAAACAACTGCTTTATTACTTTTTAGTAAATGTTAATTGGAAATAAACTTTAAACTAGAATCTGGCTTATAATGTTGTGGAATAACATATGACATCAAAGTTACAAAATTCAGTGAAATCTATTGAAATAGAGTTTGAGAATATCGTAACATTTGATAGTTCATTGAAACTTAATCATAAAAAAATAGAAATTCGCAGTGAAAAACCGTACTAATACAGTAGGGTTATATGCACAAAGCACATAATATCCAAAAATACAATTACTTATTTTACTGTGTAGTTTGTGATTGCTTATTGATAGAAGACCGAACGCAGTTACCGAAACGATAATTGCGTGTCTAGATGCCAGGCCACACTTGTGACTTTTAAGAGTTGTGTGTATTGATAGCTACAGTGCTTGAATGGTGAAGGAAAATATTGTGAAGAAATGTGCATATCACAGAGTGTGTCTCTATATTGTAAGGATCATTTAGCTACATTGATTATCTTTCTTAACAATAAGATTCTTGTGAAAAAATTATGGAGAACCAAGAGTCCAAGACATATTGAACCACTATTGATTACTTGTTAAAACATGTGACTATTTATGAAATTTTCTATCAAATCATAATATCAATGTAATTTAGTAATGAAGATCTGTGAATTTTCCTTTGTGCCATTCTGTGATCATCAAGATAAAAATATTTGGAATTAGCATCCACAATTATACATGTTTATTACATAAAAATATTTTCTTTTACAGAAAACGGTCTGAGAGACTTGACCAACAGAGAGGCATCTTGGACTTAGTGAAGGAGGTAGAGGAAATAAAACCAGAAAGTATTTGGGACAATAATGTAAGTAACATTTTATTCAGTATTAAAGTAGTACATCTCTTTCTTACTGTTCCCGTAACTTATTTTTAAAGAAATTAAAGGTACTTGACTGGTGTTACGTATATGGTCTTTACATACATATAACTCCAGAGGTGGTGTTACTACATTACTGACTTTTAAAGAACATGAATTTTGATGAACCACAGTCCTACAATATTTTTGCAGATGTATGTAGCTAGATAGATAAATTAGGATTTAATTAGTTGAGTTACATATAAACAAGGTTTCTATTACTACACATTTTCTTTTTTAAACATGTAGTAAAGCAGATTACCAAATTTCATTGACATTCATACATGATAGTATCATGTCTGCTTCATCAAGGGGTAGGTAGAGATGCCCATAGCACCATTTAGAGTTTGCATAACTTACTTTTATTACTGGAATGACAAAGTCAACACCATTGTACCAACTTGCTCTATATATAAACAGGCTGAACCTGAAACATAAAACACTTGCATGATGCACTATGATGGTTACTAAATATTTTGTAGTGTATATTTTTTAATGAAAATATGATTCAGGTTGAGCTAAACTTGAGATGAATACCGTATCATATGTAAATTCCACACTTATATATGTATGTATTTTGTATTGCAGATTTATTACAGCCCGAATATATATGTGCCAGGATTCCATCAAATACCAAGCTTGTACAATCATGTGTTAATGTTATCAGAGTGGATGGTTGAGAAACCAGAGGATTTTGAAGAGAACTGGTATGTTGTACCATGTCCGAAAGGTGTAAGGATGCTAGTTGTGGCCAGCAAGGTAATATTTTAGTCATCATTTTAGTTATTTCTTTAAACTAGCATACAAAAGTGAAAGGAAAAGCAATTGGTGTGATCCCTGCACTATACTAAATATTTGTGTGATCTACAAGTATTTGTTTAGGACCTGGGTGCGAGAATGGTATCTCCTGTAATTCCTGATGCTTACAACACCAAGTTTGTGTCTTAATCTTAAACAATACATATACATAATATGAAATTTATTACAGGGCACAACTAAATGTTACACAAAGTATGGCCGCTTTCGGTTTGCGGAACACACGGCGCTACCAGGTGGCAATCCATGTGAGCAAAAATACATGGACAAATGTTGTGTGCTAGACTGCTTTTATAACGACAAGGACAATACTATGTATGTATTAGACATCTTAGCCTGGAACAGTCAGCCTATGACAGATGGTGAGGTATGTATTTTATATTTTTAGTGCTTATATTCATTTTGATTGTAATTCATGTCTAGACTATGAAGTAAACTAAATTAAAATGCCGAAGTTCTGATACGTTGTGGCATGTTATACTTTAAATATCAAATTAACGTAAAAATAGTATCACATAAGTAAAAGTAAGAAAGAATCATTTGTATGCTGTAGCGATGGGCTTGCTAATGCTATCATTTTGTGAAAATATAATATGCGCGAATATTTTATACATTTAAGTGTTGTTTGTTGTGATAAGTATGCTGTATATGAGTATCTTTACAAGTAAAATATTTTTTTCAGACTGAATTTCGAAATTTCTGGTTGAAAACACAATTGGGAGTAATTACAAATTTAAAAAGTATGAACTATCAAAATAGAATAATTTTCTCATTGCTGCCAAAAATAGAATGTTCTACGGAATCATTTAACGAGTAAGTATTTATTTTACCATTATGATATGGTATACAGGATGATATTAACATAACCACCCTAGGTAACATTCTGCCAAGTTTAATAGAAAACTGTCTCGTAGTTTTGGCAAAAATCGCGATTTTAGTTTTTAAGGCTTTTCATCAACCAATAAAGGTACGAGTCTTTTTACGGCTGAAATGAACTTCAGCGAAACGGTAAAAATACTCGTATCTATACGGGGTGGCCAAAATCGTGAAAATTAAAATTACGATTTTTGTGGTGATGTGAAACTTGTGGGTTAAATTTCATAAAATATGACAATATCACCCCGTATAAGTATTTGTGGCGACGTATAAACCCTATAATAACTGAAGATAATAATACATCAGGAAATACGAGCAAAAACTGTACGCGTTCAAATTAATTTAAAATGACCTTTTCAGATTTATGGGCACGTGTCCTGTCTTTCCGGATAACCAACCAAGCCTCGATGGTTTGCTATTTTACCACAAAAAGGCACATTATTCCTCCGGAGAAACACCACTAGTTGGATGGTTATATCCATTCATGGTGCCAGAAGTGCTTGGGAGTGGTATGTATTTTTATCTATATCAATCTATACTAATAATATAAAGAGGAAATATTTGATTGTTTGCTTGTTTGTATTGAATAGGCTCTGAAACTACTGAACCCAGGGGAAGCCGGGCTGAGCCGCTATTTTATAATATTTGGAAAGATTACAAGACCTATGATACAAAGTAGCCTTACATCACTGAATCGTAATAGCATATTACACACACACTCGTTCTTATTAAAAAAAAAAAAAAAAAAGCACCCAACAGTCACATACAAAGTCCTGACCCCACACTAAGATCGAGTCTTGTGTCGTGGGTATCAGAAGCTACGAGAGACTTTTCGGTCTCACAAACACCCAGACCCGAAACAAATACCTGTGGATCACACAAATATTTGTTTCGGTGCGGGGATCGAACCCGCGGCCTCTCGTTTCACAGGCGGCGTCAAACCAACTGCGCCACGGAGGCTGTCTAATGTACATATTATGTACATATAGTGATCACCTTCATGACAAAATAAAAGGTACATAATACTGTTGTCAGTATACCATTAGCTGACCACTACACCGGCCTCGAGTGTGGGCGCACATACGACTTGCTCCGTCTTTTATACCAGAATTTCGTTACCGCCAACTAACCGCACTAGTGGTGGTGTACATGAGACAATCTAATATATCTATTTGATAGCTACAAACACTACAATACATATATTACATTCATATGCCTTCCCCCTACCCATATATTCGATGCGGTAAGCATAAGCCACAGAACACATACGTAGCGCCGCGTGCTATCACAGTGCTATGGCGCCGCGTTTTGTATATAGCATAGTAAGACAATATATACCTACCTTTTACTGGTGGTAGGTCTTTCACATGTGAAAGCCTTTAATATGCAATGTCTATTTCTTCAGCCAAACAGCAGTGTAAATGCACTGTTGTATTCCGGTTTGAAGGACATTGTAGCCGGAGTAACTATTGGACATAATGAGACTTAACATCTTATGTCTCAGGATAGCGAGCGCAATGAAATGCTGTATAATTCGTGGTGTTGTTTGGTTTCGCTACTGTCCATGAGCGGTTGTATCGCTTACCACCAGGCTAATGGCAAGCTAGTATCGCCATTAATTGCAATAAAAAATAACCGTTGGTCATCGAGCTTACTTCCATTTACGCCATTTTCTGCTATATTATGTTTAAAATGCATGAATCTATTAATTTCAGAATACAAAATAAATGCGTTATATTTATTGAACAAACCAGATAACTATATTAATCAAGCTGACTACATAGAAAAGTTTCAGGAGAAATATGAAAAAAAGAACAAATCAAAAAAACAAGGACGGAAGAACAGTATCAAGGGCAATTGTGACGAGGTAAACAGCGAGGTTATAAGACACACACTTAACACATATATTAAACAAGTAGGCCTGATTACTCAGTCGTCAAATAAATGTATTCAATCAAAAAAGTTATAGCCGGACTGGATATAAGAGTGGCGCAATTTGACAATTTTATTAATGTTACTGTAATTTGAAAATTGCTCATGTTGTACTTTATTTAATATATAAATTTTATTTCGTTATTGATAAATCCGTCTGTAGGCACAATACATATATTAATCCAACCATTTTATACAGTTTGTTAGATGGTAGGTCAAAGGTAGAAAGACAGACAGCCTTTGGTTGTCTAAATAGAGTCTTGGAACTCGAAAAATGGAAAAAATAGCTTTCCTGGGTGACTTCTTTTGTTCCTCGCCAATCGGAAGACGCCGAGTGATTTCGAAAAGTCAAAATACGACCTCCGACTTAGCAACCAGATAATTTCGTAAAATATTATTGTTCGCTGTTTTTGTATTAAAGAACATTATTTCCCTTCTTTTGCAGATGGAGATTGGATGTGTTAGCGGATTTGAAAACAATAATGACACGACGAAAACCGCAGGCGCTGAAAAAATGGATGCAGAATTTAGCATATGTTCGAAAAATTAGAGAATAATATCAGCACTCAGACGTTTATTTGAATCTGAACCAATAAGTTCCTCCTATTACTTCTGTAAGAATTTATAGTGGAATATTTTCATATCATCATTATCTTCTCTTCTTGTCAACTGCTCAGCATAGGCCTCCTGCAAGGATTTTCCATTGCCATTTTGGAAGCGGCCTGCATCCATCGACTTCTTACAACTTTTATAAGATTGCCTGTTCGCCTTGTGGGTACGGACACTGTGTTTCCTTTACATCAACTCAGAGTATTTTTAGACCCCATTAATTATTTTCTTACAATGATATAAATCTGAAATGATTAATTGGGATTTAGGTTGTCAACTATATCAATACAATATAGTTGATATGGACACTTTATACAATGTAAATATTGTTAAAGAAATATTTACTCAAAAATACTTTTTAATGTTTGTTATTTTTTTCAACACCAAAAGGTTTAAAATTAATAACTAGAAAATATAATTATGAAAATTAATAAATTCATTTCCTCCTTTCATAGAATAAAATAATTCTTTGAATTGTATTACATGTACTGAACATTTTTCCGAAAATGACTATAATGGTTAAAAAATGCTGCCAACCCATTAATATGATCTATTATTAATTATTATATGAAATACTATTAATATGAGATTATGTATCAGCGACTTATCATTGTTCCTCAGTATTCTACGAATTTATGATTAAAACTGTAGACGAGATAAACATGTTAAATCGAAGAATAAAGTTACATTATTAGTATGCATAATTTTCAAAAAATACTGTTTGTAAATAAACAAATCTATCTTCTTATATTTCACGGAATAATTTATTTTTCTGTAATAAAATTATAAAGGAAACTAATTTATTGACGATATTTAAAAATATTCTATACTCTATTGATATAACTATGTGTCTATAGTAAATAATGGATTTTTTCTATAAAATGTGATTAAGAAGTGTACGATTTAATTGTGTGCGAAGTATATCATGCATTTATGGTATAACAGATTTATTGTGTGCTCCTTGACTTTATACCAAACTTTCATAGCACGCAATATGACTTTAACCATGTTGCAGAATGCATGGCTTCTAATTTTACGACCGGCTGCCTGATTAATATTAACTATTTCGGCAGTAGGCTTTTGAGGCCTCATGAGCTTGGTAGATTACACATATTTTCATAACTCTCAAATGTGCAGATTTCATCATAGTGATTTTTTCACCATTAAAATACATGACTATTATATTTTACATCTGTAAATGCGATTGATTTTTAACAAGATTCTACAATTTAGACAGTAAATGAAAAGCGGTGAAAGTTGTAACCTGGAATCGAACCCCCGCCTATCTTGTCTCCAGTCTCTTTCAGTCAAAATACAAAGCTGATTGTCATCGTTTAAAAAACGTACCAAATTAATAATTGGTATGCCAATTGCATTGTTAACAACTCATTGTAGTACATACGATTGTGAATTAATTTATTGAAAACATGTGTTTATTGAAATAAATGTTTACTAGCTCATTTATTCGTTTTCTTTGGTCGGTGTGAGATTTTTAAATATCCACACGATAATTAATTTATTAACTAATGATTATTCCTGTTTAGATTTGCAAAATAACTTTTAAAAAGGAGAGTATCCAGATCCTAATTAAAATTCTAGTTACTGAAAGTATAGGTTATTTTATGGTACTTCAGCGTGTAGGTAGATGCATTCAAAGTCCATACATTTTTATTACAGCAGCGGCAGTAAGGAAGAGTAATAAAAACTTAATGACTATTTACAAACCGTTGAGAGTAGGCCGAGTCAATTCATTCACGAGACAGCTATACAGTATACACAGATACATACCTACTGAATATTAATAAAGCGAAACTCGTAAAGCGACAATGTTACTAATGGATTGCAAATACCCGCGAAAATAACTACTGTGGAAGTGTAACATCTTGAACGTGATTAGGACATTTTAAGTCAAAGTAATTGATAGCTTCTTGTATGGTAGGAAAACTTCCTTTCCTGTTTAGTATTGTAAAGTCCAGTCACCTCTTTTAAGACAACATAATAGGCTGTGAAGAATGAGGTCTTGTGTACAGTTCCCTGATAAGACATTTCATTTTGTATGAGTTGATGAGTTTGAAATATTTCAAGCGGCCCTGGACTGTTTGTGCTCGATATTATCTGTGTTATGTGATAGGTGACGCCGATAGGTGTGGTACTAGTCATCGTTGCTCTTTGGCGAATATCAAGCATATAAATCAGAACTTATATACGAAAGCATGTGGAATTATAAAATGTTGGATATACATTATAAATCAATGTCTTAAAGTTTCCGGAATAAGTACTAAAATGCAAGGACTTTAAAATCTTTCTAAAGAATTATTGTAGCTAAAGTTAATACATCGAAAGAAACCAAGACCAGCAGCTTTATTCAAATTAAATACGTAAAACCGATGCAGAGCATAAATAACAGAACATTTTCTCATGATTAATTGGTATACCTATAGCAATGAAAAGGAAATAAATCATTATCATACAGACAAAACCATCCCCCCCTTAGCTTAAATGACAGCGGTTCCATTGCTGTGACGTAGGTCTAGAAAATTAAGAATGGGCAATAAAACATTTTTTTACGTCTCCCAAAGATGGCAGAGGTAAGGCATTCCAGTTATTCATCCCTTGTCTGAAATCTTTTGATTTAGTACCGTATTTGATGCTTATGAGAACTGAACCGAAAAACGTGATAATGATAAATCATGCATGAATGCAGTAAGATTGTTCGCCGCTTCCTTGGATAACATTTTGATGATATTTTACAATTCTTACAAAAGAAAATGTTATTTATGAGGCGTAAATTCAAATGCTGAATGAAATTTTCTTAGAGTTATAGTAAAGATGTGACTGTATGAATTGTTGCGGCGCGTAATAAAATTAGGACGCATATTAATGCATGTACTATGTACCAATATTAATAATAATTAAAATTAAAACCGCACGAATATAAGTGTAGCTGTGAAAAACAAATTTACGTAATAATGAAAGCACATCACATAGTATTTCATTTTACATACTTCGCAACGTAGTGTTTAAATTCTAATATTAATGAGGTTTGGATTCAAAGCACAGTCAAATGAAAACTTTCAATTATTTACAAATGTCTTAATTGAATACCTAAAAAGTCTTTTTTTCTCTCACATTTTTATTCAACTTAGAAAATATTGTTGCCAAATTATAAAATTATCTTGATTTTAATTTAAAACCTGCTTTTATTACATCCTAAATAATAAATCCCACGAGCGATTATGCAAATATGATGTCTTAATATTGAGTACCTGACCACTGGCCAAAATTATATTCAAAAGAAATGACTAACGATGTTACACCACAAAAGAGAAGGGAAAAGCCCAGTCACGGGCCTACACTGCCCTTTTGAGTTGTTGATTGTGTATTTTTAGCTGACTCATACAAAATACGCCTTCACTTGGAACTTTTATAAGTTTCGTAAACAGCTCTATACAATGTAATTCTTGCCCGGAAATCAATGGAGGGTGTGTGTCTTGATTAAGATTTAGTTTCAACTGCCATGAATATTATTTTAATAAAGGCTCATAAAGGTAATTTTATACTAAGTGAAATAAGTGCAGTATTTAGACTTCCATATTGTGTTCTGGCAGTATCTATTGATTAGGGTATAACGAGAGAGTGGTCAAAGCACCTTTAAGTGTAAAATTTTACTCTCCTTGCGGTAGACAGCGTCCTTGTTGTGTTAGATCCCTGGCATTGCGATGGCCCTTTACCATCAGGTGAGCCGTGGCGCGTAGGCTCGTCTGCCTTGCGAAGGCAAATAAAAATAGCTTAATTGTTTTCATTTTGAAAATGGTTAGTTATTCAAAGTCTAGACCTTGTAAAATATGACGATATATAAGGCCAGTTAAAGTAATTTCAGATGCTTATTTCCCGTTTCGTCAAATGCCAATATATATCTGTCGGAGAATCATACAGATTGCGATTTATATGGCCGTCGTTGCCGTCCGACATGATGATTCTTATTAATCAGTCAGTGCGCACGTTTGGCGCTGTTCCGAGTAAGATTACAATAGAAACAATTAAATATTATTAAACCGATCACAGACTCTACTGACAGACCATTCAGCGTTACCATAGGCAACCGATAACTTATAAGACTTCAATCATGTCGGACTGTGTTGCAATTCCAATAAAATAAGTAACATCAATGCGTATGGCATTCATCCTGCGTGGATCAAACTTGTGTAATCTCTAACACGGCCATTCTGCGCCTCAACGCGCTCTCGCGTTGCTTATTGACATCAGAGCCAAGCTAGATGGAACAGCGCATAGCACACAAGCATAGTATTTACACAAACAGCTTTCAACCTCACACACAAAGCAAAGCGTAGCAGCTTTCAGCACGTGACTTCTAACGTTTAGCAATGCGTCGTAGCTTTCAGCATCGACCTTCAGTCAAAATAAATCAGAGCCCAATCTCACTGCAAAGCGTGGTAGCTTTCAACAGACAACAAGGACAAAGCGTTAATGCTTTCAATCTATCCTGCAAAGCGTGGTAGCTTTCAACAAATCACAAGGATAAAGCGTTAATGCTTTCAATCCACCCTGCAAAGCGTGATGGCTTTCAACAGATCACAAGGACAAAGCGCTCATGCTTTCAATCCACCCTGCAAAGCGTGATGGCTTTCAGCAGATCATAAGGACAAAGCGCTCATGCTTTCAATCCACCTGTAAGGCGTGATGGCTTTCAACCGATCACTAGGACAAAGCGCTCATGCTTTCAATCCACCCTGCAAAGCGTGATGGCTTTCAACAGATCACAAGGACAAAGCGCTCATGCTTTCAATCCACCCTGCAAAGCGTGATGGCTTTCAACAGATCACAAGGACAAAGCGCTCATGCTTTCAATCCACCCTGCAAAGCGTGATGGCTTTCAACAGATCACAAGGACAAAGCGCTCATGCTTTCAATCCATCCTGCAAAGCGTAATGGCTTTCAACAGATCATAAAGGCAAAGCGCTCAAGCTTTCAATCCACCCTGCAAAGCGTCATGGCTTTCAACAGATCATAAGGACAAAGTGATAATACTTTCAATCCATCTTTCAATAAAGCATAGCAGCTTTGAGTTTCAATAGAACATTTTATCAATCACCAACACACACACCACAAGCTTCCAATATAAGATTATTATTTTTCAGCACAGAATTACTACAGAATTATCACTAAAATTCAAACAATGATTGGCATTTTTACACAACAGTGGCTTTATTAGTCATAACGATTTTTATCTTTCGTCGCCTGCTCGTCCATCCTATTCTTATCTTATTCCTGGTATTATCTCGTATATCCTAGTTGCATCATTCCTTAGTATTCCCTGACTGAGATTGGTAATTACCTCTTCAATATCTTTGTGTTACTAAGTTTGCTAGAGGCCTGATCTACCAGATAATTAATTCTGTTTGTCATCTATTTTTATGTCAGGAGTTATAAATTCAGTACAACGAAACCAGCATGTGCCGTACACATATCATCTATTATTCTTCTTCTTCTACTTCTACTTAAGCGTTATCCCGGCCGGTGCCAGGGTCCGCCTTCCGGCTTAGTCTCCTCCATTTCGCCCGGTCTTCGGTATCCTCAATAGTAAGGTCATTGACTCTCATATCTTCCTTGACGACATCAAGCCAGCGCTTCTTCGGTCTACCCCTCGGTCGAGGTCCTGGAATGTTGAGGCTCAGGCACACATTGCCGACGTACTCCTGCGGCTTTCTCAGGACATGACCTTACCATCTCAAGCGACACTCTTGGAGTTTATCTGTCACATCGCGGACACCAAGGCTGCCGCGGATGTGCTCGTTACGGATGTATTAATGTTAAAATCAAAGGTTTGGAGACTGTTTTACTTGATTCCAGAACTCCAGAACGCCGCAAAGCACGAAATTTCGTCCTAGTCTGCACTAGGTCCATGTAGCATACAATTCCAGATAATGTTTGCATACTAACCAACACTATGCTCTTTTTGTTAAAGACTAGACTCCCAAAGTAAATGATGCGCGGACTGTCTATATTCGCCATTAAGTGCTGAACATGTTCATGTTGCGTGTTCACGCATGCGAATCAACGAGCTTAAATTTATAGTACAGTTTAAGACTTTAAGTTACCTTGGCCAGTAAGAAAGTGTAAAACGCAATAATCAATATTAATCCACCCATTCTACCTTATAAAATGATGAATTCAAAAGAGTTAGTCGTAATCGTAAATGTCCGGCCACGTAAGTATTGTCTGAAGTGACCAACTGCTTTTACCATGGCAAGAGTTCCAGTTTTATTATTTATAACGGCACGACTGTTAGTGACAGAGTTATAAAAACTCCTTAGCGGAGATTACGGGGGTGCCACGTTGGGCATCTTCGCCACTCGACACAGGGTGCAATGCGGAGGTACCGTGCAGGGTCTGCGGCGCCGGGCTGGCCACACTCCGGGCAATTAAGATAGTCGACAGCGTTCTACAACAGAAAGTTCATTCATATGTATCGATTATTGTAATTTCTAACCGCTACTTTATTCATTCAAGAAATCCCTTAAAAGTCGTTGGTACTTACTTTCACACTTTACAACAGCAAAGTGACCATAACCCGCACGATGGCAAGCGCGGTGTAAACCAAATGGAATATCAACTGGTACTATATGTTTCACTCTCGCCGATCCACACAACTATGCCGGTCCAATTACACACGGATATACACGGGATGGTCTCAATACGCTAACGTAAGTAACCATAATGGGTATCTATCCACTATTCACTGTCGTAGCCATCCGGGCAGAATTAAAATCCTACCACTAGCAAAATGGCCTTCGACCATCTCACTCACATAATAATAATAATATTTCTACACGTCACGCCGGCCTTCTATAAGAAAATGGCAAAACACCATTCGATCCAGCCCTCATACTACAGACCTGGCTGCAACGTGGCTTGCTTATGTCACAACACGATTCTGCTAACATCGTACTTTTGCTCAAGGATGCGATAGGCCTTAGTTTCATTCTTACAGGTTAGAATAAAATAGCACCATAGCTGTTGGCACTGGCATCTGCATGAAACCTAGTATAGATACTGTGGCTTAAATATCATTGGTTCATTGGTTAAGATATGAGCAGTCTACTGCCGTGTCTTGTAGCAATTATTCGCTAATTCAATTAGGCATTTACCGAACGCCAATTTATAATGCTGGATCCATAAGAATTGATGAATTATGGACAAATTGTTTCATCTGTGTAAGAGTATTAAACGTGCTATGGGTTATGACTTGTGTTTACAGACGCCAACCTTGTCAGATACAACTAATGTGCGGACATACTTATTTGTAAACTATAATTCAAAATGTCGCAACCCAATATTTTATTTTTGCGAAGATTCTTTACCAGCCAAAACTGAAATACAATTTCGATGCTTGAATCATTAATTTCTACCTATTATCACAATTACACAGTAAGTATTGTATCCGTGTTGAGCATAGGACTTCTCCATAATCGAGAGTTCGATTGAAAAGAGCTAGACCACAGACCACTATGCTCAGGCAGCGTACGTTGATTTGTTTAACACATCACAGCAATGTATGCTGGTTTCCTCTCTATATTTTCCCTCACCATCAACGCGTGTGATAATTCACATCAAGAAAAGCACCTGGCCAAACAATATCAATTCGCTTACCTCTTAACTTGCGGCAGACTCTTTTGCAAAGAGATACTCAGCGCCAAAGTAAAACCAAATTTAAAACAATTATAAAGGGTTTTAGTGTTTCGGGGAGCAGCTCGGCCACACATAATATGTCAACACGTTCTACAACAGATGTCGATGCTGCGGCGCTGGACCCGTGAGGACAGCGACTCACCATGTGAACTGATGAACCATACCTGTAACATACTGGCAAGCAAGATTGTTGGCGATAGCCAAAACTCGTCATAGGACAATTGATGATATCTTAGCCTATTTTCTATACATGACAAATCTTATGTCGAAGCTTATTGCAGGCATGACAATTAATCTACGACTGCGGAGTAGATTTCGGACTATTCACATTTTGACCACGATTGAAATGTTACCAAAAGTGTCATAACCTTTAGATACAATTCGTACGACAAAGTTATTCAAATGTTCACGTCGTACCTGGACAATTTATCCGCAACAACCACATGGATCCTCTTAATATTTTACCAATCGCTATAACAAGTTGATACCTTTAAATAATTACTTCCACCAATTGCATGTTGATGAAAACGTATCATATTTTTCAACGTCAATTTGATCTATCAATCTTCTTTTAAATTCCAATGGAGTTTTAAATGCCAGAATCAACGCTTGCTTTTGCTGATTTTGCATCTTAATAAATATTCACCATTGTAAGCGTATAATTCCTGGCGTATTCTCCACATCCATAGTTCTTTGCCTAGACGTCTGATTCTAGAAATCTCGATATCGTTAGAGCTGTCAGGATCTAGCCCATCTATCAGCGCTGCTTTATTGGTAGAATCCTCGATGTACGTGGCCGCACTACTGAGTCTTACGTCCCGACCAAAAATATTCATCAGTTTGGGTAGCAGGCAATGCGGTAGGCACAAGGGATGATTTTGAGATCGATCCCACCGCTGCTGTCGGAGAATCATACAGATTGCGATTTATATGGCCGTCGTTGCCGTCCGACATGATGATTCTTATTAATCAGTCAGTGCGCACGTTTGGCGCTGTTCCGAGTAAGATTACAATAGAAACAATTAAATATTATTAAACCGATCACAGACTCTACTGACAGACCATTCAGCGTTACCATAGGCAACCGATAACTTATAAGACTTCAATCATGTCGGACTGTGTTGCAATTCCAATAAAATAAGTAACATCAATGCGTATGGCATTCATCCTGCGTGGATCAAACTTGTGTAATCTCTAACATATCTATATATAATTAAAACATTAGGTACATCAATCAAGTTTGACTAAAATAATTAAAGGAGATAAATATGTTAAGGATAATTTTGACAATGGAAACGAAAGATTCTAACTTTATTGTGTAGAATGACGACAATTTCCTCATCCCAGCTAACGACCGGCCTCTTTTCATGATTTGAATCAGACATAATGTGCTTTTTAAGTTACACTTTTTTATTACAAAAAAATAATAGAGAAGTTAAATTCTTTCAGACGTTATTTTTTATATTCTAACAAATTGTAAAAGTTTTTTAGAAAATGATGTAGATTTTATAAGATATTTTATATACATCACTTTTATAAGAGATTAGTAAATTGATATTTATACCTACTTTACGGCGCCTGCTCCATTTCTTTTTTCATAGCGTTGCTAGTTTAAGGCCGAACCTAGACCAAAAGATATAGGATCTATAGGCTAACCTAGTGCTAGTAGTGTTACATTTCCGGCGATGTCAATAGAGACTTAAACGTGGTGGCGGTGGCGAGGTAGTGTGGACCTTTTCTGAAAACTGGTGGAAGAAAATAGGAGTTACCTTTCCCAATAATATCTAGTTGTATTTTAATACAAATAATCAATTATAAGACCCACTATTATTATTATTTTCCAAATAAAAGTCGGTTAAATCGATTATTACAAGCGCACAAATAAGTGCGAATGAGAAATAAATTCCATGGCTCATAAGCAACACCTTTTTATTAAGTTCCACGAAGTATGTCAGGGGATATAAGAAGCATGTTACGTACAAGAACATAATATTATGAATGAATTTGAAACATTATTCATGGCTCTCGCGTACCAACCATAATGTCTGCAGAAATAAAAAGTGTAATTTGACTCGAGCGTCTTGCGATCCAACACTTGGCCACGGAATATAGTCGCGATAAAAGCGTTATTGTTATTTTCTGTCTATTGTCATTTCGACTCACGTGATTTACTTTATAGATATTAAAAACGACTATTTTTGTTGTAAAATCAACATACTCACATTTGATTTATCAATTAAGTGTGGATTGATCTGTAACCCAGTTTTTCTTCTAATATTTAAGCATGTGACATCACGTAGAGATAAATTAATGACGGCTAAAAATAGCCCCGATAAACAAAAACATACTTATAATTTATAAAATATAGAAATAAAAGCGTGTCAAGTGCAAAAGGTGATTTAATCAATATCACAAATGTTACAAAAGGACACAAAAGTCTTTTGTGCCTTCTGCAATACCTAAATGTTCTGGCAATATAATCTTGAAAATATCTAATATCCGAGAAGAAAGCTAACAAATATTTTCCAACACCCTTGAACGGCCAACAATTCGTGCGCTGACAACTTTTAATCTCACATCTACACTCCAATCTCTTTCATTTTTTCTCACTGTACTTATTCTTGTTGCCATAACAGAAAAAGCTTTTGCAAGGCTCTTGTTTATTTTTGTTTCATAAACAATGAAATCACGAAATTGTTGAAACTTTGTATATATTATTTCCAGTCATCGTATTTTGTACTTGCGATTGGAATCAAATCTTGTTTGAACTTTTAAGTTTTAACTTGTTCGTAACTTATAATATTGATATCAAAGTGAAAATTGTAGTTGATAACATATAAAATCCTTAAATGGTCAACGCTTATTATAAGAGCTAGTTACGAGTACATACTTCTTGTGGATCAAAGATGTAAAAAAAAACTTTTGTCGTAAATTATCCGGTCTATACACCTTTACTACATTTGTATAAAATCTCACATAGATACATTTATTTTATATAAAATAAAATAATACTTAGCGTGTCCAAGCATACACAACATCATTATTAGTTAAAGATCAAGCTTAAGCTTTAAATATCCGTATTTATTTACCACCAATAACAAAATATTCCACTACACACAATATTCCACTGATAGAACTTTCCCATCATAAACCAGTAATTGGTCAAGACCTCATGCGCCGACAGATATTGCTTTAATAAAAAAAAATATCTCACATAATTGCGAACACCGTCGGCACTAGATTGGCGTATCTAGGCTAATGAAACAGGGACAACGCGACGCAATTCATCCATTCCTGAGGGAGTTCGACTATGTACGCCTGTACAAGCGTTCCTTATCTCATGTCCTCTTTCGATAAACTATTATGAACGGCGATGAAGCGATTGTTTATGCTTTACCTCGTGGGTTTAATCCTAAGAAATCCACGACAGGCAATATTGAAGCGACTATGTAGGAATATCTTATGTTATTTACAATAATAAGAGAGACATATTATGTCAACCAGTGCTTTGCTGAATGGGATAGTTATGATAATTTTTGTCTCGATTTCCTAGGGTCGTGTGCAGTGGTCTCATTGCGGGTTATTATGAATGTCCTACCACTCGATGCAAGGTCTCTATTAATGTTACTCACTGAAAGAGTCACATCTATGTGTATAAAAAGTCACGTGGTTTTCTATGCAGAAATAGTTAACTACCCCATTTGAGCTCACTGCTTTTTAAAAAATATTGCCAATTTTCGCAGTTTACTCTATTATGCTAACCTTCCAATCCTATCTGTGGGGTATTAAGTAATGTTAACGAACACTACTTAGAAGTAAACAAAGTTATTCTAAAAATACAAGCATTCGTCTCCGGCTTTCATTTAGGAGTGTTCCGCGTCTCGTAAATCAGGAAGCGTATTTGTACCGTCTACCGCCTTCTGTTAACAGCTGCAGTTCGATTTGTGTAGCGAGTTGAATACCAATTGTGGGCGATGGTGCAATGTTAAAGTGATATCTGTCTGCATGTAACAAATTGTGTAATTTTCTTATGGTCTCTCCCAGTAGAGCTCATTTCTCAGGATTCAACTTATCGTGCTTTCACAAACTTGCCGAGAGCTCCTCCATTTGCATTAAGTTATATTATATTCGCGACGAAACGCCATGTGACGCGAATACACGAGATATTCAGCGAAAATTATAGCTGAATACCTTGTTACTAAATTGGTTACGGCTTTTTATAACTACATTTATATTTTATATTCTCGCATTGGTGGACAGTTAAGCATTTTACTACACATTCTACGTTATACAAATATGTTTATCAGAGGCTTTAATGTAATAGTCTTAACCTAGATAGCAAATAGATTTCAGGTTTCTAAATTGTATTTAGTAATTTTGTTTTCAAGCTAATTCTTATTTATAAGTAAACTACTCCAGAAAATCTATTTAAATAAATGTGTCCCTCCCAATTCAATTACGTAAAATTGGATCCGAAGAAGAAGGATCGACATTAATTCTTTACGTGTTGAGTGTTGTTCTATGCGTTACACATTTAAAAGTTAATCAAAAAGACAAAAAAAGACGAATGTTCAACCGACACATTCGCACATCACTCAACTAACCTTATCACAATGGATAGTCCTCGAGAATTATCCCAAGATGGACGACGAAATGAAAATACTACAGTGATTTATTTTCTAAATCTCTGCAGATAAACAATGAATAAATGTGGATAAAACGGTGGATACAATCAGCGCTCAGACAGGTCTTACTCAGAAAACATTCCGAGGATTCTCAATTTTGTGATAAAGGGATTTTCAAAACGAAAACGCAATAAAAACGAAGAGCTCAATTGAAATCAAACGAGGGCGAGTGTAGCTTAGGGAGGAGCACTAATCTACCAATACAATAATAAATCCGACCTTCCACTTTGTGCAAGCTTTGAATAAAATGCATAGAGACCGTTGTCACGTACAAAGCTCACGTTGACCGAATAGTAATTTGTCTGGGAGCCTTTTTTAGAGTGCCTTAATATAAGTGTGTTTTAGTGAAAAATATTTTTATGCAAAGCCCGTAACAGTTGGCTGAAAAAGTGAAGTGTATTTTGTAAGGTCATTCATGTACGTCTAAATTGTTTTTCACAGCGGTGAAGTATGTTACTTTACATTACAATTAATTATATTGTTATTTAATTTGATGACCTCATAAATATAAAGAAGCTAAAAATAATATATTATATACGTATATCCCATAGTATTCTAATATTGAGTACATCGTTGACTACGTTTAACAAAGAGTTTTGATCTACGATCTAATGACGCTACACTCCCTATGTGATTGTCATCGTGTCTTCACCAACTGATACTCGAATTATGTCTTGTCGAAGGACACGTCGTGCTCGAGATTAAACAAAGCAAATTGCATAAGACGATCGAACGTGACAAATATAATAATATTGAGAGCACAAAGCACAGGTTGGCTGCGGAGTCATGTTTATAAATGACGCATACCTGATTCGTGTAATTGCATATTAACCCAATTTTAGTGTGCTTCTTTGTGATGATAGTTTTGGCGGAAAGGCAATCTTATTTTAACGTAGTTTTTCAACAAGATGTAAGATATGACTTGCTCGAAGTGACAGTCTGAATTGACGTTATTGTTACATTTGGCTTGATATATAATTATTTCCAAGATGTGAACATATTTCTATGCTATGATTAATTTCTACTGAAAATATTTGAATGTTTACGATTGTAAAAATAATTTTTTTATCGTTAACAATTGACGACTATAATAAGTTACGTAGATTTTTTATTGAACTATCTTTAGAATGAACAAATAATCTGTCCGATTTGAACGCTATACGAGTATTTTCCACAGTTCCCAGTTTTAAACTTTTTAAAGAAGCGGAATAAGGTATGTTAATTGTCGTAAATTTTTTCGTACGTCACAGGGAAAAGGAATTTAAGTTTAATGCCTTTTTGTACCTCGTCTAGAAAAATCCCAAGTGGCAGGAACCGCGATAGCGTGTTGCAGCACCGTAACATTTAGCTTCGCTCAACCCAAATGCTTCAATGTAAATGCAAAATCTCCAAAACGAAAATCAAATACCAGATTTAGATTAAGTATTTTAAATTCCCAGTTTCTGAATAACAAGAACCAAGAACCAATAACTTGAATAAGTATCCATTTTATGACTCACTTATTATGTTTAATAAATACCTTTAGATTGCGCTTAAACAACATTATAATATATATCTTCCTTATTGTCATGAAAATATTTATTGGCGCTAAGAATACATTGATATCGATTGAAATTTGTATGTTCGTAGCAGCTCTTGTTTTCATTTATTTCAAACAACAACTTAAATACACTGTACTTACACTTATTGTAATGTAACTCTTGAAATTATAATTTCTTCTATTTCCTATTTGTTTGTGTCTCAAACACACTGTTTCCATATGACGAATAGTTTTGATTTACAAAGCAATTTTGCATACAATCACAATTCCAATATCCTTTAATATTATAAGTATCCAATAAAGGTTGGAAGCGTATATCCGACATAATGCTAATACTGAAGCTAGACGGCAGAAATTGCACGGTAATGTAAGACCTAAAGGGTGCGCTAATCTGTTTATGTTCAGTTAACAGTGATCTCAGCGCTGGTATCAATTACCCTAGCTAGATATTTTGCTTGATAAACTTGTTTAAGATGTTGTTTTAAAGCTTAGTAAATATTATTAAAGGGGATCTACTCTGTAATTAGTATAAAAACAAGGCTTATTTTAGAAATTGTTGCTTGATTTTAGACATATCGCATTTTGTTTTTTAAACGAAACGGTATTTGTTATAGACGTAGATATTTATGAATCACAAATAATTATTTCACGTACTAGATTTGTTGTAGTCTTACACTAAGCCTTAACTTTTATACATTTTTTGTTATCGGAGTCAAGTATATGTGTGACCTTCCTGTATGAGCCCTTAATCGCCCATTGCGGATCACGGAACATTGCGCAATCCTAAGTTCTAATGAAAGGATATAGACCATAGATAAATACATAAAGTGAGTGGTGATTTACAATCAATACACATGACTCAGTGAAGTCAAGATGCGCCAGGATTAAACGACTTGTGCGGTCCATGGCCCTCTACGGGAGTCCCGTTTGGGCCGAGTCCTTGAGCGCTCGCTGCGTCCGCCTGCTGCCTCGTCCGCAGCGCATGGTGGCGCAGCGAATTATCAGGGGCTACCGCACGGTCTCGCACGAGGCGGCCTGCGTATTGGCGGGAACTCTGCCCTGGGTGCTGGACGCGAAAACCCTCTCGTCGGCTTTCTTCCGACGAGAGGAGGCGTCCGGGCGTGGGCAGAGGCTGGTCCCCAGAGAGGTCGAGGCCATGTTGGCCTCCCTCCGCAGGACTGCCGTGGAGGAGTGGCGTTCCAGGCTGGAGAGCCCTAGTGCTGGTGCGAGGACCGTCGCGGCAGTGCGACCTGTCCTCGAGCAGTGGCTGGACAGGCGCCACGGTGCGCCGGCTATACCGGCTGACGCAGGTGCTCACCGGGCACGGCTGCTTCGGTGCGTACCTGTGTCGCATAGCCGGAGCCGAGGAGTCCGCCGTGTGCCACCATTGTGGCAACTGCCGTGAGGACACGGCCCAGCACACGCTGGAAGAGTGCCCAGCCTGGGACGCGGAGCGCAGCGCTCTCGTCGCGGTCGTGGGAAGCGACCTTTCGCTGCCGGCCGTGGTCGCCGCCATGGTCGGCAGCCGGAGTTCGTGGCGAGCCATGCTCTCCTTCTGCGAATGTGTCATGTCGCAGAAGGAGAGCGCCGAGCGGGATCGGGAGCAGACTCGTCGCCACAGGAGACGTAGGAGGCGCCGGGACGCCAACTAACCCGGCGCCGCAGAGGCCACATGGGGCCGCCGTCCCTACCTTGGCGGCCCCCGAGACGTGACGCAACACGCGTCTGTTGCCGCGTCGCTAAGCGGCGGTGCACAAAGAGGCGGTCCTGGCGCGTCTGTTAAACGGTATCCCGGGGCCGTCTCTCAAGTGCACCGATGGTGGCCGACGCGGGGTTTTTAGTCGGTATTTTGGCGCGTAGGTTTATGGTAGGGACCCGACCCAGCGGCCGCCCGTCCACATCCACGGGCGGCACAACATCTCGCTGGGCTCGGAAGGCGCCGGTGAGTCCGACACACCCTCGCCCCTTCGGGGGTGGGATGGTCCGTAAAGGGATTTTCCCCGCGAGAAAAAAAAAAAAAAGGATTAAACGACTTATGTTTTGGCGGCTGCGTTCGGTCCATACAAAGAGGCCACCACGCACTTGTGTGATCTAACTTATTTTTTATATAAAATGTGGTAGAGCCACGCTGTTGTCAGTCACGACTCAGCATATATGGGCAGGCTCGTCCGGGGCGGTACCACTGTCTCACAGGAGATCGACGTGAAGCGACCGTTTTGCTGCCACATTTCGTTCGTTGAAAGAGATTGCCGGATGCCCAATACCTCTATCCTATTTCCATCGTTTTCCTTCCCGCTCCCCTCCTGGTTTAACGGGCCAGCAACATGTCTATGACCCAAGGGTGTAGATGTTCATGGGTGGCAGTGATCACTTACCATCAGTTAATAATAATAATAATAATGCATGCCACCGTCCTGGCGAGTCAATCAGGCATGTTATCTCCGGTTGTTCGTATCTTGCTAACGGCGAGTACTTGCATAGACACAACCTAGTAGCCAAGATCATACATCAGCAAATTGCTCTTCGGTATAAACTTGTGACTCCTGAAGTGCCATATTACCAGTATGTTCCCCAACCAGTTCTTGAAAATGGTCATGCTACGCTGTACTGGGATCGGTCTGTTATTACAGACAGGACTATTGTTGCCAATAAGCCTGATATTGTGATAATAGATCGATGTGCGCGCCGGGCTATACTTGTTGACGTTACCGTTCCGCATGACGATAACCTTGTAAAAGCCGAAAAAGACAAATTGTCTAAATATTCAGATTTGGCACACGAGGTTACCGACATGTGGGATGTGGACTCAACAATTATTGTCCCGATTGTCGTTTCTGCTCATGGGTTGATAGCAAAGAGCCTCGACCAACATCTACAGAGGCTCTCAATTGGTCGTTGGGTCCTATCATGTGGAACTTGCTCCTCGACCCACTACTAAAGGAGCTCGACAAGCGGGGCTTTTACTGCCAAGCCTTTGCCGATGACGTTGTGTTAGTGTTTCACGGAGATGAGACACTAAAAATACAGAAACAGGCCAATGAGGCGCTAGCGTATGTGCGGGATTGGGGAGTTCGGAATAAGCTGAATTTCGCTCCTCAGAAGACGAAGGCTATGGTCGTAACACGACGACTAAAGTACGACTCCCCAATCCTGCGCATGGGCGGAGTGGACATTGGCCTGTCACATGAAATCAAAATACTGGGCCTGACTGTGGATGACAAATTAACATTCAACACGCACGTCTCGGAAGTTTGTAGGAAGGCTATAGGCTTCTACAAACGACTGGCTACTGCAGCAAAGGTGCAGTGGGGACTGGGACCTGAAGTGGTGAAAACCCTGTATACGGCAGTCGTTGAACCCACGATATTATATGCGGCCAGTGCTTGGGCGCCAGCGAGCAATAAGATCGGCATACAGAAGAAGCTCGCTAGGGTTCAGCGGGGTTTTGCACAGAAAGTGGTAAAGGGCTACAGGACCGTTTCGCTAAACTCGGCCCTGCTGCTTGCCGGGATCCTTCCGCTAGACATTCGTGTCCGAGAAGCGGCGCTTCTTTACGAAGTGAAAAAGGGACATACTCAGCAAGTGGTGGGTGACCGGGAGGTGGAATGTCCTGTGCCCTTTGCTATTTCGAAACACCCGGCTCACCGTAGAGCGTTGCAGTTCGAATGCGTGGTGAACGATGCAGAGCTGAACCTCAAGGCTGCAAATACCGTCAAGGTATTCACAGATGGCAGCAAAATTGGTGGCCAAGTCGGAGCATCGGTGTCCTTATGGGACGGCGATGCCGAGACGAAAGCCACCAAAATGAAGCTGGAATCGTTCTGCACCGTTTACCAGGCAGAGCTGCTCGCTCTGCGGAAAGCTGTGCAAATGGCCTTACAGGGCAGTCGTAAAGACTACAGCATCTTCTGCGATTCGAGGGCCGCGCTCGAGTCCGTCGCGAGCGGAAACTCCCTCCACCCCATTGCATTTGGCATCAACGATTTGTTGAGTAAGACCGTAGAGTGCGATAAAACCATTAACCTCTTTTGGGTTAAGGCGCACGTGGGGTTGGCTGGGAATGAGCGCGCAGACGAACTCGCTAAAGCAGCGGCCCAAACGCTGAAAAAGAAGCCCGACTACGACCTATGCCCCGTATCATTCGTCAAGCGACAGATCCGACAGGCGTCGATTGACGAGTGGAACGAGCGCTATCGGGCGGGAGAAACAGCTTCAGTGACCAAGCTGTTTTTCCCTGACGCCAGAGAAGCATACAGCGTAATCCGGAAGATGCCAACGGACCCGGTTCTCACGCAAGTTTTCACGGGTCATGGGGGATTCTCTGAGTACTTGAATCGCTTCAAGTGCAAGGAGAGCCCCTCATGCATCTGTGACCCAGCGGCCATTGAAGATGTTTTGCATGTGTTGACCGAATGCCCAGTATATCTGTATCAACGTCTAAAGGTAGAAAGCGAAATCGATATGAAAATTAGTAAAGATAACCTAAGCAGTATACTGGAGACCGGTGAGATAAGATGTAAATTTTTAAGATACTGTAAAGATATAGCGTGTAAAGTGTTGAAAAGGAACAAATAGCCGGGGCAACTACTTAATATAATATGATATTATATAAACCTAGTTGCCAAGGAATGTAGTTTTGACGAAGAAGACATGCTATATCTAAAAATGTGTAAATTTTACAAAGTTTGAAATTGTTTTAACAAGTATGTAAGTTTGTATGTTTTAAATTTTTATATGATTTGTGTACATACTTGTATTTTATTGTAAAATAGTAGTATCTTGTAGTTGTCGGATGACTGTAATCGTTCAGATAGGTAGTTAGATTAGCATCAGACGAAGCACTTTATGTGTGATATTTTTACTTGTGTAACATTTATTTTTTTCTAGTCGTTTTTAACGAATGTATGCTAATCATTAAATTTATGTAGAAAAATCCTCTGAACGGTATCGGAGGGACAAGTATTTTAAAAAAAAAAAAAAAAAAAAAAAAAAAAAGAGCCAGATCCAAAAGGCAGTGTTGCTGGACACGGCTCGCATAGTGAGGAGGTTCCTCACTTTGGATCCCTAACCACCGGTGGCTTGGGTCTTGAGCCTCGCCACCGAAGGGTTATATGTATTTTTTATATTTTTATATGTATATTGTTTTTTTTTTTAAATATATGTATATAAAAATGTAAAAAATGAAAAGAACAAAATAAAGAGAAAATAATAATAACTTTATTTGAAATAAAACATATAAATGCTTAAATCAGGTGACCTGTCTGTTCGTTTGTATAAAAAAGTTAAGGTTTTCACTAAGCCACTCTACGAATTTTCTGAAACCAACTATCCTTTAAGAATTAAATAATAATTTCGGAAAATACCAAGATTCGATATACTTGTTTACTGTGATCGTTCAATAAGGATGTCGAAGGTAGGCTTGGATTGACCAATTTACTGGCGCAATTTTTGTTCTAGACACAAGGGATTGTGAACCCATCACAGTAGCTTGTGCTAAACACGATTCTTTCCCTAATAACGTCATATCGTACAAAATTCCTTACCGGCATGTAATAAATCAAATATCAGATAAATATTAAATAGTGTAAATACTCGTAGTTAGTAACCATTATTGATTAGTATTATTAGCGACAAATTTTACAGTGACCGTAATAAAATTACATTTTAAGCAATGTGATTGCTTATGGGAGTTTATTATTAAGCGTGAATAGCAGCACTCTTACCCAAAAGGAATGGTAAGTATTTTTTGTAGGTACAACTAATTAAAGGCCTAACGATCGTGCGCCCTTTTTTTTCATTTTAGAAAGCCTGTCATGCATCTTCCATCCTAAGTTCAATTATGGTATACCTTTGATGCAAGTTGGTAACTCGACTTCAGGTCATTGTAACTTAGTTGGAAAAAATATTTACGACATCAGAACGAATTTAAAAATAGAAAACTATACATAGAACAAGATCGAAGTATTTTTTTATTTTCTAGTCACAGTGCGAAACAGTATGGTCGCTTACCGTTTATTTGAATAGCAAAGCCAAGCAATTTCATAACAGCAGAATCGTAAATTGTATTTTAACGAACATCTTATTCGCATCGGAACGTTTGTCTCAGCAAGTGAACGGCTTTCAAGCAATAAAGCACGGAGAGACGTTTTGCCCTGGTTTTATTGAAGTTTTTTCTACGGAACATTTAAGCGACGCGACATTGATGCCTCGTCCCATGGGCGCGATGGATTAAGCTGTCAGTCTATACCAGCGTTTTTCCACCTAAATTATCTCAGTTCGGATAATCTCTCTGGAATTCATCTTAATCCTTCCGCTGGAAAGTAATTGTTACATGTTAGGGATGGCATTATGCATGATTCCCGAGCGACGATCATTAAAGCTGTCGGATGGCGAAAGCGTTCAGTAATGAACCTCACGATAGTGCGCTGTTGTCTCCCCTCCGCGCTAATTGCTGCACACTTATTAAGGTCGAGACGTCGCAACGGTTAAAATGCACT
This sequence comes from Deilephila elpenor, assembly GCA_949752805.1. Lineage (NCBI taxonomy): Eukaryota > Metazoa > Arthropoda > Insecta > Lepidoptera > Sphingidae > Deilephila > Deilephila elpenor. Next base: position 7,171,406 of record OX457096.1, on the reverse strand, counting down.
TTGGGAAAAATAATCCAAACACTAAAGGGTAAGTCTAACGTCTGTCGGGATGCCGAGTCCTAAAAGTTGATTTATGTGTTAGTTTCCGAAACATTTCGGCATCATGTCCGATGATACATTTAAGAGGAAATAAAATCGTGTTAGACACTTAAATTGAGTGGAATTGAGGCCGAGTGAGCCTACCACGACGTGGTCTGAATTCGCCGAATATTAGGGGCTATTCGTAAGCGTGTCCATGCGCCAGACGGCACTCGTTTATTTCCAAAAGGTGTTCCCGTTTACTCGGACTTTTTTGTATGCATTGAAGAGATTATTCATTGAATCCGCTTGGAGGGCGTTATTTACAGTTTGAACTTTTAAACTTTTCACATTTTCGTGATACCTTAAATGTGAATGTGCAATAGTTTTAAAGATGAAGCTGTGGCAGTGTTTTATTTTTACTTTGCAATAAAACATTTTTTATCGCTGGGTTAATTTAGTGGAAACTATTTTAATAATGTCTATATTTGATGAACAAAGTATGTTGCTTATCATGAAAAAGAATATAATTTGGAATACGCTGGAGGCACTAATATTTATTTAATGGGGATTTGAATGTAAAGTTAAACAATTAAGTGCACAAGTTTTGGATGAAGTGGTTTAAACTAGTAGGCTTAATGGCTTGCCCAATAGCAAATGACGATAAAATACCTCCACGATGGCAGCAGGCCAAAAAGGAAAACGTTTTTAATAAAATATAGTTTAAATAAAATTGAAGTAATTAACAGAATAGTTATAAAATTATCGACCTATGGAAAATGTATACTAACTTATCATCATGGAACATGGTCTTTTACCGGTCCTATACAATAAAAAAGCGATCACTTTTCTACCCAAATCGAGGTAAATAGAAACGTAACTTGTAACAAACATTACTTAAATCGTGGTTGATCCTCGTCTTCACGGCAAACTTTACTGAAACGCATTGTATCCAGAAATTATATTCTGCCATTGAACCGACACCCCCTTCGTGTATTGAGAAATAAATTCAATTTTATCAGTAACTAATGTAAAGAAACAATTATAAAAGCCCACTCTACACTTTTACTCCGCCCCAATTACTTTTACACGTAGTTTAAACAAATGAGAATATAGATTTCGCAACATGAGGCAGAATGTTTGCCAGTGTGGGGGTCATCGTGACAGGGATGAAGCGGCCATATCACTCAAAATCACCGCGTCCTATTTCAGTGTTGTGTAGTGTAAAAACGTTCGCAAAACGATGTTATTTCACCGGTGTAGGAGAACAGAATATTGCACGTGCTTTTTTATCAGTTTACTCAAAGAGTTTTACTTTTTTGGGAAAATATCTCTGAGGTTTTAGGGTGTCCTAAATACATCTGCGAGAAGCATGAAATTTATTATCATAATTTGATTTTTTGTGTCTTAGGTATGTGCTGTAAACAAGTAAGTCAATTAACCAGTTGAAAGGATGAAGAATTACAGGCGCTCATCATTTACATATACGACAATAGCAATAATTTGACTCAATATGTAAGTTAAATAGGGTCTGCCCTATTTAACTTATTCGAGGAAATTCAAACAACATTTAACTACACTCAACTTCCAACAAAACAAACGTCAACATCCAGATTTGTACAAACATTATCGACAACACGTAAACATTCACTTCAACACATGTCAGACCCGACTTAGCTCACTGTCACTTGAATATCTGCCAATACATCCACAAACCTGATTACTCTCCCCATGATTGTTATTTTAACGGAGAGATAATATTGCCGGCAATATAAATATTGTGACTGAGTTACTTGGATTACAGTTTTCCCTTGAGTGGTACTTTCCAACTGTGGTATTTGTTCGCCCAATGCGATGCCAAGAGGTAATACGATTAACTCGTCTCGTTTTATTTTTGGTCCTCTTTCTATTATTTTCTTTATTGTTTATTTTATTTGTTCTTTATTGGATAAGATCTTCCTAATTCTACATATGTGGGAGAAATATTCCTTTTTTCTCTTTTTTGTGTTCTTATTCATATTCGTATTTATCTTACAAAGTATTTTGTGATACCTACCTTTAAGGTGAGAGAACACTTGTGTTTATTATAACTTTCGTCTTGGAACGGTTCAAGAGTCTACATGAGTGTTATGTAGCACTATATTTCCCAATTCTCAGGGTGCTAGCTAGTTCAGTTAAATGACAGCTCACATATTTCATAATGTTTTTGTCATCGATGTCAATTATTTCAGTTATTTCTTTACCTTTCTTATGTTGTGCATGCGCTCGTTGTATCGACATCACCTTAAAAACTTCAACCTATCCTGCATTCATCTGAAATTACCCAAACAAATAGCTTTTTAACAAAAATAAAACAAAGATTCACTGTATCTACGGCATAAATATAGAACAATGTCAGTGGTATGAATACAAACGGATGTGATACGGTAGTAATATCTCCATTGTTTCCTCCCAAATTTGACAGCGGCGTGTGACGCTCACTGCTTGGAGGGGAGGCTGTTTTGCAAGTCAATTTCACCCGACATTGCATTCAAGTTGTATTATGCGTTTTTGCTTGAATTTCGTGGTTGACTGCACGGATTTGTGGAACATTCTTTTTAAGCGAAACTGATGGATTTGTAGCAATGTTGTTTTAAAAAAAATTGAGATATCTAATTATTAAAAAGGATAAAGTAATTCGACTAAATAGTACGCAGTGAATTAACCACACTGCTATTGATAAACTCCAAGTGTGGCTGCGAACAGCTGCTAATTTGTCTGCCTACGCAGAACTTAACAAAAAAAAATAGATGCCAATACATTTGCGACACCTCTTGGATTTTAATGAGCGGGATGATTACTTGCTATTTAGGAGACGCCTACACCCATTTGCTTGTATAAAATCATTGTAATACTCATCTCTAAATTATTTTCGTACTTTTTCTAAGAAAAAATAATCTAGAAACTTTGGTGATATAAAATAACCTGTAAAGAATTAAAACCGCAATCACATGTACTGTATATTCCATTGAACAGTTAATTCTGGTTGTTTAACAATGCCCCTGCTATTTACCATAACTACAGCGGTCGAGTTTGCAGTTTTATTTTTTGTTTTAATGTTGTGTACGTGTATCCCCTAGAGAAATCATTGTTAACGAATCTTTTTACACTCCAAATGAATAGAATATAAGGGGTGGCGGTTCATAAGAGATTTATATAAAACTCCAGACTAAACAACTATATTAGGTGCCTTTACGGATTTCATTTAAGTTCTATAAATATATTTATAAAAGTAGTTTCAATTTTAAGTGTACAAGGTACGCATTTCCTTTAAAAAAAATACTGTACGTTGTTCCTGTTATTCCACAATTTTGTTCTGATAATACATAAATAATAGACAATTTCATTTTACTGTGCAAAAAAATATTATTATTTTTTCTTGTTATTAAGAATCTTGAATTAATTTCAGGGTAAACATACCTATATTGTGTTAGACAATGCCAAGGGAAATTCAAAATGAGGTGAAAAGATTTGACGGAATTGTTGTTTTCAGCCGCTATGCAAAGTTAGATGAGAGCTGCTTTGCAAGTCAATGGAATTGAAATGTAATCCCAAACATTCGAGTTACGTTTGTAAATTACTTGAATAGTTAATGAATAAAAACAAAATGAGATTTAACATCTTATATCTCAGGATGGCGAGCGCAGTGGAATGCCATGCAATGCTTTGTAATTCATGGTGTTGCTTGGTATTCTACTGTTCATGAGCGGTTGGATTGCTTACCATCAGGGATTGGCATGTTTGTCTCGCCATTCATCGCAATAAAAAAAAACGTAACACACCAGTGTTGCTAAAAATAATCTCGTACTTTGTGAACAAAATTATTCTCAACTGGCTTTTTCACTTTTCGTAACGGCAGCACGAGCGCGCCTCGGGCTAGTGAATCCCAAGATTTTTTGTTAAAAAACACCACAAAAGTTTTAAAAAGGATTGGCCATCGTACGGAATTGGCTCATTTGTTACTCGGACAATCTGTTCGACCAGTACTTACTCAACCGCGCTTCAAAGCTGACAATATTCCTTTTATAAAAGGGTCTCGCGTTCAAAAACAAGAAAAAGCTCTCATTCATCTCAATTCAATCCTCTCTCAGATACTTATCGTTTATTTATAAGAAGATCTTAAATTAGAAAACTGAAATTTAAGGAGATTATTAAATACTTTTATTTTACATAACATTTTTGCCAATACCGAGATAAGTTACGTATAATTTATAAAAATATTACACAAATAACTAAAAGACGAGAACACATAATTACCAATATGATTCTAAAATATTATTGTGGAGACCCGTGTCCTTCAATTGGTCTCAATTATGTACATCAACCATTTCATAAATCGTAGCAATCAACAAATCCTTTTATGAAATTGTATTTTGTTTCGTTGTATCCTATTTAGTATTTGTTGATTGTTATTTTGTTACTCGAGAGCAAACAATACAAGTTCGATGAAGCTTGATGGACACTCACTAAGATTACAAAGGCGTATACGGAAACATACGCCGTGTAAATGTAGACGGTGAAGTTATAACACACAGATATTCAGATATTTAATAACAAAACTGGTTATCTAGTTGGTATCGGCAGTTATAGGTATTTGAAATAAGTAATGTGACAAAATCTAACGACGAATACTTACATATGTGTAATTGGTAGATTTAAGCCTTATTACGTGTAGAGTTGTGCTTGTTGGTTAATAAATGAACTTATATTGTCTTGTCATAAGAGCTATTTTAATTGCCTACATAACCAATAAACGAAAAAAAGAAACTTAGAAAAAAAGGAATGTTTGTATGGCACAACTTTGTATTAACCAGAAACCACGGCTTTAATCTTCGATGAGACTCAAACTATTCAAGACTGAAGTGATTAGATGCAAGAGTGGTAATCTAAAATAAGGTTCACAAAGAAGGGCCCATTCTAAATTCTACCTTAAGTTCATCGTGGTGGTAGACAAAATATTAACAAATGACGTATAAAAAACAACTTCCAAAGAACTATATTGAACATCAAATACAAGTATTTCTTACAATTCAGATCACGAAATAGAAAAGTTAACAGTAATAATCGCTGGGACTTTCAGTTGCAGTTTCTTCCACCCTCACAATTTCAACGATCATTGTACAATTTGCCGGCCATCCCGTTAAGCTCCGCAGTCTGAAGAGATTTGCCTTTTTGCCATCTTTGAATTTCAGTTTGAAAGATATTTTACATTCCTTGCTTTATATACAAATGTTTTATGGTTTTAGTAATACGATTATGCGTTCAATGTAATTCATCTAGAGTGTTTGGAATTTTGTCATATACAACTTTATTTATAAAACTTTATTAATGGTTAACATTTGTAGTATAGAATAGTTAGTCCAAGGTTAAGCCGGTCCTTAGGGTATTTTTATGACATGACTAGTTAGCCGGAAGAATACAATATAGAAAATAACTGATGAATAAAACAATGTTCATTAATCAGTTATTTGTAAATACACTAGGTATACATAATTTAGATACATATAAGTCGAAATGTGGGTGGCGCCTCTGCCTACCTCTTCTGGGATAAAGACGTGAGTTTATGTATATAATTTAGTTCCAAATCTTAATTATTTCAAACATTGCAGCAAAGACCCACATGTGAACATAAATCCGGGCTAGGTCTCACAGTCATGCCATTAAAAATTCAGCGTAAACCAACAAGCTGACACAGACAATGAGTGACATAATTAGTAGGAGCGTATGCAGTGTTGAGGTGCGTGTCTCCTCATAGAGTTATTGCAGCCTCGGCCGCCGGGAGCACTACGGATCAAATTGGATAGACGTGGGCCCAACGTTAGCGTAATAAAAATGGACATCCTTTGGGAAATCTCGATGATGTTTTCACTGCAAGATTTGATTTTACATATTGGCAGCGCCACTCGTGGAATTTTAAAGGAGCCGAGGTTTTTGCTCGTGTTCGTGTAAATAAATTATGTTTCGGTTTGAGGCTTGCGTGCTGTCGAAATCCGAGTGTTCTGGTCTTATAAACCTGATTGAATGTATTTGTGTGGTGATATATAGAAACTGGTATAAATTGATTTTTTTTCTAATTTAACGTAAAAAAGAAGTGACTGATTGTACAGTGTGATATAATGATAATATAATATGCTATTCAATATAAGCTATGGTCGGCTATGAAGAATACTCTAGCGTAGTTAACCGACTTCAGGAGGAGGTTATCAATTCGGTGGGTTTTTTTTTAAATTATAAAGCTTTAAGATATGGCATATTCCGCATTCACTTTGGGCAAAACCGTTTCTATAAACGCTACCATCAAAAACATAATTTACCTATGGCTACAGGTTACAAGGCACAACGTATTTTAAATCAAATTTGCCACTGCCAGTAACAAAATGTCAAAACTCAGCAAATGGTTTCATATTAAAAACTTGTTTGAAATACGTACGCCCTGGTGCGTGCTCGGTTTGATAAACCGTCAATTATTGAATATTCTCATGTGCATGGATAACTGAATGGGCGAGTTTATTACGGCCGGTGCCGACGGTGCCCTCCATTATTTCATTAAGTCACTTTTATTCATCGGTGGCTGGGAAGAAAATTCTGCGAAGAAAAACGACCGACGATAATTGGGTTGAAAAAAGGTTGATTGGAAACGTCAGTCCGTTAGGCACCTGTTAGTTTCTTATAATTATGGGCTTTGAATGCTTTAACTCGACGATTGGATATCGATTATTGGGTGTATACCACTTTATGAATATATTACGTGTAATGAAAATTTAGGATGTTCGTTTTGTTGGCCCAAACTTCAATGGTAATTAGCTCTTTTATTTTTATTATTTTCTCTTCCTTTGGTTTGTTTAAAAATGCTTGTAGTTCTTAATTTTAGTATTCAAACTTTAAATTGAAAATATCTGTTTTCTTTTGGAACTCAGGCAGTCCTCAGTTTACTTTTCACAGTGAAGAAGTCAGAATAAAATAAATTCACCTCATAATTCACATAAAAATGTTCATTGATATAAAGGAGATAATACAAAGTAATAAATGCGCGCCGTTCATCCCCTGCTAGAAATATAATATAGGGAATACAGAATACAGCGGAGTCGTTGGAAACAATCGCAGCGAGCTGTCAGTAGGCGATACCAACGTGTGCCGCGACCCGTCACTAATACAATATATTGAACACGTCAAGCTAGAAATACCTTATGAAATATCACCAAAGAATATTTATACGAACGATGATAAATTCTATTATCGAATATCACGCGGCTAAACGAAAGGTGAGATGTCGACTTTTACTATAAAAATCCCGCCGATATTCCGCGCGAAAGCTTTACATTTTGCGCTATTTTTAAAAGTCCGCGACAATGTTCTTCAAAACTAAGTGCAGGCGATAAGTGTTATAACAACACAACTATCCTTTGGTCAGACTCGCTTCGCAGTGCGCCATACGTCCGGTATAGACTACGTTTTAGTGTTATGTTTCAACGTGGTACTTAGTGTTCCAACGTTTCATGAAACAAATAGCCAAATATAGCAATTATTGCTTGTATTTATAATTAAACAATTGTGCATCAAGATACAATATTAAAGTCATTATTAATTTTTAGGCGTATGGCATCACCATGAGTGGAAATATCGCTCAGAGCTATCTCTACCAGACCATCCTAGAATGGGCAGTATAAGTAATAAAAGTAAACAATGGTGAACTAAAATCAACTTAGTATGTATAGTATATTATAAATGGGGTAAAAGAAGACCTCATTTAATATAAGTATAGTAGTATTAAATTTCTTCAAAATGGAAGCACTTTTTGTCTTAAGCATTTCGATAAAAGATACGCTTCTTTTTTAATGTCCGTATTTTTATTCTGACACGGCTAAATGACTACAACGCATCAGGTAGAAAACACTTAAATCCAGGTCGTAATAATTATATCGGCATATAACCGAAATTCACAGGTAGCATTTACACAGTTTACTACGACAGTATATCAATAAATAATCACAAATATCGCATCCATTAATTTATACTCATTCATGCATAATTCGAATGCGATCGGATTGGCAAAGTACTTCTCTACAATCGTCAGATCGTTCGGATGGAAAACTGCGGGAGAGGTTGGCACTGGCACGAGTGACTACATACATAATAACTACTACTGTTAGCCACGGCAACATTTTAGCAAAACCCAACGTGTTACACTAAAATGAAACGAGGCGCCTTTGCAGGCCGCATTTCAGTGTGTTAATTTTTGGGTGTTATTATTTCGTTATGAAATTTTTAATGTTATTTTTCAGTACCGGTATGTTTTTTATTAATAATGTAATGGTTTATCATTATTAGTACGAATATTTGGTAACTGTGGAAAAATTATTTAAACATGTTTACAATTGTAGTATTTAAAACGAAAGAGCACAACTTGTTAACATTCCTTAATAACATACAGTTCTCCTAAAGTGCTTATATTATGCTTGTACATAGTTTTTTATTGAAATGTTTGTAATTTGCAGTAATTTTAATTGCTTATATTTCCAATTTTTTTCTATATACAACAAAATAAGAACTCAACTCAATATTGTAAATAGTTTCCCTCACATACATTTTTCTTAATCCCCACATAACACGTAATATATTAATGTATGAACCAGTATTAATGAAATGTATTCTTTCTGTTTCGCCACGATCATTAATAATAAGGGATAAACAGTGAGTTTAAGTTGTTATTTATCGGAACGCGAAAATGCGAAGCTTAAGTCCCGAACGAAGTATCTAAGCACAAATCCTAAATCGGTGTGATTTTTTAAAGAAATCCACCGTTTAAAGTAAATTTACGTTAGGGAAAGGTAGTTACACTATTTTTGAAGGCGGTAAACAAACTCGAAGTGAACAGCGGAAAGGGTCGAGGGGTAAAGTGATAAAGAAAATCTATGGGCGGCGAGTGTTAAGAGTTTGAGCGTTAAGAATTGAGGCACGTTTTCCTGCAAAGCAATAAAGTCGATTATTGCCGAGGTCTTACTTAAACAGTGCAGAGAAAGGGTTTGTACAGAAACCTTCAGCGCAGTGAACAGTCGACAGGATGTGAGGCGGATAATTACGTGGCTTGTTGCACACTGCAGCTTACGACACATGTAGTAGCCGTGTTGTTTGGTCGCATGTTATGTTTATTATGCTGTAGCTGCTTGCAACACGTTTATGAAAAGATGCAAGATTATACATGGTGTTTATTAAAATATACATACAATAATAGTTAAAAAAAAAGTGCGTGGTGGCCTGTTGGTAACGGACCAGACGCGGCCGCCTACATGTTCACGGTGGTCGCGGGTTCAAATCCCAGAGCACACCTCTGACTTTTCGGAGTTATGTGTGTATTGATAGTCAATCACCACGCACTTTAAAGGTTAAGGAAAACATCGTGAGGAAACCTGCATACCATAGCGATTTAAAAAAAAAATTCTACGGTATGTAAGTCCGCCAACCCGCACTAGGCCAGCGTGGTGGACTATATGTTTATTAACATCACGCTATGACCAATAGCAACGGAGCATCAATAAAAAATGTTGCATAAACGGGGATTTCTTTTGAGAGCTTCCGTTACGTGTGCTACGTAAGAGGTTTAAGTTACGCAATCATGTATGACGAAATAGTCCCGACGGATATGAAAAAAACATTTATTTGCGAAGAGGTTTTCGTAAAGATGGGCAGCTTGGTGGACTATATGGCCTAAAGCCTCTTAATCTTACTCCCGATTGTAGAGAATGCCTATGCCCTGCATTTGGACGTATATGGGCCGATACAGTACAGACGCGGTTACAATTGATAAATAATGATTCAAAAAATCTCTGCACCAGAGCCAAGCCGGGCCGCGCCGCTAGTACGACTATATTAATTTATAAGGCGTGATGGATTTGTATAATATACATGGGGCGACTAATAAACTTCTTAATTCGTACAATGAAAGCCAGTAATTTAGATATCAAACTTGTTGTATGCAGTTGACAGTTGCTTTCATCTCGCCCCCCTTAGAGTTGACAGTTGAGAATCTATCGGACTCGTTACCAAGTTATCAGAATGTCAAATGCTAATTGTGCCGTATTAATTGTTATTGAAATGGATTTGGATATATGCATTTAGCTTTTATGTCTTTAACATCGAAGTACACTTATAATAGGATGATTGCAATATGTAGTATAAAATGTTATGAACGAAAAAAAGTTTGCAATTTATTCTGATCATTAATTTATTATTGACTATACTGTTGGCATAAAATATATTCTAAGCTCTCTAATTTTCTAAGTTATTTTTGATTGTTATTTCACGCCCAATGGATACCTACTTATCCTAGAGCCTAGTTCCAATTTTTCAGAAATCTATATACTTAAATCTATTTAGCGCTTCCAAATATTATATAAAAGCAAAATAAACTACTATTTATATTTACAGTAATGAAATATAACCAAAAACAGATGGCAAATAATAAAAAATGAAATGCAGAATAATTTACAAACTACGAAACATAAATAATATTATCTGTATCATTATTTTGTAAGTTAAAACTGTTTGCAGCTGGCGACAGTTGTTAATCGTATAAGAAAGTCATGCAATCGCGTAGTATAGTAAAAAATAATGGGTCTGATTTTAGAAATCTAAAGTATTAATGATAAATGTCTTGGCGCCATCTGATACTCTTATTCCAAATGCTTCGTAATGGATTGTAGTTTTTACATCAATTGAATACACATAATGCTTACTTGAATTATGGAGAACGAAGATCAATTTAGATTTGACTGGATTGTAAATTGAATTTAGAATGATCTGTTAATATATTAAATACTTTGATACACTTTAACAAAGATTTAATACATTTTTTTTTATTTAAATGCTTGGCCCAATTACTGATAATTAAATATGTAAAAACAATACGCACCACGACGAAAATCATTAAAATATTGAAAAATCATATAATTATATGTTTTATTTCAATTATCCAGTAAATTTTCTGCTCAATTATGATCTATACTAATATTATAAAGCAAGAGAGTTTGTTTGTTTAACGCGCTAATCTCAACAACGAATGGTTTGAATTTTAAAAGTCTGTTTGTTTTCGATAGCCCTTTTATCGAAGGAGGCTGTAGACTCTCTATCATCTCTCTATGGCTCATAGGGGCGGAGGGTCAAGCGAAAAAAAATACTTGTCGACTTAAGATAATTCTGGGGTACAACTATAGGTTGCGGGTATCTGTGATTTTGTGACTGTTTTAGGGTATATAAAACCTGCAGTTGTGTGATTTAGTTCAGTCGTTACCGAGACTCCGACGACGTCGGTCGCAGTTGAGGCTCTCACTGTGTCGGTTATATTCCCAATCAAGTGCTGTTATTTAAGAAATAGTAATAATATGTCTAAAATGTGTGAAACATGAAATTAAATCTTGTCGACTACGTCATTGCTGCAAAGTTTGGTTTAAACGTGAAGAGGAGTGTGAAATGAACTACCAGTGATTTTCAGTGAGATTTACTGCAACACCATTTGATAACACAGTTTTCAACTGTCATCGGGTAAGTGATTTTATAGTTTTGTATAATTTCATATTTTATTTTATTTTTGGCAATGGACAGTCGTATACATCAATTAAAATTAATTATATTTACACTTTAAGTGTAAATAATTAATCTGTTAGTTAATTTAGTTTGAAAGTGCTTATCCGAGGAACCACTGGTTTCAATTGACAAATTTTTAGTGTTTGATAGTCCATATTATACAACTTTTGCAATAGCAATAATCTAGTTTCTAGAATTGTCTAGTCCAAAAACTTTCATACCTAGCTAAGAAGACGCTGGGAAAAAATATAAAACAAATGAGTACTGGGGTTTAATTATTTTACTTCTTTCAAAGTAGCTTTGCTAATTACAATCGTTATAATTATGAATGGCGTTCGTTTGGTACGCTACGCAGAACAAGCGCGGAGTCACTTGAAATGTTATTAAAACGGCCCGTGTAAACATTTTCATTAGATATCAAGGTTTCCAAACAGGCTTTTAAGGGACTGGTACAATTACAACATGTAGGAAATATGATTTGTCCATTTTGGATTATCCTAAATTCTTGTTGTTTCAAAAATAAGTCATACAAAGTCGTATGATTTTATAACAAGGATTTCACAACAGGATACGTAACTCTATCTTTAACAACATCATTTTCAGCCTGTATCCGCACTGCTACGCAAACGCTATCTTTTTGTTTCTCCACTTCTTTATATTTTGGGCTAATTTCATCCAAGTTCTTTCCACGATATATTCAGTTCATCTGGCTCATCTAACTCTATATCCAATAATAAAACCTGCAATTAAATATAGGGCCTATATCATGAGCTAAAACACATCCGTTATGTCTCCGGCCGGTGTAAAGTTACCTCAGCCGCTCAACAACCTATATGGTGGATAACTCAATAGAACATTGATGGATACATGTATTAAACTCGGGCAAAACTAGGCCAAACAAGGAATTAACGCGTCTGTTCTCTCGGCATCCGTACGTAGTTAAACACAACACTCGAGTGCCATCTAAGCCTACGTAGGAAGTTCCAGTAATTAATTGATCTGTGTAATTGTGTATTTTTAGTTAAATGGAGATTTACTAATAAATTAATTATGGATCAATAATCATATACATACGTATAACTCTTTCTCTTCAGCCACAGCAAGTCCACTGCTGAACAGAGGCCTCTCTCGAGGATCTCTACATAAAAAAATATAATCCTCAATGATAGTCCTTTGAAAGTTGTTCTGAAGTATTAAATAGGTACAGCTTAAATAGGTTCAATCAGTTCTTGCTTCATGTTACTGCTGGGCATCGTAATCCGCCCGAGTGTGCGTTGTTGGAAAGATTGATTTCACTATGCTAGGGCCAGATGTTTCAAGTTACGAATGAAACTTCTAACTTGGTTATGTATTACTTTTGGCTACTGGCAACAACAAAGATCAAAGGCTTTCTAAAACGATATGGATTATTTAACACAAATCTAAGTTAGGTATTGTATAACAAAAAAAAATCTCTCGTATAAGACGGGCGTGTTTAAAAACTGCTGTTCTCAAGGGCTCTCTAAAATTGAGTATAGACACATTTACACCAACATCGAAGGAAAATACGTGATGATTTATGTCTTTCACGGCTATAGGTTCGCCGCATGTCACATCCGAGCACCAAAATAGATCAATCACCACGACATGGGCGTAATCTTCATATATTTGTGCCAACGTATTTGGCAAACATGCCTTGTCGGCACATACAAAAAGCTAGGACCAACTCCATTACCCAAACTACTTGAAATTCATATCAGCTGGGAGGAAACGTAATTAAACTCATAATAATTAACTTGGAAACTTGTTTCAAGTGCATTTTTGTGAGCTTAAACACCGCAATTGGTACAACTGAGTGGAGTTTTTAAAGTTACATTAAAAGTTTGTACGTGCGGTATCTGGATGGTCTTAATCGTTCTCAGTGGTCCGTCACGTCCATTAGTTTGGTGCACAGATAAGGGGGGTTATCTTTCTACGTAATTAATGTTAAATATCATTAGGGGATGGTAACGCTGACTTGGATTAATCAAGGATTACGTTTTAAGAGATAGCTTTTTCAGGAATCATTGTTTTTCATTTAGGTAATTAGATTTTCATTGAATTATTACTTACACAACTTAAACTACAACGTTTGAAATATATTTGTTGTTTTTTTATTAGAATGACTATTGGACAATATTAGAGCGATGTATCACTTTTGTTGTAAATGTGTTGAATAACAGGAGATGATTGTTGCAATGTCTATGTCTGGACGGCATTGCATCTTTCGTCAGGTGTTGTTTTGCTTAAAATAAATGAATTTGCAATTTTGATGGTTCGTAATTTAATTATAATTGTAGGGTTTCGTGCAAATAAATAAGATTTAACACTATAATTTTATTTAATACTGTAAGGTTTTCACAATGAAAGTTACAAACGGCTACGCGTTACAAAAGGGAAGGAATAGACAAAAACGCGCGCTTACATCGGTTTTGGCGGGAACATTGACAGTTGCGTTCCATTCCTATCAATAATGAAGTATTTACCTACTTGTCAAACTTCAAGTGATCTTGGTAAAGTATTATGTCGCCATGCCGCCAGCGTTTTTTGCATCTCCTGTCGAAAATGGTTAATCCCATCGATCAGTCTACATAAGATCAAAACCCCTTACATAATGTACAGGGACGCCTAGCTCTCGTACTTGCTCATACTTGCTCATACATCACCCGAAACTGGCATAAATAGATACTCCTGCCGCCCACCTTGTAACCATGAGAATACTATTGCAAGAATAGAGTAAAAAAAATAATACGAAGAACGTCTTGTACTAAAAATAGGGTATAAGGAAAAACGCGTGTTTTTACAAGATCCTTTGCGCTAAATATTTCGCAGGGTTCTTTGAAAATGGTCTTGTAGAAGGAAATTTAAAATGATGTGTTCTAAAATTGCAATAACGTTGAGTAGATCATCTAAAACATACGCACGGAATGGAAGTTCCATATCCATTAGTTATTCACATAAAAATCAATTTTAACAAGCCAACAAGCCTTCCTTTTCTATCTACAATGGCCTTTGCATTTCAATCAAAAGGCATTAATCAATGGCCGGCGAAGTCATATTTACAGAACCCAAAACTTTAATGAATCGTTTGGTATTTTTTATTTGAAAAATTTCTATAATAAAATACGCCAGTCAACTTCTTTGTATTCGCTTAACTAAACCCGATGGAATAACAAAAAATATTTCATTTCAGATTTATAAAAGCTTTGTAGGATGTTCGCCGGATACAATACAACGTCGAAGTCTTAAAATAGACCGTGTTCGTTGACTAAGATAATAGCTCTCGAGGCATTGGTTTATTTTAAGTGGAATAATCCTGTTATTTGAACAATTAGGGGACTAAAAGAATAACATAAACTGCTGCTACTGTCTCGATATAAACCAGACAGTAGTTCTGTTTTATTAGATTAACCATGTTCGTGACAAATATTATCGTAGCTTGACAAAAATAAATGGAAAAGTGGAAAATAATCATGAAATGTTTCGTTGGTCTTTTAGAGAATAGAAAGTTTAATACACTTTCTAATCTCTGAAGGGAAAAATAATACAAGATTCGAGTCTTTAACAATATACTGACTGGACGATACACTAGACATATGAAACAGCTGTTACTTAGTAGCTTTTCTGTGACACATTATTACTACCTCCATAGATATAACCTGCATAACATACATACATAAAGCCACGCTTTTTTCCCAGACGGCGTAAGCAGAATTGCAGCAAAGACATCCACGTTTCGCCTTGTATTTTCCGTCCCATGGTGTGATAGGGGGCGAGCCTGCTGCCATATCAGGCACAAATTCCTGATTCCAGACTGATAATGAATAGAAAAACCAAATCACTTTACCCGACCCGGGATTCGAACCCAAGACCTCAATTTTGCAATAATTCCGTAGTAAAACTGCGCCACCGAGGCAGTGCCAACCTGCATAAATGGTAGGATTTTCGTGTCTGGCCTTAGAGTGAGCCTGTATGCGTGTAATTATATACGTATCTCTTAGAGTATTTTTAGAGACTTGTCCGCCCACACACCCACCGCTGCAACTGTCGACCAGGATCAACAGTGGCACGCAAAAGAATTGCCACCGAGTTTCGAAGCTCGGCTAGTCTCTTAGGGACACCAGCTTGTCTTTAATTTATACGATAGTATATACTGAATAGCTCGTCGTAGTATCCCAAGCGCGTCGCTATTCGGGTTCGATTTGTGTATATCCGATTTCGATCTGATCGACATACATCTGTCGCCCAGCAAGAGATGACCACCTTTCACCCATGGATACTCCATTTTACACAGCATTTACCAACGGCATGGTACTACATAAATATAGAAAATTAATGAAACAAAGTTCAAAGCGGAGTACAATATGACAGTGTTCAAATATCGAATTTTATTGTTTTAACATTCGCGTCGTAACTGCTGGAGTATCAATTACTGTATGTAAATAAAAAGCTTTACAAGCTATATTTGTTTTCGCTGTTAACATCGCTGGTATTGTCAAATCACAAAACACAACATCGAGTTGGGTGTTTTCCGCCTGCAAATGAGGATTAATTAAAGGCTTGTTTGTCCACATTAATACAGCTGTAATACGTCTTGAATTAATTGGAGAGTTTAATTCGATATTATACTACTACCACACTATGAATGAAGGTATTTGAATGAACGAAGGTTTTACTGGTGGTAGGTCTCTCATATGCGAGCGGCCACCTAGGTAGGTAGCAACTCAATGTCTATTTCTCCCGCCAAACAGCAGTATGAATGCACTGTTGTATTCCGGTTTGAAGGACATGGTAGCCAGAGTCATTACTGGGCATAATGAGACTTAACATCTTATGTCTCGGGATGCTGAGTAGGTACAGTGGAATCTTGGCATTCATTGCAATTCATGGTGTTGTTTGGTTTTGCTACTCTCCATTAGCGATCGTATCGCTTACCATCAGGCGAATGGCATGCTCGCCTCGCCATTAATAGCAATAAAAAAAACAATGCACCTGATAGCATATGAAGTGTAATCTTAATATATGCTATATTATATATGCTATATACCGCTGGCTGGTCGGCACAATTATGCCTGTTGAATTGAAACTGGATATGCAAATGCATAATACTAGATGCAGGCCACTTCCGACAGGTCAATCTGGAGATATTCGGGCTCCCAATAGGCCTTCGCCTATGTTCAGCAGTGGACTTCCTTTGGCTGAAAAAAGAGATATGCAAAAGCCGAGCCAGAAACGCTTGCATGGCTTACTGTGATGAAATTTACACCTTCGACAAGGTGTCGCTCTTCAGATGGTTGTGAAGCAACTATCTCTACTTAGCAGTGGGAAAGTATGAAGATAACATGATCGCTTAAATAGCTTACTGTTGAGATAAGTCTCATGAACACCCCACTGTGGGAGATTTCCGGCTTTTCTCGCTGAGTCTCGACGTTGCGAAAACTGTCTTACTTTCCGTGAGTACGTATTGAACCTAAGACGCTTGCTAAGGTACGTTTCCAGACTCTTTTTTTATTTTGATGCATGTCAATTTGAATAAATACTCCAAGCACAACAGCATAGCTCACAGCAACATTCTATTAAACAGTAAAACTACGTTCATACCACGTAATTAATTTATAGTTTAAAATAAGTTGCAATGTTGTTTTACTCGAGAAGAATAACTAATGCCATATTATACACATATAACAGGTGACAATAACTGTATACTATTATCTGAGTAGTCAACTTACTTTCCGGTATAATAATATTTTTACACAATACAAACACCGGTACCCTCTTTAACGGTACAATACAAATAAAAGCTATTTCTTATGCATACAATTTGTTGCGACTTATGTGTGGGTGTGTGCGCGTAGGACTTTAGAAATTACTTAATTTAAACACTGTTCAAATCAAACTTTAATCAAATTTTAGACTTTACAATTATAATAAGTACATTATACAACTATACGGAGTCATGGCGAGCGAGTTCTGGCTAGTGGGGGTGGCGGCGCTTGGGCACCGATCGCAGCTCCTGGCGCGCTCCGATCACGCCACAATCCTCCGCGCTGGTTGGTTGCCGCGCGAACGCCGACCAATCCGGTGCGATGTAGATGGCGCTGTACACGCCGCGAGCGGCACTGCGCATTGGCGCAGGCCCGCATCGCGCCATAATTCGGTTTCGTCATTGGCTGGTCGCCACGCCGTTTTCATAGGACGGCGCGGCGCAAGCGACTACCTAACGTTTCGATAGATGGCGTAAGTTCGTACAAATCCTCAACATACTCCCGGCCTTGGAAGCAGTAGGTTCCAAAAGTTTCGAGCGATGTGGCAGGATTGCGTAGCATCTGCATGAAGCGGCGTAGGCGTAGTTAATCGTGAAGCGGGAGCGGGCATAACTTCGAAAATGCTCGCCTAACGATCCCATCGGCCTTGCGTATATCAGCGACCCTGGAAATGCCGTCCCTGCCAGGATAAATTTTAATTATTCGTCCTAGACTCCATCGGAGTGGTGGTGAATTGTCTTCCTTGATAAGCACCAACATGTTTTCCTCTAGACCGCTCTTTTGTTTGTACCACTTGGTTCTGGTCTGCATCTCTGAGACATACTCCTTTGCCCAACGGTTCCAAAAGTGTTGTCGTAACTGTTCTACCCTTTGATATCGGGTAATTCTGCTGGCGGGGGCGTCCTGAAGGTCGTCAGTTGCCGGTGCAGTTAGTGGGCGGCCGACCAGAAAATGAGCTGGAGTAAGAGGAAGGTAGTCATGTGGGTCGGTGGACATAGGGGAAAGAGGTCGAGAATTCAGGATGGCCTCTACTTGTGACAATACCGTGCTTAGCTCCTCGTATGTTAAATGCGCGTTACCTACTACACGGCGCAGATGGTACTTGCAACTCTTTACGCCTGCCTCCCATAAACCTCCAAAATGGCTAGAATAAGAAGGTATCATTCTAAAACGAATGTTCTGTGAAATAGTATACTCTCTTATATTTTCCGAACAAGATTTCAAAAGGTTTGCAAATTCATTCATAGCGCCGACAAAGTTGCGTCCATTATCAGAATAAATTTCTATAGGTTTCCCACGTCGAGAAATGAAACGTTTGAGCGCCAATACGTAAGCATTCGATGTGAGATCAGTCACCAGCTCTATGTGTACTGCGCGTGACACAAAGCAAATGAAAATACAGATATAAGCTTTATATAGCCGAGCGCCTCTACCCTTCCGATTTAAAATAAACATGGGTCCTGCGTAATCCACTCCGCAACGCAAGAACGGAAACCCGGGCATTAAGCGTTCTTCTGGTAGATTCCCCATTAGTGGGTTTGGTATAATTGCACGGTGTCGTGCGCACTTCACGCAAGAATGTACGACCCTTTTAGCAAGGTTGCGACCTCCTATCGGCCACCAGCACTCCCTTAACGTAAATAGAAGTAACTGTGGTGCAGCGTGCATCATTCGTTGATGCTCATACCGGCATAGTAAAAAAGTAAAGCGATGTTTAGCGTGTAACAATATAGGATGCCGCTTGTCGTAGTCAAATTCCCGTGAATTCTGTAAACGTCCTCCAACGCGAATCAAATTACCCTTATCCAAGAATACGTGAAGCTTTAACAATTGTGGAATTTTTATAGATTTCTTGTTGAGAAGGGCTTCATAACTATCGGAAAAGGATTCTTGTTGACTGAACCTAGCTAAAAGTAACTCAGCATTGTTTAGTTCGTCAATTGTCAATAAGCCTGTACGTCTATTTTTATTATTTCGAGCATTGTATATAAATCGTAACATATAACTCGCCGCGCGCTTCATTCGCATGTACTGAGAAAAATTTGAAAATGGAAATAAAACTACATCGTTTGTTTGGTTAACTAGTTGGCACAAAACATTAGTTGATTTTATTTCCGGTAAATCATAAATATACTTAGAGTCACAAACACCCGGTACGCTAAAATCAGCATCGTGTAGAAATTGGGGGCCCTTCCACCATAATTCCGATGTGCTAAGCGCATCTAAATGCAAGCCTCGCGAGACTAAATCCGCAGGGTTTTGTTTGCCGCTTACGTGACGCCACAAACAATCGCTTGTTAAGCTATGAATTTCAGCAGTTCTACTTTGAACAAACTGTTTAAGTAAATTTGGGTGCATGCCTAACCATCCTAAGACTATAGTAGAATCCGTCCAACATACAATTTTATCAAACCTGCTACGCAACGCTTCGTTTACTTGTTTAAACAGTCGCGCGCTTAATAATGCGCCACATAGCTCCAACCTCGGTATAGTAATAGGTTTTGTCGGAGCTACTTTGCCCTTTGCACATAACAGGCGCGTTGTCACTATAGAAGCACTATTAATAGTACGTATATATGCACAAGCTCCGTATGCAGTTTGTGAAGCGTCAGAAAATATATGTAGTTCTACAGCGGTAGGATCAGTACACATAACATGACGCGGTATGTGTATACAGCTAAAATATGGCAAACAACTAATAAATCGCGACCAAACTATCGTGACATCGTGTGGAACCGGTTCGTCCCAGTCTAACTTCGATAACCAACATTTTTGAATTAATGTTTTTGCTATTGTGATTACTGGACTAATTAAACCTAATGGGTCGTAAATTTGTGATACTCTAGATAGTATATTTCGCTTAGTAAATATAACGTCATTTATTTCGTCCTTAGTTTGTGAATAAAACACTAAACAATCCGATTTATTGTTCCAGCCTAAACCTAACATTTTATTTTGAACTTTGTTATCAATGACAAGCGGCCTCATAATATCATTGCGATCAGAATTTAAACGTTTCATATTGTCAGAATCATAAGAGTTCGCGCGGTCGAAGTTATAAATCCATTTACGAAGATGAAAACCTCCTGACTTCAAAAGTTTTGCTGTACCTTCACACATTTGAATTAATTGAGTGATATCATTATTGTTACAACTTAAATCATCAACAAAAAAACAATTATTTATGGTTTCCTTTATATATGGAACTTCGCATTCTATAGCTAATTGTTTTAAACACCTGCAGCTAAGAAAGGGTGCCGAAGTGGTACCATATGTTACAGTATTTAACTGATACACCCGTAGGGGTTCCGATGGATCGTCGCGCCATAAAATAAGTTGCAAATCTCGTTCATCTTTTTCTAAAATCACTTGTCTGTACATTTTTTCTATGTCGGCACATGCAACGTACCTATTTTCGCGAAACCTGAGTAAAATTGCAAGTAAATCGCCTTGTATAGCAGGTCCAACCATTTGTAAATCGTTTAGAGAGACCCCAGAGGTGGTAGGCATGCTGGCATCGAATACTACACGTAATTTGGTAGTGATAGAGTGTTCCCGAAACACTCCATGATGGGGTAAAAAATAATGAGGCGTGCCATACGTGTGTACAAGACTCATATGTTCCAAATTAATATATTCATTTATAAATTCAGTGTAGCATTTCTTGTACAAAGGATCACGTTGAAATCTCCTTTCTAAAGCATAGAACCGGCGTTCAGCTTGTTGACGAGATTCACCTAATAGTGTTGGTGAGTGTTTGAATGGGAATCGAACCCTAAACCGGCCGTCAACTTCTCGTTTCATTGATCGCGTAAAATGTTCCTCGCACGCACGCTCCTCAGGGTTGCCTACGTTGTCGGAACTGTTGGGTAATTCTTCAATTTCCCAAAATCTGCGTAAAATCTGATTTAATGAGCCTACGTCATTGACTATAGATTGCGCGAAATGACAGTTAATATTTGACATCACTTTATGTATATAAGGAATCGAACCAGACACAATCCAACCAAGTTGCGTGTTTTGGAGGAACGGGCCCGCTTTTAAGCGCATTTTTCCATCTTTTATTAGTTCCCAAAACAAATCTGCACCTATCAACAAATCTATAGGCTGACTACTATAGAAGTTCGGGTCTGCAAGATTAATATTATCGGGTATAATGAACCTGCCCTTGCATAATGATATTGTAGGTAATTGTGATGTAATTTGCGGTAGAATTAAACATTGAATGCGTGCGTTGAAACTACCATTACGTGATTTCAGATTAATAATACAGGATTTAGTGCACTGTGTTATTGAGTTACCTACACCGTGTATTTGTTGAGTGGACTGTATATTTTGCGTGTTTAGCTTGTTAGCTAGAGATTGTGTGATAAATGAGCGTTCACTACCACTGTCGAGGACGGCGCGTGCCTGGTAGTAGACCCCCGACTGGCTGGACAGTTCGACAATAGCTGTTGATAATAAAACTACTTTCGTTGTCGGCGTGTCATCTGTGTTAGTATAACTGTGAACAGATTGTGCCTTTAACGAGTGAACTTGTGTATTATCTGAACTTGTAGTGTGACTACTCGTGGTTTCGTTAGCCGCGAGTATTAATGTTTGCGCGTTAGTTTCTTTAATTGCGTCACAAATTAATGAATTGTGTTTTTTGTCGCATTTCCGACATGGCCCGAACATACAAGTATTAACAGTGTGGCCAGAGCGCATACAGTTTATACACAACTGTTTATCTTTAATGAATTTTAACTTGTTTTCTGCTTTTAGGTCTAAAAATCTTTGACATGAATATAGTGGATGTTGCGCGTCACACATCATGCAAGATTTGAATCTGTGTGTTGTTTTTGCGTGTCTTTTGTTTGTTACTACGTTACAGTGTACCTGTGAGTATTTAGACTGATTATGGGATGTGAATGTATGTTTTTTGGTGTCAGTCGAGCTTTGTGAGCCTAATTTGTTATGCGATATGATTAGTGTTTCCAAAATATCGGCTCTACCCCTTAAAAATTCTAACAAATCGTCTAGCCTAATCAATGTTTTAGAATCCCTTTCACTTTTTGACAAGGTAAGCTTATGTTGTTCCCACTCGCGCTCAGAGATCTGGTCTAACTTTGTCACAATAATATAGATAATTAACGTGTCCCAGTACTCAGTGGGCTGGCCTAAAAGTTTCAACGCACGTAAGTTACGTAAAATGGTATCAATAAGTTTTCTTAATTGAGTTGGAGATTCTTTATTTAAGGATTGAATAGAAAATATAGACTTTACGTGATTTTGAATAAGTAATTTTGTGTTATCAAATCTGTTTACGAGTAACTCCCAGGCCACGTCGTAGTTATTTGAAGAAAATTCTAAGGAATCTATAACCGTTTTTGCGTTGCCTTTGAGTGACGATTTGAGATAGTGGAATTTTTGTATTTTTGTAATTGTATTGCAATTATGAACTAATGATGAGAACGTGTCTCGGAACTCTAACCAATTTTCGTATGAACCATCGAAACTAGGAATCATTATCGTAGGTAACTTGATGCAGTTTGATTTCGTGTTTGCACCGGGAGTGTTGGTCGACTCGATCTCAAATGATTTTGCCGTCGTCGTGAGGCATTCGGCTACTGCTAATATGGAATAGTATTCGCGCTCGAATTCTTCTCGTGCTATAAGCTGTGATTCTATTTCTGACTCCGTACTAATATCTTCGAGTTGTGTTTGGACATTATTAAAGTCTGTCATCAAGTTTTGTGATCCTACTACGCGTAATTTTAGTTCCGCCCTTTCGATTTCAGATAGATTAATATTTTCGAATGAATCTACAAACTTTCTAAAATGTGTTAATCGACACTTAATAGAACCGCGTTTTCTCTTTAAATTTTTAATAATTATGTCAGCACTAGGATCGGTAGCCATTTTGGGTGATGTATGGGCAGGTACTTACGGTTTTACGCGCACGTAGACACACGTGGTTGAGTTGGCTGAGTAGCAAGCACACCTCTGCAAGCAGGCACAAGCGTGGATATTGCAAGCACTGGAATTTGAACATAAGCACAGTATCAGACATGCGAAAAGGATGGGCTTGGAGGGGAATCTGGTTGGATCACCTCACCAAAATAGCGTCAACCACCCGTTGTCTTTTATTTCTCGTTTGGCAGTCCTCTGTCCAACTTTCGTCTTCTGGCGTGCGGTACCTCTGGTCAGGGAAGCGTGGCAGTCATCCGGCTCGAAGGACCAAATTTTATGTTGCGACTTATGTGTGGGTGTGTGCGCGTAGGACTTTAGAAATTACTTAATTTAAACACTGTTCAAATCAAACTTTAATCAAATTTTAGACTTTACAATTATAATAAGTACATTATACAACTATACGGAGTCATGGCGAGCGAGTTCTGGCTAGTGGGGGTGGCGGCGCTTGGGCACCGATCGCAGCTCCTGGCGCGCTCCGATCACGCCACAATCCTCCGCGCTGGTTGGTTGCCGCGCGAACGCCGACCAATCCGGTGCGATGTAGATGGCGCTGTACACGCCGCGAGCGGCACTGCGCATTGGCGCAGGCCCGCATCGCGCCATAATTCGGTTTCGTCATTGGCTGGTCGCCACGCCGTTTTCATAGGACGGCGCGGCGCAAGCGACTACCTAACGTTTCGATAGATGGCGTAAGTTCGTACAAATCCTCAACATACTCCCGGCCTTGGAAGCAGTAGGTTCCAAAAGTTTCGAGCGATGTGGCAGGATTGCGTAGCATCTGCATGAAGCGGCGTAGGCGTAGTTAATCGTGAAGCGGGAGCGGGCATAACTTCGAAAATGCTCGCCTAACGATCCCATCGGCCTTGCGTATATCAGCGACCCTGGAAATGCCGTCCCTGCCAGGATAAATTTTAATTATTCGTCCTAGACTCCATCGGAGTGGTGGTGAATTGTCTTCCTTGATAAGCACCAACATGTTTTCCTCTAGACCGCTCTTTTGTTTGTACCACTTGGTTCTGGTCTGCATCTCTGAGACATACTCCTTTGCCCAACGGTTCCAAAAGTGTTGTCGTAACTGTTCTACCCTTTGATATCGGGTAATTCTGCTGGCGGGGGCGTCCTGAAGGTCGTCAGTTGCCGGTGCAGTTAGTGGGCGGCCGACCAGAAAATGAGCTGGAGTAAGAGGAAGGTAGTCATGTGGGTCGGTGGACATAGGGGAAAGAGGTCGAGAATTCAGGATGGCCTCTACTTGTGACAATACCGTGCTTAGCTCCTCGTATGTTAAATGCGCGTTACCTACTACACGGCGCAGATGGTACTTGCAACTCTTTACGCCTGCCTCCCATAAACCTCCAAAATGGCTAGAATAAGAAGGTATCATTCTAAAACGAATGTTCTGTGAAATAGTATACTCTCTTATATTTTCCGAACAAGATTTCAAAAAGTTTGCAAATTCATTCATAGCGCCGACAAAGTTGCGTCCATTATCAGAATAAATTTCTATAGGTTTCCCACGTCGAGAAATGAAACGTTTGAGCGCCAATACGTAAGCATTCGATGTGAGATCAGTCACCAGCTCTATGTGTACTGCGCGTGACACAAAGCAAATGAAAATACAGATATAAGCTTTATATAGCCGAGCGCCTCTACCCTTCCGATTTAAAATAAACATGGGTCCTGCGTAATCCACTCCGCAACGCAAGAACGGAAACCCGGGCATTAAGCGTTCTTCTGGTAGATTTCCCATTAGTGGGTTTGGTATAATTGCACGGTGTCGTGCGCACTTCACGCAAGAATGTACGACCCTTTTAGCAAGGTTGCGACCTCCTATCGGCCACCAGCACTCCCTTAACGTAAATAGAAGTAACTGTGGTGCAGCGTGCATCATTCGTTGATGCTCATACCGGCATAGTAAAAAAGTAAAGCGATGTTTAGCGTGTAACAATATAGGATGCCGCTTGTCGTAGTCAAATTCCCGTGAATTCTGTAAACGTCCTCCAACGCGAATCAAATTACCCTTATCCAAGAATACGTGAAGCTTTAACAATTGTGGAATTTTTATAGATTTCTTGTTGAGAAGGGCTTCATAACTATCGGAAAAGGATTCTTGTTGACTGAACCTAGCTAAAAGTAACTCAGCATTGTTTAGTTCGTCAATTGTCAATAAGCCTGTACGTCTATTTTTATTATTTCGAGCATTGTATATAAATCGTAACATATAACTCGCCGCGCGCTTCATTCGCATGTACTGAGAAAAATTTGAAAATGGAAATAAAACTACATCGTTTGTTTGGTTAACTAGTTGGCACAAAACATTAGTTGATTTTATTTCCGGTAAATCATAAATATACTTAGAGTCACAAACACCCGGTACGCTAAAATCAGCATCGTGTAGAAATTGGGGGCCCTTCCACCATAATTCCGATGTGGCTCAGGCTCACAAAGCTCGACTGACACCAAAAAACATACATTCACATCCCATAATCAGTCTAAATACTCACAGGTACACTGTAACGTAGTAACAAACAAAAGACACGCAAAAACAACACACAGATTCAAATCTTGCATGATGTGTGACGCGCAACATCCACTATATTCATGTCAAAGATTTTTAGACCTAAAAGCAGAAAACAAGTTAAAATTCATTAAAGATAAACAGTTGTGTATAAACTGTATGCGCTCTGGCCACACTGTTAATACTTGTATGTTCGGGCCATGTCGGAAATGCGACAAAAAACACAATTCATTAATTTGTGACGCAATTAAAGAAACTAACGCGCAAACATTAATACTCGCGGCTAACGAAACCACGAGTAGTCACACTACAAGTTCAGATAATACACAAGTTCACTCGTTAAAGGCACAATCTGTTCACAGTTATACTAACACAGATGACACGCCGACAACGAAAGTAGTTTTATTATCAACAGCTATTGTCGAACTGTCCAGCCAGTCGGGGGTCTACTACCAGGCACGCGCCGTCCTCGACAGTGGTAGTGAACGCTCATTTATCACACAATCTCTAGCTAACAAGCTAAACACGCAAAATATACAGTCCACTCAACAAATACACGGTGTAGGTAACTCAATAACACAGTGCACTAAATCCTGTATTATTAATCTGAAATCACGTAATGGTAGTTTCAACGCACGCATTCAATGTTTAATTCTACCGCAAATTACATCACAATTACCTACAATATCATTATGCAAGGGCAGGTTCATTATACCCGATAATATTAATCTTGCAGACCCGAACTTCTATAGTAGTCAGCCTATAGATTTGTTGATAGGTGCAGATTTGTTTTGGGAACTAATAAAAGATGGAAAAATGCGCTTAAAAGCGGGCCCGTTCCTCCAAAACACGCAACTTGGTTGGATTGTGTCTGGTTCGATTCCTTATATACATAAAGTGATGTCAAATATTAACTGTCATTTCGCGCAATCTATAGTCAATGACGTAGGCTCATTAAATCAGATTTTACGCAGATTTTGGGAAATTGAAGAATTACCCAACAGTTCCGACAACGTAGGCAACCCTGAGGAGCGTGCGTGCGAGGAACATTTTACGCGATCAATGAAACGAGAAGTTGACGGCCGGTTTAGGGTTCGATTCCCATTCAAACACTCACCAACACTATTAGGTGAATCTCGTCAACAAGCTGAACGCCGGTTCTATGCTTTAGAAAGGAGATTTCAACGTGATCCTTTGTACAAGAAATGCTACACTGAATTTATAAATGAATATATTAATTTGGAACATATGAGTCTTGTACACACGTATGGCACGCCTCATTATTTTTTACCCCATCATGGAGTGTTTCGGGAACACTCTATCACTACCAAATTACGTGTAGTATTCGATGCCAGCATGCCTACCACCTCTGGGGTCTCTCTAAACGATTTACAAATGGTTGGACCTGCTATACAAGGCGATTTACTTGCAATTTTACTCAGGTTTCGCGAAAATAGGTACGTTGCATGTGCCGACATAGAAAAAATGTACAGACAAGTGATTTTAGAAAAAGATGAACGAGATTTGCAACTTATTTTATGGCGCGACGATCCATCGGAACCCCTACGGGTGTATCAGTTAAATACTGTAACATATGGTACCACTTCGGCACCCTTTCTTAGCTGCAGGTGTTTAAAACAATTAGCTATAGAATGCGAAGTTCCATATATAAAGGAAACCATAAATAATTGTTTTTTTGTTGATGATTTAAGTTGTAACAATAATGATATCACTCAATTAATTCAAATATGTGAAGGTACAGCAAAACTTTTGAAGTCAGGAGGTTTTCATCTTCGTAAATGGATTTATAACTTCGACCGCGCGAACTCTTATGATTCTGACAATATGAAACGTTTAAATTCTGATCGCAATGATATTATGAGGCCGCTTGTCATTGATAACAAAGTTCAAAATAAAATGTTAGGTTTAGGCTGGAACAATAAATCGGATTGTTTAGTGTTTTATTCACAAACTAAGGACGAAATAAATGACGTTATATTTACTAAGCGAAATATACTATCTAGAGTATCACAAATTTACGACCCATTAGGTTTAATTAGTCCAGTAATCACAATAGCAAAAACATTAATTCAAAAATGTTGGTTATCGAAGTTAGACTGGGACGAACCGGTTCCACACGATGTCACGATAGTTTGGTCGCGATTTATTAGTTGTTTGCCATATTTTAGCTGTATACACATACCGCGTCATGTTATGTGTACTGATCCTACCGCTGTAGAACTACATATATTTTCTGACGCTTCACAAACTGCATACGGAGCTTGTGCATATATACGTACTATTAATAGTGCTTCTATAGTGACAACGCGCCTGTTATGTGCAAAGGGCAAAGTAGCTCCGACAAAACCTATTACTGTACCGAGGTTGGAGCTATGTGGCGCATTATTAAGCGCGCGACTGTTTAAACAAGTAAACGAAGCGTTGCGTAGCAGGTTTGATAAAATTGTATGTTGGACGGATTCTACTATAGTCTTAGGATGGTTAGGCATGCACCCAAATTTACTTAAACAGTTTGTTCAAAGTAGAACTGCTGAAATTCATAGCTTAACAAGCGATTGTTTGTGGCGTCACGTAAGCGGCAAACAAAACCCTGCGGATTTAGTCTCGCGAGGCTTGCATTTAGATGCGCTTAGCACATCGGAATTATGGTGGAAGGGCCCCCAATTTCTACACGATGCTGATTTTAGCGTACCGGGTGTTTGTGACTCTAAGTATATTTATGATTTACCGGAAATAAAATCAACTAATGTTTGTGCCAACTAGTTAACCAAACAAACGATGTAGTTTTATTTCCATTTTCAAATTTTTCTCAGTACATGCGAATGAAGCGCGCGGCGAGTTATATGTTACGATTTATATACAATGCTCGAAATAATAAAAATAGACGTACAGGCTTATTGACAATTGACGAACTAAACAATGCTGAGTTACTTTTAGCTAGGTTCAGTCAACAAGAATCCTTTTCCGATAGTTATGAAGCCCTTCTCAACAAGAAATCTATAAAAATTCCACAATTGTTAAAGCTTCACGTATTCTTGGATAAGGGTAATTTGATTCGCGTTGGAGGACGTTTACAGAATTCACGGGAATTTGACTACGACAAGCGGCATCCTATATTGTTACACGCTAAACATCGCTTTACTTTTTTACTATGCCGGTATGAGCATCAACGAATGATGCACGCTGCACCACAGTTACTTCTATTTACGTTAAGGGAGTGCTGGTGGCCGATAGGAGGTCGCAACCTTGCTAAAAGGGTCGTACATTCTTGCGTGAAGTGCGCACGACACCGTGCAATTATACCAAACCCACTAATGGGGAATCTACCAGAAGAACGCTTAATGCCCGGGTTTCCGTTCTTGCGTTGCGGAGTGGATTACGCAGGACCCATGTTTATTTTAAATCGGAAGGGTAGAGGCGCTCGGCTATATAAAGCTTATATCTGTATTTTCATTTGCTTTGTGTCACGCGCAGTACACATAGAGCTGGTGACTGATCTCACATCGAATGCTTACGTATTGGCGCTCAAACGTTTCATTTCTCGACGTGGGAAACCTATAGAAATTTATTCTGATAATGGACGCAACTTTGTCGGCGCTATGAATGAATTTGCAAACTTTTTGAAATCTTGTTCGGAAAATATAAGAGAGTATACTATTTCACAGAACATTCGTTTTAGAATGATACCTTCTTATTCTAGCCATTTTGGAGGTTTATGGGAGGCAGGCGTAAAGAGTTGCAAGTACCATCTGCGCCGTGTAGTAGGTAACGCGCATTTAACATACGAGGAGCTAAGCACGGTATTGTCACAAGTAGAGGCCATCCTGAATTCTCGACCTCTTTCCCCTATGTCCACCGACCCACATGACTACCTTCCTCTTACTCCAGCTCATTTTCTGGTCGGCCGCCCACTAACTGCACCGGCAACTGACGACCTTCAGGACGCCCCCGCCAGCAGAATTACCCGATATCAAAGGGTAGAACAGTTACGACAACACTTTTGGAACCGTTGGGCAAAGGAGTATGTCTCAGAGATGCAGACCAGAACCAAGTGGTACAAACAAAAGAGCGGTCTAGAGGAAAACATGTTGGTGCTTATCAAGGAAGACAATTCACCACCACTCCGATGGAGTCTAGGACGAATAATTAAAATTTATCCTGGCAGGGACGGCATTTCCAGGGTCGCTGATATACGCAAGGCCGATGGGATCGTTAGGCGAGCATTTTCGAAGTTATGCCCGCTCCCGCTTCACGATTAACTACGCCTACGCCGCTTCATGCAGATGCTACGCAATCCTGCCACATCGCTCGAAACTTTTGGAACCTACTGCTTCCAAGGCCGGGAGTATGTTGAGGATTTGTACGAACTTACGCCATCTATCGAAACGTTAGGTAGTCGCTTGCGCCGCGCCGTCCTATGAAAACGGCGTGGCGACCAGCCAATGACGAAACCGAATTATGGCGCGATGCGGGCCTGCGCCAATGCGCAGTGCCGCTCGCGGCGTGTACAGCGCCATCTACATCGCACCGGATTGGTCGGCGTTCGCGCGGCAACCAACCAGCGCGGAGGATTGTGGCGTGATCGGAGCGCGCCAGGAGCTGCGATCGGTGCCCAAGCGCCGCCACCCCCACTAGCCAGAACTCGCTCGCCATGACTCCGTATAGTTGTATAATGTACTTATTATAATTGTAAAGTCTAAAATTTGATTAAAGTTTGATTTGAACAGTGTTTAAATTAAGTAATTTCTAAAGTCCTACGCGCACACACCCACACATAAGTCGCAAAACATGTTGGTGCTTATCAAGGAAGACAATTCACCACCACTCCGATGGAGTCTAGGACGAATAATTAAAATTTATCCTGGCAGGGACGGCATTTCCAGGGTCGCTGATATACGCAAGGCCGATGGGATCGTTAGGCGAGCATTTTCGAAGTTATGCCCGCTCCCGCTTCACGATTAACTACGCCTACGCCGCTTCATGCAGATGCTACGCAATCCTGCCACATCGCTCGAAACTTTTGGAACCTACTGCTTCCAAGGCCGGGAGTATGTTGAGGATTTGTACGAACTTACGCCATCTATCGAAACGTTAGGTAGTCGCTTGCGCCGCGCCGTCCTATGAAAACGGCGTGGCGACCAGCCAATGACGAAACCGAATTATGGCGCGATGCGGGCCTGCGCCAATGCGCAGTGCCGCTCGCGGCGTGTACAGCGCCATCTACATCGCACCGGATTGGTCGGCGTTCGCGCGGCATAATAAATTTTTAAATAATTTTTATGTTGCGACTTATGTGTGGGTGTGTGCGCGTAGGACTTTAGAAATTACTTAATTTAAACACTGTTCAAATCAAACTTTAATCAAATTTTAGACTTTACAATTATAATAAGTACATTATACAACTATACGGAGTCATGGCGAGCGAGTTCTGGCTAGTGGGGGTGGCGGCGCTTGGGCACCGATCGCAGCTCCTGGCGCGCTCCGATCACGCCACAATCCTCCGCGCTGGTTGGTTGCCGCGCGAACGCCGACCAATCCGGTGCGATGTAGATGGCGCTGTACACGCCGCGAGCGGCACTGCGCATTGGCGCAGGCCCGCATCGCGCCATAATTCGGTTTCGTCATTGGCTGGTCGCCACGCCGTTTTCATAGGACGGCGCGGCGCAAGCGACTACCTAACGTTTCGATAGATGGCGTAAGTTCGTACAAATCCTCAACACAATTCCTTTTCCTACATGAAAACATTCAAAGACACAACTTTCGCGCAGTCTTAAGTAAAAACATAAAGGAATAACAGAAAGTTCCATTCACAATACCCGCTTGCATGAATGTTAGCATTAAAATTGTAAGAGTGACGCTCGGTGGCGATTCGTGACGTTCGACTTTCCTCCGTTTAGTCTGAGTTGTATTGTCTAGAATCGGAACTGTTATTGTAATGAAGTCGGTTAAAAAGTCAAATTTATTTGCGGAGTATTTTTTTACTAACCTTATCCCACACATATGTGTATAAGGAGCTGGCGCTACACTACTTTGTCAGCCATGTTGCAGAATAATCAATAAACAATAATAAATAAATACACCCAACAGTCAAATACATAGTCCTGACCGTACATTAAGATCAATTAAATCTTGTGTCATGGGTATCAGAAACTACGGGGGACTTTTAGGTCTCACAAACACCCAGACCCGAGACAAATGCTTGTGGGCCTCACAAATATTTGTCTCGGTGCGGGGATCGAACCCGCGGCCTCTTGTTTCATACCCTGCATCTATTCATCTGCGCCACGGAAGCTGGCATGATGATCAGAATGATTTGGTTTGTAATTTTACGACAGGCTTCGTTAACTATTTCGGGTGTAGGCACATTAATCCACAACCATGAACTGAAGCAGTTGGAAGATTTCAATCACCTTTTAAACTCTTGTGACTACTCTGCTATCTTTATTTACGGTAAAAATCCGATGCTTGTAAATACAATGTCAGAGGTTTGTAAATACAAGCAACAATCTATTTCCTACTTATATAGGTCGTAGGTTGAAATATGTTTGATATTCAGATCGACGCTATTCTTGTCGCCGATGCGTACATCAAACGGAAAATGAAAATATTCCCATAGAAAAAGTTCCATTGAGACATCAACGATATGTTTCAATATGGGGGCACGCAGTCGAATGATGTACCATTCGTACTTGAAACTGATTTCAAGCAACAATATACAAGGTGGTACTAGGAATATATCATATCTAAAGTGATAAAGTTTCGCTGATAACTGATAAAGCATAAATGAAATGTGTCAAAAAAATTATTCATAGAAACTACAGATTCTCCATAGAACCAATACTAGGTATGTAATTTAATAGTAGTAAAATAAGTCTAACCAGTGAACATGCAGAAAATATTTTTGGAAATAGTTTATTCACGCATCAAGCTCTTGAGTCTCTTGCTTGTAATATTGTACAGAATACATACATAATATGTACATTAATACAAATGTTATTTTTCTAAATTAATTGTGTTTTAACGCAATATGCTGAATTTCAATCATTTATGTATTAAAACGATCAATTTTATTGCATTACGCGGTTTATGAAAAAATATGGCAGTGATATTTTAAGGAGGCATTTCTTCCCACCTGGTACTGCCTATAAAGGTTATTTATTTCTGTTTCGAGCCTGGTAAATAATAAAATGGTTAACCGTATTTAATATAGTATGTATGGGAAGAAATATTACAAATTATTACAGATGGATTATTTAGTATCTATCTTCATTATTTTATTTCATTACTGACGAATGTCAATACTCTTAATTAGTTAAATTATGTTTTGTATTGTTATAACCAATCTGAATACTTAATAATTGGTTAAGTATGGGTCATACAAATATTTATCCAAGTCTGAATCGCGCAGAAAGCGGCCTATTTAATCGCTACGCATTTCGATCGCCACGTAATTGTGAGGAATTAGAACTAATTGTTTTGTTGATTAGCTAACACAAAAACACATTCAGCACGAACTTAACACACGTGGGTATAATAACTATTATAAGGTCAACAAGACACAATCGATTTCAATTAATTGATATTTATTTTGGTACTAGCTTCTGCCCGCTAACTTCGTCTGCGCGATTAACTTTGTTTAAAAAAATATACATGTATAGATTATTTGGTATTCTCATCCCGTCCCGTCCCGTCCCGTCCCGTTATATCCCGCCCGTCCTATCTCATTCTTACTCAAGGTATGTAATCCACGCCCATCGCATCCCTTTGAGTATAAAAAGTAACAAATATATCGGATTTCCGTCCTCATCCCACGGGAACACTTAATTTATCTGGATAAAATGTAGCCTAAGTGTTAATCCAGTGTTAATATGGGGAATATTAGTTTTTCTCATTTATCTTCCATATTACAAAGAAACACCCTGTATGTAAATAAGACATTTACCAGTTTTTAAGTTGGACTTGTACCTATATAACTGTGAAACCGCATCTCATTTCGTCTTGTAGTTTTTGCGTTATGCGCAAGTAAATAAAAAGAAACACCCTGTATGTAAATGAAATATATACCAGTTTTTAAGTTGGACCTGCACCATTGTAATTGTGGAAACTGCATCTCATTTGGTGCGGTAGTTTTTGAGTAATGTGCAAGCAAACAAAAAGAAACACCCTGTATGTCAATGCAACATATACCAGTTTTTAAGTTGAACCTGCAGCAATATAACTGTGAAAACCGCATCTCATTT
The DNA here is from genome assembly GCA_949752805.1 of Deilephila elpenor. Classification (NCBI taxonomy): domain Eukaryota; kingdom Metazoa; phylum Arthropoda; class Insecta; order Lepidoptera; family Sphingidae; genus Deilephila; species Deilephila elpenor. The sequence goes on along the minus strand of OX457096.1, from coordinate 7,137,255 downwards.
GGTGCAGTAGTTTTTGCGTGATGCGCAAGCAAACATACAGACTGACAGACAGACAGACAAAAATTCTAAAAAAAATTGTTTTGGATTCTGTTGCTGTTATAAAGACTCCCCGCGTTGAAATTTCTTAAATATCTTCCATGTACAGACATCGACCATTTACATTTTTATTATATGTATAGATAAGTGATGAAAGTTGCAGGAAGTCGCGGGATGCAAGCTGCTTCCAAAAATTTTCTATAGAAATCCTTGGAGATGGCCATTTCAACAGCAAATTTCCTGTAGCTAAAGAAGCATTAATAGTGTTTTTGCGATAGTATAAACTCAACATTATGTTTAAAAACAAAAGGATTGCATTCAATTCAAACCTCGTTACGGTAAATAAATCCGAAACAAAAGACACTCCACACTCATGATCCCCAAATCTACTGCACTCAGAGTAAACGTTTGCCATATCGAATGGTGGATTTGAAGACGCATCCAATAGCGTCTGTCATGTGTTTGAGTCAAAGGCGCCGCTCGAAGCGATGTATCTGCTCAAAAGCGCCGCCTAATGGCCAACAATTGGTATTGTCTGAGTGGGTTAAGATGTCACGATGTAGAGTGCTTAATACTTGCCTTTGTAAGGCCTATTCCTGACCTAGGATCACTTCACGGTTGCAGGTTTTAGGCGATACTGTTGCTGCCATGGTCATAAACGACAAAAATATTGTTAAAATTATTCGCTACTAAAAATATTGTTTTTGCCAAATAACGCAGTGGCTAAAGTCTTCGTATAACTACAGGAAGCTGCTAGTTTGACCCCCGCTCTGAAACATTTACACAACCTTTATATTCATAGTACCTACTGTGAAATCTCTTTTCGGGAAATGCATACGTATAAAATTAATTCTCAAGTGAAAGAGTTGAAAATTTGCACCAATTACTAAATAGTTTCATAAACTACGTCAAAGCCCTGAAAATGTAGATCTCAGACTTTCCACTAGCCTTTTCTTACCAATAGGCTAATCCGCATTATATAGAAAACAAGCCCATTCGTATATAGTATAATTTACTTTGGAAATACAGATTTACTAAAAGTATATTATAAGCCATAACATTAAACTCGGACATTTTTTATGATTTTAATTATGAAAAGTCATAAATGGATAATTAACTTATAATAAAATATTAATATAATCCATAAAACTGTAAACACGAATCATTGCGTATTAGATACCAACATAGTTTTAAGCGGACTAGATATCGATTCCCGGCTGCATTTCCTCTCGTTCCCACTCTCTTACTGTTTGTAGAACAATAAAGTTAGACGAACCGCTGTGAAAGGAAGTTCGTCTTATAAAACTAAACTGTTTAATTCACCCGCACCGCTTAAATAGAAATAACTTAATTGAATGTTTCCATCCCCGTACCTAAGAACTTTTCCACTCACTTATCTGAATTGATCCCTTCAAATAGCAATCCAATTTCACTACACAATTAATGAAAATATTTCGCATTCCTGTTGCAAATTCAAGCGTAAATTCCATACTCAAAAGGTAAAATATAACTTTAATGTAAATAGTAATACTGGTAAGTGTTGCTTGCGGGATTACGAGACGAAGCTCGCAATTCTATGGCTCATATTCTGAATGAAGCAACGTCAGTAGAATTTGACACTAATGTTGATAGTAGCATGTAACCATTTATGTGAACGTAGCGCGTAGCTCGTAGCCGCACTCGTAGCCGGCAGTCAGTGAGCGCGGTTGGAAAGAGTCGGCCGCCGACGCCGCGCCGGCACTCGCGCCCCAATGTCTTCCTCTTAACTTCTCACTGTCGATATCTGTACGATTAATGATTCTTTTAACGTGATCATTGATAACGCTTTTCTCAATCGCTTACCCAGTGACTTTCTGCTGAAGGCAAGTATTTAATCTTTCTTTTCACTTCAAAATATTTTGTTTTTTTTTGTTGGTCATTAAAACGATTTTTAATTAGGTTTTCGTACACACATGTAGATGTAGAGATAAATGCAAGCCCTCGTGGAATAGGCGCGAGGTCAACACGCCGCCACCGCGTGAGTCCCGTCTGAACGGAAGGAAACACTAAATTAACTACACGAAAAATACATAGCACCTGAGTCCTGTTAAAAGTCCCTTATCCTGGTAGCACAATTAGAAAAATTGGGTCAGGTAGAGTTACACCGCTGCACAATAAGAATAGGAACAATATATCTTTTTTGTCTAAGTTAACGGTCCCGTGCGTCTCATATATTCTGTCGCGAGTCCGGAGTGGCTCTCGATTAAAAAATATTAAATGCCATCGTACCGTGTACGCCACTTTTTTCGCTTTGTGTAAATTTTTTTTAACTAAAACGGCCTGTAAAGCTATAGCGATGCGCCAACTATTTTTCATTCTCCATTCATTTATAGAGAATAGCCGTCTCTTGTTGACCCAATATATTTCCTTTCATTCCTTTTTTTACAACTCGATGAAATGTACTCCGAGCCCATCTATACATGGCGTAAACAATTGTAATTTGCCACATACATGCGATTTCAAAAATAAATTAAAATTGAGTGTAGTTGTAAAATTTAAAAAGGACGTGGATATCAGCTGAATTTGAAGGTAACAAATTCTCTGGTGTTATCGATTCGTGATGTTTCAATTTTTCCACTTTAAATTTTACATGTTTCACAATAAATTTTAGTTCTAAATAGAACAACCTAGTCTCTTCACCGAACACACCCACAATTGTAAAATAGAAATTAATTTTCATTTCTGCGGTAGTTGTGCGATCGCTGAAATAGAAAATTTATTGCCACTTTTCCGCGGTTTGTATGGACAAAAACATCTCTAGCTATGAAATGGCTGTAATTACGCTGGAAATCACTTCTAACAGTGATTACCCATTCTGTTCCTTTTTCACCGGAAGAATTTTACGGTCCACTTCCATACGTAGATAGTGCGGCTCTGTGGATCAAGCTTCAACCTTATCAGGTCATCTCTTGGAGTTATATTTAGAGATATCAGATTCGATTATTTAGCGTGTTTTAAAGAAACTATATCAGCACCAAATGTACGTCATATTTATACGGGAATTTTCTGTGGTTTCGTGCAAGTAAGATGTTACTTTATGTCTCTTTTTTAGGTTTAGTTTTATAGGACTTTCTGCTATTTCCTTTTTCACCGGAAGAATTTAATGGATAGCTTCTATACCCATATACTGTGAATCACGCAGCACCTTTCGACCTTTAAGAGGTCATCTCTCTGAGATTTATTGTGAGATAATTTAGACTACACTATGTGTTGTTTGGAAACGAATATCGACAAAAAATATATTAATAAAAGTAAGGGAACTCATAATTATTCCGAAATTGTGTTTGCGATTTGTACAAGTAACCATTTCTATGTAAGAATATTAGTGTTGTATTTTTATCTGATTTTCTGCCTGTCTATTTCTCTTTCATTGGAAGATTTTTTTCCCACTTTCATTTCTAGATACTTTGGCTCTGTGGAAACAACTACTCGCTTCGACCTTTATCAGGTCATCTCTTGAAGTGAGATCGTAAGATATGTCAGACGATGTAGGTTGTTTGAAAACACAGCAAAAAAGTTAATAATTAAAGTACGAATACGCCACATTAATAAGTAAACTGCATTTTCATTTTTTAACATTGAAAAATAGTTTTCTGTTTTTTATTTTTACGAGCTTTCCAGGGCTATAATAATCTGTAAATTTTCAAGAATGATGAGTTTCTGTGCTATAATTATGAAAACCTTTGCAGCGATATAAGTAAATACAATACAACTTATCTATTAGTTCACCAAAAGCTATAATTATGGTAAATAAATAATCACAATACTCCTAAACTGAACCATTTAAATACATAAAATAATATTGTATTTTAATTATACAGCCATTATTAAGCTAACTACCGAGACTAGGTACATAGTCTGAAATCTCCTTTACTTTAGTGGAAACAAACGACATCGCGTGTTTGTATAGGATTAGCTGAAGATGATATTCTATCCATACATATAGTGTATGAGTGGGCAGCTGTGAACACATCTCGATCAGAATCTGAAATGGACATGTGCAACCCACTGCCTGTCAATAATCTAAACTGGCATCTTCCGATCTGATTACGGGACATTTTAAAGCTAAAACAAGCACTATATTATTTTAAAAAGACGCTACTTGTGCAATGGTAAATTTTTTCTCAGTCTTGTAATATTTTTTAGCCGCAATTAAGGATTACGACATCTATTGCCACCTTAAGGGTAGATCGAGCTCCTAACTTTAAATCACATCACTGCTAAATACAACTGTACAAAATTCGTTAAATTGGATCCACATTTAGCTTTTTAAACAATGCGTTTAATTACTTCTGATTGCTTCATATTAAATAGTTTAAAAATAGTTCTCATACTAACTATGAACCCACTTCAATACAACCTAGTGACGCAGCGGTTTTGTTGCCAACCAAAAGGCCAATATGACTAACATTAATTATGACTAATTACATTACGCGCGTGTATTTCGTTTGATATGTATAATTATTTCTACTCATAATTTAAATGCTAATAGCGTTGGCTGAAATCAACAGAATTCTTGGAAGGCAATTAGTTAACATTTAAAATTTTCTATTAAAAAAAATTCAAGTAAAAATGTTAAAAGGAAAATGTTTATTTAATGAATTAGTTATTTTAATGAGGCAAATGAGATTGACAATCGATATTATTTAGCAGATAACCTTACTAAATATTGACAAGTATTTCCAGCTGAAACTTAGACTCCTCGCCAGATAAGTGTGCGCGTAACGGAGGGCGCTTCTAATGTTGCCAGCTATATGAAAATAATAAACTTCACAAAAATGGGAATTGTGTTACCATTGTGGTACCATTGGAGTACGTAACTCTTTTATCACGCAGACAGCAACCTGTTATATACTTATAATGCTTGTGATTATTTTGTCTTAATGTAGGATTGTTAAAATATGCTCCAATTGTAAGGTATTTACCCAGTTTTAATTAAATTTCAATCACTTTAAATTAGTACTTAAGTGGAATTGTATAAGCTGTCAATTGAACAATGTTATTTTTCCAACAACAGTGAATTGAAGATTGACAAATTAGTCTTTAATGGTAAATATTTGGGTAAATTCATTAAGTGGGCAATATTCTATGACGTCAACGTTAGTTCCGTGTTTTTTCCGCGCGCAGACTTACGGGGCGAGCAGTCTAGTGACGAAACTTCATTATTTCCGTGGCGGTAGATAAAATAGCTAAATCGCTTAATATTAAAAACAAATAGGTTACCAACAAATTCTAAATATGATGTAACATGAAACTGCGAAAAAGCTTTATTCTGAAAACCATCTTACAACATCAACTACAAGCAACCCTAAGATTATATCCAATACATTTAATACTAACGTTTCTCCACAACACAATTCAATAGCAATTTTAAAACGTTTAAAACAACCATAAATTGAACACAGATGACTCGATATTCCGACAAGGTTCCGTAATATATCATGTTACTTATTATACGTAGTAGCTTGCCCTGACTGTTCGAGCGGTAATGCGTGAATAGAATTCAATGTCGATAACAAAATACCCAACCACGTACTTGATATCTCATACTAACCTCGTGATTGAATCTTTACGCTCTGTAAAAATCGAATAGATGCTCCATCAGCGTCAACATCGAAACGTGAAATTGATAAAAATGTTTAAAAAGCGCCAGGGACGTGTTAATTTGACAATACAAATCTGATTTACATAAATTCCATTTTATGCCGTGACAATGCATTAATTTGAATCTGTTGACGATTTAAGAATTCGTATTTTAGTGGAATATAATTTATGTTGGGATCGTAAGGGATGTAAAGGGATTTGAAGTTATTATGGTAGCCTGAGGACGAGAGGGATTTGCGCGATGTCTATATAAAAACTGACGGATGACGCAGCACTGGCGGAATGCGAAATTAATATATTATGTAAGTCTAGGCCGTTTTGTTGGTATTGTGTAAGCTGCATTTATTGTCACTTATTTGTAGTCTGAATTATTTTACAAAAGCAAAGAGTTGATTCCATAAAGTCTTGTCATAAATGCAAGAAATTTATCCATACTTGACAAATAAAATCCTACAATAAATTTGAGTTTTAATTTTCCAGGAGCATCTATTTATTATATTCGATATTTGAATCACTACAGTAATAAAATAACTTTTCAGTTTCATAATTTTATATAGATACTATTAATATTATAATGGTATTTAATAGCTCGAAAATGTATTGTCTCGTACACACATACACATTATACGGTCTGTACGCAATAACTAGACGCATCCTTACTTCTCCCCTGTGAAATTGTAGATCCATCATTTATTTCAAAGTTTCAACAGCTATGATCTTCCAGCAGCTATTCACAGTCCTAGTTAATTAATACCTGATATGTCTTATGTCTTTATTCTTTAGTCTGAGATATTTACACTTATCCCGAGTTTTTCTTGTTTTATCCGTTGGCTAAAATATATTAACTGCTTATTTTGAATTTTGTAAAATTTAGTCTTTGAGACGCATTCAGTATAAACAAAATGCAATGCTGTTATTGTATTTTTGCCCCATTTTATCATGCTTGTGACCTCTGCAATATGACAATGGAAATATACATATGTGACAATATGTTGACAAGAATACAGAATTTCACGGCAGTCTTCCGGATTAGGAGGGGGGTTTTGGTCCGCCAAAACCCCCCTCCTAATTACTAATAACTACTAAAGAAACCTCACTATGAGGCAAGTAACTTAATTCTAAATATATTTACCTCCATATACCATCGTTAAACATACTGCTAAGAGAATAAAGGCAACAAAACGTTTAGCCAGTCTCGTAATAAATATAAACGAACCGCATCGAGTTGATGTTCACGGGGAATGATAAATAGTGTGGACTCGGCGTGAGGCTTAACGGTGCGCGGCGAGCCTTGGACGACAAACACTAGTGTAGTTGAATCATCGCCGTCTTACATACAAGCTACTAATGATACGAAGCGACAGCCTCCGTGGCGCAGTTGGTTAGATGCCGGCTGTGAAACGAGAGGTTCGTTCGCTGCACCGAAAAAAATGTTTACGTGGTCCACGAGTATTTGTTTCGGGTCTGGGTGTTTGTGAGACTGAAAAGTCTCTCACAGTTTCTGATACCCACGACACAAGACTTGGTCTTGTGGAGTCAGGTCTGTGACTATTGGGTGTATTTCTTTATATAATTAGGACCATTTAAGAGTGCCAAGGGTAGTAGGTACGCGTGGGACTTTATAATTATCATAAGCTACTTTGTTTCTGTAAAGAATATTTCTTCAAGACTTATGCAAAGAAATAAAGGAGCATAAAACCAAGAGCAGGACAATTTTAGTACACTTTGGAAAGTATTCTTATAACTAAATGAATTGAAATTCTACAATTTATTTTGAGTCTCCAAGCCACATTCATAGTATGTTTAGATATTTCTTTAGTCATGTAAATGTTAAATTTTTGCCTCGATGGTGCAGTTGTACTACGGTACAAATACAACGTTGAGGTCTCGGGTTTAAATTTCGGGGCGGGCAAAGTGATTGGAATTTGTGCCCGATATGGCGATAGGCTCGCACATTATTACATCGTGGAACTGAACATATAAAGCGAAATGTGGATGTTCTAGTAGCACCTCTGCTTATCCCTTCTGGGGAAAAGGGTTAATGTTTATGTTTGTGTGTAAGCACAAATTATATGAGTGTTCTTTAATTTGCAAGCACGATGAGAAACTATACATCTTATGAAGATAGACTGTATCTTTATAACTCCCAATACCATGACGCACATAGCAAAACAGTGACATTGGACCGTCAACGTCATTGTTACTATATTCGTTTTAATTTCAAGTCTGAGCATCCGCAGTCCGGCAAGTTATGAACTTATCTCATGCCGGATTGACATAAATCTCTAACGACCCCGCTTTCCACGACCTCTCACGAAGTATTGGAAAACTGGAGAACAAATTGAGATATTGTTGTTTATGTTGCTCAACTTTTAAAAGCCCAAATTGAAATGTTATTTTTACTATTTAACTTTGTCTGATAATTGGGCTCTTCCCGGTAGACCGTGAACGTTGAGTGACCTCAATTTGTAGTAAACGTAATAACAACAAAGTTAGGAAACGGTTCACAGAATTTCACAGAAGTTCACAGATCTCATTAGATCAGACACAGGGGATAAATCTAATCTCCTCTAATCATATCTATCATTATAAAATTCAGCTCACGTGTGTATATTATCGACTGAATAAATTGGGGATTGGCAGAGATGTACTTAGTGTTTCACATAGTTTGCGGAACTTTTTTGATTTCTAACACATGATAGAACTTATTGCCTATACTTTAAACTAATGATACTTAAGTAATCTATAAATAAATACACCCAACAGGCTCATACATAGTCCTGACCCCACATTAAGATCGAGTCATGTTTCGTGGGTATCAGAAACTACGAGACTTTTCGGTCCCCCAAACACACGGACCCGAAACAAATACCTGTGGATCACACAAATATTTCTTTCGGTGCCAGGGATCGAACCCGCAGTCTCTCGTTTCACAGCCAGCGTTTAACCAACTGCGCCACGGAGATGTCAAAAAAATGTCATTCAAATGCTGTCAAATGTCTGTTAATGCTTGACTAATCCGCCTTAGAGATGTGTGACTTAGGACTTAGCTCGCTCACAGAGCCTTAGTCTAGACACGGGATTGGTCTAAGTTATAGGTCACGTCAAGTGCAACATATCCTTAACTATAGCATCCCGGATGCAGTAACTTACACAATAAATTCACAATAAAATTTAAATTTAAATTTAATCATTTATTAAATTATGGCCAATTTATTTAAATATGAAATCAACCTTCTGTTGTATTTAAATGTGTACTACCTATTATATTGCAATATTGTTAAATTTTACAATCCTAAATCAGCAATTAATTACTAAAATAAATAATTTAATCATACATTTGCAATTATTTGTATATATTTTTGTAACAGTTATAATGTATGCGTATGGATTATCGCATGGTTAGTGTGTGTACATAATGTTTTGCAATAGTCTGTTGATCGTGACCTTCATAGCATAATGGACATTGATTGTACCCCTGACAGTCGCGTTAATATCATATAATTGTGCGATCATATCTATTGTAGTTAAACTGTGTGAATTTTTAATCGATGTCGTAAACCGCGTGCCGCATCACCTAGGTGGGGTTTTATACAATTAAATGGAATTTTAAACAATTCTTCTTCAATTATATTTCGACTTGTATTATTTTTAGATTCTTAAAGATCCTTTTTACAGTCGAATAATACAGCTCTATAATAATATTAATTTTTATTGTAAAAAATGATTCTATGGTCGAGTTAGCAACAACGTAGGGACCTATGTTTTAAAGCAATGTTAGTAGATCGCGTAGTTAGTAGTTACTATTCTGTCCATCCAGTTCTTTTGAATAGGGCAGTCATAGTGTGTAGCATCCCTTCCAAAATACTATAAAGAAAAAATCCATCAAAAAATGATAGTGATATAAAAATATTTTTTTTTATTGTTTCTTTATTATTTTTGTTTTTAACTGTGTACAATAAAGATTTAAATAAATAAATAAATAAATAATTATAAAATATTATGTACCTATTACAAATCAAAACCATACAGCAACATAGTAAAATTAATAATGATACATAAGCACGTCTTTCTCCTGGAAGAGGTTGGTTATTATAATAGTAGGAGTGATATAAGCAATTGTTTTGTCATACATGTAATAAGTGCCGGGCTAATAATGGCCATGCGAGGACCAATCTAAGTCTAATATGAAGGTATTCGAGCTGAAGAAATGACAGAAAGTGGTTCGTGCGGTCTCGAATTTAAAGCCAGGACCTTAGTGCTTACGGTCTTTATACATACTTGCTACCATAACACCATTGCGGCAATACTCTAGTATAGTGAAATTATGTTTTGTAAGGATTCCCTTATATACCTAAGCCATTTTGTATTCGAATTGGCGTTTTATTATTCCTAAAGAAGCGGATCGAGCGCAGATAAGATCGGTATATATGCATAGGCTCCCACCTTATTAGGTTTACTGCCGTGTTCTATTATGGAAGCATAATGGAACGCGGGGTTAGGAATATAAGAAGTGATGCAAGCCCGCAAAAATTCAAATATGTAATTTTCAGTGGGTAATTTTACTCGGTAGAATGAAAATAATAACCCGTCAAAATGAGCCATATAAGTGTTTCACGTTTCAAGTTCACCTAACATCCTGATAAAGTCACTGGTCTCTCATATGTGAGAGGCCGCCTGGGCAAAATTATATTTAATTTTTCTATTGATTATTATCAGGCCGGAGTCGGTGGATTGCTCCTAGCCCCTTATCACATCGTGGGACGGAACATGCAAGTCGAAATATTATGGGTGTCCTAGTAGCAGCTCTCCCTATCCCTTCTGGTAAAAAGGCGTGAGTTTATGTATATATGTATGAATAACAGACGTATATATTTACAAGAAATAAAACGAATAAAATCGCCATAGAAATTCTAGCCATAGCTATTCTGTTTTTAAAAACATTGGTTCCTAATTGATAGAATATTAGATACATAACATACATACATAAACTCACGCCTTTATCCCAGAAGGGGTAGGCACAGGCGCCACCAGGACACCCACATTTCGAATTGTATGTTCCGTCCCACGATGTGATAGGGGGCGAGCCTATCGCCATATCGGGCACAAATTCCTGACTCCGGGCTGATAATGAATAGAAAAATCCAATACTGATATTGATAGAATATTAATAGCTAACATTCTCTTCCGAACACTTTCATCTCATTCTTTTTAAATTCACGCTTCAGGGATCACGAACACTTTGAAGTATTAACTTTTTTGTAAATACCTCGCAGTTGATAGCACTACTATTACTGTGAGGAGCAGGTTAAATCGCAAGTTCGAAAATTATTTTTCAGTTCTGATTAAATGATTGGATAATAAAATAGAATAAGTCATGATAAGCTAATTTTGCAATGACCCAACGCTAAAGTGGTATCAATATAAACTTAAAAATAACGAATAACCTATTCAAATTGGATCGGTAGTTTTTGAAAAAGTCACCTACATAATATGTACCGATCGAGTATTGAATCTGCTTTTTTTAAATCAATTAAAAAACTATCTTGTCAACCGATTATGGTGCTAAATGTATAACTATACGGAGCAGAGCCTAACTGAGATTAAAAATAATATATAAATAAGTATATATAACAATGTCGCATAGAGTGTAGTATTGGCGTGCTAAGCCACAGTTACTATCGATACACAAGTCGGTTTATGCGCAGCAAAATTTCATGTGTCTGCAATGTGTGAAGCGGCCCGTATAATCTCAGTTTACTTTGTCAGCACCTAAATGATACTATGTTTCGTGTTATTTATAGACACTGTAAAGAGGAAGAAAAATGGTCATACAGATGCATACAAAGTACGTCTGAAGTAAAACGGAGTTGATTATTCTTGATGAGACATCATACTTGTCTTCGTAATTGTTTGGATACACTGGCGAAGAAACCAACTTCCACTAGATGGTAACACAAAATATTGTTGGACATATGCCTTTAATTGTTTCCACCTTCGTCTCTTTTTTCATTTATTATAAACGCCGTTTTAAACTAAGACAAATTGCTGGAAATTATGTTTCGTTCTAACCTCAAAAAGTGCATATTTTATTATTGAAGCATATTTAGATACTAAAAACAGTCGATACTAAGTAAATTATAATTCAAACACTCTTACTTTAACCAGTAAGTAGCCAAAACGATATAACTTCTTCTAAAATTGCTGATTTTCGGACAAACTTAGGTGCTAAATCCATAAAATTAACATATTTTTGCACTGCCAACAAAGTTTTCTTATTAAATTAATATGAACATGCAAATTCCTCATGCTCAGTATTTAAGTAGAGAATAATTTAGTAAAAATGTTTTCTAAACCGTATTCGAAGCGAGAGCAGTGATAATCTAAGCTATTAACATTGCATATTGCATTAGCCGTGTGAACAAAATCTAATGTGGTATTGATTTTGCGCGCAGCGGCGATAAACAGCCAGAATCCATTATTAGCAGGACGGAGCTTATTTCCAATTGATAACAGATTCAGAATATGCCTAACGTGACATTTGGATGGGCATTATCCCGTGCTATAGCTATTTGTACACGCGATAAGGCCGCGTTATAGGACACCGTTTCGTCACACCCGGACGATAACACTGCTTCGCTAGTATCTATTACGTGGATAAGGAAAATGTCACTAAAGCCTCCTACAAGCGTGACGTATTTGAGCAATTACGGCAACTTATCATTTTGGCGGCAGAAACATCAAACCCCAAAGTGGAAATGAGGTCTATTGTCAATTATTTATATGCAGTATCAATTTACTTAGCCAAATGTCGGGATTAAAGCTATCAGGGAGATGTATAGGCGATGAGAAATATAAAGTAGGATCTGAATTCCGGATTTGGCATTGGCAGGATAAATTCTCAGTAAATGCTCATTTGATTACGGGAAGGGGCGGGCGGTAACGGGCACGAGAATCATTTAGAAACAGTGATATTTAGAGATTGTTGTGGAAATAAAGTGCGGTAAATATTAGATGCAGCGTAACTTTGTTGATAACACGTGAGGCTTCGGCCTTCGGATTCGAATAACGTTGGTCCGAAATTGCCGTAAGGAAGAACATTATGGGACGGAAAGCTGGGTAGCTTACATTTCAGAGATATCGAGGCCGATTATCGACGATGGGAATGTTTTTAAGAAATCAAGATTTTTCTAGTCACATAAAATCTTGAACTGGACATTAAAAATGTATTTTCGAACTAAATTAAACATTTAATTTTATACTATATTAAACTTAAAAATAAAAATATCTTACTAACCAAATATTGTATACGTTGCCAATGACCAATAAACTTCAGTGTTTGTTGTTGTTAGCTGCGAATAACAAAAAAATAACAATTTCACTTCTAATTAGCCTGGGACTATTTAAAATTCATAAAATATAATTAAGAAACACCTAATAAAGAAGACCATAAATCAAATAAAATTGCTTAACGCCTGTTATGTATCATTAATCATTAAACTATATAATAATAACACTATAAATATTATTTTATTCAAATATTCGTTCGAGTGTTACGCGGCTCAAATTTTCTAAAAGTAATTTAGTATTCAGCGTAGACGTTTAAGTATTAAAACAACTAACAAACCTTTTCTCGAGTGATCAATTTAAAATGTTACCTAATTCAGTATATAAAGAGAAGCACTTTCAGTTATAGTAACATCGGAATTTAATTATACGACACTTTAAAATTACGACCGGCCTCACGTGCTTCTCGTTGGAGAAACATTTATGGGCCAAAATTAAAAGCAAAATGTTATCGCTGTAATTTTTCACTTACTTATGAATAGAGCATTTTGTGTGAAAAATATCACGTTAGCTCGTTTAAATTTTTTGTTTCTTAACATTAAGTGTGAGCAGAATGTACGCACATACAATAATTCCATGAATAAATACTTACTGGTATCAATTGCGGTCACCTGGGCCAATTGTTACGAGAGTAAATTCGTACATATGATTTTTAACAAACCATTTCATTCTCTTAGTCTACGAGAAACTATGTATATTGTCGCAACCATGCAGTTTCAAAGTCGTAGTTAATTTATAGTATATGTATAGTTAATTTATATAAGTTTATAATTTCTTTTTTATCATACAACGGAATTCACGATTTTAAAACGAAATACCTAAATAGATTTTTTTGTAGCTTTTCGAACGCGTCAGATATTAAGAGTGAATGTAAAATGAAACCTAAAATGCTCTCATTCAAAGAACTGACGTTTTGGAACTAACGCAATGTCTTGGCAAATGTTTGAAAATGCAAAAAATCGCCATCTTGAAATACTCTAGCGCGTCAGATTTTATACACATATAGAAGGTTCAGCTTGATGTCCCAGTCATAATATCCTAAAACCTGACGATTAACTATTTTGAGGAATATTAATAATCTGACTATTACAATTGAAAAAATGGCGTCGAAAAGCGAAAACTTAACTTAAACTAAAGAAAATTTATTGTAATTTATGTTTTATCAATGTATTTCATATATTCAATAATTTCGGCGTACGAGCGCCGCAAAGTGTTACATAATACGCGTTTAATAATTATTAACGGCAAGACCCACCCATATCTAAACTGATGCTTGTTTTCCATATTCGCCAACACGATGAAAACAATACCTGTGAAAGGGAAAAATAAGTGTGGAGTGGTTAATGCGTGATCTACTCTAGCTGCACTATCTACTTTCCAAAGATGTATTTTATTATTTCAGCTTGTGGAAATCGTTAGATTGCGGCGTATTCGTAATTCTTGTATGATGTACTTTAAAATAAAAGTAGAAAATCGCGCTTGGGTATGTCAACGTGATGTCTTTTTTTGAAACTTTGTACACCTCTCACTCGCTTACGTTGCACTCAAATCGTCAGATTTTCGAAATTTACACTTTTTAGCCAGTAATTTATCTACCTTATCTTAATCTGCCACGCTTCTGTATTTCCGACGATCTTTTATTTTTTATTAATTTGACGGGCTGTCCTGGACGCACGTCCCTATATAAAGAGCCCATACATGGTGGAGGTACTCAATAGGTTGCGAGGATCCTGCCCTGTATTCATCTGAGTAAATCCGAGAAAACTCATTGGGCTCCAACTGTGGTAGCAGAAATTAACGATTCAAAAGATCTTGTAAAAGACTGCTTGAATAAAGAATATTTTGATTTTGATTTTGAACTATAAAAGTACTCTTCTCGCAAAACTACTGACAGTTTAAACAATTCCATACATAAAGACCTTTATCACACCCAAATAGCAGAGTGCAGTTAATTCTTATCCAATCATAATAAATCTTAGCTTCACGCACAATGAATTGCTGCGGCTGTTCAAAATTCTCGTCGCAATGCTCGCGGTTTTAATCAAAGCTAAAGTTTGTTAGACGCGTTAATCTACTAATGTCGGGATAAGAAACTTCTTGCTCCGAGTTGTTACACACAGTGTTCAATGGATCTATTGTGAATACGAATTTCGGCGAAACAATTACGGGAATATTTACTTGGCAAATTTATTTTTTGTATGTGAATTACAGATTTGTGTAGATATAAATTTGCTTGGTTTGTTCTTCAATTATGACAAAAGGCGAGTAGACCTACAATATTTTATATCTTTAGATATATATTTTCGTCTTACTCTACATATTGCTCTTCTGTACTCCGTTATATTAAAACCAACTACTTTGTACAATCTCTGATGCGGAGGTTGACTGGTAGAGAATGCCTAAGACATGAAGTCCGTCTATATACAACACTTTTAAAAAAATTAAAATAAATAAACATATCCTTTGCCTTTATCTACCGCTATTTACGAGTATATTCAGGCTACTAAACAAAAAAAGCAAGGCCTTTTTTTAAACAAACATAGCAATAATGACGGAGCGCAGTTTTACACCCCTTAAAAATCAAATGTACTACGGATATATAAGTCGAATAAACGCAATTTTACGAGCGTCTATAAAGCATTCGCCATTTAGCTGAAATTTATCTATAAAAGCAGTTTTATATGAAAAGCCGGTGTATGAGTGATGGTGCTTCGTCTCGTTAACTGAGAACTGGCGGAAAATTAAAGCCCGAATCGCGTTGCGTTGCGCAGGGCGACGCCGTCATTACCCATTAACCTCATAATAGGTTAAATATGCTAAGGAGCTCACATTCACGAATAATAGTGGCAATGAGGGCTTCTCAAACTTTCTTGTTATTATACGAGATTCTTCGCTAACTAGTTCTTCACTTATTAGTGCTGTAATCTTGTGCGTCATTCGATTGTAGCGATACGGACATAGTTCAGTTGTTTTCGAAAAACTTCGTAAATGTTTTCGTGTTTTGAATCGCCCATTGTACATAGGTACTCGGTATCTTATAGTTTATATGACTTTTTATGTAATTACCGGATTAATCGCTTGCAATTATAGTTTTTATTAAAAAAACATGGCCGGTTTCCAGCAGGTTTGCATGATTGTATTAATCGGTGCAACAGGTTTAAGTATTTCACCTAGAATGTCGAGGACTGTTCATTTTTTTTTTCAAGTTTAACGAAGTTTTTTTTCAAATAAATATAAAATACTGGTGTAAATTTTAATGATGATGTGTCTCCAAAAACAAAACTATCATATGACAGTGACCTTCAATGGTAATAGAAGTACGAAACTAAAAATAAAACCAAAGAAACATCTTCAAAGCGTTTTCATTAAACATTTATTTTTCATAAAAATAGAGATATAAGCATTGTGTCTGTCTTAATTTGTTAGGCTTCCGTGGCCATAACATGTACTTGACAACCGATCACAACCGCTTGTCTTGCTACTCTAAATTAAAACTCAGACACAAATAGACATATTTTCTTATATTGTATGATTTTTTTTAAATAATATTATCAGGATCATAACTATGAGTTGTTCCTTGCTAATTACTATGTCATCCTTTAAAGAAGTGTTGATAGAGTTATTTCTATCATTTGGATGGAAAAATCGACGAACTGATGATGACACTGCCTTCTTCATCGAGAATACAGGCGGCAGCTTAACCACGTACCTATTACGCGTAGCGTTTCATTTAATCGATAAACTTGATACACTATGGTCACACAAACTATGCATGAGCAACAAATATTTGTTGATCACACAATTATTTGTCCCGATATAGGAATGAAATCTTTCATTTCATCGTCATTTGTCACCTCTTTATATTTTACGTCGTGTATCTTTCGTTGGAGATCCTCAAATCAATAAAATAGCAAGATTCTGGCAACTACGCCATAGACACATATTTACTTTATAATTAAGCAAATAGTATACATCAAATTTGAAAATGAAAATTATTAACAGTACATATGCCTAGTAAAATTATTAACAGTAAAAATTACTTCAATTATTAAAACATTTGCACAACAATTTGGCCCAGGCACGGAATATTTTTCAGCTCATTTGTAACAATTCAACCACTAAAGCGGCTAATTAGCGTTTATAACCATAAAAATGTAAAAACCTACAAATGAAATTCAGCTGGCCGTCGAGCCAGATTTAAATGTTTCATATTTAAACAAGTTGGCCAACTACTCTCACATTTGAGTTCCGAAAAGGTGTTTTTTCTTGTTCTGCTGTAGTAGGAATAGTTCGCGAAGAGCCGGGGCGTAGGGCGTCGCAGCAATAGTGTGATGTAAAGAGCCGTCATGTATTTGCACGTATTTAATTCACGACTGTCCAGGCCGGGCGAGGTTAACGAGCCGAGGGCGCGCTCCGTACTACACTGCCGCTGGCAGTTCAACACTTTCGTGTATTTTTCGAAAAAAACGTTTGCCGAGCATTAAATAGGCCCTGAAGCTTTAATATCAGACGGAAAACCTCAAACGTCTGGACTTCAAGTGGCATTTTAAGTTATAATATTTAATGGGATATTTGAGTTTCTTTTAATACTGAAATATTCATTCAAATAATAGTACTTTATATATTTTAACTAACATTATCAGAATTTGTTTTTTTTTCACCGGCTACACTCGTCCATATACCTACAGCTTTACGTATCCGAAGTGCATTCTACAGTTCTTGGGTGAAACAAAAGAACTTCGCTGAAGTTTATATGACAACAAACAATTGGATACAGACCGACTGATCCTGGAAGCTAGTAACGTAATTTTACTTGGTGAAAATGTGCTGCCCAACCAGTACCCAACCACAAAATACACACAGAATTTATAGAACACAACTTGGCTTTAGCTATTGTATGTTTACATTTTTATTATACGTAATAATATTATTTGCTTTTAGAATGAAAGCATGAGAAACTAATAGGAGATTTCGGCATGGAAAATGATGAACACCCAAAACATTAAGCAAATACTGGGTTTTGTTAGTATTTTGAAAGCAAAAGATGAAAAGAACATTATTGTAAGTTGTTTTGGTTATATCATTGTCTAAACAAAAAAATAAACAAATAAATAAATACACCCAACAGTCACATACATAGTCCTGACCCCACACTAAGATCGAGACTAGTGTCGAAGGTACAAGGAACTACGAGAGACTTTTCGATGTCACAAACACCCAGACACCAACAAATACTTGTGGTTCACGCAATCATTTGTCTCGGTGCGGGGGTCGAAACCGCAGCCTCTCGTTTCACAGCCGGCGACTAACCAACTATGCCACGGAGCCTGTCAATTTCCTTAAAACGTGTGCCCCATTCGGTCCTGGCTTATAGGAGTTACAGATGCGGGTGTGAGGTGGGACAGTCAGATACTATTTTATCTGTAAATATCGTAATACGTAAACATACAGCCCATAAATAATGTAAAGAAGACTCGTCGACTGTTCGCTGGTGGGACGAAATGTTATGCCATTCATCAAATTCCGTGTATCATGGGTTACGAGATTTATGTAGATACATGGGCGATGCGTAATTTACATATGTATAACTTGAGCATAATGCTACTCCCATTTTGGTGCGAGCGTAACACCGTTATTGGGTATCCAATAATGCAAATCTAATTCACGAATCAGAATTGAGCGGTATCAAACTTCAGTTACACCAGCTGTAGTTTTAATTCTATTTGGGTTGGTAATCGGAGTCGTGTTTGCGCGAATTCTGTCTTTATCTGAATTATTAAATTAAAATGTAATAGTTCTTTTAATGATAACTGTATTTCAATATAGAGTATGTAGTGGGTATGGTTAATTTGACATCCAAATTATTAACTAGACAAAGTATTTAGGTTTAACGGTGGAAAATCCGTCATACTGGCTATTGCAATGGTCGCAATTAGGGTTCAACGTGTATATATTCGGTCTGAAACAGACGGGCTTAATTGTGTCGCCTAGCGAGAGATCAGTCTTTTGTCAACATATTTTTTTTTATTACATTGAATGGCGAGACGAGCATGCCAATCACCTGATGGTAAGCGATATGACCGCTCATGGACAATAGTAAAACCAAACAACAGCATCAATTACAAAGCAATGCTTGGGATTTCATTACGCGCGTCATCCTGAGACATAATATGTTAAGCCTCATTATGTCCAGTAGTTACTCTGGCTACAATGTCCTTCAAACCGGAACACGACAATGCATTTGCACTGCTGTTTAGCAGGAAAAATAGACATTGTGGTGGTTTCTACCCAGGCGGCCTCTCACATATTATCTTATGAAAAACTTACACTAATACAAGTTCACGCCTTCATCCTGAAGAGAAGGCAAAAGTGGAAAGTTGTCATTCATAATTTACAAAGCACATATGTTTATTATATACGAGTATTACACTATGTTCTTGGAGGCGAGCCTATTACAATAGGCTCGCCACTATAAATTCGGAAAAAAAGTACAAATCCGAGCTCAATTATAAGATTTTTCATCATTAAAACATTGCAAAGGGAATTTTGCCCGGTTTGTTACTTAGTTCAACCGGCTGTTGCCATTAACGTTTTGAACAATGACGTGAGATACCTAAATACTCTGAAATCACATTTTGTATCCAGTAAACAGACTGCTAAAAGTAAACTCGTCGTAAAGAGGGATTACAGTAATCCTTCACGACACGATACATAATATTAGAACCCAATCACATCGCGAATATCTGTAAAGAAATTATATTTCTTTAATAGTTGTCAAAACAGGAATTGTTTGCGTTTAATATAAGATAG
This sequence comes from Deilephila elpenor, assembly GCA_949752805.1. Lineage (NCBI taxonomy): Eukaryota > Metazoa > Arthropoda > Insecta > Lepidoptera > Sphingidae > Deilephila > Deilephila elpenor. The sequence goes on along the minus strand of OX457096.1, from coordinate 7,117,419 downwards.
ATGGCGCTGTGTACTACGGTCGTCAATGCAGTTCTATCAAAGTTGCGTAAGAATTTTAAAGATGGAAACGGTTAATGAGAAGTGACATGTTCTAGAAATAACGTGAAAAGGAATCGACAAATCTATTACTAAACTTTAAATGTCGTTTCTTTGGATTTTCAGAGCAACACATCTTTGATTTATTGATTCCTAAATAATCTGGACAATTGTCTTATAAAACGACATTTGTAGTAAATACTATCGAACATGGAAAAATTAAGATTCACATTCGCAGTATTAGCGGGAAGTGATTTAAAAACAAACGTAATTTGTATAACTTCAATCGAGACACCCGAGGGACTTATATATAATATTCCTGATGATGTCAAAGCTGCAAGTAAACATGCTGGTATAACATCTTCAGATATTTTCACGAAAATAAAGAATTCGTTAAAAAAAAGACATCAAACACGAAAGTTATGGATTCCATTGACAGATGAATTAAGAAAAATCTATTTGGATGAAGGTGGAAATGTGCAATTTAATGATCAATACCTAGAAGAAGTCAAAAATGAAACCAATCCGCCGATTATTAATAATAACACTGTAAATGGAAACGAAAATTTAGGAAAAACAGCTGAGAGATTCTTACTTGAAAAATTTTCTGGAAAAACATCAAATGTGGATCAATGGATTCAAGAATTCGAAAATGAATGTGAAAGATATGAAATACATCAGGATGCTGAAAGGATTGAAACTTTAAAATTTTTACTTGAAAAACAATGCTTGGACTGGTATACTAGTATGTTAATAAAATTCTCGATCGACTCGGAATGGACATTATGGAAAAAAAGTTTGTCTGAGACGTATGGAAATAAAGGATGGTCCCAAATAAAATATGCCTTCACATTTAAATTTCAAACAGGTTCACTACTAGAATATGCAACAAAAAAAGAAAGACTGTTATTAGAAATTAATAAGCAAATTGATACACAAACTATGATAAACCTTATTGTAATGGGTTTACCAGACTATATAATGGACAAGATTGATAAAGGAACAGTATCTTCCACCACAAGCCTGTATAATGAGATTGGTAAACATGAGCATACTTTAAACAGGAGGAAGTATAATAACATGAAAAGAAACATATCTGATAATAAAACAAATGTAGAAAAATTCAAACCCTGCAAGATTTGTGAGAAATTAAACAAAGGTGGTCGTTTTCACCCAGAAGAGAAATGCTGGTTTAAGCATACTAATGAGTGTGAGAACAAGAGATACAACAGTAAGAATGTGAACAATACTCTGTTGGATGTCGAATTAAATGACTATAACCCAAAAAACGAATAATAACGCCATTAATTAAAGTCAAACTAACATTAAATGAAAAAATAGAGATATTTGGTATATATGACTCAGGATCTAATGTTTCTCTAGTCAATTCAAATTTTTTAAGATTTAGGAAAAATGAAAAAAAATATTTCAATAATGCAAATTTAATAACAATTAATGGTGTTAAAAAAACTCAAGGTTTGACTACATTAAGAATTAAAATCTTCGAAATAGAAAAATACATTGATGTTCACATTGTGGATGCAAAGGAATTTAAATATGATTTTTTAATTGGACTGGATATGATAAAAGAGTTTAAACTAGTTCAAAATGAAAATTTGATGATTTCCCAAAAAACAGAGAAAGCACATAATAAAGAGGCTATTAAGAATGATAAAAATAAAAGAAACTTATTTGAAGTAAACTTCAATGACCATATAAAAGAAACCGATTTTACGATGAATTTAAATCACTTAAATGATCAACAAAAATATGAAATATATAAACTGATTGACAAATATAAGTCAAGTTTTGCGAAGGATAAGTATGACATTGGAACAGTAAAAGAATATGAAGCACGCATAGAGTTAATGATAGACAAATACTGTAGTAAAAGACCATATAGATGCTCTATAGAGGACAGAAAAGAAATAGAAGAACAGATTGGAAAATTACTAGAGAAAAAACTAATAGAAGAATCATACAGCCCATTTGCAGCACCAGTAACATTAGCCTTTAAAAAAGAGGATAATAAAAAAACTAGATTGTGTATTGATTTCAGAGACCTAAATAAAATAATAGTACCACAAGCTCAACCATTCCCACTTATTGAGGACCTGGTAGTCAAGACAAGAAACTGTAAGTATTTCTCAACATTAGATATAAACTCTGCTTTCTGGGCTATTCCACTAAGGATTGAAGACAGAAGAAAAACTGCTTTTGTGACACAAAGTGGTCATTTTCAATGGACGTGCTTACCTTTCGGTTTGAAGACATCTCCAGCAATATTTCAAAGAATATTAAGCAACATACTGAGAAAATATCAACTTACTGATTTTACGGTAAATTATATAGACGACATCTTGGTTTTTTCGAAATCTTATACCGACCATATTAATCATTTAACACAATTGTTGGAGGCAATAAAGAAAGAAGGTTTTAGACTAAAATTCACAAAATGTTTGTTTGCGTCGGAGTCAGTAAAATACCTTGGCCATATCATACAGAATAATACAGTTCGGCCTTTGAGAGATAATTTAATTTCAATACAGGACTTTCCGGCACCTAAAAGTCAAAAAAATGTCAGACAATTTCTGGGAAAAGTTAATTTTTACCACGAATATATACCAAGAGCTACAATGATTTTAGAACCTCTCCATAATTTACTGAGGAAAAATCAAAAATTTATATGGTCTGCAGATTGTCAAAAATCTTTCGAGGAGATAAAAAAATTACTATGTTCACAACCTATCTTAGAAATATTCGATCAAGATTTGCCAATACATATTTATACCGACGCCTCATTGGAAGGTATTGGGGCAATATTGAAACAAGTACAGCCAAACGGAAAAGTGAAGCCTGTAGCATATTTTTCTAAAAAACTTAATGAATGCCAAAAGAAAAAAAAGGCAATATATTTAGAATGTTTAGCCATTAAAGAGGCAATACGCTTCTGGCAATATTGGCTCATAGGCAAATCATTCACAATATTTTCAGATCATAAGCCGTTGGAAAGTATGAATGTTAAATCAAGAACAGATGAGGAATTAGGAGAATTAATGTATTATATGTCACAGTATAATTTTAAAATTATATATGCTCCAGGAAAAACTAACTTGGAGGCTGATTGTTTAAGTAGGAACCCAGTATTGGAAGCAAATCAAGACATAGACGAACAGTTGAAAATAATTAATTTTATAAAATTAAAGGATATTGCTTTAGATCAAGAAAAAAATGATGAAATACAAAATTATAAGAATAAATTAATACATAAAAACAATATTTATTATAAAAAGTTGAAGAAACAAGAAAAGATTATAATATCAGAAGAATATAGTTTGAAACTTATAAAACAACTACATGAAAATATGTGCCATATAGGTATAAAACAAATGCAAAAGAAAATTGGTAAAATATATACAGCAAAAAATTTGACAAGGAATATAAATAATTTTTGTAAAAGCTGTGAGATATGCAAAAAAAATAAAACAAGAGGACAAGTCAAGTATGGTTTAATGTCACATTTAGGCCCCGCCACGAAACCTTTAGAAATTGTCTCTATTGACACTATTGGTGGCTTCGGAGGTTCTAGGTCAACCAAAAGATATTTGCACCTTCTTGTGGATCATTTTACGCGATATGCATATATAGTAACATCAAGAACGCAGAATGCTAAAGATTTTATAAAATTAATCAATAATGTAACTGATTGTAATGAAATTGGTATGATTCTCACAGACCAGTATCCTGGAATAAATTCGAAAGAATTTAAAAAATTTCTTAATGAAAAGGCAATAATGCTAGTATTTACCGCGGTAAACGCTCCATTTTCAAATGGTTTAAATGAAAGATTGAATCAAACAATTGTAAATAAAATCAGATGCAGAGTAAATGAAAATGGGAGAAAAAAAGCATGGACAACAATTGCCCATAACTGCATAGATAAATATAACGATACGGATCATACTGTTACTGGCTTTGCGCCTAGATATTTACTGGATGGCACAGATGTTTCATTGTTACCGAAGGAGTTAAAACAGGAGAAAATTGTAGATAACTGGATTAGAGACCGTAAAATAGCATTTAAAAATTCAATTAAGTCACATGATTATAACAAAACAGTGAATGATAAAAATAGAACATATCATGATTTCAAGATAGGTGATATGGTATATGTAGAGAACGGACACAAGTTAAATAGAAGAAAATTAGATGAACTGAGGATTGGTCCTTATAAAATTGAAAGAAAAATTTCGAATTCAATATATAAAATTAATACAGGTCATAGAAAATTGGAGTCAAATCTCTTCCACATTACAAAACTCATTCCTGCATCTTCAAGATAAAGTACAAGGTTGTTAGTTTTCTTGGGAAAATTTTCGAAAAATTTTCTTCTTTGTAGGGGAGATGTAAAGAAATTATATTTCTTTAATAGTTGTCAAAACAGGAATTGTTTGCGTTTAATATAAGATAGATGGCGCTGTGTACTACGGTCGTCAATGCAGTTCTATCAAAGTTGCGTAAGAATTTTAAAGATGGAAACGGTTAATGAGAAGTGACATGTTCTAGAAATAACGTGAAAAGGAATCGACAAATCTATTACTAAACTTTAAATGTCGTTTCTTTGGATTTTCAGAGCAACACATCTTTGATTTATTGATTCCTAAATAATCTGGACAATTGTCTTATATATCTATGAACTTTTTCAATACATATGAATACGTTGAATATGGTATACAGGATTACCACTAATCCGCACCGTGGGAACCTAATGGCATGTGTACAGGCCGAGTGAGTCGAATTCGGTAGTGCCCCGGAAACTGCGCCAAATGAGTTGCTCGGAAGCTTTCAGCGCATTTACGATAGGCCAGTGTGAGAGGGAAAAAGTGTCCACACAGAGGACACCAGCGAAAAAAGTACTCGAAACAAATGGATTTAAAAAGACATTGTGGGTCATCGTCGTGTTTGAGATAAGGGGTGTGATGATAAATAATTTTGTTAGATACTAATCATAGATTATATCTTCGTTCTAGCTATAATTTCATTAAAGCACAATGAACACACCGTTATAATTATATCCAGTTGCGAGAGAAATTTGTCTGAGATAGTCTAGACTGGATCTGAAGGGCACATTAAAGTCATTTATTATTAGATTTTGTTTGGTCATTTCCTCGTGAAATAAAAAAATAGATACACAGGAGAAGATTATTGAAATAAGTAGTCAAACGAAATTACTTGACATGAGTATGATGTGGTAATGATGACAGTCTCGCTATAAATTAGCTTCATACTCAGTGACGTCAGCAATTCCAGTACAGTCGAGCTATCAAGAAGCATTTCTTACATATCGTTTGAAGAAGTAAATAATATATTACTTTACCCAGCAAAATAATTCACATTATTCACCCCACCCCGGGTTATCGTTCTCTTTTCTCGGTCAGTAATACAAAGCTGTTGATTGTTATTCAAATTTTTCATAACACGCGTTAGTACGTAAATCAATATGAGAGCAAAAACGAAATACGGCCACGTTCGAAAGCAATGTCGTTGATAATGTTGAGGTATAAAAATCACTTCATAATAAGTTACGAAAATGTTGTTTAAATAGTTGAGGGAACTGTTTTTACATATTAATGGTAATATTTAGAAGTAATTTTTACCATCATCCTCGGTCCACTTCTGAATACAAGCCGTCCCAAAATAAGTTTCTTAGTAACCTTTTTGAAGCGTCATTTACAATGACATTTACATAATGTCTCTATAAAATAAATAAACCTTCGCTGTAAAGTCGTAATAAATAAAGACTAACTAACTAACGCCTTTATTCAACACTCCACTACTAATACTTATAAAATACTTATTAAGATGCACGTGCCCGAATATATTATATAGTTAACACTTGTTTAATTCAAGTCATTCACCTGCACGCGCGCATGCTGTTGAATAAGACAGGGGTTTTAACAATTAATGCGTTGAGTAAGCACAAACAACTCGCCAGCGAAGCTTGGCAACTTGAACGAGCTATCGGCCTTAATACACAAGTTTCTGACATCCTTAAATAGTCAATCTCGGTGGAACTTTACTAAACTGTTTCGAACGGTTAATAAATGGATATTGGGTTGTTGATTTTTGTGTAATTAAGTAGGTTATGATTTATTATGGTTTTATTGTCTAGGTTGGGCAGATCGGCAAAATTGTTTCGACCAATGAGAGACGGCTATTTTTCTATTTAATTATTTTACTTTTTATAATATAGAGCAATCTATACAACACAATAATACGTGAAGTGTCATGTCATATAATCATAGAACAACATATATAAAAATGTTGTCCTGACCTCATCTAACATTTATATAACGACAGGTAGAGAAAGAAAACACATGTATTATTCAACTTCGTAAGACAAAATGTGTATTAAACGCCTTTCAGAGTCGAACGCGTCGACAGATTTGCAATGCATATTTTGATACAAAAAAGAATGGTAATATCGATAGACCTTCGGAAACAAACGTTGCAACAAACACGGCATCCGAATGTTTCTATAAGCTCACAAAAGGACCCATATCATTTTCGCGTGTGAGTGGCGGGAGCGAAAAAGGCGTTCGCATATTGCGACCCTCGTCATCACATTATGAAAAGTATAGATACCGGCACTAACAAAACACAATGCTATAATATTTTTTCTTTGTTTCAGATCTGAACACAATGCCTGTAAATAATAGTGCTCTACTTTAAGTACAAAAAAAAATAACACCAAAATTAATCATAGTGCCTATTAATAATAATTAATAAAGTAATTATAAAATCATCTAAATTATAAGTGATGTGCAGTGTTTTAAAGTGACAAATTTAATTTAAGAAGTGTAATAAAATAATAAATAATAATAAGTGAGTAAAGCAGTATTCTAAATATTAAACATGTTGCCGGTGCCGCAAGATCGTATGTCAGGGCGCCGCAGCAGCTCCATAGTAAGCCGGACCCTGCTCGGACGCCGAGCCTCCGTGTACGTGACTGGTAACCAACAGGACCCTGCAAAGGTCAGTACTGGGTCAAGGTCATACTAATATTGTCTTATCATGCTCCCTTGATATGAAAATATGGTTACGTGTTGGAAAAGAAACGAGAAAAAGGGTTACATAAAAATACTTTGACGTCATTCTGCTTAGAAAGAATACGCTTCTAACGTAATTACACACATTGTCTCCATTGTACAGCATCGCGGAAATGTTCCCAATTTCACCTTCGAAATACTAATTCGAAACACAATACCTTATCGAATTTTCGGTCGGCAGCGTATCTTAGTCGCTGATTACTTGGCATTGTCATTAATCGGGCCACGATCATTGGTATAAAACAATAGTGACCCGCATAATTCAAGCCGAGCGGGAGCAGTTAGCTCGGAACCCGTTAAACATTATTTATTAGATCAATGGCTTAGAGTTTTCGCAAGGATCGGCTCGTGATGTGAATTTGAGGTAACAGCTGAGCGAAATTTGCAATATAAATCGTCGGTATTGTCGGTATCATCCGCCAAATAGCTTAATACGTGAGCGACTCAATTAGCGGGCGACGCTCATCAATCTGGATTACGAATGTCTCCTAACGTTGGAATATCTGCTTCGAGGCGATAATCTATTGTCTTTTCAAAATGGGTGTCGCTTAAAAGAGATTGAAGGGGCTGAAAGAAATAATAGGAGTTAAAAACATGAACGTGTTATTATTCTATCGTGTAATAAATTATGAATAGATTGTTTCTCAATTAAGCTACACATTTTATGTAGGTGGACGGAGATATTATAATATTAGTTATAACACAATACAGAGTATCGCATGAGTAGGTCGTATGCCAAAAATACTACATTCACTGGTATAACCATTGCATTTATTGAATCAGATTGATTTCTATAGGATAATAGGATACGTCTTTTTCTGTTAATTTGTAATTAAAATATAGATATTTTAAATTTGACATATTTTAAGCAACTCGTGACTGTCTTATTGTAGTTTGATAAGTAATATTTTATTTCTGTCTCCCTGAATGCGTAGTACTTTCAGGCCCTCAAATATCTATATAACGATTACGAACATTCTGTGAGGCTAAATCGCTAGGCTGTCTGGCGGTGACGATGTAATCTCCACTGAGGTCAGCGGTTTTATAGCTCCGAAGAATTATTAATAAGTATCAACACGAAGGCTCATGTGTCTTTATTTGGCCAGAACTTTCCTATAATAATTTGCGGCCAAATAATGTTATATGCTTACGCTAATACATCGGCTATTTCAAGTAACTTTATAGTGATTATACAATGTCCTCTTATTGGTATGGTAGCAGATTTTGTAGGCTATTCATTATGAGACACTAAGTACAATTTCCAGGAACATTGCATTTTGTTTAAGTTTTTCGTTTTGAAAAGCCTCAGAAGAGTTTTCCTGTGACTAGAATTTCTACTTTACAAGGCGATATCCTAGTCCTCTACTAAGATATCTTGAGACAGAAATTATACTAGCAAATAGAGCATAGCAAAAATGCTATCTATATCTAACCTTGCGAAAATTTTGGCCGGAGCTTGTTCTATAATAACACGGCTTGCGACAAAACAATATTTATGTTAAATCCCCGAACACACGTGTTATTTCAGCTAAACACGCATAATTGATTTATGATTTCTAGTTAAAGTTATTGCAAACATTATGAATTTTCATGAATTGAAACGTGGGTCGTTTAGCCGAACAATATCGCTTGCGGCGTAACCACGAATAACAACACGAGGCATGAGTATCGGTGTAACGTGTAAATAAGGCTACGTTTTATATGCTAACATTGCCGTCATAGTTCGTCGGTATATAGGGTGCTACATGACGTTATTAAATCACATGTGCTGCAACTCAAAGTATTTTAAGATTTAAATGTCAAATCACATTTTTATACAAACTCAATGAGAAAATTAATTTAATTCAATTTATTAAGCTTCGTAAACAAAAGAATACAAAGCGGACTTAATGCCAGTGGCATTATCTCCCAGTCGACCTTTAGGTGATGTAGAGATGAGCTGAAGTAGGTGTATGAATACTTAATTAAGTAACCCTTAAAAATCTACCTGTATAGGTACTTATACACAGGTATAGGTACTATACTAAATAATTTATTTTATTACATATTGGTACACAACCATCCTGTATATGGTTTCAATTTTATTTTGTATCCACTCTGTATATAGTATTTGTCGTAATAATAAAAGCAGAGGCAGTCGCGCTTCATTGCGCTCTTCCACGATTCATTCTCCCATTCACGCAGTGAACAATGTCTTATTTCGTGTTACGTAAATTAAAAAGCACACAGCTTTAATGTCTATATTGTTTGACAAATAACTCCGACGTTATTGCACGTTTCATCAGCCGCATGTCGGTTTTATACGACGCAATGTGATGTTGAAATTGGACGTAACTTTATTTATTTTTATTTATAAAAACTTTCCGTATTTATAACTTTTTCCAACGAGAGTAACATTTAAAGAAAGTTATTAAGCAACTTTTATTACTTGGTGATACTTTCTTGTTTGAGGTATGAAATAAAATGTTCTTTATCTGCCCTTATCCTACACGTCGGTTGGCGTAAGATTTTTTTGCATGATTAGGATAATTTGGCTTAAAATTTTAGGTTATCTACCCGACCTTAACCCTTTTGGGAAATTACCATATCCGGAGCAAGTCATGTTTTTCTAATTGAAAAACTCATTGAAACCAGTTGGCTTGATGTATAGCCTATACATGATACCACTAATAACATGGCGCGAATATCCACGAACCCTGTACACATACGTATTTGGGAAAAATATATGCACTATATAATATATCTATATCAGCCCATATACGTCCCACTGCAGGGCACGGGCCTACTCTACAATCGAGAGAATCGATTGAGAGTGGTTAGGCCATATAGTCCACCACGCTGGCCTAGTGCGAGTTGGCGGACATACATACCGTAGAAATTCTTTAAAATCGCTACGGTATGCAGGTTTCCTCACGATGTTTTCCTTCACCGTTAAAGTGCGTGGTGATTGACTATCAATACACACATAACTCCGAAAAGTCAGAGGTGTGCCCTGGGATTTGAACCCGCGACCACCGTGAACATGTAGGCAGCCGCGTCTGGTCCGTTACCAACAGGCCACCACGCACTATATAATATAACCTTAAATATAACTTAAGTAGCCAAAACATCATACATATATCTGACTACCGCCCGCTTTCACATTACGCGAAGAGCCCACACCGAGAATATACCGAGTCGAATATACCCCGGTCAAGACTTTACTTACATGCAAAAATAGAGGCGGAATTACATCCAAGGCGTCCAATTACGACATACCGCATACAAGATCGTAGGACTGACAGAAACCCTGAAAAGGGTACGAAAGGAGCCGAATTAAAACCGATCTAACTGAGAATTTAAACTCTATAGACCCTTACGCAGCATTTACATTAGTCGCTTAGTTGTATAATACATTCCTCTTAAGTTTATGTAGGTGTTGGGGTAAATGACAACGCGTGAATACGTTTGAATTATGTTTAACACTTCAGTCTTTAATATGGCTATCTAAAATGGTATGAGAATTTCTTCTCGATTTAGTTATGGTGAGAAGTGCGTTTTAATTAGAGTTGTTTAGCTGTAATATAACATAATTTGTACACAGTGTATGTATGTCTCAGAAGTAGACCGATTAATCCCCTTCGGAATTCAATCTAAAACTATGATTACCCATTTAATTTTTTTTAATGTTATGTAAGAAATACGAATTCCTCGAAATTGAAGTGATACGTAATACATTTTGTCAGTTTTTGAAATTAGGCCCCCATATAAAATAAGAACATCTTGACCGATTTTTAAATGTCAACGTTTGCAAAGAAACCTTTGTTGCTTTCACTGACATTAAAGTCTCAAGTTATGTAATGCATTACATCGCCACAAACGGAGAATTATTTATGTTCTTCCGTATTTTTAACTACAAAGTTCGATAAATCGATAATGAATAAAAATAAAAGCTGCCCTACTATACAATGGCGCCAATGCTTTATCGGAATAGACAAACGCTTAGGCAATGCGGAAACATTCGATTCCTGATAACATCTGTTTGACAATACATTCAAACTAGTCGAGGAGAATATTTTTAATAACTCATCGTTAATACATATGTGTAGCAGCGTATATGGAATGTGAACCACGAGGTCTTGTGTTCTATGTCTAGATTAAGCAATATTCTCTATAAATATGATGATAGGGCTCACCTTTTATGAGACGTAAGTAAGCTTAGCGAACTGTAGGTGACATTAGTGGCACTTCTGCCCATCCCCTCGGTTGTAAAGGTGTGAAGTTATATACGTGACCAGATCTATTAACGTTATATTGCTGTATAATTCAAACTATTTATAGTTCCATTACCCTTGTCCGTTGGGACGTCTCAGAAACCTAAACATCAATATGCATATTTCTTACTTTAGAAATGGCGAACTTCTACACAAACTTTCATCCTGTATATAAACGTTTAAATTTTCAACACTCCTTACTGCTCAAGTACGCTATAAGACACTATAAAGAATTTAATGCATCCAGACCAGTTTCACTTTGTGTGTTGTATGACAGTCGATCTATATTAAATTTATAATGTAATTTTTCAATAATACAAATGTACTTTCGTCCGTGTTCTGTTCAGAATGTCTTAAATGTTCTACAGTCCTTATCATGTGTCGATTTTCAAAGGAAAACCTTAAACCATCATATTCTACGAACTCAAAATATTGTGATATATATTTCTATCTATATCTATATCAGCCCATATACGTCCCACTGCAGGGCAAGGGCCTACTCTAAAATCGAGAGAATCGATTAAGAGTGGTTAGGCCGTATAGTCCACCACGCTGGCCTAGTGCGGGTTGGCGGACTTACATACCGTAGAAATTCTTTAAAATCGCTACGGTATGCAGGTTTCCTCACGATGTTTTCCTTCACCGTTAAAGTGCGTGGTGATTGACTATCAATACACACATAACTCCGAAAAGTCAGAGATGTGCCCTGGGATTTGATATATATTTAGTACCGCCATATTTTTCTAGTTTCACTTATCTAATAGCTATACGGATTCTGTGCATCATAAATTTAATGCACGCTGCAGATGGAGTTATAATTTTACGACCAGCCTCTATTTCTGGCGAAAATAATGTTATCTAAGGAGAAGACTGGTTGACTGCCTCGGTGACGTAGTTGTGTTACGGTACGGTTACAAAGCTGAGGTCTCAGGTTCGAGTCCCGGATATTGGATTTTTCTATTCATTATCAGCCCGGAGTCAGGAATTTGTGCTCGATATGGCGATAGGCTCGCCCCCTATCACATCGTGGGACGGAACATACAAGGCGAAATGTGGGTGTCCTAGTGGCGCCTCTGCCTACCCTTTGTGGATAAAGGCGTGAGTTTATGTATGTATGTATGTAAGACTGGTTGTCCGACCTAAGAATAGACTACGAGACATAAACGCGCGTGAATGAATAATAACAGAAACCTTTTCCATATACCATTTGGTCTTCACTTCTTCGACACATTACAAATGTTAGCTCACCATTATCTATCGTGTTACAGTATAGCTCATAATCAGTAGGTATCTAACGATAAAAACCATTGATAATGAGGCGTGACTTACAACACTAGTTCATCAATTGCGTATTGGGGCCGAACATTATTATCTAACAGTATCGATAAAACCTTTTCCGTGTTTTGATTTTGTTATAAAAATTGCCCGGGGTTATTGAAAATAATATCGTTCATACTTAAAACGACAATCATGCGTCATACATTAAAAGCTTATTTGTTATTCAACATGAATTATACAATTTATTTGACACACTACATTTTGTATCTTACAACTAAAAATGTATTTATTGTCGTTACTCTAATCTGTTTATCAGTGGCAAAGATTTCCATCTAATTGTTGTAACAATTGTTGTTTGTTTTGTTTTTGACAATTCAAAATACTAACGTATGTCAGCCAACGAAAATTTGTAGATGATTTTATACACCACTGGTAACTAAATTGTATTCCTCACTTCTCGACATGTTCGTTCGATTTGAGTTGAAAATGCGTTCAATTACTGATATACAGATCCTATTAAATCTATTCTACATCTAGTTATTTTGTATGTTAAAACGGATTCCGTAATATCACAATGAGGTTACATAAAATTAAAAGTTCAAAAATAAATATACATCACCACAGTATTCCTCATAAAGGGAATATTTCATGGTTTACTAACGCACTTATATAACATTCCTTTTATTTACAAAAACGCAAACCACAGGAGTGCTAGGTAAATATTCAAAATAGCTGTTAAAATATCCGTTTCACGTTGCACAAAATGCAGGTGCCATTCCGGCGAGCTGTTCAAGATACGAACCGAACTAGGGGAATGAGCTCATTAAATAATTCAACGAGTCCCTGGGAGTCACTTGACACTGCTTTGTACATTATTAAACACACAGAATTGGCTCACATCAGTTTATAATTCATTGATATAGGAAGTTACGTGCATAGTATACATTTATGAGATTTTCGCATCATTTGCTTTTTGGATATTCGAGTTACAACCACCGCACACTATAAGGTATAACTCTTTTTCAATTGTAGTGACCTACGCGAGTAAGTACGAAAGAGTTCTCTTTCGTACTTATTCTGAATACACTTTCGATCTGGCCGGCATAATTATGGCAACCTGTGAGAGATAACCATTTCTCACCGGTGGATACTTTTGTTTAAATTGCGTTGGCCCTACCTAGTACCTACCATTAAGTGCATTATAATTATTGTTAGCCAGTATGCATATAAAATAAAATCCCGTTTTAGAAATAAGTTACAGTAAATACTTTAAACACAATACCTCTTGTATTTTTACACCATATATCATAGAAATTATCTTCAAGATAAACGGTAACATGCTATATTAATACTCTCCGTGCTACTAACAACCCGTAAACACAATTTATATAGCTGATAAAGCTGTAGATTTTACACGAAAGAGCTAACTTCTCTCGTATTTTTACCAGAACTCTCTCAAAATGTATTAGTTACTAAATATTTGATCCTACAATTCATATTTTTATTACAAATAAGTACTTTTATTACAGAAAACTAATTTACCCACTTCATTTGTAGCGGCGTTTACTTAAATAACATTTTAGCCGATAATTAATTAGGTTTCGGCGAAAGATCGTCTGAAACCTCATTAAACGTATATTACATTTTAGCCGAAAACGCTCTCAGAATTTTTAATAGTCTATACATCATTGTACTCTCGTGGTGTTATATAAAATACGAAAGAGAATTTAAATATTCTAATCAACATCATCATTCAAGGAAGCACTAATAAATATTATTATTAAGTTAAGTTGTTCTCGGTAGCGTAGTTGTACTACGGTATGATTATAAATTACATACTCCTTCTGGAAAAAGGCGGGAAATGTTTATGTATGTAAGCTAACTTGAATTAGTCTAAATAATCACATCCAGAGTTAACAAAAATATCACTAAGAAAATAATGATAATGAAATACTCATCATACCCTTCACACTTATATTGTTTAATTATGTCGTGAATTGTGAGTAATTTAAATTATTTTTAGTAGTAAACGACCATACAGACTTGTCAGGGGTCCAAAATCTGACTGGCTTTGTCGCTATCGAAACCTAAACAAAAATAATAAGTCTCTGAACTTTTTTTCATTAAACCTTTATTGTATTTGCCGCACGGGACGTGTATGGGTGATAAATGTTATAGATAGAGGGAAGTGACGTTACATCCTTCCCGAATTACACACCAAATTGGAAACCGCCCATGACTCACGGATTTCCCAGCGATGTAACTTTGTAAAAGTGTATTACTGCCTTTAAGGATCTGCTCCTGTCCCAATTTTCTGAGCGGAATCATGAATTACTTATTAATTAGTTTTAAATACCTTGAGGAATAAAGGTGCGACCAGCAATGGTTGAAGGATTATGAAGTGAAAAGAATGTTATGCGTTTGGGTATTTACCCAAACTGTAATTGGTAAAATTGGGTTACAATTTCTTGAAAAGTGGGATGGTTATGCAACGCAGTGAAATCAGTGGCTATGGGTTATCGAACCCGCACCCGATGAAGAATCGTCTTCATCGACAGAAATTTTATGAAATCAGCAAATATAAATTTAAGTTTAATAACTCGCTCAATCTATTTATCCACGGGATCTTTAACACTAGACACGAACTACTGCGCCTATTTATCGTATTTATTTAATACTTGACATAAGTGACCTACTTAATATAAAGTGTAGCAATATTCCAAGTAAATTCCATATTCGCGTCACTTTTCGTTACCTACATAAAATAGTAACACGTCCGTATCAGAAGAATCTCATATTCCTTTACCGATTCGCAAGAAAATATTTTCGGTTGATATTTATTTAGACATTGCTCCCTAGAGATAGCTCACAGCTAACTATCACGTAGACCAATCTCGAATCGGTAAGAAGACCTAGAAAAAGGACGCGACTTGTTAACAAATAAATACAAATGTATCAACTGGAGAATAAATACTATATTTCTATACAACCTGTTTATCTTTAGTTCTGTTCACCTTTTAATATTTCCGTTACGTAACCATATCAAATAACCATATTTGATTCTTATAGTAACAAATATTTAGCCATATCATTAAACAATTGTGTTGTAATGGCTGTCCAGAATAAGCTGTGCTTTCTCTGCGATTAATAAGGTTGAGTAAGCCCTTAGTCCATGACGCTGGCCCACTGTGGGTTTTCCACTTTACACCTTTTTTTCCTGAGAACTCCAAGGTATTTGGGTTTTGCGATGTATTCCTTCCCCTTAAAAAAGTCGCGTTTTTCAAAAAGGTCACGGGGCTCTTTATAACACGCTGGACATTTAGAATCTTATAGCGCCACGACGCATATGGCCTGGTAGCTTCAACAATTTTTATATGGTACCAATCAATATTATCACAAACTCTCCTTCTCCCCATCTTTGATTATGCCGATGTCGGTCAGCTATCCCGATCTAACCGAAGAGCGACATAATAAACTTGACCGTCTTCAAAATGTCTATTAGATTTATATTAGGTCTACGAAATATGACCATGTTTCCGAGTTTCATGCAAAGCTCAAGTGGTTATCCATTCAACTACGTCGGGATTCTCATAATCTTACTCTTCTTTATAATATTTTGTTTAATCCTCCATATCTAAAAGAACGTTTTCTTTTTCTCCATGGGTCCTTGAGGTCGTCGGAGAATATAAAATTGAGAATGCCTGTGCACGCCACGACTTTCATGGATAAGTCGTTTACAGTCCAAACTGGTCGTTCGTGGTCTACCAGTTGTCATAAAAGGGGCACAAATACTGACATCATCCAAAAAAATATTTAAAATCCACTACCTTTCAATTATCTCTAAAATTATTTTTTTGCAAAAGATCAAAAGACCAATGCCAAAGCATACGGATAAAATAAATAGCAAAGACAGTTTCAATTAAAAAATATCTGCATACTGCCTTCCCAGTGTAGCAGTCACAACGCTTATCGATGTGGGGCAAACACCACATTGTCTGAATATGACATGTCAGTTATAGACATTGCGCCTCGTGCGCTTTGCATCCAGAACCACTTAAGAAAATGGAATTGGTAATTGTGTATACGTGTTGCGGATAAGTGGATATAATTTATATCCATTAGAGTGTCTTTGTGGGTGATAACGACTGTGTATACTTTTGTGAGGTTTTGAACTGTGGAATGTATACCGGTAAATGGTGTGTTGAAGTACTATGAATCCAAAATTAAGATTTTCCCTAAATGCGAAATTAAATGGCGAGTTTATTTATTTTGCATCATATATCGCCCATCGTGGGACCGTACATTCAAGGCGAATGTGGTTGTCCTAGTATCGCTTCTGCCTACCCTTTCTGGGATAAAGTCGTGAATTTATGTATGTATCTATCTATATCTATATCAGCCCATATACGTCCCACAGGCACGGGCCTACTCTACAATCGAGAGAATTGATTGAGAGTGGTTAGGCCATATAGTCCATATATGTATGTATGTAAAATTAAAAATTATCTACTGGAAAAATTAGGAAGTATCACATCTAATAAGTGATTGCGAATGAACGGAAAAGTTTCTTAAATCTCCTTTAGTTATTACTATAAATAAGTGACGGTAAGGCTACTACTTCATTAAGACTGTGTTGACTGTGAGACTGGCAAACCTAGAGCGTTGTATTATTGTTTTAAAAAACTGGATGAATCCAATACTTATATTATAAACAGAGTGTTTTATCATGACTCTAATCAACGATCTTCAAGCGCAATAGTCGTATTATCTGCATAGATAGTAACTCAATCAATCTGTCCAATATTTAAGATACAACATCTCTATTTCTAAATAATTCCAATGCTCTCCGTGAAATTTCGGTATTCCATGAATCCAATTCGGTTCTTCCGATCAAATATTTGCGCTATCTACAAATGTTTGTTTCCAAGGTTAAGTATTTATCTGTCTTGTTGAATAGGTCACCGTCGTTCTAGTTGTAGTCTAAATCAACATTTAATTATGATATCTCGAATTAGGCTCCAGTTTATCATGTTGTGTATTTTATTATCTAGTATCAAAATACACAATTAAGGCTTGAAGTCGAGTTGCAAATAGTTTTGTAATTCAAACCAAAAGATC
The DNA here is from genome assembly GCA_949752805.1 of Deilephila elpenor. NCBI lineage: Eukaryota > Metazoa > Arthropoda > Insecta > Lepidoptera > Sphingidae > Deilephila > Deilephila elpenor. Next base: position 7,099,625 of record OX457096.1, on the reverse strand, counting down.
TACAAAACATACAACAAAGGCAGATAACAGTATTCGAAAATGATACAACTTCAATACTTAAATACATTAAACTGAGAATGACGTCTGTCGTTAATTGCAATTGTCGTTAAATGCTTTGAATTAACGACAGTGTTTTCCCAGCTTAGGAATTCCAAATAAAAAGTGCAATGAGACAACTCTATAAAATGTCTAAAAATATATTTAGACTATTTTAATGGACACAAATGTTTAGATAATTAAAGTAACGAAATGCGGGCGGACATCGCGATAACCCTTGCCGAAACTTTGCAATAAGCCGAGATAAAATTTATTCTAAATGTAAATCTAGGGCTTGAACTAACACTGTCCTGAAATTCATTAAAATTCATTAAATAGTTTTTGCGCGAGAGTCGCTGTGGCACCTAGATAAACATGAAATTGGCAAAGCTGTAGACAAGAGATTACCCGTTCGATGTTCGGTTTCGGAATTAATATAGGCTGGTGCATGACCTATCTTCTATTCTATACCCCTGCTCTTACCCCACACCAAAATTCTTTACATCAAATTGATTAAAAATCTCGTGCCTATATTTTTGGAAAGAGCACGGCCCTATATCATAAAAAAAACTTCTACGTATTTCATCCCGCAGTACTTGTTAAGCCTCAGTGGCGTAGTTGTATTACGGTACGGTTACAAAGCTGAGGTCTCGGGTTCGAGTCCCGGGTCGGTCAAAAAGATATTGGATTTTTCCATTCATTATCAGTCCGGAGTCAGGAATTTGTGCCCGATATGGCGATAGGCTCGCCCCCTATCACATCATGGGACGGAACATACAAGGCGAAATGTGGGTGTCCTGGCGGCGCCTCTGCCTACCCTCTTCTGGGATTAAGGCGTGAGTTTATGTATGTATGTAGGTATGTAGTACTTGTTAAATAAGACATATATTTTAAAATAAAAACATATGAGACATATATTGACAAAATCAATATTTAATTTAACAAATATTTTATATACTTCAAAATATTCCACGAGGATAATATGTGTCGTGAATTGTCAGCTCACGACGTACGCGGTCATATTATTTTGATATCGTCAGGCAAAGTTGCGAATACCCTCGTCGTTTATGGCTGCCGCTAAACTCATATCTCAAGACCTTTCTGGACGTTTTAACTCAGGCAAGCGTTCCGAGATGTTTTCCGGCATTAGGACGAAATAGATCTTTGAGCTTTTTTGTAATCCATCCATTATGTCTTTATCGTTTAAGGGAGCTTCATGTCATTACGCCGGTAATAGCGGCTTCGCAAACTTCATTGGAATTACCAAAACTTTTTTGTTCAGTTTAAAAGCGACTTAATATTATTAAAACTTCAATTGGTTTAATTCTGAACTCTGCTTTTAATTTACATTCGTTTTACAACAAACATTGTGCTAATAATATATTAATTTGTGTAGAGTTCTGTAAATAAAATCGCATTTTAATGAAATTAACCCATTTTATATCACCTTTATTACATTAATTTTACTCCACATGAAACTTTGAGTTTAATACGATTTTCGCGATACAGGTTCAATCCTAGTACGTTGATTACTAGTATATTTTTGGTGTTCATTAACTAAAATTTTATATAAATGTTAATGTTAAAGTTTTAGTAGATTCGATCTTTTATAAAGTCGTATATTTGTGAACTTTCCTATGTCTAGTTATATTTACTATTATTGTACAAAAGTTTTTACCAATAAATACTTATTATTAAGAATATATTCAAAACTTCACTGTCGGTGTAAGGCCTACATTCTAATGACCTGGAATATTTTGTTGGATTCCGATGCGTAGCAAACGAATTTATTTGTACAAATTCGACTGATTTATGAAACATGGTGTATCCAGGATGAGATTCGTGCTATGACAACATTATCATACGGTAACACATTGTTCCTAATTTTATCCAAAATATGTGTCCTCTTTGTACTAATCCCTACTTATTTGGCGTAACGTCTTAAAAGACAAGCAAAAAGAATAGAAAATCTGCTCGTCGAATTTCATTATAAATTTTATAGAATGTATGAAGGAAAAAGGTTTTGCCGGCGCGGATGCTCTCGACGACGATGTTTAACGGTATGTAACCATGTTTTAAAAGATATCTTTTACGATAAGGACATTTTCCACTGTATGAGAAAGCAGCCGAAGCGTGATGTTTACTTTACGAACACGTGTTTTTGTACTTATCTGGGATGTCAGCAAAATATACTCGGCTATGGGTAATTTATTTGAAATTTGGTATGGTATAAAATAGGTTTTATAAATAGTGTCCAAACCCTAAGTTTTCAATATAACATCATTTTATTTTTGTTGCCTTTGCATCCACGTTACATATATTTTTAAATGCGAAGCCATTTTGATAGTAAAACCAGAGCGAAATTATCCGTGACTGGGTGTCCTCGTAAAATTTATCGTAACATATTTTCACAGCAGTGTTGTTAATTTATTTGCAGACTATAATTTAAGTCATCATGGCGACATCTGGAACTCCTTGACGGCGGTATAATATAAATCAAAAAAAGTTAATCACGAAAGAGAAATGAGTTTTTTTTTTGTTTTGTAACCGTGAATAAGGCTGGAACAGAGGGACGGAGCGGAGTTAAATCGACAAAGTTATCCAGTCAAACTGTGCCATCCGCCATTCATTGCGCGGCCGAACAGAACCACAAGTTTGAATGAAAGCATTCAAAACTTGTGCGGTCACGTCGCCGACGCCGCTGCGCCATTCCTAGATACATTATCACACTTAAAAAATTACCCTGTCAAACTTACAAGCAAACAAACAATCGAGCCTTTTCGGCTACTTTATTGTGCCACTAGAAAAAATTATATAAGTTTTATAAACTGAATACACTTCGTTCTCTGCCATATGATTGCTATGAAGATTTACAAAAGTGTTCCAGCGCTAAGCTCTTCTTCTATTAAGTTAATATTTCAGTCTATAATTAGATATTCCAATTTAATTCTATTTTTTCGATGTAGCCGTGAAACAATAAAGAGAAGGAATAACAGAGAAGCTATTACAATTCCACTGGGATTATAATCTTTAATAACCTACGCCGGCAGAGTTAAGGGTAAAAGCAGATAATTTACCACTTCATTCTTTTCATATTTCCAAATTCCATATTGAACTAATATTTATACAGAACGAATCGCGTTATAGATCTTTGCAATGCCCATAATTTCTCGATGTGATCTCGATAAATTGTCTGTGCTCCATCACTTTTTGTTCATGTCTTTTATCTACCGTCCTATGTCGTAAATGATCAGACGACCCTTGGCGACTCCTCGTTTGCCTTTTATGACCTCGACATTCTTCATATGAAGATAGTACGCTTTTAATATCGAACGATATGGTTCATGTATCACCAAAGGTTTATGTCTTGTTATCCAAGCGTTTAATAAAATCGAGTTTTTGATATTAACAACAACACGTTTTATAGGTGTCGAAGTGTGGCTACATTATCAAACCCTTTTAGACTTTATTTGAAGTAGATTGTCCTACAAATCTCTGTCCAGAGTAATGGGGAGGAGTAAATTTTCCACGGGTCAATATTGACACACTGTGCTGGATGTTGTTGATATTCGCACTCTTATTTAGCCTGACGTAGTTACGCTCTGTATTATTTGTTCAAGTAAATCTGTAGCATGTCGCTGAATATTAAACGAACGTTAATTAATTATGAATTGTGTGATGTAGCTTTTAATGGGAAGTTCACGAATAATGATACTAAATTCAAAAAATGAATGTATTCAACAAATGTATAAGATTCATAGCAGGTTTATACCGCTTATAATTAAAAAGAAATCTCAAGATTTGAATTAATTTTCTTCATATGATATACTCGTACAAACAGTATATTATATAAGTACATATTTTTTAAAAAGATATGATGTCAGGCAAGTGGTCACATGTTACAACATAAGAAATTTGACTTCTTTAAACTCACAAGGTAGAAGTTAAGTGTTTCATAGATTGTACCAGTGCATTCGAAAGAAAAACGATTCACAGCTAACAAAATGATATTATTTAATATTATCTACCGTGATTTTTGCATTCGCTACGACGAGTCGACGAGGTTTCGTAACATTTTTTAAAACTTGTTAACATTATCCGTGGAAAAAAGCGTAAAAATATTTTGTCCCAATTCCCGGTTAAGACAACATAACTTTCAGAGACAGTTGGTGACGTGTTTCTTGATTTGTTGGTATTAGAAACTTTAATTTGTGCGAACAACCGAGTGAGCTGCATTAACTGGCTGCCAAACGCAGATGTGCTGAGGATTTTACAAACTTCTTTGTGTAGCCGTCTTTTCTTGAGTAAAAACTTTGCTGGTTTCATGTTTACAGCGGGAACTGCGCAACGTAATCAAGTCAAACAGCGCGCTACATTTTACACGAAAATAAGATCTGTCATAAAAATACCGACTTTGAAACTCTTCGTATTTTTTTAGGAAGTAATGTGAAGGAAAGCTTTTAACATGGATATGGTAAAAATTCTTGGTTGATATACATGCCACCTATTTTACCTCCAACATAGTATGACCGCCTATCTTACACCGTTGTATGAACAGCTGTAATAACCAACCATATTACTAGGTGGTTTACACACCTGGACAGTAATTATAAAACATAATTAACACTTACCTTTAATTTCGACCTTGTGTATAACAAAATATCACATTCTGCCCAATTTATTGTACAAGATGCGCTTTCATAGATGCAAAGTATCATCTATGATTTTTCAATCCATAACCTTACTTACATAAAAAACATATTTCTTTTAAAAATAAAACTCTTAATATCAAACAAAATTTCGCGGAGCTGTCTGCACTCCGCAGATGTGCGAATCTATTTTTACCATTTTTAAAAGGAAATTATTCGCGGCAAATATTCATAACAAGAAGATGAAAGGATGGGTAAACAAAGCGTGGTGTTTAATGATGCGGTAACTCGGGAGTGCTGATGTGTGCCAGGAACTAATCCAGATAGATGTTGCCTGGGCCCGCCATAAATTGTAGTTATTATACGGGCATCACATTTTATTGTGCCAGCTGCACATGAGTGTATAAATTGTTTGAGTTTTATTTTTCCACGCATGCCTTACCCGTATCGTTCTATTTTATCACGGATAAATAAAACCTTTTTTTTAATTCCTGCTCTTTACTGCGTTTTGAATGAAGAATTCTACCGCTTTGTATATTTCTGCCGCCAAGCAGTATGGAAATACTGCGGTGGTTTAGTTGGAATGACGTTCAAGGCAGTGATTACTGGGCATTTAGAGACTTTACTGTTTAGGTACACCTTTTGAGATGATGAGCAGTGTACAGCCGTATAATTAAAGTGGTATAATAAAGTGTTTTGATCCTGAGAAAAGCATGACGCTTACCATCAAGGCCATGGCATGCACGTCTCCACAATCTGGCTAAAAAAGCTCTGTCTAAAATAAAATAGATCCAGATAGGGACAGATTAAATTACATGGCTTATTCCATTATGGGAAAAGTCCGGAAATATGACTCCATTATTAATACATATTTTGTTTACAAAAAAAATTACAACTACGGTAAAGATTTCTAAAGTATGGAAAAATAATTATATTTCAACTACAAAAGGCAAGAACTAAATCAATGCAGTAAACAGACGATTAATTACTTAAAAAAAACGACTTGTTTCGCTTCCACTGAGCACGAAGAATTTTCACGAGCATTTTGTTTCGCTTACGCCGTAATCTTGGTATATGGGGCAACAATAAATTAAGGCATAATTAAAATACTTCTTGGACGCTGACTGATATACAGCCTCCTTGCGCCGGACAGATTGTGCTCATACCGGCCGAACCGGAAAAATGTTGCCGCCAACCAAAGAACGCTGTTTTACACGATTTATTAAACTGCTTACTAATATAGAGCTTTTATGTTACAGTGACTATACTGTATTAAAAAGTAAATAAAAAATAAATGAAATATGTGAAAAACCTAATTGCCTATGTTTAGCGATGACTTCTTATGTCTAAAGATGATGATCACGATAATAATCAAGATATATCGATTAAAAAGATGAAATGAAACAGAGAAAATTTTGCTAATTACCTTATTTTTATTGTTTTAAAGAATATATTGCTGTAAATAGGTAGCACCTCTGCCTACCCCTTCTGGAAAAAGCCGAGAGCTTATGTATGTTAATAATACAAATACAAATTTAATGAAATTCAATATTCCTTTCAGAAGATGTAGGATCATGTGCCACTCATTGAAGCTTAAACAAAAGGATTTGATACAAGTAACTTATAGAACCAAATTTATACCTTATAACATGAATGAAACAACCTACAAAGCTTTGAAACGGATATGTGATGTAAAGAGTAGTTTTAATCAGCTACCCTGTTTATTTGTGAGGTCGAACGGAGGTCATATTAATTTGTACCATCGACCGTACCCTGCATATTTGTTGAGATATTAAATTCCTTCGGCTGTCAACGTTGACATTTTATGAAAACATATATATTTTGATGAAAGCACAGATTTTTTCCAAATATTTTTCCCTTGACGTGGTTTTACATAAATTTTAGAAATTCTGCGATTTTCGGATGTGGCGATCAGGACTTAATTTAAGTTGCTTCCTATATTAAACTAAATGTGTTTTTTGATTCATGCAATCTTCCTTACTGATGACAACCTATTTAAATAAATAAATAATCGACGGTCTATCACTTAGACATGAGAATCGTATTTTTTCTCATAGCACTACAAGATACATGTAGAAGGCAGTGCCAAAGAACTTATATTGAAATAAATATATTAAAATTATTTTCACAAAAAGAAAATTAAAATTAGTACAACCCAACTTTCGATAATATTATAATTGGGTTACATCACTACGTCATAATGTAGGTAATATTTATGAATTCATGCTATATTCAAAATGAAAAGATAACGTTTAATTAAACGATTTAATCGTATTATATTAAAAACGATATACTTCCTACAAAAATACCTTCTTAAAACATTTGTCAATGTACCGCATTTCCACGACGCGACGTGCTACCAGGGAAGCATGCAAAGGTAACATACTTACCAATACCAAACGGAACACTACACCGCTGCTGTTCACGCCAAATTGGCCAACCGCTGAAACATCATATGGCGACGTGTGGTCCCTAACTTAGTTTAACAGTTACCCGCGTTAGGGACTAAAGTTGGCACAACTCTGTTAACTTGAAAATGAATATGGACTCCAAATATAGATAAATTGGTGCTATTTTATTTGATGCAGTAGTTTCCCCGGTGATGTTTGAAAGTGTCAATTTTGTTCATTTTGTACTCGTATTTCATACTTGCTTGGGACACATTACTGTGAATTTTACTTTTGTATACTTATGTAGTGGTCCGCCTACCATCAATCTCTCTGTACCTTGGTAAAATTAGGTTAAAACAAAATACGAAAAAATATTTATTTGAAAAATTTCCCGAAAATTAGGTTTGATTTAGCCAGACCCGACACCAATACTTGTGCGGTCGTGCGGTGCAGGAATCGAACAAGCGACATGTCCTTTTATATCTGGCATCTTATCATCTGAGCCGCGGATACTATTATACAACGCTATATTTATATGAAATAAGGTATGACGAATTCTTTAAAATCCTTTATACTTATTGGAATCGTAACTACAATACATTAATAATTGAAACCATACGCAGAGTATTGCGTCAGCAATTCGCAAAATTAGTTAAATTACATTCAAGTGTTGAACCTCTGGATATTTTTTTAATATTTATTATTAAGGAGAACATTATGATAATTAATATTTTCAAGTATTTTGACCGACTCCCAGCGATCCTATTGTAGATTAATCTTGTCACTACTTTATACATATTTATAATTAAAAAAATCTCAATTGTTGAATACGTCACAATAGGGACACATTTGATGATATAACTTAATTTCTTCATGTCGGTGGTATAACAATATAACGATGAACGTGTTATAAGAGCGTTTATTGTTGCGAGAAGCAACATCCAATAAAGGTATGGTTAGAGCTTTCCAAATGTTTTTTTTTTTGTATAATATCCGTGTAATTCTGAATAATATACGTAATATTTTGGGTAGTGTGAATCCTGCCCTTAATAGACTGCAAAATTAATAATTAAGGATAAATCGGAATGCTACCAAATAAAACCATCGCCTACGGCTTTATTAATTAATGTAGTCATCTATGTTGACTATATTAAACATTCATCGTGCTTACTCAACCATTTTGATACCCCTGTCGCCATCTATCGGTTTCAACATAAAATACATTGGGGGCTGCAGAGGGCTTTAGCAAGCGTAAACCTCTCGAAGGAAATCGATAGCTGAAGTTCTCTGTAAGCAGCCTGCGCGGGTTGAGCTACGCCGCCAGGTGGCGCTTTGCAGTAAAACGTGTTTTTTTTATATAATTATATTGTCATTAGTGGCGAGGACGGTATATACGAGTATGTATATAGCTGGCCTTCTATTCTATCTGTTTAATATCTGTTGTAACTTGTATATTCTTTTCGAATAAGGCGTATAAGATTTGACTGATATTCAAGATTACAGACAAATTCGGTTAGGTAATTAATCGTAATTTGTAAGTTGTAGAGGCCTATTGTAGGAAATTAGCACAACAGTACAAAGTGAATTGGTCCGAGGTGGTACCATTTTCTCACAGAAAACCGTCGGAAGCACCTATGCTATAGCATTTTGTCCGATGAATGAGATAACCGAGAACCAAACAGCTTACCATACAGATACTTATCCGGCCGGATGGCAACCACCACTCACAATGGTCGAAAATCCATACTGATTTCGATTATGGCGGTCCAAGAGTATCGATATCGATTATATCGAAAGATTATAGTCAACTGTCGCCATTAGAAATTATATGTAGACTGCACTATGACTACCGATCCGATATAAAAAATAAACAATTCACAACACAAATAACAATATAATAAAACTAATCACGCAATTTATTTGTAATTAGCGAGCAGACGTTCGATAAATGTAGCATGTAATAATCCTCCACTCATGTGTTATGATAATGTGAGAATAATGAGAACAAATGAAGACAATACACTCCTTAGTGTGACTAATGATCGCAATAAAAAACGGCTATCGTGGGCAGAAGACGGGGACAAATGTACATCGTTTACATGCTTATAGAATAACTGGAATAGGAAATGTGTATATACATATAAAGGGAATTATGTGTACGTCCATTGTCCATCCTAATATGTCAAGCAAAACTGCTGGTTGTATTTCTATATTTACTTTTAATCCATCGAATTTAGTCCTCATTAAAAAACAGTATAATATTGTGCAATGTAACTTTATTAAAATAATATATGCGAAGCGACAGTGATTACTTGTCTAATATTTATTTTATAATTTTTAATGTAACTATAAAATAATTGTAAATATTTTTCTACTGACAAAAACCGTGATGTAGTTGATTGAAAAGCTTGTTATAATAAAATCATATTAGGCCCGATCCTCGCACCCAGCCATTAAATTTTTCTTCGGTGTATAGGTGTTGTGGGAACGTCAAGTCTCTGGAAGTTTTTTATACTCACGATACTTCTTAATCTTGATTAGCATTAGCGAGAGACAATAACTTTGTTTGTATTGTATTCTATTTATATATAAAAAAAAAACACCCGGACAAAGCCGCGGGCCTCAGCTAATACAAAACAACTAGAATAGTAGACCACGCTGCTTGAGATTCCTTTTTGAGTAAACGGAGCATTCTTAAGTCGACTCGGAACTGACTCGATTTCAATTCAGTTGGAGTGCACAAAATGCCACCAACAAAATCTCAAGGAGTACTTATAATGCTTTACGAGTCACATGTTCAACTTTTTCCCAGAACTGCATTCTGCGCTTAGGAGATATATGGCTTTTGTACATTTGTATATATGTATATGTTATCGGAAATTTGTGAAAAAAAGGAATTGTAAAGAATTACTATGAAATGAGTACAATTCCGAGCATGTTAAGGAAATATGTGAAGTAATTATTTGAAGATCCTGTAATACAAATATTTTCTGAAAAATGTATATATTTCCAAGCAATTCCGGAATTATGCTCCGAAATACATATAAAAAAATAAAAATCTGTAAGTAAATATAGCCAGTTAAAGGCTCTTGTAAACAGAATCAAAATACCCGACCGCAACAAAACAATTATAATGTTAGGTTAGTTTATTTCCGTTTTTTAAAACCTTTTATTTTTATCCACCTTTGTTCTTGTATAATTTATCTCAATCCTAACCTAAGCATCCCTTTGTATTGGTTAGTGCAATTAAAAGTGGAGTGGAATGCTCAACATTCAACAGTTCTGTACCTATGCTAAAATTAAATAGTTTAAGATTAAATTATTTATTTGTTACACTGCCCTCTCTCTCTCCTTCTTTTAAATCCATCCCATGGTTGTCTGTAAGACATTGCTGTAGAGCGATATTTTCTGTATTGTGTATTTTCATTTGTAATTGTGTACAATAAAGATTTAAATAAATAAATAAATATGCTCAACATACCGGCTGTACTCATTAACATCGCGAATGTAATACATTTCCGATCGTTATTTACGAAACATATAGATTTCCTAAGAAACGTAGGTATATACTCGTAAAATCATATATTTTCTATCCATTTTAGGAATTGTACATATTTTCTCCAACTATCGCGGAATTAAAACATACAACTGATGGGCAAGGATCTGTATATTATATAAGGTTATGCTCCACAAAACACACCTCGTTGGATTTTATAAGAATAAATATCAAGTTAGCTGTAGAAATTTAAAAGCCAATTGAAAATGGCACCAATCGTAACTTATGGTTTATCATGCTCTGACCGTTTATATCAAACATGATCACTTTATAATTTGATGATATCTATGATATGATATCTGGATGGGATATCTATCACGAAATATGCGATCCGTATTTAGATACGGAGAAATATTGGACTGCCTCGGTCGCGCAATTGTACAACGGTACGATGACAACGCTGGAGTCTCGGGTTCGAATCCCGGGTAAATTGATATTGGATTTTTCTATTAATTATTATCAGCCGGGAGTCAGGAGTTTGTGACAGATGTAGCAATGGGCAGGGTACATAGCGCGGAGAACAGATGGGTGATGGGGCCAAAAAGTTCTCGAATGGAGGCCACGTAGCGGAAAGCGCAGCGTAAGACATCCACCCACAAGGTGGTCAAACGACCTGGTAAAGGTCGCGGGACGTCGCTGGATGTAGGCTGCCTCCAACAGGTCGCTGTGGAAATCATTGAAGGAGGCCTATGTTCAGCAGTGGACTTCCTTTGGCTGATGGATGATGATCATGATGGTGATGGCGATAGGCTCGCCCCATATCACGTCGTGGGACAGAACACACAAGGCAAAACGTGGTTGTCCTGGAAGCATCTTTGCCTACCCCGTCTAGGAAAAGGCGTAAGGTTATGTAATTATATACGAAGAAATATGACAGTACGGTGGGACTCTACCAATTATAATGATAATGCTGAGTTATTTTTGTATATATTACTGCGTGCAATGTTCGTACTACGTCGACCTTAAAATTAGCATGGAGCTAATTAACATAAGACCTTTGGTTGTGGTTGAGCCTTGATAGCTTGTGTGATGTTGACCTTGACTCGTAATTCACTTGCCAACTTCGTATAATATTAATTATGTTACTTATTACGCAGAAAATTTTGGCTCGTTTAGCTTACACAATTTTTTTCGTACCTTTGTCGTTTCGTTAATGGAATATATTTCTTGCGGAGGTTAAAAACCTTTTTTGACTTTGAAATTTCAACAGTAAGAGAAACGAGTACATGTAATGCTGTTGATTAATAATTTTAATTAATTTGTTTATTATACACGTATAATTTATAACTTAGTATAGACTTGTGTGCTAAACATAATAAATGTTGATAAAAATAATATCTTTGTGCGATTTATTGATTCTTTATTGATCACAGCTGAAGTCATTATTATAAAAACATCATAGCGTAAAATTATTACCAATCTAGGCAATGTCTTGCAACAACAATATACAACCACTGGATGGGTATAGAAACACGAGAAAATAAACATAACGCCCAATTGCAGTCATAAAACTTGACAGGGAGTTCAAGAATGTGTAACATCTCGATATTATGATATTATTATCACTAAAGACATTAAATCAGACGAATATCATTATAATACTTGCCTTTCAGCTCAATCTTTCGTCCAAGGATTGTAGTCCGTAGTCATAAGACTATATAGCCTTCATGTCTTTCCTACTGACATGACATCAAGCACGCGAGTTTTTACTAACTTCAAACCCATATTGAATTGGGGAAGCTTCACTGGATAGTGCATTATTAATTGTAATGTGTTTATATGCTCTATTGATCGGTATGTTTCCCAAATATTAATAAAATAAATAAAAATAAAACATTGTTCTTTAACCGCTATGAAAACAACAAACAAAGACATTAAGTAAAAAAAAGTCTAAATGTTTTCTAAGATTATAAAAGAAGATATAAATAAAAAATAAGCATTATGCTTTCTTATTAGTCATGACATTCAACACACATTCAAAAGCAGCACATGCTACTCACTTCTTCACAAAGGTTATTTTGCATTTAAATTGCATTCACGTTGACTCAGTTTTCTGGAAATGCTTATGTGGGGCATAAACGTCCACATTTTAACTTTTTAATGAACAATTCGTTTAAAA